>CM030372.1:17314927-17914927 GCA_003604175.2 Clonorchis sinensis
TTTTTTACAACCTAAGCCTTTCCTATATCCTACACTTTCATGACTCAGCATTTCTTGCCGTGATACCGCCCTGAGTAACACGTTTTAACGGTCACTGTTTTACCAGCTAGTTTGTCATATCCGTTTTTCTCCATCAAACTTGCCGTATCATCATCATCACTATCGACAGCATGACATCGGTGTTTAACACCGATGCTTCACTCCGTGCAACAATGATTTATTTGAAAGCCCTTTTGTAACGAAAAGACCAAAGGTGGATGGGAAAGGGAATTAATGCTAACATACTACAATCAATTCGAGGTGCCTACACCTCCAAACATTCACTCAGGCGATCTGGATAGAAACTGACAACAAGAACGCCACTGACATCGGTTGGAGCCATATCCTGTAGTGTCTCCAACCAGGCGCACTGGGGATCACGCGATCCTCATCCTGGAAGGCGAGTAGCACCGACAGCACCCAAACGTTTCGTAATCTCTTTCATACCCCTCTGCAAGGTCAAAGGTTGGCCGCTTCTTTGCTTACGCCACTCTGAATTGGGCATGGAAAACAGCACTCTCTTCGGCAATTGATGATTAGGCATACGCAACACATGTCCCAACCAACGCAGCTTCTAGTGCTGGACACATTTTTCAATGGAAGTACCCGTTACACAACCCAAAACTCGCTTTCTAACTGCCTCGTTACTGATACGCCGACACCAACCCAAATGAGCAATGATTCTGAGACAACGATTGTCGAACATCTGAAAACGTCTTAGTTCCGCTGCTCGAACAGGCCAAGTCTCACAGCCATACAACAAAACAGCCCGCACTGTAGCTTGATACACGCGTCCCTTGAGATTCAGGGACACACCACTTTGACGCCATAGGTGTCTCAAATTAGCAAACGCGACCCGAGCCTTGCAGATTCGTGCATTTACCTCATCTGTCACACTACAATCAGAACTAATGCAACTTCCAAGATATGCAAAACGCTCCACAACTTCCAGTGCCTCTCCCTGGATTGTAAGTGGCGTGGTCAGTGACTGCATGTCCAGGAGCATGACCTTACACTTTTGGGTGCGAAGCGCATACCAAAGGACGGGATGACTTTGGTCAGGACATTAAAAAACAACTGCGCCTTTTCCTCCTCTTTGAAGCTGAGAACGATGTCGTCTGCAAACTCCAGATCGACAGTGTTTTCTTCACAGGCTATTTGCACACCAGGGTTTTGAAGACCCTCCGGCGTTCGTCTCAATATCTCATCCATCACTAAGTTGAAAAGGAATGGAGAGAGTGGGCATCCTTGACGGACACCGCTTCGTGTACGGAAGCCTTTGGAGAGCTCTCTATATACTCTAACACGCCCAGAAGTCTTCGAATACAAAGAGCATATTATGTTCACGAACTTCCGGAGTATTCCTTGGTGGTCAAGCGTATCAAGCAGAACAGACCGGTCAACCGAGTCAAATGCGCCTTGGAAATCCAGGAACACCAGAATTGTGGGTCGCACATACGTATGGCGTTGTTCTAGCACCTGACGGAGTGTGGAGATTTGGTCAACGCAACCCCTACCGGGCCGTATTCCCGCTTGATGCTCTCGAGTCAGTGTTTCAAAAGCCACCGTAAGGCGACGAAGCGCAAGTGACGCCAATAGTCTCGTTACGACTGGGTCAAACTGATCCCCCATTATTACCGCCAACTACGAGCCCCTTGAGAATTGGCACTATCACCGACTCTCCTCAGTTGTCTGGGACGGACTCATTTCTCCAAATGCAAGCAAACAGATCAGACAAGCGTTGACTGAAGATTTCAACCCCATCTTTGAACAATGCGGGTGGGAGGTCATCCGGACCAGCAGCTCGGTGCCGCTTGAGTGAACGCATGCAGTCGTAAACCTCTGAGGCCGTAGGTGGTTCCACGTTCACCGCTCAGGGTTCTATTCACCTGTGGGCTCCAAGTGACTGCCAGCTGATTTCCACGCCAGTTGTTTTTGAAGTATTCGGCCCACCGGTCGAGGCGTTCTTCCTTATTCGAGATTAGTCGATCCTTGATGGTTTCGCCCATACGTGGCTTCCGGGGACCGGTCGCACGGATCAACTGAAATAACCTTCGGGCATTACCGGATTTCTGGGCCTGTTTCATTTCTTTGGCTTTCTGTGTCCACCATACCTCACGGTCGGCTCACACGCTCAATTTCACTTGACGTCCGATAATTCCTCGTACCGGGTTATGTTCGGGACTGGTTGGGATATTTCTCCGGGACTTAAGCAGTGCCACCGGTCGGTCTGATATCCAGTGCTTTCATGCACCTGGTGGCGCCGTGTCACAGGCAAAATTCCCAGCACTATGCAGAGGTGGTAATCTCGGCCCAGTATGAGTACATATCTGATGGTAGAGCATTTGCAGAAGACCCTAGAAGACGATTCTGGTAAGTTCCTCTAACATCCGGATCTGCCAGTCTCTCAGTTGCCAAGCGATTTGTCTGCACCTTACGCGGTCCTGGAAAACGTAGAGAGAAGCGATCCGGACGAGCGCGTGGTCGGAATCCACAAATGTGTTCCAAAACGACTGGCAGTCAGTTATTGATCCACGCCATAGGTAACTGTTGGAAATGTGACCGATTTGGGTTTGCGGTCGGCATGCCGTTGGAGGACACCATGTGGTCAGACGACTTCGGCTTTTCCGGAGGATGATACTGCATAAAAACAGCCCGTGATTAGAACATAGCTGAAGAAATCGTTCACCATTGTCCGTACGTACCGATTCCAATCCATGTCGACCCCTAATTGAGTCTCAGATACTCTAAGCCTGCCCACTTGTGCATTCAAATCTCCAGCAACCACCACGATATCTGAGCTTTTAGCTCACCGCAACAGGGCATTCAGGGCGTCGCAAAATCTGTCTTTGACGGCGTCGGAGCTACAGTCAGTTGGGGCGTAAGTGGACACGAAAAACACTCAGCGATCTGCTTCCCGCTTGTGAGACTCCTTCACAGACGTTGCCGGACGAACCGCACAGAGGCGCCTATCAAACAGGTATCCATTCAAGTAAGGATACTTCCGCCCGGTGACTCAGGACGATACCAACCCCTGCACATCCGGCCGCAGCAGCCTCTGGATCACACGAGTTGGGCAGCCGGAAGCGAATGGAGACTGATGGGGCAGTTAGCTCAATTACTGCTTGCCTTCTGAATTCTCGCTTCTGAGACAGCACACATCAATGTCAAGCGAGTCCGGCGTGAGTACAAGAACAGCCTGTTGTCCTGCTGGCTTCAGAGTGCGGACATTGAAGGCGGCCAGATAGACTGGGCGTCGAGGCTTGAAGGTTGATTTGGAGACACCTGAGGATGTCGGCGCCATGTGACGAGCAGATCCTACACGCAAAACTGATTCAAGACGAACGAATTCATCAGTCCTAAGTACTGAGCCTACAAGAGGAGAGTTATTAATGGGGCGGGGAGAGGGGGAAGAAAAAGTATGTGAAAGAGAAAGAAGGGAAGCGTCAGCATTAGCCTGTTTTCGCTTACCCACCTTGTTGTATGCAGCGAATAAGGCGACCCGGCTGATGGCACCACGCGACGGCCGATGTGGCAGGAGGTTATTTGTATATGTGCAGTTCATGGTTGTACGTGGGGTGGGATACCGTCGGGGCGCCCACACCTAGACAGGAGGACGATTAGGGTCCTCAACCAAAGCCTTTGGCTCAAAAGTCTAACCGCAAGGCAGCGGTGTTTGGCGGGAAATGCAAATGCATTACCATTTCTACGGAACGGGTCGCCAGACGCTCCAACCCCCAGCCTTTAAGGCCAGGAGTCTGTGCCTGTCAGAACTCTAACCATTGACCAACCTGGTATGACAGACTCTGTGAATGTCGCGGGGACACCCACCAGTATAGCCCAATGGGTCGCTGAAGTGCGCAAACCGTCAGAGCACGATAAGGTCCAGTCTCTTCGTGACTTTTCTTCTTCTCCGCCATATATGCTGTACAAACGGGTATTAAACTTTATTGGAGGTTGAACTGTAGTACCTCAACTTCCAAACGGTTATCAGTCCGGACATTTGTTGTTTGCAAATTGGCTTGTTCAGGCGCATTGACAACATTTGAAACCTGTACAGACAAATACACACACTGCCACTAGTGAAGAATGACTCTCCCTTCACCTTCAGCCACCCACCCAGAAATCTAAAGAGATATCGAGTGCTTTCTACTGAACGTTTTTTGGCCTATACCTCCAGCCTTGTACGATGGACAGGCGAGTGAATAAATGTGAAGGTGATTTAAGTTCAAGGTCGTATGGGCTTGGTAGATATTCAATTTCTCCGTTCACTCGTGGCTTCATATAGATATACAGTGTGAAAGAGAAGGTCGGCGGAAGTTGATCAGGATTTTTGTGTTTTTTTCATTCAGAATATAGATATCCAGATCTTTAATCCGAAAAGCTGCGAAATTAGAGTTGAGCCACCCAAAATTTGTTTGTTTCTTACTGTTATGACTTATTTGATCATTAGAATGCATTCACCCACTCCGTAGGTGTGCATATAGACCTAGAGAAATCTTTGTTGCTTATTTTCACTGAGCCTAATGAGCGCAGTTGCATTCGAATCTTCCATGCATATAGCTCCAGTGCTACCAGAATTTTTTAAGCGGGACTCGTTAGATATAATTGGAAGTTTGATATTAAAAGCCGATTTTTGAGTTTTACTCGTACCAAAAAGAAAAGACGTACTATGTCAATGTTAACGGCTTGGGTCTTAATTCGGCTGTAGCATCTGAGTCCATATTCACGTCCAAATATCTTGCATATAAACGTGTAACATTTTAATTGGTGACTTTGTGCAAGGCCGCAAAAAATTAGAGTTTTGATGCTTTTGTGTTTTGAATCGGGGTAATAGAATGCGTGTAGGAATTCAGCATCAATGGACCCATCTAGTAAAGAATAAGACCACGATCTTGGTCGACGATATATCCTGGATGAACCGGATCTCCGGAAGGCTGCGCGCGCAAAATTGTTGGTGGCACGCGAATGAATGTAATGGACTATCAAGGAACAATACATGTTCTGGAGCTCCGTGGTTTAGTATAATCGCACATCATCATCGCCTCAGTTAAAGTCCCGCACGTATGGATGGCAGACATAAAATAATGACAACGGAGATCTCTGGAATGTCCATTTGCCGTTTCGTCTGCTGAGGTCTTTGGAAGAACCAAGAAAATACAAGTGATTAAAATAATGAAAGAAAATGGGAAAATAAAGCAAACATTTCCGGCTCTGGTTGAGGAAAATGGTTTAACGCCGCTCTGAAAAGTGGAAAAACGACCACCCCAGCTAAACAAGTCTTCATTCTTATACTAGTTCTTCTTATAGTTTTGGCCAATTTAGCACTATAGTCTCACTGTCAATATTATAAATGGATCCTCGAGAATTTTAAGGATTTCTACATAATTGCTAGGCAGAACGCAGTCACTGTAGACCGCCTGGTTTTACTGGTATCAAAATTTGAGATCGGATGTGCTTCAGCAGTCCTGAGAACATAATATTTAGTTATGGCAAAGAAGAATTCAGTCCAAAAGCTTGACGCTCTATAGGAACTGACGGGATTCAGAAGGAGAATCTTTACAATGAAGCCATACCTATAACTAAGGCGAGGAGCTCGATAAATATCTTCAGATGCTATGGGTCCTTGGACAAAGGTTGTATGGCAGAACGTGTTCAGCAGGCGATAGATTATGTGACATGAAACTAAGTTTATATGGATCCCCAGAATCCTCGAGCAAGCCAAAACTTTATGGGTTTCAAAGTTTATAACCACAACGTCCTGAAGGTGCTGGGATTAAAACCAGAGTTGATGAAAAATATAAGCTATCGGCACTCATAATGCGAACCAGTCAAGAACCGTGTCCTCTAAAGACAAAGTGGGCCATAGAACGTCAGGAATCCAGCGAGATGTTAGACGCACCATGTGGAGAAACGAACAATTACGGTAGTGCAGCTGAGAAAACTGTTTCCACAGAAGTTGAGCTAAATTAACTGGACGCGTCGATTTAACGGAATGTAGGTTCTTTTGTTAGCTAAAGCATGGAAACTGCGCTAGTACAACTTTGTCAACGTTGCGAGGATGGATGCAAGACATGCTTTTGTGTAACCGAATTGTCTATAGTTGTTTACCGTTTCGACATTCACTAACCCTGTGACCCCAAATGTAGCGAAGAGTAGGGGCTAACGGCGATGATGTTCCCGGTTAGAAGTTATTATTTTTAGCAAAACAAATTACGATCAGCTATAAATGACCGTCAACAGCATGTGGTTACTATCAATGGGACTGTTTTAACTAGGTTTCTACTTAGCGTCGGATTTGCGACAAGCGTTCGAATAATTAATAGATATGAGCATCCCATGTTTTTGTAAGCCTGCCAGAAGCTCTCAGACCGGTGGAAATTGATTGATGATAGTCAGTTTGTCTTATTGGATCCATCGTCGGTTTGCAATAACTGGCCGCCAGTTAGCGCGGTGCGTAGGTTTCAGCTGAAAGTTTGTAATTGTAAAAAGCGTTTGATCATCAGCACACAACTGGGGAGTCGCTTTTCGTTGTCTGTACAACGATCATGGACTCAAAATAGTGATAACTGGCAATCAGATGCTCCAGTAATGTCCGCTTGCGTGTTGAAAAGTTGGGGAGTGGCACCCATGGACAAAGAACTGTGCGAGCAGACAATAATTCCAGGTTACTCAATCCAAGAAAAAGAGTTTAGTTGAAGTGCTCCATCTTGAGTCTGGTTAAAAAGTCTGACATGCAACTTAGCGGAACGCTATAGAGTTTTCTTGTAGGATTCTTTCTGCGGCTTATAACACAATAATCTGACATGCTTACCTGCAGAGGTCCGGATTGAGTGCAGGGAGAGAGTGCAGGGAATAAGACACATATACAAGGCTCGTGACGCTGCCGCACGCAACGTTTGGAGCCGCATCGAGCTCATGGCAGGGTTTTGTGACCGTAGTGACAACTCGCTGCAGTTCACGGCCAACCGTTTGGCGATCGAATTATGCGGATATAGAGGCAAATGTCTCTAATCCCTTCCCCCTAGAAAGATAGATTCACCTACTTTATTGACTTCGGCATGCTGACGGCCCCACCAGGACAACCTACGGTCTTCACACTCCGAATGGAGGCCTTTACTCCTGGACCAACTCGTAGTATGATTAAATGTAGTACATCCTTTCCTTTCGGGCATGATGGCATTTTAGCCCACAAAGTAATTTCTGTATTGGAGACCGCCCAATACACAAAGATGTCAGTTTTCGACCGGGTTACTTGTATGTTCTATGGCGTTGCAAGTGGGAATGATGGCACCTGAGCGGCAGAATACTGGTGTGTGAATGCAAGCATTTAGTAAGTATGCGTGCCGCAGTCGCATGATGATTGAGGACGAGAGCTGCAATATGTCCACAAGCCAATCCAAAACTTCACCTAGCTGTATCCAGCATCAAAAGAGCTTCTACTTACGAATCCGGTAAAAACAACTCTATCACCAACAGCACAGGAACCACTGATAAAGTAAAAATAACGTACCGTGTATAGGGTTTCTTTCATCGGATAGAACGAAAGGCAATTTTTCACCGTGTGGTGAATCTTGCAGGCCACATGGTTTCGTGAGTGGATCAATCCGAAGCTGTTTGTACGAAAAGGGCGGTCTTGCAAAGCTGGCCAAAATATGTGTACAAAAAGGTAAGAAAAGTTCCAGTTCACCCCTTTAGACCACAGGGGTGGCGAACGTGGAAAGCAGTAACGAAACCACGGCTTTCCTCCAAAAGAAAAGTGTTATAACAGGTGTAACAATCTTAAGGAGTGAACGTCTAATGCAAGCAAAAGGATTTTGTTTTAGGACAACATGAACAAACTATGCACAACTGCTAATCGTGCGAGATTGCCAGCGAACGTTGTGACTGGTTCCTCGTCTGAAGCAGAAGTTTATCTAGAAAGCCCAACCATCACTTTTGTCCTAAAGTTTGTGGAATGATACGCTTAAGACTGTTTCTATGCACTAGGATGAAAGGCTTTCTCAGACATACGGAGAAGCCTCAAAATGGTGAACTGTACGATCTCCGAATCATTCTGTTGTGGATTGTGGCACATACATGTGTCCTGTCATCGTACTGATTGGTTCATCATTTTAGTGATTTCTGCCGCCTAAGTTTGCAAGCCCAACACTATCTCTCCTAACTTTATTCACCCCACTCAGTTGAATTGGTAATTTAACAAAATACAATATACCGGAAAGGTCTCAGCTTTATGCAAAATGCAAGTTGACGGCAAAGTCACCTCATAATGTAGTAGTCTATTGGTCTGTTTGTGAACATACCCACTTCGCGGTCCATATCCCTTACCAGCACCCTGCAAACTCTTAAATAAAACCGCATTTGTGGATGTCGGTTGTTGACGCTTCTAGACAAAACTGATTTTTACTTCATCGCCAACTGACGGTAACAATTCAATAGGTGTTTCACTATGCAAGTTATGGCGGCATAAGAACTCGGCAATCTTTTTCAGTCAAAATTACGGAAAGAGACAAAGAAAATTAAACCGTGCCTCCTCCCCTGGAGTGCACATTTCAGATCGACAAATTTTTATCGGAGGCTGGTTAAACACCCGGATTTTGAAGACCTTTCAACGTTTGTCTTATGTGCTCATCGGGCACGAAAGTAAACGAGAATGGAGATAATGGTCATCCCTGACGGACACCGCTTTGTGTACGAATGCTTTTGGAAGGCTCTCCGTATGACTTATACGTCCGGAAGTTTGAGAATACAACGAACGCATTATGTTTATAAATTTCGGGGGCATTCATTTATAGGCAAGTCTGTTAAGGAGAACAGACTGGTCAACTGGGCCGAATGTGCCTTGGAATACCAAGGTTGTGGGGCGTTTGTACGTATGGCGTCGTTCTAACATCTGACGGAGTGTGGACATTTGGTCAACGCAACCCCTACCAATCCGGGATACCGCCTGCTGCTATCGACTCAGTGTTCCATGAGCCAGCATAAGGCGGCGAAGGACAACTGAGGCCAGCAGTCTCGGTACAACAGGGATCAGGCCGATCCCTTTGTGGTTGCCCCACTCACTACAAGCCCCTTATTTAAAAATGGGCAGTAATACCTACTTTCGTCAAGTTGTCTGGAACAGTCTGCTTTTCTCAAATGCAGGCAAACAAATCAGACAGGCTGTGACTGAGGATTTTACTCCCGCCTTCGAACAATGCGGGTGAGAGGTCATCCGACCAAACGCTCGGTGGCGCTTGAGAGAACATATGCAGTCATAAACCTCCGAGATCGTGGGGAGTTCCACGTTCCCCGTCCAGGGTCCTATCTGAACTGTGGGCTCCAGAGCCACTTCCATTCCCCTGGCTTGCTGTGTCCATCAAACGGTCGGTTCGTATGATCACTTTAACTTGCCGTCTGATAATTGGTCGCGTTAAGTTATGCTTGGCACCGGCTGGGATATTTCTCCGAGATTTAAGCGGTGCCACTGTTCGGTCTGATATCCAGTGCTTGAATGAGCCTGGTAGTACCTTGCCACAAGAAAAACTGTGCAAATCGGTGACAATCTCCTCCTAATATGAATTCACATCTGATGTTGGGACAGTTAGAAGAGACTTTGGAAGTCTATTTTAAACAATTCGTCTAATATACGGATCTGCAAGTCTTTCAGTTGCCAGGCCATTTTTCTGCACTTTACTTGGTCCTGGAAAACGGAAGGAGAAGCGACTACAGACGAGTGCTTGGAAAGAATCCACAAATGTGTTCCAAAACGAGCGGCAGTCAGTTGTTGATCCACGCCATCGATAGCTGGCGGCATGTGACCGATTTGAGTTCGTGGCCGGTATCCGTTGGAGGACACTATGTGAACAGACGACTTCGGCGATTCCGGAAGTTGGTACTGCCTAAAAACAGCCAGCGGTCAGCACACAGATGAAGCATTTGTTCACCGTTGTCTGCACGTACCAAGTTCAGTCCATGTCGACCACCTAATTGAATCTCGGGTGCGCTAAGCCTGCCCACTTGTGCACTCAGATCTCAGGCAACCACCACGATATCTGGGCCTTTATGAAGCCGCAACAGGCGCCATAAAACTTGTCTTTGATGGTGTCAGAGCTGCATTCGGTTGGGACGCAGGTGGATGCGACAAACAGGCATCGATCTACTTTCCTCTTGAGACTCCTTTGCAGACGTTACAGTTCAACTATAAAATGTACAAATACAGTTGGCTCAGTAGGCTTCAAAACAAGGTCTACGAGAAAAGCTACAGGCGAATGACTTCGGATCCAAATGGGGGATGTACACTTAACACTGGTCCACAACTCTTGGTGCACCGTGTTACTGCAGATAAGTTTTTTCAGAGTTGTGTTTCCCGTGCGAAAATGTTCGGGGTTTCTTGCTTTAGCCTAGCACCAACCATGTTCACCGACGTTTGAGTGTCATTCCAGTTCATGTTTGTTTTAATTCTGATCACTATGGATGGAAACGGCGAGACCTTGTACCCTTTGAATTTCACTTTTTGCGTAATTAAAGTGAAGGAAAGTAAGACGGCAACGTAGGTATCTCAGTTCAAACGCATGCGGACCTTTATTTATCTTAGTACATTTTGGGTGTTCACTTTGAAGTGCCGCTTAAATGTTTGGTTTACAAGAATTTCTGTGAATGGTTCTTAACCACGACGCAGAAAACTTCATATTTTTGGCATTGGGTCATGTACTTATATCCGGAACCTGCGTAGATTGTGTGGACAAAGTATAGAGGGGACAGATAGAATGTGCGCAAAATGTCAGAAGGAGACCCAGTGAGACAAATCTTACATCGAAATTTCGCTACAATGATAATGATGACTAGGTTCGTTAACCCAGCTAATACACTGAATTTGTGGAATTCCAAAACTGCTCCTGTTCCGCTGTAGACTTTCAGTACCAGCATAAAACCGTTTCAGGACTTTGTTTCGCGGGCCCACTGTTAACCGTGTTTGCGAGACTGCGACTGTGGCATTCGCTATGCAAGTATATGGCTACCTGAAATAGTATAGCATTATGATTGCCAATTTCCCAACCTTTAACCGATCTGTTCGCTTGATTGCTTTTATAATTTTTTAGTTTCACGTCTTTCAGCTCCTCAATGTCAATATGAAAGAGATAATTTTTCGTCAGTTTGTGGCCGGACTCACATTTCTTTTGTCATTTGATTTGGGCACTTCCGAAATGTACGGGTGTAGCAACACAACTGACTTGGTGCGAATAGAGGTCAACGAAAGCATGGTGGAGTGCATTCGTGAGAGAATTGATCCCAACACGGAGTTCGAAGGGCATGTGAAAGCAATTGGATTCACTGGGTCAGGCTTCACCGAATCACAAACTGCTCCGGATTCGGACAGATTAACTTGGGAGTCACTCAGTACTGGTGAAGTTTACAATGTGAGTTGCTGGATCTCATTGGGTTCGTCAAAATCTGATAAAGTCGAATGTACAGTTCCGATCGGTAAGTGCCAAATAGTATGACATTATACCTAAAACGGTTTGATTAAAATACTACACCACTTAATGACAGCTACAAGAAAGTGATATTCGCCAGATTATTGCATCATTCTGGTCCTAGGGAGCTCACGGGTTATTTATTATTATTGTTTCACTCTCGTATGTTCATTCACTGGCTGTGGAGTCCCTTTGGCAACTTGGAGTTCTACTGAGAGGAAGGTGTTAGGAACAATCCTCTGGTTTTATCTTCTGACCAAAAACATCTGTGTTTGGAATCCGTCTGCAAATTTTCCGTTGCTGTCTTCCAGGTCTAGCAACTTTGCGGCATCTCAGGCCTTGTATGTTCTTTGAGGTTTGCGGCAACTGTGTAGCGTGTGTAAAAGAACCACTTAAAGTTATTTTGGTATTTTTGTCTGATCCTGTCAAATTCCTGTCAAATTCACAACTCAGTGATTAGAGAACAACAAATTATCGCAGTTGTGGAATTTTCCATCAAACTAACCTAGAGGAACATTCAGCAGTAAGTTCTATCCACTTAAAGTGATGGAACACTTCCTTGGGTTTGTTTAAAAGGGGTAAGCGCGAAGAACAGGGCCACTCGTTTGAGCAGTAATGTATTATTCAAGCGTTGGCCTCTTGATCACGCAAGTGAAAGCGGAACGTAAGAGGCACCTTCTAGTTTCGTTTAACTATGAGAACAAAAGAAAGTGGCCGAAGTTAAAAGAATATGGTGCAAGTGAAATTTCGTTGACCGGAGACGCTGAATAGAAAACCAAGTGTTTTATCCTCATTAAGTGTAGTTCAAGTCATCCGTCAAATCATTTTAGATAAACGGTTGGTGTTTAGGTTGCTCTCTTTGGGTACGCGGGTTTCCGTGATTCTCCAGAAACAACTTGGAATTTTTCTACTAAAAGGTGATAAACTACACTAAGTAGTTTACTTTCTAGATTGGAACTATCGGTGATGTAAATGAATTTGAATGTTGTCAAAATCTTAATGAGTGTCTTATGGGAGATCAGAAGTGACTGATGGACCATATGCTTTCCAAAAGGTTTCCACTAAACAGGCAGTCGTAAAACACAGATGAGGAAGACAAACAGAAAGCAGTGAGTAACTGGGGGGTCGATTATATGATGGGAAAAGAAGTCATTTGTCTCAACTGCTAGAATAGTCTGCGGGTTGTAGGTGAATCCTACGCATGCTCATACATTCCTTACAGTGTGAAAAAAATATTCGGAAATATTACATTTTACTTGAAACGGAGAACAACTGTTGGTCTTTGCCCGAGAGCGAGTAGGTTTTTCTTCTTGAAAAGTGTGTAGTGAGTATATTACTCAAATTACTTTTGGGTAGCTCACCTCGGTAAACGTCATCGGGTCTTCAGCCGGTTGCAGCTTATTTGATTTTTAGCGTGTTTGTTTTCCAAAACGTATCTCGTCCGGTGGCTTTTATTCAAATTCCGCCAAATAAAAAACCGTTTCCAGGTGAATTAGATGACGGGTGCTGGAAAACATAATCCTGCTCACGTTGTTTGTCAGTTGGATCTGAGCATCGGTTTGAAAGGACACTGAATAGCAAAGTAGTAGAAGATTCCACACCACCTTAAGAAAAAACAGCTCTCAACATTCGCATAAAAGTTATACCATATAACGCCAGTATGGAATTGTATGAAATGGCTCTTGTACGTAACTGATCAACCGGGAGTTCTTTGTTTGAGGAATATTTTGGCATTGTTTGCTCGAACACTGTGCTACCTTTGTATAACAAACGAAGAGATTGACTAAATTAGTTCATAACTGAGGTTAGCATTATTTAAAAAACGCATTTTATTACGAGTATTACATACAAATGAATAAAACGTTTCAGTGAGTCGAATCCCTACTGAGGCCAGGTCTTGGACCGCGAAAATAACGATTACTTCACAACCGTTCAAATCGTTTTTACTCATGTTTCGTCATCAGCTGTTCAGATGTTTTCGGACTTCATAGCCTGGGTGCATAAATGTTGCTCTTGTATTTGCACATACCACGAGTCTGTGATTACGGACATTCAAAGAAACCCATAAGGACTATTTGGAACATTTTAAATAAGCTATGGCAGACAGTTTATTCAGACATCTTTAGGCTGCTGTATATCATTACAGGAGTAGTATTTGTCAGTAGTCATCCTCCTAAAGCACCGAAGAAATTAAGATGCAACCAGACGATATCATTATATCCATAAAAGCAATAGAGATTGGGCGACAAACATAGGTTTTGTAAGGTTCAAGATATTAAAGGCAAAACAACAGTGATAGAGATACAGGAACCAGAATATCTAAAACCCACCAAAAACGATTCATTGCAACAAAGATGTCCGGAAGATCGGAACCTGCTTGACTCTATATTTCAATGATGTACGGGCTTCCTGACGTACACAACCAGAGCAGTAGTTCAGGTCCTATCTTAGCTATGTGTAACTCCCGATTTTGTACAAATGCTAAATGGCTAACTAGCATAGTAGAATAAGTTTTCCTCAGAAAATTTAGAAATTTGTAGACCAAGCCCGGCATCCAGGTAAATCAAATCATTTGTGCTATTTTAATGTTTACTCTTGATTCACGGGATCAGTTAATTGCCTGTACTAGAGCAAATATCTGATACACAAGCGGCTTTACCCACTGGGCGTTTAATAGAACTCGTACTGAGTTATACTTACAAAATACAGTTCAGATGCGATAAAGAACTTTACCCCCAGGTTAGTGATGTAGCAATGGGATCGCAGCCGACTGACATCCATGGAAAAGCTCGGATGCCGTCGGTTGTAACTGGTCTTATTGACCTAATACAGATGACCTATGTTTGACGATACAGCAACATGTCACAATCTCGTCACTCACAGAACAATGTAAGAGAGTTCGCGCTCACATCAATCTCTTTTGAACACTCCTCTCATCGTTCTGGCGCAATCATTTCGGCAAACACTCACCGAATAGTTAGAAGCGCTGTGCTGGGGTTTCGCTCTTATTGAAGCTTATGAGCAGTGGATAACTGAGCACGGCTTTGAACTCCAAGCATTACTGGTGAAGTTGTGGTTGCGCACCCACCAAGCCTATCAGATGTCTAAAGTCCAAACCCGGATATGGCCAAGGATAGGCACTGCTCGTTAGCACTAATAAGAGGGAAAATCCAGTCCCCGTTCTCTCCTCCTTTGGTATTAACCCACCAAAATAAATGCGCCGGGACAGGAGGACGACTGTTCGAACGAATGGTGTGAACGTGATTTCTACACATTCCGCGGCCAACTACAGCAAATTTAATGAAGCTGATTCATCAATCAGTTTTACAAACAAAGCTGGGCGTTAAAACTTCTTCTTTGAAGTGCAACTGGCCGGGGGATCGGTTGGCTCGTTACAAGTGTTGATGTGCAGAAGACTAATATGTATATACCAGTGAACAACTCTTCATCGATTTGTGCCATGACACCCGAAGCACACTTCGCTTGTTTTACATCAACCAGAGAAAGAATGATATTTGCTGATGATACCATAGAAAAGGAAGAAAGAAAATGGATGCCCGACGAGTTTCCTTGAGAAGAGCATATCCGGAAGAGCTTCCGACAACCAGTATAAACATAGAGCTTATTTTAATACGACTCCTTTCAAGAGGCATCTTGGAATGAAACAGGTGTACCGCGCTCCAAAATGCTTGCTGTAGTGGACGATCCTAGCGACTATCTCAATCAAACAACATAGTCAACCTCGATCCCGAAGAAAAGCTCCGTATCACATCAATTTGTGTGACGTGTACGACATTTTATTTTGATCGGATAACCAGGCGCTCGGCAAAAAGTAAAGAGAATACGTCTTAACTATCTACTAGCCGAGGTCGTCCGTAGAATTTCATGTTTCATCCACCTTTGTTTTCAGCTGACCCAGAAAGGAGCCTTGCACGATTCCGATTGTGCCCTTCTGATAACAAGATTCAGTTATGCTGGGAGACTGAACCATCTGTGAAGACTCTGAAGATTATTTATCGAGAGTAAGCGTCTTTTTGTGTTACTCTGGCGAAGGACTGTCTTTGATTGGCTGCCTAATCTGCTGTAATTATTTCCCTATAAAAATTTATCAAATCCCTATAGGGACTACTACTGACTGGTTTCCAGGAGGGACAGCCGGGCCACTTGAGGTGTATGAAAACAAAGAGGTTTACGCAATTGGGCTCAAAATCTGTCGCTAAACCGTCCCTGTTTGGAATTGTGACAGTTACTCAAATTTCTGGGAAATATAACTAACTGTTGCTCTGTTCCCAGAGAATGTTCACAAGCCGACCTGCAATAATCAATAGTTCAATGTTTAGAAGCCGTACATTTTTATATGTGACATGCCGTTTTAGAAAAGTGCGGTGCAGAAGTACAACCCACACACCTAAACGTTTGTCGCAGAATAACTTAATCATCCGACTTGAGTGGAAATCTATAGCATGTCCTTAGTTTTCTTCTTTGGAGATACACTCAAGTATGCTTCAAAATACTTTAAGTGTGGATGTAGTTACAGAAGACGATAAAATACAGCCACTCATATGTTTTTTTACCAGGTGGACCAGTCAAAACCTACACCAGTTAGATGGCTATGACCTTGAAGACTCTCCTGCAGAAAAGTTAATGTCCTTAGACTTTACATAAGTAATTGTTTAGTCAGGAGAGTGAGAATCGATTTTACAAGTATATTACATATTGGAGAACTCTAGCCTTTTCATTGTATACTTGTTTCTATAGAGCCCTTTCGCGAAACAACAAGAGATTTTGGCTGAATTCAACTTTTTGGGATCCGCAGAATGTGGACGAGAAGCAAGAGCTGTCGAATGAAAAAAAAGTTTGGGATCCGCAGAATGTGGAGGAGAAGCAAGAGCTGTCGAACGAAAAAAAATCTAAGCACAAGGGCTCTAAAACTAGCTTACAACAAATTGAGCAATGGTTAAAAGTGCTAGTTTATTTTTGGAATCCACAAAATTTCCTGACCGATGAGCTAGTCATTCTTTCATTCATTTTTGCAGCTAATTCACGTGAATGCCAACTGATAGTTTTACGCTAAACCTCAGGGCATTTCTGTTACATAGTAATCTAAGTGTGGGAACAATTTCAAAACAGAAACACCAAGAGCACAAGAGATTGTTTTTGAACCAGCATTCGGCTCGGAGTAAACCCGCAGCTGAGATACGAAATGGATCATGTGAACCTAGCGTCTATGTTTGACCGCGTGACTTGCGGATGATTAATCATTTATGAGATAACGTACGAAATGTTTGTTCAGATGGTAATACTGGAAAGCTTATCATAGATTTGCCACTGTACCAATAAATTGGCGGTAATTTGTGGGACTATCTTGGGGGTGTTTGTATTTTCTACCTAAGCCTTTTGTTGTAGCGACCAAATGGACTCCTTCTGTGCGAATGTCGTCCATGAATGCGTCAAGAAAAAACCAGTTTCCTTCCTGCTTCTTAGAAAAACATGGAAGCAAACATCCACTACAGCCTTATTAGTCCTTGATTTAAGAGGCACATGGTTTCGGCCGATTTGTTAGTCCTTCGAGGTTTACTGGTTCAATAAGGGACACTCCAGATAAAATCCTTTCCTGATATCTATGCAATTCTTTCCATGTTTTAATACGTGGCGCCGTACAAAAGTGGCGCCCGGCTAGGATCCACACTTTTTAATCCTGCTCAAATTCGCCCTCAGTTGTATGCTGAGTCTGACACTGGGATTTCAGACGGCCTCTACCACATGAGCCTGGAGAATGCAAATAACGTCGTATTAATTCGTGGAGACAAAAAAGCCTAAAGCTATTGGAAAAAATAGAAACATTCATATTGTCCCTCAGTACGAGGTGTGTCACCGAAAAGTGTAGAGTCACGCTTCAAAATGTGTGGTTTCTCACCACGCCCTTTTCAGTTCCTTGTCAGTGAACAAATCTTAGAGTCCTTGTTTTTGCTCTGCTTATAACGGTAAAAAGTACATACAGTTAGGTCTCAATTTTTGCGTGCACTAGGTTGCAGTAAGTGTCATGTTATGGTGCAGATTGAGACGGGACTGTTTTGGGTTCGCAGTCTGAGGCGTCTTCGTCTTTTTATTTTGAAAGACCATTAGCAATTAAAAACTGCCATGCAGTTATTGCTTTAGTCATGAGGAAGACGCAACATTACTAGGTACAGTGGCTCGGTCATGTGCTACGCACATCAATCAGTCACCCGAGACAAGAGCTTGTTTCATTGCGCCTCCTTCAGAATGGCGCGAACTTATAGTTGAACACCTAACCTAACAGGGGATGATGGAGGAATTTTGTAAGAATTAGGTTACATGTGATGCGGTTCATCTTCCGCGTTTTGTGTACTTGGCTGGAAGCTTCGAGTGGCACGGTGGTTAACCGACAAGGGCGTATCAGCTACAGTCCGGCGTGTTTACCTGAGTGTTGTGAAATGCAGGCACTTCAGAACGATTGTGTTAGACCACCGTCATGTTTTCTGTCCACTTGTTCCTCCATTAAACCTTAGGTATCTTTTGGAAAAGCAGTAAACTACTTTACAGCGGGAACTTTGTCCTATAAGTGAGGCCAACCTATGCAGCAAAGCAGAGAAGCACCGTGGGGCTGTTACATTCTTATTGAGAATTGTCAGCAGCGAGCATCTCACGAACTTCCAGAGAATTTCAAACCCCCTTCACTTGCAGGTCGAAATCTCTACTGGAAGATTTTAAATCTTCCAACCACCGCCAATAATTTATTTTTGTGCGATGTGACGTTGAAGTATCCGTGTCAGCATTGTCATTTCTATCTTGGAGAACAATGCTGATGATGATGACGATGATGACGTATCGGCTGGGCGTTCATCACTACCATGAAAGCTACCCTCCAACCTCAATTTTTAAACGAATTCCGAGTGAGGAGATAAGATAGAGTGACCATTAACCGTAATGCTGTCAAACTGTTCACTCCGAAGCCACCTAAACTCTACGGAAAACATCTTAAATAAAATCCGTAGATAAAAATAATTTTCGTCCATAAAATAAGACCAGTGAAAGTCGAAAAGGAAATAATCTCATTCTAATGAGTGAGTGCTTCATTCCACTCACGGCGGCGAATTTTTAGCCATGTAGGTTTGTGTCTGAAGGCTTCTGAGAATGGCGTTTAATAACTGCTGCGAAGTATCTCAATAAAACGACAAACTATCCTTATTCACTAGACGTGTTCCACTTCCTTTCAGCTTACAGACACCCGATGGTTGCATTTCACCCACAAGCACGCCAGATCCGATCAGTCTGAAAACAAGTAAGCTGGCCTACATGACGGTGAGAGACAACACGATGACGTACAATGGAAACAGAAAACAATTCTGGATTTCCCTCCCCTCGGATTTTGATGTCGCACCGGTTGTTATAGGCGTAATCAAAGTGGATTCAACGGAATCTCAGCTTACGCAGGTTAAAAAAGGGTAGGTTGAGTGGGCTAAAATAAAAAGCAGCGTTTTTCAAATCGCAAGCCAATGAAATATGCCCGTTTTTTAGATGGTTCTAGTGTTAAAACGAGAATATCGCTTGTCTCGAATTTTATTTGTAGGTTTGCTGTTACTGAACATATATTCGTTCGCACAGAATAATGCCAAAACAAAACAGATTCGCTAACTCAGGCAGTCTGGATGGACAGTGCACTGCTTGGTACCGAATATTTTTAGCGGTAGTTTATTTTTCTTCGGACCCACAGGGAATGAACACTTAAACGTTTATATTGTAACAAAACCTGCAATAAGGGGCCGCTCGAAAGCCGGATCACCCACACACAAGAGATATGATCTCCGTCAATTAAGGAGACTGGTTTACTTTCTATTTGATAACTTTGTGTTTGACCTTTCGCGACCGAACATAAAAATAACAAACAAAACTAGCTATTCCGTTATCATACCAAAGCCAGCATTAGAAACCACTGTCAGACAATGTTCTGTTCCATTTGAGTTATCATAAACTTGGAGTAAAGTTACGTGCTTGATGTATTTATATTAGGAATAATTCTGTTAGACAACAGAAGGTCACCTTCGAAGCTATCAGAAGAATGTGCGATTTTTGAATGTTTACTGGTGGGGAAATATTTGGCAATTCCATGAAACACTACTCCGGGCACGTTTTAATTGATCAAGCCTCTGGTGATGTAACCAGATCCTGGGATGCTCATTCGGGAAATGACTCCAGAAATACTATAAACTCTTCTGGAATAACGCACACTTGTTTTCCGTTCAGACTTCACATCTCAAGGTGACCGTTCGATGATTGCAACCAAATTATCCAGCTCAGAAAACAAGTCAACGAACGTGTACGCTGCCTGGGCTACCAGCATTTACCTCAATAGCGAAAGGAATCTTTATGTTCTTCATAGTAGAAGTCCCTCTTTAGCAGCACCGAACGCGGACCAGTGGCCCTTGTGTGAATGCTGTTGTGGAACGACCAAGAAGGGTATGTTACTTCAGCGGGACTATCTTCGAGGGGATGGCTACAGACAAGTGTTCCTAAGCAAAACCTTAGCAGTGGGCTTACTCAGATAGATATGAAAGCCTTCTGTCGGATTATTGACTAGGACATATATTGTTGGTAATGTGAGGATTTCTGGAAATTTCCAACTGACAATGAAGCCAATCTGCACTGCAAGAAATACTGTATAGCTGTTTGTTTCTTAGCGAGCAACATCGGCGTCGCACATCTTATAAAGCTCAAAGATTCGAACACGCTATCTGTCCGTTCGCCCATGAGCAGCTAAACACCAGTGCAATTAACTTGCACTTAGAGAGAATATACTCAACGTATTATCCTTCATTTACGGAGTTCACATCACGTAGCCACAGGTTTACTGGTTTTTCGACTGACGACTTTTTAGGTGGAAATTTCAAGCGTCCTGTAAAATTAATTTTCCTTCTGAGCTACGCATACTGTACTGGTTACTACGTATGAAAATTGTGGGACTGTTGTTGTGATAAATGGACCTACACGATAGAATAAGGTGTCACAGGTTCCAAAAAGGCATGGACGTAAAACGCGTAATCGGTTGTATGCCTAAAACGGAGTAAGCTGATGAAGAATTAAGGTTAGCCTTAGAGGCTATCCAAACGAAGACGTGAACGAACCGCGTATCCAAGGCCTCCGACTTGCACTGTTCAGTTATTACAAACTTTGGTCAAGGGGTATGAAGAAATGTTGACATGTGAGGAAGACCAATTTGTTTCTAAATCAAGCAAGAAATACCAGTCTTTCAAGTGCCACTGAGTATATGTCCCTTATCAGTTACCTCTTCATCTATGGGATAAGCTCCAAAGGCAGGTGCCAGAAATGCTTGAAGGTAGCATAACCGAGGAAGCTAACAGTGTATACGATCCCACACAGATACGCGCGGAGTGTTAGCGCGATAAGCACTTCGAATGCATGAGTGTGATTTTACGACCCAGCACCTATCAAGGAATGGGAACCATCTGGCAATTGGGTTTCAAGACTAGCTCGATTTCGGTCGTCTTATTGGACGGAAGCGTTATTGAGGACATGGAGGGAGACACGAAAGTGATGATACTCTGAGAGTGCTTTGATGGACGGAGTCTAAATCAGATGCACATATTATTCTGAAAGTCCTTGGTACCCCATCGCCTTGAGAACAAGGCTGACTGTCGAATGGCACGAGATGTCACACAGGGTGCTCTAAATCATACAACTGGCCAGGGATGAGAGGTGATATTGTGAAGTATATTGTGGCCTGTAAGCAATACCGGCTGACAAATGGGAGTACAACAGGAGAAACATAAACGTAGGAACCTATCACTGTGTCATACATTGGAGATATATGGTTCGTTGAAGTCATGAGGCCCTTTCCGGCGGCAATTAGCAGAACACCTTGTGCAGTGTGCCGAGGCGACATTTGCGAAGAAGCAACGAACGACTGCGATCAGCGGAGTAGTGACGCATGTCACTGTGATAAACAACCGGATGCATAGGATGATTTTAAAGTACCCGGGGACATGTATTCGTGGTGAGGCATTCAGGAGTTGATTGCAGCCGCTAGTGACAACACTGTATCACCAACGGAAAAATGGCATGTGGATACAGGCAGATAACAACTGAACCTGGGGTGGCCTTCCAGCTGAAAGCCATGCACATAACACAAGCCAATGTCTGTGATGCACTGGACGGAAGTGAAATGGCTTCAGAGGCTACGAAGGACAAATGGAAATTAACAGCGACACAATGGTATGATCAACCTAGTGTCCGTGGTCAGACTGAATTCTATGGACCTAACACTTACCAGTTTGCATGTGAAGAATATAAGCAAAACCAAAACCCGGTCAAAAGTATTCTCAGGAGATATGTCATGATAGATGTCTTGACTTTACCCATTTTGTAGGAGGTAGATTCTTGAATGAATATGCCTTACGGATACGCAGCATTTCTTGGTGTACGCTTGATGAAAGATCGGTTTCTTTCTTCTTCCCGAGTTTTCAGCAGCCAGAGTTTTTGTTGGTGTTCACTTGAATATCCCATTAAGTTGTACAGCTTTTTTGGATTAGTCAGGTGCTAGCCTCTCCATCCATTGACCTCTGGATGGTATGGATGATAATATAGATCGTTCCGCCCAGATTGGAAGGTGAGGTTTTTCCTCGGTCTGCTTACCATGACTTTTCGTTGACACATCTCAGCGGATTCCAGTAACTACCAGTAACGTGACCATATCGGACATTGTATCTTCTCAAGATATGAAGCAATCCTCGGGATTGAGCTACGTCAGATTTGACAATTCCCAGTTAAAACGCATACTTGGATACTAAAATGATCAAACAATAAGACTTTGATAATTAATCGCGTCAATTTCTGGCTCACATTTGATTCAGCATGAACACTGGACATCCATGTTTTCCGGAACCCAGTCTGAAAACAAAAAAATCAGAGTAGTAGCCATTATTTTCCGTTCCTTTTCGTGAACCTCCCAAGGTGCAGAGGAGTTGACATTTGGCACACACAAATAATTATGTTACTTTCGCAAGTACACAAACTAAAAATGCTTTGTAGACACCGCTTTAAGAGAATTTCTTGAAAATGCGAATGAACACGTATACCATTTTGTAACAGATTGTGTGACGAGCGTTACTCATTGCTTACTTGTCTAAACAAAACAAAAAAGGGCTAGTAATATCGTTGCATGACTTTCTAAATCGTCACAATGTTTATTATGACGTAAAAGTTGGATCTGTTACGAGTATCACCACCAATATTCAGCACATCAGATGCGGTGCGTGACTTAAGCATAGAATCGCACCTCACATGCGGCTGTTCATAGAATTACTTGACAAAACCCCTGGAGGAAATAACATCGTCAGTCCTAGAGAGAAGGGATGAGAAAAGAGAATAATGCACTCCGTTTTTAGACGTATTACACTACTCATAAGGTTGCTGAGAATTCTTCGTCAACTCACGGCCGGTTTCGCTTTTCTTGGAGCTCTTCAGACAGGTGCAGTCCCCGAGTTTCTGTCAACCTTATGTTCTATTTGAACCCAAGTTGTAAGAAATTAGCAAAATGCACTCATTTGTGTGGTACTTTGGTTTTTTTACGGGAGACTCGCCTGGAATCTAGCTCAATCTCTCGTTTGTGATGGTTTTGTCCGGAGTGCAATTCATCGTTTGGATGCAGTATGATCCTTCACGGGTCCCTATTGCTAACACCTTTACTGCACCATCCGGCCACCAACTACGCTTGGAAATGTCGGGAACCTAAATCAAGTTGGTATGTGGCCCTAGTTCAGGTGATGAAATTTGCTTGGAAATTTGAATTCTCGGGGAGAGCCCAGTTTTGCTAGTTGAGGACGGTCATTGTGCCTGTCGGTATTCTTACACGTTTGTTTTCTTGTATTTCCCCATGTAATGTTTTCATATGTAGTCAGTAATTTGACTACGCCACCATCCACCTAATTTCTTTTTGTTCCTGTGGTGTTTCTATGACCATTGCTCTATCATTTCAATCTTCTTTGCCAAAGGCGGAGAACTATATGGTTCACTCTGAATGACGCGCATTGGAATCCGGTAAATACACCAAGGATCGTGGGTGTATTGCACGACGGCTGTGGAAGCTGTTCGGCAGTGCTATATCCCAAGTGTGATTTCTGTTCTGAGCCACGAAAGGTAATTTTTCCACGATAAAATAATCCGCACTGCACGTATTTTTTCTCTCAACTTCAATTTTTCGGCATTTAAAACGGGTATGCTTCTAAATATGGTGTGGTCAGATTTTCGTGACTTCAACCAAATCGCGATAAACTAGGTGGACGTAGATTCTATCAGCCAAATGAACTTTTGGCTTGCATTGAAGGTTTTGACTGCGGGGAGAAAAGTGAACACTCTCGGGTCATTTGCACGTGCACACCTGTCGAATGTGTTCCCTCATGAAAGAGGACAACTTCGACTGTACTTTTGTGACATTCTTTTGTAGAAGTGGAACGTAAGCAAAAAGAATAGAGTTGCACTGCTAGTTTGCCAGATTTATTTGGATTTTACATGCCGTCTTGTAGAATCTGTCATTTTGTAACAGTCTAGCATCAATAAGTTCATGAAGAGAGAATGTTTCGCTGCTAAAAAAGTGGTTTTGTAATTATTATCTCTTGCCTGTTGTGTACTGAAATCACACTCGAAAAGTCGGAAACAAATACACATGGGCAAATAGACATGGACGAATGGAGGGGAAAGACGAACCGTCACCTGGCCTCACTCAAGTGTTCAGGTGCAAATGTGCACCTCTGGCAGTCAAATGTCAGCCAATTTCTTTATCTGGAAAACTCGTTCTGTCCTAACTGTTGAGCCAATTCAGCCGGAATGATCAAACAACCTTGTCGGTTTGCATAAGATGCTCATGCTCCGTCCAAGTACCTTAAATAGACTGGTGCAAAATGTAAGAAGAAAGACTGATTTAGGTAGTACATCCGTTTTATTACTTGTACCATTGAAAAAGGAAAGCAACTTCGTAAGTCACCTTGCTTCGAGATCTCTGATGGGCACCGCGGGTGATACGTGTTGTATTATATCATACCGTATGGTCTGTCGGTTTTGGGCACCTAGATATTAGTAACGAAGTTAAGCGTAATTAATTAATTAATTAATTAAGCGTAAATTACCGTAAAAATAGCTCTAAGGCTATTTGTTTGGACTGTTTATTTAAAAGTCATCCCAATGCCGGTTTAAATAACAACCATAAGCTTATTTGCTGTGGTTTGTTCATTCAGGTGAGCTTGTGGGCGTTCTGTGTTGATCAAACGACCTGTTGAAACTGCCCAAATCAACTGCTGCAAAGTCTTACTGGATCACTCAAAAGTATATTTGTCATCCACATGGTTGACGCCGGCCTAAAATCCTTCAAAGTGGTGTTTAGGTCTTTATCCCAGTCTTCGAAATCTGTGTGGTTGAAATAGCTGAGCCAAAAACATCACGATGGGCGCAAGCTGCCACAAAAAGAGTACTTTAGCTGACATGGTCTCGTAGTCTGGATGGAACGCACCAGTTACCAGAAAAACACTAGCTAAAACTCGTCAACTAGGTGTGCACAATTTTTCCTAACCACGTGAATGGAACCAAACGACAGTTTCAATTTTTCATGTCACAAGGTTCTTGTGTTTGTTGTCGGCTGAAATTGACGATGTCTGTTCTCGACTCTTGTTGAGTATGACAAACCCTTCAGGGGATGAACAAATCCAAAATACACAGCGCTTTAAAATGCTGCTTTTGCCCAACTGGCCGCGATTTTCAAGATGAACCACGCCTAAATGCTTCCTCTCCTGCTTCGTACTGAAAGATGTATCTATTTCAAAGTTTGCATGTTTTGGAACATGTAAAAGGTTTCGTCCAAATCTTTCGAAAAGTTCTAACTACAGTGTGCCTGGAAGTTTCTGAAACCCCATCTTTACCAAGCGATCTTAAAAGGCGTTGGTTGGGACTGCGTTCCAAGGTGACTCGAGCAAAAGTGAATGTCGAATACGGTTCATGTCAGAGACTAAGCCATGGTAAATGCATATGAGAAGTAGTACTTTATCACACAAGATAATGTCGACTGCACGTTGATCAACGTTGTACGTTGTACCCAGCTTTGCTGGGTTTCTGGTGCTAAAAGTTCGACTAACGAAATCTTACTCAAACGTGTCCCCTCGCATTTATTCAATAGTGTTGATGGGATGAGTAGGTGCAGCGGATACCGTTAACTTTGTGCTTAGTATACGATTCACTTGCGTGCCATACGAAAAAGTAATTTTTTCTTTGTTTTACACGGAAAGCAGATTTGGAATGTTTCACTACGCAAACCGGTAGCCAAACTTAAGGCGCTTACGCGGGGCGGAATTCCGCGATGTTAGATCATGTGTTATTCAATCCATTAACACGATTATTCCCATCTCAGATGGACGCACGTTGAATTGTAACTATGCAAGTTGATGATAATAAAAGCCCATCGACGTTAAAACAATTCGGCATGTCGTCAGTAAACAGAAGATTGGTTTATGGTACCGACTTGTTATTAGCAACACGAACCAAGACGTTAAAAGCTGTCAGACACGAAAGTACAAACCTCATTTGCACACAGCATGTGAAAAGGGGATATTTTCAAGCGTATTCTTGAAATTTCCTAGACGCTGTTTGAAAAATGAACGATACTTAACAAACGCGGCAGAGGAGTTCAATAAGTTACATTTGCAATCAAATTGCCCAGCTCAGCGAAAACACCGGATGCATTGACGCCGCTATGATGCACGACCAGAAACTACACCTATACATCACCAGTGTAACAGTGGATACTACTGATGAGGCATGCGAGTAGTATGTTTTCTCGTAACTCCGCTTTGGTTCTATTGGAAAGTGGGATTTAGTACGGAATCTGTGGAATTGCTTTGTAGCAATTGTTTGCATTTAAGATAGTCAATGAATACTCAGTAAAGTTCAGGAAGACGCGCATATTCGGTTTTTATAAACAAGAGGCGTATTAGAGGCTTGCATTCCTGTCCAATAGTCTGTAACTGTTTAGTTGGTGTTTTCTAATAAATAACTCTGCAGCGTAGGCCTTCATCCACCAGTAGCACACATTGTCACGTTGGTAGTAGCTGGATGTGATGGTGCGAGGCCTGAAAATTCAGCATATGAAACTAACAGTTGAACTTTTATTTCTCGTCAAGTACCTAGATGTCATAGCACATTGCAGTCCAGAGTGAATGCTCCGTTTTATCATCTAGTTAGGTCTGACACTAACACTTAGTTTTAGATAAAAAGCTCCAGACACCTGGCAGCTTCGGGCAGAATTACCAGTGGTTTGAGCCACCCGACAAATTGGTCCAATACTCTTCCTGGTCTGATTGTTACTGAAATCAGTTGCAGCCCACGAGAAGGAGATAGATATTGGCTGTGTGAGGAGATTTCGGAATTTGATCAGAAGTTTCCTCCTGTAAGGAGGAAAAGCTGAGAGGTACTGCACGGCCTCTGCGCCATTATTGAGAGGTAATTGCTTGAGCAGCCAGTCAACACGTATGATATGGACTACGTGACTGATTGGTGACTGGTTCCATGTCCTACGTGCCAGTTAATCACACTGCTTATCAGGTACTCGTGGCTGAACGACTAAATGTTTCCTACAACTTGCACTGCCGATGATTCCCAATGAAAGTTTAACAGCTATACAGTGCTCCTTGGCTTTCAGCATAGATTGGCACTACTTACAGAACGAAATCTCTGTTAAACTAGATAGGCAACTTGAATACTTTTTCAAGAGCTATACAATGCGGACATTGTTTAAAACAATCGGTCAGGTGCCTTCTCAAAACTTTCTCAATTACCAAATGAGCTTGTATGCCGAAAATTTATAGTTCTGCTCTATGCCCCGATATATCCGCTCTCACTAGAGCCAAACCCGATGACTGCAAACTAGGTTATTTTATTTTATCGTTCTTACATACACGCATACATACAGGCATACATACATACATGTTACACATTGCGTATTCTAAGATCTTTACCCACATTCACGTATACATATCGGCGATATTTTAGCCCAGCAACTTTCTTACAAAAACACAATCAATTGTAGAACTCACCGGATACGACGGAAAAGCTCAGAAACTTGTGTCAATGGGGACCAATGCACGTGCTGGAACCTCATGTAAATGTGTTAGATTCAATAGCAATTGTGGAACACCCCCCGGATGAACATTTATCAATGGAGGAAGATATCTTGACTCTTTTCAACAATAGTATGTTGCGACAATTATTTCTGATTTTATGGATATTCCCTTGGTACAACACCAACACTAACCTGCCACATTAATAGTTTTTAAGCTATCCGTCTTTATTCAGAAACACTTTCGCAGCCGTATCTTCAAAGGTGGCTGAAAACCGAGTTCCAAAAACTTTCTTTGAAGAATGAGCTAGTCAATTCAAAAAATGAAAACGGTAGTTAAGTGCCTTACTAAAACTAATGGAAAAACCATTTGCACTTGTTGTCGTCGGATGCAGAATTCACTACAACAGTAAGATGTTATCTTGAACCATCTAGAAAGTGGTGAACTTCCTGTCATCTTCTCATAAGATGGTAGTGGTTCCACAACTTTTTAAATCAGGCGCCAGTTTTTCATTTGATGACAAGACTGCTAACGGCATGTAGATAAACCTGATATGATCTCGTAGCACCCGGTCGAGCAAATCGGTGCGGTGTCACCATCTATACACTGCTCCTGCTCCAAAACAGTCGCAGTTTCCATGACTATGAAACGACAGTAGCTATAAACGTATCATTTGCTTCCAAGTACTTATTACTCAGATTTATATCGTAGGAAACTTCCTTCCAAGAAGCTTTGATCGAACAAGCATGTGCTTTTAAATACAACTACAATCCCATGAGCGAATTTCCTCCAAGTGCAGGAGGCATCCGTAAACTGCCCAGAGATTTCTCTCTGTACGGTTCTATTTAACCACAATGCAGTTCAGTTGTGTTTTGTAAAAACCGCACCAAAAGAAATGGAAAACAGATAACTTCTCTTTCTCTATTACACACAGTGTTGGAGATACAGCCGCGAAATTGCTCAGTTGATTCTTGCATTCGGTTCCTTGCCAATTTTCCTCGGTGGTTTTTGACAACATTTGAAATAACCGGGCGTTCTAACTCCCATTTTTCTTTATATAAGAAGCGGGTTGCTCAAAATCTTTTAAGCGTGGCAAAAGTTGCAATCTCAAAGAAGAGCCGCATTTATTGTACCGTCACCTAGCAACCGGATCATTGATGAGTTTAGTTTATTCCTTCCATCATTACTAATTTGTGCGGTTGAATTATCGTGTCAGGTTGTTTGGGACGCTTTTCAACGTTGTTCTGCCTGTTAGGCTGGGTAAAAGATGCAGAAATGTATTTGTTCTTCACAGTCGCCACTGTTATATGTCCTGATTGTTGTGATGCAAGTCACGAAGTCCACAGTGCCTTCAATTAATCTGTTTGGATGTGGTCACGAGTATTTGGTGCCATTCCTATGTCTGTTGTTTGGATAGATGGAATCACGTGACAAGGAACAATGGCGCTTACACGGAAACCTGATTTATTTCTTATGTTGTCTCACACTGTAGCCACACTGTGGCTTACGTGGATGTTGCTCTGTATTAAAACCGGCTAATCCGTTCCTCAGTCAGTTCCTTATACCGTTGGTGTGATGCACACCTCTCGGACAACTCGCTGGTGAATGATAACGAAGTGAAGTGGATGATAATGACCACTTCGGATGGATGTCGAACTGAGGAAAGCCCTAATGTTACTAGCGTGGACCAAGTAGACGAAGCACTGTCCGTCCGAGAATTCCGTCGCCACTAACGCTTGCAATCCAAGTGCCATAGCACCAGGAAATGGGATAAAATCGAACACCAGATGCAATAGACTCCAGAAATGAGAAAGCTGGCGTGTTTTGAAAGTCTCCTGAGGTGTTAGCAGAGATGGCACGCACCAAGCAAACTGCCGGCAAGAGTACTGGTGGGAAGGCTCGCGAACACCAGCCACCAGTGGTGTAAAGAAGCCTCATCGCTATAGGCCTGGGACCGTCGCTTTCCGTGAGATCCGCCGTTACCAGAAGTCCATCGAGCTGCCCATCCGTAAACTGTCCTTCCAACGCCTGGTGAGAGAAATCGCTCAAGACTTCAAGACCGACTTTAGATTCCAGAGCTCGGCTGTCTCTGCCCCACAGAAAGCCAGCGAGGCATATTTGGTTGGTCTGTTCAAGAACACTAACTTGTGTGCATTCAAGCCAAGCGGGTCACCATTATGCACAAGGACATCCACCTTGCACGCCGCATCCGTGGTCACACCATGATTACACCATGATTACATAAATGGAAACAGAATTTATAACTGTTAGTGTTTTCTCGGATACGGGTAGTTAATATGGGCTGGCCACTGTCGGCTAACGCAGCTTCGTCAAAATGTGACAGTAAATTTATTTTTCCACTTGCTTCTCGAGTAGAAGGACAATGTTGCGCGTGTGGTAAGTAGAACATATAACAGTTTTTAACTAAAGGTCACACCTGAGTTGCTGTCGATCCTTGTGCGTTGACAGAACGGCCACGGTCTCAGAATGTTCGCATAAGCTGAAACGAGTGGAACCCACATTCCTCACATTCACGCACATGCCGCAACGGCGATCAGAATCGATTGATGACACAAAGAAACACTTCAGCATATCCTTGAAAGAAAACGGTCTGGCAGATGCCACCGGCATTTTTGATAGAACATTCTAGGTAGTGTAAGCCAAAGTCTTCTAGCAAAACCTGTCATGTTGCTATGACGGGAGTGGCAGCTTGTATCAGTCTCCCATACATGAAATAACTAGTTAGGAAATTTGCGTAGTCTGCTCCGGGGAGGGTGGCTGTGCGCTTTGATAATCAGGTCGAAACAACCTGGAAGGTTTTAGTCTGAAGGTCGTCTAGCATACCGCGACTTTTACGTTTCACGCTTGTATATGATCCAGCGTTTTGCACTGCACAGGACAGCGTATCTAATAAAGTTATTTATCTGAGCCAAAAGAGAGACCAAAATCAACGAACTACATTAGGCTGAGATGGGCTTGATCGACTACAGCCATGATGCGTTCATAATGAAGGTCCTGTAGAGCATTTCCTTACACGGACCGCCTTCGGTGTCAATTAACTTTGAGTAATATATTAGGAATAAAATGTTCAAACACTTGAGTATGCTCTTGTAAAGCCTCCTACCCAGCTCATCTAGGCAATTGTTGCTCTGTATTCAGTTTCAAGCGTATCTGTTTCCGCGTGTTGTGGTCACTTGAAATTCTCGTCCCAAATTTCAAAATCACCTTCTAATCGGTTTCGTTGGCTGTAAATTTAATAAGTCGCTACTCTGTGGTAAAAAATAAATAACCTAGGAATGTTGAGTGCCATTCGGCCATTATGATTAGTCATTATTTAGGTTTGGCTATTGGCTAGATTTAGCTTAGAGCGCCCTTTACAGGAATCCAGTTTTCCACCCCGTTTGAACGTTTACGATCTGTTTTGAGGTGTTCAGGAAGCTTATTGCTGATTTTGACACGTTTAACTCTGCATATATTCTTCCTGAAGGTCTGTTCTCTCCAGCATTACCAATGATAACCGCGGCAAGTGACCAGTGCTTTATTAGTTGGCATATTGACCCAAGCCAATCTGCTGTTGTTGACGAGGATGCTGCTGCTGCTGCTGACGGCACCCTTACGGTGTGGTTTGGCGACTACAAAGTTCGAGTTTACAAGACCACTTCACAAAGGTTTTCTCTCCAAGGAGATGATTGTGCTGCCAAATACGTTCAAGTGGACGTTGAGGTGAATTTTGTGCGTACACCAACTACACCTGTACAGATGAAAACGGAATTGTATGGTAAGTCCGTGTGACTGGTACTCACGTTTGTCAGTTGACATCATGAAAAAAATGACTCAGCAAGCGGGTGAAAATCAGACGTTGTCACTGTGCGTCTTGATGCTGTATCTTCGAATGTTGATGGGACGTCAGTTGTCAAGCGCCGCAAACAAATAAACAGCCATCTTATCAACAATCAATGAAGGCAACCTACTTGACAATTTTCGAATGCATTGCTGATTTCGCAAGAGTTCATAGTCAAGAACTTGTGTACGTGTAACACCTTTCTGATTACTCTATGGTTGAGCAGATTTTCATTATATCTAATCCGGTACATGTCACAAACTAACCACAGACCAAGACCTTACAATTTTCAACCGATCTAAAAAGAATAAACAAAACAATCAAACGAATAAGCAGTAAGTATGTCCCAACGAACTAACAGCATGCTAGGCGAAAACGTCTAATATAAGGTAGCCTGTAGCATGACTAGACAATAAACGAGAAGCTGTAGCAAGGAAGGTTTGTTGTCGTGAAGCAAAATTTACTTTAACACAGTCTGATTATTCCCTGTGCTGAAGGCTTGCATATTATTCTTGCTTATGGGTGTGGTGTCGGACATGTCAAGGCTGTTATCCATGATAAAAAGGGGATTTTCGAGAACCACCAGCCTCACATAACCCTCGAGATAGCACCTTCCATAATCTCTCAAAATTCGGGAATTTGCACGTTTACTTGTCTTTTGCATCCCATGCATCTCCGGTTCTAATTTATGAGTATGTTTGGATGTGGTGAGGAAATTCAGGTCTCCGTGTTTGTACTTTCATAGGGTAGTTATCCTGTTTACAATGCGGTCACTTCTCGGAAACGTTGAACCTCATTCGATCCTTGTCTCAGGATTTGTTGATAAAAACGTTTCCGAATGTTTATAAATGTTGAGAAAAGCTCGTAACCATTACCGTTATCAAATCTGATGTTTGAAAGCAGCGGCATGCAGACTGACTTCCGTCAGCAGCCCTAGAAACCATGCAATAACTTGAACAGCTACATAAATTTAAATATAAAATCAGCTTTTTGGATCTCCACTTAGTTCCGGCTTTTGTTATCATTTTTCGGGGCTTTCGCTTTTGCGAATGACTGAATTCTGAATAAAAAACTCAGAATTTTGGGTATAATTCTCATGGCCGCGGTGTATCAATGTGATTCACTTTTATCTAGAACTACTGTTTAAATTTTATAAGTTGAGGGCTAGAATGAAAAAACGCTGCAATGCCCAAGGTCGAGTGTGGCATGTTGCTTTCGATACGCCTTTTTCGAACTGTTCAACGAGTGTGTTTCCCTGGGGGTGACATCCGTAAAATAAATGGATGCATTTTGAGCTTCCTGCTTGGTCGAACCTGCAAAACAAAATAAAGAAAGCTGAGGGACAAATTATTTGTTTTTGTCACGTGCGGATGCTTCTATGATATCCGAAGTTTCACAGCTCGGATGGGTACATCTTGAAGGTTGGGGTCAACCTGCGAAGTGCTATATAAACGACACCAAATGGGTAGCCCATAAACCATTGAACCAGTTCAAAAACCAGTATAACAATGCCAGATTGTTTCAAGAACGTACTTCATAGTGCACTAGCCACAGCCGAACTGTACACTGAAGTAGCCGAACTTTTCCACTGTTGTAAAAAACGTTTTGTAATAGTATTTTCTTGGACGCAAATGAGCAATCCATCTTTTTCAAGCCCTTGAATTGGTCCAACAAGCTAACGTGATAAAGATTCCCTTCCCATTTTCACCTAGAACAACATTCCCTAGGGGAACGAGGTGGATCAGTGGTTACAGCGCGAGTTTACTGACCAGAAGGTCCGTGGTTTGAACCCGATTTCTGCCTCTTGACATCCTCTGTCTAGGCTTGGGCAACCGGGAGGTATCCCAGCCCTCCTGCTTCCTTCAGCTGGCATGGCATTAGGGGACCGAAAGGGTGCTACAGCTGAATGATGATGATGATGATAGCGTTCCCCAGATGGATTGTTTCCAGACGTACTGATTTGCGTCGCATATACCTACGTGTTTCCTGAGATCATTGTGCCTGTCATGTAACTTGTGAGGTGGCTAACATTGAGGACTGGGAGACTTCAAATCACTTTTAGCCTCCTAAACTAAAGCTTATGCTTTACTTTAGCAAGTGCAAAATCAACCAATATGATCTGTTAGGCATGCTGAATGCTGTATCATTCTTAGGAAATTCACAAACATAGCCATGTCCATTTCCCGCCACAATCTAACCACTGTGTAGTTCATCGATTCGGCGAAAAAAATCCCTGTGAAACATTCATGAAAAAGGACTATCCACGAAGACGTCCCGGCTGTATTTTTTGCTGTGCATCATCTCTTTCCAAGAGGTTGTTTGGTTGATTACAAAATTAGTGATTTGTGGATGCCTTTGGGAAATGGCATATTTTCTAAAATTAGTATGTATCCGGGCTTCCAATCATCATTCGTAGGCACCCGCTTTTCACACGAACCAAGCTTTTGGTGTTTATTAGGTTACAGTTGATCGCTAGGCAGAGCATGGACAAATTTTCGTCAGCATCCTAGGAGACATTTTTAACGAGAGATGTGAATGGTTGTTTCCTGTCTTTCTGCATGTGATTATAGCTTTTGAAGACTAAATTATATCTCTGCTGTGCAGAGGTAACGCAACTAAAGCACTTAGAACGTGAACCAGTGTTCATGTTTCAACTTCACAGCTGACACTCAAGTCACGTCTGTCGAATTCGACACTTGCTTTCAAATAATTATACTTGACCGTAATACAACTAATATCACATTAATGCATTGTCTACGAATTACGTTTTCCTGAGCTCTGAAGTCAGTTGAATGAAAACGCACCTACTATATGATTTTTCATCCATCCATGCAACTGAGGGTACTGAATTTGTTGAATAGATGTTAGTTGTACTTTGGGGAATGTACCTTCATTCGTGTGAACACGTTTGCATGCGTTTTCCCTCGCAACAGAGTCAATCGGAACCCCGCAGTATATCGACGTCATTTCGGTGGCAGACCGAGTTCACAAAGTTATATGGGATTCACCGGTTCCGCCAGTCCGAACTCCGCACTTATACGTAGTGACACAGATGTACTCAAGCGGCAAAGAAAAGGCAGTAGCCTACATCCCTTCATCTGGTCCTTTTCGTGAGTTGTACTTTATCACTTTTTACGAAAAGTCCGCAAGTGCTTCAGTTCGGCCTCGCACAACTTCCGTGTGACGTAAAAACATAAAACGGAGTACAGATATTTTGCTATTAAGGTTCCTAGTAATGTGGTATGCGTGCCTTCTGATCGGCTCTCCAAAGTTGCGGAACGTACAACATTATTTGGAAGTAGAAAACGGAAAACACGTTTGTACCGGAAACCAGTAAGCTAGACTAAATGGCTCATTCACATCCTCAGTAGCAGTTTTCGTTCGTTGAAATGTTCACTTACTCTTCTCAATGTCTTGAATTCTTTTTAGAAGAAAGCGTACAGGTCATTGAGAACTTGATGTAAAATTTGATTGCAAATATGACTCTTATGTTATGGAGCGCAGACCGTTCATTCGTCAGTTTGTTCCTGATGGCCAAACAGGTACAGCAATCCAGCACACTATATATCTAGATTGTACAACCAGACCACTCACGTTGTCCTGTAGTAGTCATGAATCACAGTGAAAATTCGGCAATAACCAACTCTGCACTTAAGGGAGCTGCTTGGTCCTGTGAGTCTACAGTCAGAACGATCGTACGACAGAGTAACACATCTCAGAAAGCGAAATTTCTCCGTATCACTCAATCATTATGAATTTTTGCCTGATAAAGGCATACAATCACCAAATGATTTTTTATACTCCAACTACCGAAATAGAGGAACATAGGACAGGTTGTAAGAAGGAATTAGACGATGGAGTTCACTGTTGAATCGACCAACCAAAATTGCTGGTTACAGGTGATCTCTAGTATTAGTTAGAATGCTATTTGTAAGCTGGGACCTGGCCGATGGTCCCTTGACTGTCCTCGAATGCAAACGGCAGCCGGTGATTCGCGAACAACACATCAACACGAATGGAAATTAATTGTGCTATAGTGTTGGCATGTAGCTCTCCTTTAACAAAAAGAATCATTCAACTGAAAAAACAAGCCAACAGGGCTCGATAGAAACTCTGAAAAATGATCTGTCGTGTTTTGAGACATGTCTGCTCTTTAAAGTTGGTGCGGTGGCACTATAGTGCAAAATTTTGTCGTCAGAAACGTAATCGAACTGGGTGAAAATCTACTATTTTTTTCTGGAAGGGACGAAGTGCTTCTTCCAAGTACTTACACGCTTGATGCACTAAGTGCACAGGACGATTTTCCCTCTTCGAAGTGCCTGGAAACTGTTGCCAGCATAGTGTGGAACCTGAGCTCCGTCACGTTGCCTCACGTATCAAACTCTTCACTCAAAAGCTCCGGTTGGTGCCCTCCGAAAAACAAAGTATTGACTCTATTCGCGACTGCATTCAACAACGGAATCAGTAAAATCGTCAAAATGACATCACAATTATCTATGTCCCCTGTTTCCCATCATCTTGTTATGCAACCAACTTGTGTTCTCTCGCAACCTGCATCCATACCTAAAGGTTCTCCGAGTATTTCAAGTCAGCTGATCTCATCTTTTGTCCACATGTTGTGTTTGGACCCTGTTTGAACCCTAATGTAAGCAGTCTACTAAGTTGCCTCAGCCAGAAAAAAACTGGTCCAGTAGGTGTTGGTTTGAGAGCTACAGCCGGAGATATCTTATGAGACTGGATTCCATTTGACAGACGATCGTGAGTTTAAATGGCGTTCTGCTTAAGCGCCCGCTGGCTGGGGGTATAAATCAGGATGAGTTTTACCAACATTCAGGTAAGTTACACCACATTGCATTCCTAGAGCACATCTAATGAGACATTTGTTTCAAAATGCCGCCTCATTTAACAACAAAGAGAGGTTCCTTAGCTCATGTTTAGCTTGATCGTCGCCTGCATCAGCTTCCGGAGTTTGAGGCGCTGACATTCCACCGCTGTCAAAGACTCAGGTGGGTCAAGAAGCCAAACGACTGTTGTTGTGCACTGAATTTGATCATGTGATGTCAGTGGAAGAAGTGATCTTGCGGTCCAACTGACGTGCAAAAACGACCATTACTGGATCAGACCTGAAGAAGCTGTCTGGTCCGGTGGTAACCCGACATAGACCTATCAATCTAGTCTCACTCCATCCGGATCGTTTGGAATTATAGTGCACAAAGTTAAAACTCACCAATTGTTCCACCAGCTTAGCTGGTTGTGGCCAGAAACAATTCAGAGAAACGCGCATACCGTTTAGCAGCTTTCTCTGTTTACTTCAAAAGCGCCTTAAAATAACATCCGATATCGTGTACAATTCGATGCGAAACTTGAGAACAAAAGCAGTATAATGGTAGACCGCGAGTTCTCGTAGCATGAACTTGCGTCAAAAATGGAGGCTATAGCTGTAACCAGAAAGCTTCGATTGCTGTTCAACTTTTGACGTCCAACGAGTGTCAAGAACTCGTGGCAAACACCCATATAGAAGGTTGCGGTACATTTGGAGAGCTAGATGGTTCCAGTCACATTTAAGCTGTCTACTAGCGTCACTGGCGACAGACTTTCGTAATCCGTTGATGTAGTCCTCCAAACTAAAGGAGAATTTACCAGAATAAAGCAATACAAGTGAAAGTCAACTGATTTATTCTAAGATGGTAGGAGAGTGCATGTTTCTTTGTTACCTGACCCTACATAAGTAAAAACAGACTGACTTTCATGAGATAGAGTCCGTCGTTGTACCCCTACCCGAGAAGAGATCGGTAACTATGCTAACCACTGAGGATCAGTGTTATTTCCAATAACGGGAAAACATCGACTTAATTTTTCGAAGTTTGATCAGTATTGTGTGATCACACGTGCCAATTGCAAGCAGCTTCCCAATGAACAGGGATGCATCGAACAAAGTCTTAACCAAATCTTTTAGAATGTTTCTATGTGGTTTTTCTTTTCGTAAGTTTCGCTTTTGACTCTGGTGATCAAATCAAACTACTTGAATGATTAACGAGTGTAAGAGTACTGATGGAATAGGTGGCCATGCGTGGATCCCCACATCACGATACGGGAGATAAAGTTAGACCATATATTTCCCGAGACCCAGTGGAGTAGCCCACAGTTGTCTCACAGTTCCGTTCGTGTTCAACTTGACCGAGATGATAAAATGATGCGAACCAGATGAAAACCACATTTTTAATAAACATGCAGAGCTGTTTCAGTGTTACTGAATTTTAGGTATGAAGTACATCGGTGAAATTACTGTAATAGATGACAGAGTAATAATCAGGCAGAACCTGTCAAATAGTTTTGCGACCAAGGCATCGCCAAACAGGATGTTTATTTTTTACACAAGTGCAACATATTTTCTTGTGCCTTACAAGTATTTGGAGAATTCAATCGCATCGTATAATTCAGTAGCTACGTAATGGCTGTCAGGAAAGTGCAGAAGGAGACCTCCCTACGGACGCTAGGGGGCACACCAGCAGTTACAGACTTGCGTCACGTGTGATGCCGGTACCACACAGTCTACCGTCAAACGGAACGTGAAACAATACCACTTTTCTGATAGCGATTTCAGTTGTATTTGAAAATTCATCAAATCTTACCATAAAATCTTTAGATAATGTCATTTTCCGAGAAAATTTGTCTGTGTGGATCTGTCTGCGTGTTGGTAAAATGCCGTTAGAAAGCAGAGCCGGGGTTAATGGAAGCCCATCATTTCAAGCGACTAAACTTCACATCACATCAAACGAAATACAAGTCAAGCGCATGCAATACAAGGATATTATTTTGTTATTTTTCTCTTCTGAATGCAGCATTACTGTTTATCTTCATGACTTGTGCCCACGCGAAAATCTGTAAATCAGTTATATATATATATATCCTAGTTGCATGAGCGCATTTCAAACTTTTCTCCGCTCACGAATGCTACGTTATCTTTGTAAAGAGTACATCTCACCAACAGGGTAGTTTGGTCATTCTCATTGGTGCTTCTCTAGAGGAGAAGAATGGTTCTGTGAAACTGATACCTTTTCCTGAACTTTTGGGCATTTCAGTCAAATTCAGCAGGTGGATTATGTCGTAGAAACAATGCCAAATTCACTGTAGCTCCACGGATAAGCTTAGATTAATCCAAGTGACATTCCAGTCTAAAGTAGAGTGGACCATAACCTGTTGTGCTTTTGTTTCCTTCCCTCATTTTAGAACATTCGTTCAAAGCAGACGAGTACTGTGAAACGTTCGCCTATACAGTCCATATCATGTCGATACGCGATGGTGTAGTGGGATCATCGGTTCTTTCAACCAGAGATTCAGGTCAGCTCTACTAATGAATTGTAACGGCTGTTTTTCATGTAGATCAATTTGTGAGACCCAACCAGCGGTCCTTCTATTGTGGGGATGAGAGCTTTGTGTTTGAGAGACCTACTAAATGACGAGCTGTATGTGAGAGTGGGACAGGTTTCACCTCACATCGTTCTATAAAGGATTTGATATCCTTTCGTTTTCCATATGATCCTCTACTTTGGGGGGTCTTGACCGAAACTTAATTTTGGCTAAATGGACGGTAAAAATGAACTGATAAATTTCTCACACTAACCTCAGTATCCGAATCCGGTTTTGTGTAGCTGTTTCTTTTTTCAGTCATTCTATTATTCGGTGTTCCTTCTTCCCGTAAACGAAGAAGATTTTCTTCTTCAACCTCAGATTAATAGTCGCGTAAGGGACACTACGTAAAGTAACGTGATAAACTTAGGTTACTTGGTAAATCAATTTTGTTATATTGGTAATTTGGCACAACCCGCGATTCAGAGACACGGCAGTCAAGAACAGTTCTACAATAGGATGACGAGCCTTCATCTCGTCATCATGTTCGCCGATAAAGCGGATCTTCTGGGTCCAAGCTGGATTAATTTGGGCTGCAATATCGGAATTTTGGTAAATTTCTGCTTGACGAAAGAATTTCCGACCGAGACATAACTGATCTATAAATGAACTTTTATGAAGCAGTTTGTGAAATTTTCTATGGACTCATCAACTTTTGGCGAAACTGCAAACTCTTGGTGACTAACCGTCTGCACATTGATATTGGCTGGGCAGTGGCTCATGAAGAATTTCGACCGAACCAAAAGACTTTCTTCTCACCTTCGGGGATAAGATAATCTTATGCCTAACAACACGATCACCGGAGGAAGTGAATCATTTACCAGCCGTACAACCGGGTTTGCATCAAACGATCGTTTGAACTGTTCTTAATGTTCACCGGATAACTGGGGCTCAAGCCCCGTGGAACTTCTCCGTGCTACATTCGAGTCAGGAGACCATTCTTTTGTACGGGGAGCTCAGGTTCCACACTGATGGAGCAGTATGGAGGATATATCACGGTGGTACTAACCAGAAGAACGAAAATTGACGTTTGAACAACCTGGCCTACCACAGTCAAACAGAACTCATTTGTTCCGCTGGGCGGCGTTCGCTTTTCCAAATTCCTGAAAAGAGGTCCATACTGGAAGGCATCAAATTAAAAGGAACCGAATGTCCAGTTCTTTGGAAAGAGTAGCCAACTGGTAAATTTCGCGGGACCGGACAGAATTGGCCCTTAAGAGGGATTACAGAGGCCCCGTATTCAAAAGAGTTGGGTAACCAGTAAAATTAAAAAAACGATTAGTGGTTTGAATTCAAACTACCTAAACATATCAAGATACAGCCTAATGGAACAAATACTCTAGCCCTTTATAATGCCTTGAGTTCACGACCAAATATATCACTTGTCTGACATTGTTTCTCAAGAAGATAGGACGCCTATCGAATGCGTACTTTACATGCATATTTATTTATTTGTTTTGCAGAAAGAATTCCATAGTGACCAGACGTAACACGTACTCATAAGTTTGCTAAAAACTCTTCGATAGCCCACCACTGGTTTCATCTTTCTTGGAGATCGTCAGGTGTGTGTGGCTCCCAAGTTTTCGTTAGCCTTATGTGCTGCGTGAATCAAGCTTAGACATCACTGATCGTTTACTCTCATTCGAAAACAAATTTGGTTTTGATGGAAGACCAAGCTGAATGTCTAGTTTATGGTGGTATTCCTCAGCCGAATGTGTTGCACCAGACCGCCTCATGCAGAGATTCAGGTGAATTCAGTTGGGGCTTCGTCAGAAACAAATTCATCTGCAACTAAAACACTGGATAAAGAACGCTAGTAAACATGTGATTTAGTGATCCATCTTCTGGTCGCTAGAGACCATTTGCAGGATTAAATGCAATGAAAAAGAGTCAGTTGCGGTGACGAACACGTGGGAATCCGGAAATCTGCGTCATTCGGGTCAAAGGTCACTTGTAATAGATTGAATTTGCAGCAGTAGTTTAGAGCTATGGTCCCATGCGTACTGTTGCTTGACGAAAGTTAAACACTAAGCCCATTTGGCAGGAGGATTTGCAGGGCTTGTACGACGTTTGGATGTGAGCAGTTGCCTCTGTGGCTGCGAAATTACGTCAATTAACCGCTTTGGGCATGTTTTCCGGAACCTGATGCGTGGTCTAGCATACAGCGTTCAGATCCACAACATACGTCGTTTCGTCTACGTGGGCTAATTCTAACTTTTGCTTCTGCCGCTCAGGGCGAGCCACTTCGGACGGGGTTCCCTATAGTGCCACATGTGCGACCCCCGCGAATTCATGAAAATTCATCGATAAAGCCAACTTTACTAGTTTGTCTACATTTTGTTGGCGCGGCTGAGGTGGACTTTCTGAAGAGCGCAGGAGAGTAACCGGAGTAAACTTGGATCCCATCGCTGCGGAAGGGATTTTGGTTAGCATGTCGGCTACAGATTCGTCCATGAAGGACAGCGTTGGGGAAAATTCCCTGAGTTGCAGTGTTTGGGTTACCTTTGTTTAGGTATTGTCCTGCGTATGACGTGAGGTGAACCTCTTATCTTGATGGGACCACGGATACCATCCAATTCAAATTCCAGTGTGACGTCGATAAATAGTTTTCGAGCTTTTGGAATCAGATAGAAAACAAGGTTTATTTCTTGTACAGGGATGCAAATGTGGACGTTTGTATTCTCTTTTGGGTTTATTAGGAAATTCAAACAAACTGTAGCCAAATGAAGGCCAGTTTAGTTCGGAGTTGGACCAGGGTTAATGGTATAAGTGGTACTCGAGAAAAAAAGCCTTTTTCAAACTCGCGTCAGCGCCACTCGGGTCTGAAAATGTAACCTATTATGCATGTAAAAAGCCTGACATTAGAGAACTAGGAGGCGTCATACGAGGTGATACCGTTTGTGAACCATCAACAAATCAACACCAATCATATGATAACAACACCACGGTATCTTGGTATTTAGGCAGTAACTGCGCTGTACATTCTGTTGAAGGATAAATATGAGCTTCCTTTGAAGCCATTTAGAACTTGAAGTAAACAGCGATTTAGCCTGTTGTCATTGAAAATCTGATCGGGTTTAGAAAATGTCTTGAGTCGTTGGTCAAGTTGTTCGGTGGGTTTGGCATTTTTGTTACAACCTCTTCACCACTAGTGAAGGCAGCACAATGCGTACTTTATTGTGAATTACAGTGGAGTCATGCGTTGACGGATGGCGTATGTGTGTGAGTTTATACACGTGCCTCTGAAAGGGAAAATCTTCGAATATGATTGGTTGGGTTAGATAGCCAATCGATGGGATCACTCAACAGGTCAACTAGTAATAACACAAATTTGCCAGGGGCACTCTTTACGGCATAGCCAGCCACGCACAGCTCCGCCGGTCTTCGCAATAACGCAATGATGTTTTCACCTTGGTTGCTGGCGAAACGCTTATAACAAACCTGCTGATCTAAGTAACCAGCTTGGATACAAACTGAACAACTAACAACATTCTCCTCTATATCAAAGGTTTTGACCAATCTGTTTAGGCTGCAAGCGGAATAGTGTGACGGATCACCTTATGAGCCTTGGCAATTAAGGTGTGAGTTTTCGGGGCTCAAATGAGTAAACAACTGAACCGCTGTATTTTCATCCCATGCTGGAACACGGAAGGTTCATCCGATACCCGTTGGAGCAAAATACAGCTACAATCTGCACAGTAGAAAGATACGCATATGGCATATTTGTGTTATATAATGTGCAGTGCTCCTTTCGAAATGAGGGCAATGAGGAGAAGGAACATTTCGCTGTCTCGTGTGAGCAACGTTATGGCGAGTTTTACTAAATCATGCCTGTGTGTTCTCTTAGGGTTTCTCATAAGAGGTTGTTACATGTGGTTTAGAAAAGTTATCACAAACGTATTGACGGATCGATTCGACCACAACCACGTGAGAAATTTCTCGGTGAACCCTTGCGACAAGAAGGCGAGTGAGTTAACCACAGTAAAGATAGACCTGAATTATGCAGCCTGCATTCGCTTATTAAAGATCACTTGGCCGATTCCACGCAGTTGATGAGCCGCAATAGAGACTAGCGTTTTCAGCCGGTTGGTTCTTTCCCGAATCAGCTTCCATCTTGAAAACAGAAAATGTACATTCCAAATGATGTTTTGGTCTCTTGCATTTCTAAAATGTCTGTGCCTATCAACAGAACGTGATTGTAGCCAAAAAATAAAAGAGATATTGCACGTTTTTTCCAAGCTGTACTGATTACTTTATCGTTTAGTTTAACAAATCTGAACATTTTTTACACAAGCATTAGTCGCCTCGTGAATTTTCTCCAGCATTTAAGGCTTTAGTCGATCTGCGAATTTCCGATGCGAGTGCGACCAGTCTTCACCTAGAGTGGACAGTACATAACAAGGCCTGCTTGGTTCACAGCTACATTATCCTGGCAAATCCAATCAGGCATTCCATTGTGCGTCAAACCTTCCCTGGCACGGAGACGGGCGGATGGCTGGAAGTAGCTGCGTGCACGCAATATCGGGTAACCGCTGAACCTCTTATGGAGGGACAATGGGCGTCGCTCAGCGTTTCAAAACCAGTCAGAATTTGGACGCAAGCAATAGGTGAGTCCGTATAGTATGTGTAGTATAAAGGTCGCCCTTTTGAGTGGAACTTCTTCTTAGTATGAAAATAAAAATGTGGTCAAATGACCCCGTCTGCATTCTGGTTCAAAGGCTTGAAACTTCGGATTAGCGCGACATTGGTCTTCACTTTCATCTCTAGGTCTTATTTTTAAAGAAGGTTGTAAAACTGTCGACGAATTCAACATACCATGCATATTCGTATTTCACGTAGTGTACTCTTTTCTTGCATCTGAATCATTGTGTCCAACCACTCCTCAGACGACGTCTTTATAGATAACTAAAAGTCTTTCTGTATATACGTAATGCACTACTCATAAGGTTGCTGAAAATTCTTCGACAGCCCACGATCGGTTTCGCCCTACCTGATGTGCCCCCAAAAAGGCGAAACCGGTCGTGGGCTGTCGAGGAGTTTTCAGTAACCTTATGAGTAGTGCATTACGTATATACATGTATCAAGATATCTCGAATATCGTAGCAGTTGAAAGATGAGGCGGCCTGGTGCAGCACATTCAGTTGCCTGGAAACATCACAAACGAAAGATTCAGCTGGGTTCCAGGTGAGCCTCTCGCAAAACCGAATTGGTTTACAAATGAGTGTATTTATTAAAGGGTTTTTCTGATTTGATATGACACCATGGATGCCTACATGCAAGCGGGATAACCAGATGAAAGTTAATGATTACCAATCAGTTTTTTTACCGTTTCATGCCTATCCTGACAAAAGGATACTTAGTAACCTACATCATGATCACAAACTGTGATGGCTTACAATCGAATCTTCCATCCAGACATTCAGCGGCATCTACCGTTATTTTTTCACCGTCGTATGTAGATGGATCTATAGAATCGAGGCTACCGACCCCATAAAATCTTAACTCATTAATTAGGCGCTGACTGAATCTTGAATTTGCGGGCTGCGAGTGGTCGTTTCCGAAATTGAGGGTCAATTGTTCAACTGCGAAGATGAGCAACTGCAGGTGGGATATAACAAACTGTCTAACAGCATCATAAAATACCGTCGGGGCGATATGAACGCACAGCAAGTCGCTGGAAATTATTTTTATTTATACTGATAATCTTTGAGCTCAAGACAGCTCAGCGGGTAAAAAAGAAACTTCACGGTTCGAAACCAACTCCGGCATCTCGACCGCTTCTGTCTAGGTTTAGGCAACCTGGCAGTATTTCAGTCCTCGTGTCACGAACAGATGGCCCGAACGCTATACATCGAAACGGTGTTACAGCCGAACGATGATAATTAATTGATCATTATCTTGGCTATAGAAATCTACCGCCATTTTACGGGTATGCGTCCTCTGAAATGCCAATCGCAAACTACTCCATCGCTTTATCTCTCCACCTTTTGACAGAAAACCTGAACTAAACTAATTAGCTGACAAAATTATTGTCCGTCCTATGATCCGGACTACATCCAGTCTATTGAAAGCTATCCAAAATCAAACACCACATCACAATGATTTTTACGTATTTTGATCTGTCCAACTGGGGGTTTGCCTGCCCTGTATTCTGTCTGTGAGGGTAGACAGTGAGGTTCAAGGTATAGCACAAGGACGGAAGGCATGGTGAATTACGGTGACAAGGACGTGCTCGCGAAGTATGCAGAACAGGATAACACGGATACTAAGAAGCCAGGCTAGTAAGACCGCTCATTCTTGTCATCAACCTTGACAGCTCATCAACGGCGTGGACCAGTTGACACTTACGGTTGTATTATTATCGGAGACATTTAAATTCCCTTACGGGAAGTGGGTATTTAATCCTCAGTAGTCCTGTACAGGCAGGTTTTGTTTAACTGCTCGCAAGCGCAGTTTCTAACCGCACCTTTCCTCTTCTGCTCAACACAGCATGTAATTCGACTCACAATTATTACACCGCATACAGTTTACCCATAATCTCCTAACCATTGTCCATAATTCAATGTACTCATGTCGCTGAAATTATTTTGCGAGCAACCTTTAAGTTCATCCCGAAAGACGGTCTTGAGTCATACAGTTTGCCTACTTATGTAGCGCTAGAGTAGTATGAGTGTAAAACTAAAAACTATACAGCTGTAACACCCTTTCGGTGCCGTGCCACCCGAGGGAAGCACGAGGGCTGGGATACTGCCAGATTGCCCAAGCCTAGACAGGGGAAGTCGAGAGGGAGAGGTCGGGTTCGAACCCCGGACCTTCTGATCAGTAAATTCGCGCTCTAACAACTTGAGTGTAAACGTCGAATCTGAATCTCACATCCGTCATTTCTGGCAGCTGATGTTTTACATTAGAAAATTGGAATCTTAGTTTTTAAGAGATAATAACGAATTATTTAAAATATAACTTAGAACAATATATCTTGAGCAGCAATTGCAATTGTAACACTAATTAATTCCTCACTGGTCTGTACGCACAGTGTCGAACAGTTAACAGATTGGAAGATATTCCAAAATAAACGCAGTGGTCGGAGGATCAATACATGGCTGCTAATTTCGGTGGATGCTGTTCTCAAGACAGAGATGCAGGAGAAATCCAAAAAACAATCATCCCGTTGAGAGAAGGACATCAGCAGGTCTCGTTCTGGGCTTTAATTCCTACCATAGTTTTCCTATTATTGAATAATGCGCCTGCCTAATGAATGTAAAAACGGGTAGTTGTTCGAAAAGACACTTCATGTGATCAATCATCATCTCGCCACCGTATTGTATACAACGGTCCTCTTAAAAGTCTAGGTGAAAGGAAGCTGAATTCAGGCCAACTGTACGTGTAGTCCCAATTTATCAGCCCACTGAAGGATATCAAGTAACATATTCCATTTCGATATTTAGCATGACAACGCCATTACAATAATGGAAGAACTTCAGTCATTGGTGTTTCGACAGGACAGGAGGTAGATAGTGGTATACTCAGGCATTGAAAACTGTCCTGTTAAACCTAGAGCTCTCCATGTGTTAGGGCCTGTTTGGTCTCATCGGATGAGACATTTTAGCTGTTGGCTCAAACGGACTTGAGGATTACAAAATTTAGCTAATTCATACATACATGTGCCGTACAAATTTCTGCAGTGAACTGTCAGTACTGATCACTAGACAAGAGCGGTCGCCACAGAGGAAATTTGTGCTTGAATTTTTCTGTAATCTATGTACGTTTTGTAAATCTTTTATCTTCGACAGCCACTGGTGCGCCCAGAACACTTCATGTCAAGACCAGTGCCCAAGCAAGACAAAGAGTCAGCTGGCTCCAACCAGAAGACAGGACTGATTGCCAGCATCTCTATGTTATTGAACAGCGTTTGGCAAATGACAATGATTTCATTACCCTTCTTGTGGAGCCAAGCGAGGGACCCGATTTCGGTAAGAATGGTATACCTCAAGTGATTTAACGCGTAGCGAAATTGTTTCTGGAGATGCTCGGAACTCAAATGTCAAACGGCTCACAGCCAGGAAAATAACTTTGTTTTACTGTTGCACTGTGCTTTTATTCCAAAAAAAGATGTGCTTTTATTGTGCAATATCTCACTTCTAAGATCTTCGACTGAAACAACCAAGCGGTCCTGGACTATTTCATCATTTGGTCCACCGAATCACGGATCCACACCACCACGGATCCACACCAAACCAGGTGATATTTGTATTGGTTAGTGTTGCATCACCGTTTAGAGGTGTGGTGGTCTGCAGGTGCTCAACTAAACTTGTTTATGTTACTTGTTGTTCGGAGAAACCCTTTTAAGATGGCTAGCCGTTTCGATGGTCAATTCTCTTGGTCGACGCGGTTTCTAAGTCACAAGCTACCAACAGACTAGTGAGCCTGACCGCTACGACTCAGACGCGGTGACCTTAATGTTGTTGGTTCCTGGTTGAAACGGACACCTCTGTGTCACCTGACTCCCTATGAGTTGTCGCATTCAGCTGGGGTTTATCGGGTGGTCACTTTGATAGATATGTGTCTGGTCCGTGCGCGTGAAAAGCTCGTGTGATGTATCCCGTTTGTAATCCCGCAAACAAGAGCCGCGACGAAGGGGAGTTGGGCGTACTCCTTAAGTTCGTTTTACATTTTGTAGTTCCCAAATGTAGTTTCGTGTGGGTCCTTTGCGTCGTTCGTTCTATCCCTTCTCATAATGACAAAAACTTCACCTCTATAGGTTTTCGGCTGACTGGTAGTAATCTAGTATGGTATGCGCAATTCTCTGGATTAATTGAGTCATTGTGTCCACCCGATCTAGGTAATGCAAACATCAAAAAGATACAGATTGTAAGATGTTATTGGTGCATCATTTGCTGGAGTAAACCATTCTATAATTATGGTCAAAAGGCATAATAAAGTTTCGGGTGCTGCGTCCTAATTATCGTTTCTACATAAAAAAATAACAACCTTGTGCTTCGCCGCGTGGGAGAAAATTGAAGCCTTAAGAAGGCCAGCCATATGGGTTGTAATAAAGTTCTAATTTGCCAGCTGCAAGGAATTTGAGAACTTTTGGGTAAGTGCTCAAGTGAAATAATAGGTGACGTGTATGGCAGAGTGACGTGGCGCACTCCTGGACTTATTTTGGGGAAAAATTCCTCGGTTTTAGAGACTAAACTTGACTGAGCAGCAGGAAATATGCTATTTTCGGTGGCATTGAAACCTTCTGCTCTATTGTTATAATGTGACTGCTATTGCGCGGTAGGCGCAGTATGATTTTTTCTTTCAATGCAGTGATGGAGATATATTTTGCTTATTGTGGGTAATCATGAGCCTGTGCTGGTGGTTGCTTGTGATCAGCTTCGTTCTCAAAAAGGTTCTTGCCATGCCTGACAATGAGTGAAACTCTTATGTGAGGAGTCTGTCAACACGTGACCACGTGATATACAATCCGTGATTTGAGTGCTATATCTGAGTCATTCACTCTGGTACTCAAGCATTCGTGATCGACCTGCTCATCGTCCAAACTGCTACTAAGCCGGATGATGGTGGGTTCGAAGTTCTCTTAGGTATGTGAGATGCAAACAGCTAATGTTTTCCATTAACAATGAAACTGCCATACAGTGCTTCCAAGGTTTTCACCATAGACTGGCCTCACTCATAAAAAGAAATCTCTATTGAATACTGCCAAATATGAACATTCCTTTCCACATTCGTGCACCACTACCTCCGGGATATGTCCGGATATTGCTGATCCCAGTAAAGTTGGTGTTGCCAAATTTGTCCATGAAACATAGCGTATCCATTCGAAAGTTCCAGAATTCTCATGTGATTTCCAATTACAGAAAACCCGTTTCTGCGGCAACTCGCTTACGCTTTGTCTGACAGGTCTCCCCACATAAAGTGAATGACATTTCTTGGCAATGTCTTCAACGAAAGCAGCCTGCATTTTTGAAAAAAAGTATATCATTCGAGATAGGAATACGTTATTCCCGAGAAGTTTGAATATGAATTTGGCAGCACGGTGATCTGAATACTGTCGACCTCCAGATTTCACTCTGCCAACGCATTTTGTACACTGAAAGCGAGATAGTCTTTTGAGAGGCAGTGTGAGGATTACTATTTGGTTAATTAGGAAAACGTGGACCGAAACTGTTTGCGACTTTAGGACCGAGTAGAAATTTGTGTCAGTAAACTCAGAAGGGACAACATCCAAGGTCGATCTGTACCATTCCACCCAAGGTCACTAAACATGTGTGCACTGCTGTGTGAAACCAACCATGATACCAGGTCGACACAACTAAGGACAAATCAAGTTTCACTTGACCTACGCGGTATCTCCGTGGAGCTTCGGACTAAACATAGCATTTCCAAGGGTTTAGTGGGTTGCTTTCTCAAATGCATAACCGAACCTCGAATCAAAATCTCACACACTATACGGGTCTCTTATCTTCCACCCTCAAACTCTATGGTTTAATAGTTCGGCGAAGTGATGGAAATATGGACCCTCATATTCGAAAATTTATGCCTCTGCGAATCACTCACTAGTAAAACAAGGAGTGGGAATGGCGGTTTCAGACCCCAACATCCGTTGGACGGGGAAATATCACAGGCTAGATAACATCAATTCACATACGACCAATGATGAAGTGCATTTTGACAGAAGCCGGTATTTTGAACGTTGCATGGAATTTGACCTAGTCCATGAGATCATGGATACACTGAAACTTCCATGGTCAACTCAGTTGACCCCAAAAACTCATGCAGGTCGTTCGTGAGGTTAGAGGTTTTCATATTCTTACCCACAGCCTCCGTATTACCATTCTTGCCTGTATCATCCATTTAGTTTCATAAACCTCGGTGTGTAGTGATCTACAGAGGAGGTGGAAAAATCACTGAAATCCCTTCATTTGTTGTTCTGTTCTTAGAAATTTCATTTTGATGGCATATGGCTATATTTCTGTTTGTTTGTCGAAACAATTCACTGCGCTAGTCGAAAATGGCTGTAATATTAAACTGATCCCTTCCAACCCGGCCAGAGCGGATTCAATACTTTGGTAGATAGTTTCCACAAGACCAGTTCAGGACAATCGATTCACCGCTTTGCTTTGGTCATGTTTTGCTTCTTTTTCAGAGGAGGAGTTTGAGGTCTTCCCCGGTTGTGTGAATTACAACTATAAAGTTTACATTTTGGCGCAGCCTGGAAACGTCATTGGTCCCGCAGTAGTTCAGAAGGCTTCTTCAACAGGATGTGAGTGTGAACTGATCGCTACGATTTGCAAATCATACGAAATCTTGTGAAACTTGGTCTAGTTGTGTATAAATTAACAACCTTTAAAAACTTAAGACATATTCACCTTTGACTGGGTAATCGGACCTTTGTGGATGGAGGGATTATTGATCCTGTTAGTGGTCCTTGATTAAGACAGTGATAGTACATAAATCTGCTGGACATTTACTTCGTATCTGATTATCCTAGATGCGCTTGTTTGTGTTCATTGTAATCTGTACAGTGGAATTTTCATCGTCCACAGGATATCACCCGCTTCCTCATGCAGATTCAGTAGTTCTTCCGAGTTTTAGTCGAATTTCTGCATCTACTTGTTCACCGAATAAGTTGTGCCACACTATCCGCCACTCCGTTGAAAACTGAGCAAGAGCCATTCAGCATATATTTACAGACGAGAATGTATTGCCTTCTGACATCTAAGCATGCCAGGTAACATGTAACATGTTGCCTTGAACGGAACAACCCACGTCAGTCGTCTTCTCTATCCAACCGTCCCAACATACTATCGTGATATTTCCTGTTGTACTGGCTACCTGGACTTTCTCTTTTTAATTCAGCTCTCAGGTCACATGCAACATGTGAAGCAATGACCATATTGATGATCTCACAAGCAAAATCGTGGTCCTTGATTAAGGCAGTGATAATACATAAACCTGCTGGACATTCACTTCGTACCTGATTACCCTAGATGCGCTTGTTTGTGTTCTTTTTAATCTGTACAGTGGAGTTTTCATCGTCCACAGGATATCACCCGCTCCCTTATGCAGATTCGGTAGTTCTTCCGAGTTTTAGTCGAATTTCTGCATCCACTCGTTCACCGAATAAGTTGTGCCACACTATCCGCCACTCCGTTGAAAACTGAGCAACAGCCATTCAGCATATATTTACAGACGAGAATGTATTGCCTTCTGACATCTAAGCATGCCAGGTAACATGTAACATGTTGCCTTGAACGGAACAACCCACGTCAGTCGTCTTGTCTATCCAACCGTCCCAACCTACTATCGTGATATTTCCTGTTGTACTGGCTACCTGGACTTTCTCTTTTCAATTCAGCTCTCAGGTCACATGCAACATGTGAAGCAATGACCATATTGATGATCTCACAAGCAAAAGTAGGGGGTAATTGGATATTTTGATTCGATTTGTTGCTCGTCATAAAAACGACGGGATTCAGGCACCATTATTGGATATCTTAATTGTCGAATGTTTCCAAAGTATCGAGTTTCTGAGTTGTATTCATCACTAGCTGAGTGAAATATGCATAGCTAATAGCTTATCGCTTTTGGCAAACATACCGATAAGTCGCAACAATGCGAGGGGTTACAAGAAGCAAATGGACTCTGCTGGCCGAGAAATTCCATTTCGTTCAGTATCCATATAACCCTGAGTGTGAAAGTGCAGATAGACAATCAGACGAAATGGTGCGCAACAACCTTGGTTAGGACGGTCATTTGAAGAACATGTTGGACACACATTGGCATGCTCAACAGTCCGCAAATGTTAGATGACTTAACAGAATCGCACAGGATTTTCAATGAAAAGACATAAAAACGGAACTTCAAGTCTTCGTTTCAGAAGAGCTTGGTAAAAAATCGGTAGTTTTTATTTGGGCAACGTTTCGCTTTTGACACAAAAGCTTCATCAGGCCAAGTCGTCAAGTCGTCTTGTCGTCTCGTCTTCAAGTCGTCTTGAGGAAGTTCAACTGGTTTCCTCCTGCATATTATGTCGAACAGCACCGCTGCGTTTGCTCTGCGGAATGGCATGATCTACACGCTCATTCGACACCGTCACGTACCATTTGACCTCTTGCAATGAGGGTTTGATCGTTACCATTTAAAAAGGGTGTTGTTTTTTATTGCAAACTTCACGAATAGTACATACATGCATACATACATACATACATACATACATACATACATACATACATACATACATACATACATACATACATACATACATACATACATACATACATACATACATACATACATACATACATACATACATACATACATACATACATACATACATACATACATACATACATACATACATACATACATACATACATACATACATACATACATACATACATACATACATACATACATACATACATACATACATACATACATACATACATACATACATACATACATACATACATACATACATACATACATACATACATACATACATACATACATACATACATACATACATACATACATACATACATACATACATACATACATACATACATACATACATACATACATACATACATACATACATACATACATACATACATACATACATACATACATACATACATACATACATACATACATACATACATACATACATACACATATTAACCATAAGAACATGGGATGGGAATCTGGGCCGAATCGTGAGATCCTCGTTCCGATCACATGTGTTGATTCAAACGGAATAGGACAATCCCAAACGGGCATTAAAGGTACGCGTATTATGATAGAATATTCCATAAATCCGGTCATTCCTATCAATAGCACTGTTCACTTATAGCAGCTAAACAATTCCTCGGTAGCACGGCTCCGGTGCTACATCAGTGACTGAAAACTGACGTGGCAGTTTAAGCATGTGAACCATGGCTGTAGTGTAAATGGAGAGCAGTCCCATGGCCTCTGAGGTCCCGATAAACATTTGATAGAAGAGGACAGCTTTGTAACAGATAGTGGAAATTCCCCGGTCAAGATGGTTCGCTGATTCAGTTCTGTAGCACAATTATTCAACGTATCCAGCTCAGTTGGAGTTATTGTTTGGCTGTTCTGAGGTATGACGTTTGCTATGGGAATCAAACACTACCAGAGTGTGCTTGAGACCACAAAGACTTCCCGCCTTGCTGGCCTAGTAGTCCACTCAGATGGCAAGAGAGACTGTCTCTAGCAAGTATGAAACCAGCTACCGAAGCAGGGGTTGGGTTTGTTTTGCTACGGCAGAAATAAGAATTCTTGTCCCCCGGATGAGTTAAGCAGCACTGTCAAAAGTGGATTTCAATCTATCTGTGCAAAATTTTGAAAAATGTGTGGGACCACTGTGTTTGTGGTAATCTAAAATATTTTAAGCTGGAAAAGCTGTAATTTTAGCCTCACTTGATTGAACAGACTTGGTGGTGCGTAGCGATTGGGTGGTGGTTGTGCTAACAACAACCACCAACAGTTCGCTGCACGCCACTACCCTTTTCAACAACGCACTGATGATGTCGCCTCGATTGGTGATGAAACGTTTGCAATCAAATTGCCTAGCTCAGTGAACATGCCAACGATCATCTAGGCTCCTGAGCTACCAATATTTTCCTCTATAGAAGACTCAGTGTTATTTTGTGTGCTTTACACTTTATGGCTAGCCATTTCCTATTCGCTGAACAAAAAAAAACGAACAGCGCATGGCCTTCCTGAAATGGAGAACGTGAAGCAGAGTAGAGAACTTCGAGTTATCTACTGATTTCGGGGATCGGCATTGGACCAGATTAGTGTGACAGATGTGACGCAAGTTTGATGGCTTGATTGTGTAGCCCTTCATTTTATGCTTACAACAGTCCTATCTCCAATTTCCTCTTCTTTGACAGTTTGAATTCAGTCCATATCGCCATTAATTAGGGTGAAATTATTGAGCAGCCGCTTTTGAGTTTCCGGAAGATATGAACTTTGCCACAACATCTTGAACTGGTTTTGTTACAGCTCCTGCTCCAATTCACACAGTTGATTGTGTTAACGAGCCAAATGCTGCGAAACAATTAACGCTTATTTATGCGGCCTGAAGCCTATGAGATGCTGTGTATCGGGAGTTTCGTAACTGTAGAAGAGGAAATAACCCAACCAATACTATAAATTCAACCCGGTGGGTTTTTGACAGAATTTTTTGTATAAAAAAAATCCTGGAACTGACCGGATACCGGTTCATGCGGAGTATCGAACAATGTCAACTAGGAAATTTAATTGCATCTGAGCAAAGTATTCATAGAGACAAAAACCGATGCTTGGCATAGACGAGAGGAAACAGTCGGCCTCAATGGCTTTGCTGCAAATGCCTTCAGCGCGTGCAGCGCATCACTGCAAACATGATTACCAAGGAGAACACTCCAAGTCGCATGTAGCAACCTGTCGATTTGCTCGGGAAACGACACAGGTCATACCACATATAGGACACCAACGACGACGGGAAGTCGTTGCCAAAAAAAGATGAATCTGCCGATCGATCTTTCTGGATTTGAATAGAAATGGACTCCTAAAGGAGGCGTATCCCTGAGAATAGGATGACTTATTCATCAGGAATCAGCTTACAGGAGATACGAAAGACTATATCCCAGAATGTGTTCCAGCCGCAATTAGTCTCACATTCACGGAGATTTCTAACGCCAGAAATATATTTTGAGTTGGTCTGGATGCGGTTAGGATTTGGCCGTATTTGCGTGTTTTGGTTAACGTACCTCCAAGTTCCGCTAATACCCTAAATTGTATGTAATTGTAGTTGGTGTACTACATTCTCTAAGAGACCCTCTGCTCTACAACCCTCTACTAGAGTATTGGAACTGTAACCCCAGTGAAAGCCATGATATTGCAGATTGCTTGGGTTCGGAGGAGAAATCCCTTAACGGACACGGATGAGTTGAATCCGGAGGCACTGATATTTATCTCGCTTAGGTTGTGACTGGCCGTAAAACCACCGCGATTGAAGAATAAGAGTTTTCCCTTTCGAAAGCAACGATAATGGTGAACGGTTAGAACTGCTGCCCGTCCATCACGTGCGAACGGCGACATAGAGTATTTTTATTGTAGTTGCTCATCCAATGGTCCCCAAAAGTCATATTACCTCGATTACTAGATGTCTGAACTTTAAGACATTCAAAAGGCTCACTTTAAGGTTGAACAACTGTAAAACTGCGAAGCCTTGGACAGTCTTTGAATGCTAGTTTCCATTTCATTACCATCCAAATAACAAGACGAAATATTCGGAGGTTGACATGTAAAATTCCTTGCAGATGACAATCGGCAAATTTATTGATAATTTCTGGTCACATATCTTTGTTCAGTCATCATCCAAAACGATTTACTATGAATATCAAAACATGTATGTATACTTGTGTATACACACATATATGATCATATATATATACATATATAAATAGGTGAATACGAATCTTTGTTGTCAAAGTTTACAATAATTGTCATGAACATAGCAGGATTCCAAGGAGGGCGGATTACTGACTGAGACCGAACCGAGTACAATTATGCCTTTCGATACATAGCAACAAGATGATAAAAAGGCTTTTATGGTGCATCGAGGGAGGTTACTTTGCATTTTTAGGATTTTACCAGTGGTTGTGACTGAAGAACGAATAGAGGAACTATATTTTCATCCCATATGGTTGTTTCAAGATGGTAATATGTTGTTTTTTCTTATTTTTTCACAGTTGCTTATCATCTTTCAAGCGTCAGTGTGAGGTCGGATCCTGACTCAGTAGATGTTACAATTTCGTGGACTTACAAAGCTGAATGCGCGCCAGATGAATTTGACGTGACAATTTACGAATTGACTGGTTCTGTTTTAAGCAAAGAAACGGTGGATACGGATAGTGCAAAACTGACTGTGGATGTGGCGTGTGAAAGATTACTAGTTGGAGTAGTCGCACGTAAAGAAAACACCAATAGTCTCGAATCGGACAGAGTGGAGTTTATTCGAATAAGAGGTAAGCTAAGGATTATTGACTTTTTCTGCAGCTTAGAGGCTATTTGACTAGTATTCAGCAACACGATTTGAATTCAGCATACGCAAAAATCTGCTTCTCATTCTTTCTTAAAATATTGTCCAATCAGTTATTTGCTCCGATGAACAAATCATTGTTATTCGGTGCCTTCGGGCCATCTTTTCAGTAGAGTTGGCCATAAAGTCAACCAGGTATGTGTATGCGTTTTGAAACGTCATCTGATTGTTAAAAAATGCAAAGAACAAAAGTGTAATCTAGATCATGCTAAGTAAACCTTACCAACATATTTCAGCAACCTAGGTAAATTCCGCAAAAGAAAGTGTAACCAATTTTATCGCGGATTTCCGACAGCCTTTTGGTGCTAAGACAGCGAAAAACGCCACACCCAACAATCCCTCGGGAATGTCGACATCATTGGAATCTTACATGTGCTTCAAAAACTCAACGATTTTTCGGCATGCGAGTTATAATGTTTTGCCTGCGTGCCGATTCTGGTCGGACAGTTAGTTTTTTTGGATCACCAGGTCCTACCGGATTGTAAAATATTGCTCTCAGTGTATGGTATCACGGGAATGTGGGGTTATAAACAACAAGTGGGTTTTGCATTTCCTCATCAACACAGTATCTACCAAAGTAATTACTAAGTCAAACCAAGATGTTAGGTGAACCAGCACTTTCAACCCGTTAAAATGGCTATGATCTGGTTGCTGACTATAAATATGGGTAGGTTGGAATCCACCTGGTCGCCTTGAATCTCCACAAAATCCGCTGATTATCGCATATCTAGGAGTCATAAAGTCTAATGCACCTTGAGTCAAAATGTTTCACCAAATTCTGATTCGGGAGGACACAGTGGATGCATTTGTGTTATGGTTCGGATCGAATAGTCTATCGGTGATTGAGCTGCGGGCGTACGTTCCAGCCACCATGTTATGCATTGTGCCAGTGTTCGCAAACCATGATGCTGTGAACATTAAAACATAACCGAGGACTGGGCATACATATTTCGTCGAGTGAGACAGTGTAAGTGATGTGTATACACATCAGAAACACCGCCGAAATGACCGCGAGGCTCTTACGACAGCACGACAGGACGATGGCTTAAAAACCTGCGAACACTTTGCGGAGGACACTATCGAAAATTAAATCCATTGATGAAGAACAATGTCGTACGCAGGATCCCATGCAAAGACTGCGACAAACGATATATAGAACAAACAAGAAGGGAGATCTCCACCAGAATACATGAACCTAAGCTCGCCACAAAATGACACGATCAATTTTCTCTCATCTCCATGCACAAAGATAAGGAAGGACACAAGTTCGACTGGAGCGGCATTCGCATATTGGCTCAAGCGAGAACGAAAAAAGAACGCGACTTTCTGGAAGCGTGGCGCTCCACCGAGAAAAACTATCAACAAGCATATTAAAATTAACCCTATTTATCAACCGCTAAGAGCAAGATAACTCAAGAACCAATCTCTGAACTGAACAAGCAACTAGACGAGAACCTCGTAAAACAAGCAGGGGGGCCGATCCAAACGGACCCATCACTTAGACTGCGCCCAGGTAATAAACCAAAGCACCAAGTAAACCAACGGACACAAGGACGCCGGTCAATACAATGGATAAAATAAGGCGGTGCAGCCAGCCAGCCACTCCTGGACAGGAAAAATCAGACCACATAGTAAGACAAATCGAAAAGGAGGCCAAGCAAAACGGAAAGGGAACCTACTAAAAATAGAAGACTTCGGGATGACCAATTGATCTGAAGGAACGAAAACCAGAACGCAGCAGAGATCTCGAACGGACCGATAAATTCACGAAAAACGCTGTCACCCAACTAGCCAACCACGTAAAGAGATAACAGATAGCCTCTGAATGCTATATAAACGCACGCAGACAAACAGGAGGTACCAACCCAACTGCAAACTGATGATGTCTCCTCGTATGGTTACGAAACATTTGCAAGTCAACTGCCAAGCCCGGCGAACAGATAAACAGCCACCTGATCAACAACCAATGTATATATACATATATGCTTGTATTTGAAACCATATGGATAAAAGTTTAACTGGTCACTCCAGCACTGTGGCGCGAAATTGCCGCTCCGAAGAAGGTTTGGTATCGCCCTAAAATTACCAAGAAGCTGTCTCAGCCGTTCGGCAGTGGCACGCATTTATTTGCACAGACGTTCGTGCAGTGTTTTGAAATATTCGGAGATATATAACATGGACGTATTGCCGAGCTTCAACTGCTAATCTTTCAACTGTGACAACGTCTAATTTGAGATAGCCATGTGGCTCACTGTCCAGGAGACTGGGATACTATCACGCTGTCCAAGGCAAGACAAGAGCTATCAAAAGGCCACGGCTAATGTTGATCAGTAATTTTTTGTATTATTCAGTAAACACTCTTTGGCCTGAACGTAAGTAGATGTTCCATCATTCCGTTTCGTCAGGTTTCCCAACCGGGCTTGCCCATAACTTTCTGTCTATATAGTTTCTCATTCGTTTTCCATTATCACCGACGGTGAACTGAGGTTAATTTGAGAATCAGCCCTTAGAGGTCAACTGTTGAGATTGCGTACGGTTTAGTCAACATGTGATCGTTTGTTCCTTTTTCCCATTTGTTGGTTGCAGGACCAGCCATATAAGTAGCACTTACATTTGTCCGGCTTTTGGATGAAGATATTGTTACCGGGGTGTATTTTATATACTGCTTAAACAAAATGGGCTTGGAACAAACACGACAGCTTGTGGACTGAGTAGTTTTTTTGAAGTACGGTAGATGCGATGTGTTTCCCAGTCCGAAGAAATTGAAATAAACTGAACGCAGCGGCATTGAGTAGTTCGTCTGATACAACAATGTGTAAACGTTACGCAATGACCTTCTGGCTCTAGCTATCTAGACAGCCTCACGACAATATGCTTACTTTTCGCTGCACCAGTATTCCATGAATTCCATTCCACCCAGCGTTACGTAAACGCCGACCAACAGGCAAAGCCACCATCTTCACGGAAAATATATACACAACGTTGCAGCATGGCACAGAGCTTTGTTTGTGCCCTGTCTAAACAATCTTGGTACGGCGTAATCACTAAGATATTATAGTGCCATTGTACCATCAAGGACCATACTCGGAACCCGAATTTCTCGTGAATCAACCCAATCCAATAGATCAACACATCATGCTGCTACGACGTAATCTCTTCATCCACAGCCACCGGAATATAAAGACAAGCTACTTTATTTGCGGTTTTGATCGATCACTTCATAGACAGTTCTACATGGCTAGGGCAAACCGCGATGTTTCGAAGGCTGTGTCGGTTTGAATCGTCAACTTGCAGTGGTGCAGTAAACTTTCGGGCCGTAAATTGGTCACACTGACTTGTGACAGCGTACATTACTTTGCATTTCCCGTCATCTTCATTCGCTTTGCTGGTCTAGCGTTGCTAGGGGATTATGTTAATTTTGGGAATGAAAGATCTGTCACAGCCTTCTTTTTCGATGCACTGCCAGAGAAAACATTTTATGTTTGTTTTATTTGTGTACTGACATTGTTTGAGTAGTTTCCGGTCTCATCAAACTGATCTACGACTCTAGCAAACCGTTCTTTCCAAATCTACTAGTTCCTGATGTACCGGAAAACGTTCATGTGGAAGATGTGGACAAAAGTTACCAGAAGATTTCCTGGGAGAAACCTTCATATGAGTATTCCTGCCCACACAACTACGTGATAACACAGAGACGTGAAAGAGATGGTGAAGAACACTCCGTGACGATTTCATCAGATGAAGATTTCGGTGAGTGTTTATGGTGCTGTATTTTTGTTTTTGAACATTTTTGAGTCGCCTTTCTCGTAAACGTTCCAAATCTTGCCAGGATTACATCACATTGTCGTGCTGTGTGTAACCTAATCGTCCGTTAACTTTACCCAAAGGTATTACGAGGGTGAGAATGTGGATTCTGAGAGAGGTTAGGTTTTCTGCGATCATCATGTTCAACGCTAGACAATACAAATAATGGCAATAATGGCAATGGTCTGGCTTCCAAAGCAGATCTTTTCGTAGAGATAGGATTGATCTAGTAGACACAAATATGATGCTCGTCGGCACCTGTGTAAACTTTAGAGAATAACGACGGCAAGCATGCAGTGCAATTGGTGTACGAGTCAAAGAGGCCATTATCCGACAACGTATCCCGACAACTACTCAAAACGGCCATATTGAGAGGGTGCCCATGAGCGCAACAGATGACCATAGTAAAACACTTTTCTGAGAGCTTCTGGTACCGTTATTTTGTAACGTGACGGCAAACCCGATTAGATCTTTGTTAGAAATCGCAGCGAAACGGAATAATGAAACTCATTGGTGCATTCAGAATGGCTCATTCGTCGTGCTCTTGTGGCTGATAACTCGACGTCCGACCAATCATATGTGCATGCAAATTGTGCAGATCATCAGGCTAAGGTCGCATTCGATAGAATACGGGTTGGCGACTGACGCCCTTGTGAAAGATGGGCTACACCTCAGTGCTCCCCTGCCTCTAGTAAATGGCAGTTTGACAGCAGTCTGTTTGAGTCGTTGAGTTATTTCGTACTCCAAAACGGATGGAATTGTTTCAAGACTGCCAAATTAGTAAAATCTCCTCCGTTCCAGTATCAGGACAACACTCTCCACTGACAGTCTGTGAGCTGTTTTTAGACTAAGCTTACTGGCATTGCATCTGTATTCACTCAAGAGCATCAAAGCTAGTTTTATTAAAAATTCAGTGGTTTGGTCGAATAAATTATTCCACTGAGCCCAGTGCATATGTTTTTAATGATTCGACTGCGCATTGTGTAGGCCACCCATATATTTTACCACCTAATAACGGATACTAAGCGAACGGTAAGATACACAGCAACCTTGGTGTCCACATGCACCTCCAGATTTTTGCAAATGCGTTGAATGTGCTCGTGAAGGGCCACACTTGCTCAAGCGATCCGGTCGAAGCAATGAAACACACAGAGTAGAGTAGAAACGGCTGAACAGGATGACTTGCTAAGTTGAGTATGCAACACTTGTTAATCTTGTTAATCTCGACAAGCAGAACCAACGGGCGAAAGAACAGCAACTTATTATCACGTTGAAACCAGGTTGGTGTGCAAATGAGTGTCGTCCGCGAATTCAGTGCAATTTGGATTCGAGTAGAATATGAGGTCCACACAAAATCGGGGAGTGTGACTACATGATGGCCCCCAGGAATGTCGAAAAAAGTCGTGGAATATCGAGGAGTTTTCCGCAAGCTTACGAGTAGTTTTCTGTGAAATCAACACTTGGCCCAGCTGTGGTGAGAAATAGAAAAACAACTTTACGTCTCGGGGAAGATGTTGAACATAATAGTTCTCAGTCGTTGTTAATACTAGGTGCCAATAATCAGGTTTGAATATGCTGGTTTAGAGCATCTGTTTTTTAAATTTGGAAGATCGCAAAGTAACAATAACAAATTGGATATTTGGAATGAATCTATGGGTGAACACGTTCCTGTGACAGGTTTAAATTGCACGCTTAAATCCAGCTCAGTAGAGGAGATTATACTAACTGACCCAGTGAGCAAATCTCCTTGGCACGGTCTGTAATTATAACACTGGTGGTATATTCCCAGATAGATTTTTCTAAAGTTTCCTACTCAACGGCGCAAATATTCGGGCAATGGGACTGTTCTAGCCCAGGAATACAAAGACCAGTGCTGTTAACGGTGAAGCACACCTATGGCCGGCGGTCACACAAGACCTAAAATTGTGCATTTTTTTAACCGATCTTAATGACTCCTTCACCGTCAAACGAAGGCAGTCTCCACTTCCATGAGCATAAGGAATCTGATTGTCTAAGAAAATACCTTACTTTTCGTAAACACTCGCCAAGGAATAACTTACTGGGTACAAGAACTTAAGCGCTTCTGACCGCTCCTCGTCATTGCGTGTGGAGTGATCAAAACGCGAGATATGGATGTTTTAACCCCTTTAATTAAAAAGGCTAATTCAGCCTTGAAGCTTTCTCCTCATGGTTTTACAAAGCATAATTGGATGGATAAGCTTCTTGTGAAGAAAATTCATCTATATCGAAAAGCACAGAAGTACTGTAGAGATCTCTTGTTGAACATCACCAGCAGGTCATAGATCAAGACCCTCCCGGCTGGTAGTTGAACAGTAAGCCATTAGGCCACCGGCGGCTTATCGGCAATATGATAAACTTGCTTGCACCTAGACACGATACTACGCCACTGAAAGTGCAATCATATCAAGTAATCACCTGTTGACTGACGACTTCTCAGATAAAACTCCACTTCAGTCGAGCATCTAATCAAGTCACTTTTGCTAATTTTGAGTTTTTCCTTCACTGCTATCAACGTTACTTTTCAGAATTTATATTTGAAGTCGAACCTGGATGCGTTGAGTATACCTATGGGATCCGTATTGTTGCGGAAGACGGACATGTACAGGGATGGGAAATCTTAAAGACTGTTCAATCACGGCCCCCTGGTGAGTTTAAACGGCACTCAGTGTTTTCGCCCCGCACAGTCTTGGAGAGTTTCAATCCGTTTTACAGATGTCAGCCACCAGTGATTGAAACCGTAACATTATCATCCAAAAGATTTCGTGGATTTGATCTTTGATAGGGAAAAAGCTTATAGACGCTGCGTGGGCCGTCGAGAAATTTTCGGCGTTCCCCTGATCTCTTCTTGTTTACTGACTAAAGTATAATGTACCGAATTCACACTGATTTATGAAAAACCGAAAAGTGATAGGGCGTTGTCAATTGCAATGTAAATGCACAGCTAACGACACTTTTCAACCTGCACTCTCCAGGCAAATGGCTGTTGTTTCAGACTTCTTTGTGGTTCGAGATATCAGTGTACAGCATTGGAACAAACATGCAGTCCGTTTCAAAATTCCATTCGGCTTGACTCCATACAGCACTTCTTGTTGTAATCAATCCTGTGCAAACGAAACTCGATTTCCTATCTGACTTATAACGGCTAAAGAATATGCAAGTCACGGGTCGTTCTATTTTCAGGATTGATGTTAACCTCTGAGGTCCAGCAAGTTAATTTTCCCTAGAGTTTCGCACCATGAATTTTTACCTAAACACATCGGTCCAACTGTTTTCGCTTAACCGCCCTGCTGTATGCAGCAAGTAAGGCGACCCGGCTGATGGCACCTCGCGACGGCCGATGTGGTATGAGTTTTTTTGTATGTGTGCAGTTCATGGTTGTACGTGGGCTAGGATACTGTCAGGGTGCCTACACCTAGACAAGAGGACGATTAGGGTCCTCAACCAAAGCCTTTGGCTCAAAAGCCTAACCGCAAGGCAGCGGTGTTTGGCGGGAAATGCAAATGCATTACTGTTTCTACGGAACAATTCGCCACATGTTCCAACCCCCAACCTGGAGGGCCAGGAGACTGTGTTAATGCGGCTTAGTTTGATCTCTTCTAAGGCGTTGTTAGCATCGGAACTACAACTACTTGGTGCATTTGACCGGAGATTTTGTTCGGAAAATGTTTTTGAAACATGCGGAGTCAGCCCATTTTAACCGTGTTTTATTGCACTTCAGTAGGACCAGCGATTTTTTTCCTTTCTAAAAGTTTCCTAGTTTGTATCATTTTTCAAGGAAACTTCTTGGATAGGCCAACCTCCCTTCCAAGGTTGTGATATCCAAAGTCATTAGAAAGTTTAATGTGGTGCTAAACCCGAATTTTACACTTTGAGGAAGCGTATACTTAGAGTTAGGCTTAGAGTGCTACTGAAAAATGTTAACAAATAAAATCAAGCTGTATTTTAAAGGACTCATCATAATAAAACTGCACTTTTGTTTGGCAATACGCTCAAGTGCTACATAAGCCTAGTCAGTTGTAACATGCACTCGAACATTCCCAATGGGGCAAATTGGTTTTCATTTGGGGTTTTGGGGGATATGCATTTTTGTTCATATTCACACCGCTCTCGTTTGGACGGTCGTCCTCCTGCGTTGGTGGAGTAGTGGTAAAACGCCCAACTCGCATATCAGATGTCCGGGGTTCAAATCCCGGCATGGCCATTGGATATGCACTGTTGATGAGCTCTAGTAAGAGCGAAAATCAAATCCAGTGCTCCCCTTTGGTGTGGACTTATCAGAATAATTACGCCAGAAGGGGAGAAGTGGTGTGAATATGAACAAATTGTTATTCATACTGGTCTTGTTTGAAAGTGAAACAATGAAGGACATTATGAGTGTAACTCTCCTTTAAAAAGGGCAGACTACACAAAAATAGTGAACTGTGTTCGTAAGTACTGTACTCGAACAGAAGAATCTGAAGTCCCGAAGACTGTGACCAAAAGTTAGCAATACAAACTTGGAACTTCCTGACAATTGCACCATCAACTCGTCTGCCTGGAAATCAAAATTTCAGAGATCATACACATGAATTGGTACGGTAGTGATCAGAACCTTCCTCAAGTCAATCTTTTTCTACGTGTTCGGCATAGCATTCGAGATTATGGCATTCCAACCCACCTCGCTTCGGAAAACGACGAACTTCAACGGATGGTTGCAGCCTAGTGATTAGCAACATAACAGGTCCCGATTTGGGAAAACCCTGCCTTTCAGCATAGACTGGCTTCATTTGAATGACAAAATCTCCGTTACGGTTATTCTGCTAAGCGGTGCATTAACAGCAGTAACAGCAGCAGAAACTTGTTCCCAAATTTCTCACTCCAGTGGTGGTGAACAACTCCGTCGTTGGTGGAAAAATTGTGAAAAGACCTTCGCAATACTACTTTACCGTCATAGGCTTAAATTGATTGGTTTTTGTTGCAGTTTTATGGTGTCCGGTATTGTGCTAATTATGCAAAACAAAACAAATGCAACTGCCTCGACCAGACTTCTGAAGGTTCTCGTTGTCAATTGGGAACAACACTGCCTCTGCGCGACAGTTACAATTTCGACATTGCTGTTCCGAGCTCAAACTCGTACAAAAAACCAGAAGTTGTGCAAAACCAACAAGGAATACTGTAGGCCAGGATTGGAAAATTTGGTTGAAATTTTCCGCGTCACGTGAAGCCAATGAATAATTTTCCGGCCAAGAGGGATTCTATACCTAGAAAAAATAGCATTTCTGTATACAAATTCTGCGCTTCCAGGGGTACACTACAAAGGGGTTCAAAAGCAGTTGAAACATAAATTCTGCGAAGCCTGTCAAGGGGATGAAGAAAATCACTGTTTAGTTTTCCGCTCCCCCCTAATATAGTAGTGAGTGGTTAGAACAAACGCTCTAACAAACGCTTTGATTTTTACTAATGTGGCCACATTAACAGGCGCACAGTGAGATTATACCAGTGGGAAATTTATCTTTCTGCTCTTGTCTGATAATCGAACGCCTGGCGGGAACAGAATGTTATAGTCTTCCGTGACCTTCCAATCGGCATTTCATTTATGACGTCGCCTTTGAACAGAGGGCGGATGTAAAGTTATTTGGATTGTAAATCCATTGTGGCCCCTTTAGAAGGCCTACCACCAGAAATTGTTTCGTGCAGTCATTATGTCAGAAAAATTTCTATTTTCAGACTGTTTACCTGGGTCATCTCAAGGTTGCCTCATACACAGACACGAGCACAAGATTCCGTTTAGCTCTGTACGGAATGTAGATCCAAAAAGGTGTATACCTACCTGTGAATGCTGGTTTGCGATTTACTTTTATCGATCCTTTTCGAGTCTTAGCCCGTAACAGGCTGAGGCAAAAAAAGGGTCGATTCTCCTTTTCAGGTTCACGTGTATGCCTGGACCTAAGATAATCTTGGGGTTTCATATTGAAATCAATCGTTCTTCCATTTTCAGCTCAAAATTTTTGACTAAATCTTGAAGTAAACACGTCCTGTGTGTCAAAGTGGGTGTCATTTTTTTAACAAAATGATGATATCATTTGTTTTGTTTTCTTTGACCAACATCAGACCTTATGGCCCCCGACGGTCTCGACATATCTACACCCTATTCCAACTTGGCTCTGCTCATGTGGGATGAGTCCAACATCCCAACAGCCTGCCGTCCGACATATGAAGTCGTTTTACAGAAGACCTCTGAAAGTGTCGGTAGAAGGACCCTTGTCCCGGAAGACCAGTATATGATAGGCCTGTCAGTTGAACAGTGCACCACTTACGTCATCTATGTGGAGGCGATGGACAGGATGGACTATCTGCAGGAACGCGTTCGATCTAATCCAATTGTTTTAAGAACAGCGACGGAAAGTAGGTTTAATTTGTTGATCCTGAATAGAACCATAGAACCATAGAACCATTCCTTTTCTATTTATGTAAACGTGTTACGTTGCGAAATACATCCTCAATGACGGCTGACAGATGGAAGTTTATTGTTTTGCGTAAACTCTGAGACTTTTCTTGTGTCAGCCAAAGTTATTACACTCCTTTCTTTGTAATTAGTTAAACCTATATCTAACTGTACAAAGATAGCTCGGAATAACAGATATTTTTTTCACAATCCCTTTATAGGCAAACTAGTTAGTCCACGAAAGGTTTGAAATCTCGCCATTTGTTTTTCCGAAGCAAACAACGAAGGATACCTGCAAAGTAAAAATATCATAATCCATAGAGTAACTCAACAAACCACGAAAAAATTGGCCAGTTCATATCCAACTGTTCACCCAATATCTATTGGGAAATGCAACACCATGATAACACCAATGTGAAGGAAAAAATTAACACGGTATTTTTTTAAAAAAAATGTGCATGAAACTACACTCACCGTTACACCAGTGTTAAAGTGATGGCCGTTCTGATGCATTACATCATCAAATCGATCAACCAGAGCAGTTGGTCGATTCAATTGCCCATTTGGCTATATACGCTGGGAATGTGGCTTGAAAGTCACCGATCTACAGTTACGCACTGATTGGGTACGTGGATGTAGTAAGAGTCCTACGAACTCAAGTGATTGCGGCGGAGCAAAAGATGCCATGTTTTTAAACTGCTGGGTGATGTCGTTTGGCTTTTGCAGACATCGCGATATAGCTACCAATACCGCCCTTATATAAGTCGAAGCATCTTGATCATCTGAAACGTTTTCTCATAAGCTGGAAGGAACATTGCTATCAGAATTCACTGCAGAAAGCATTATTTTGGCTGCACAAATGTACGACATAGAGGGCCAACTTGCCCATCTATGTTTCATTCAGACATTTGAGCGCCGCCACTGAAAACTGTCACTTTCGTTCCTTTTAAACTACACCCTTGAATGGCACTGAAATTCTCAAACGGTCAGATAAAAACAGATGTACTCTTCATGTAACTGGAGTCCAACTGGTCACTTGACCTATGCGCTCACATCTCGTCACAGATGTTGGGCTCGCCCGAATTCTTGGAGACAACAAGCCAGTGATTATCTTCCTAAAGGGGACTGTAATGTCGTAATTAGAAATTTGCATGCTAGCCTCCGATTCGCACAAGAAACACTGAAGCCAGTCACAGGAATATTTGGAATGGCGTGTGGAAAGGGCGTAGGAAATGAGGCAAGCTTGAGCCGCAGTCACCCCTCAAACCGAGGAGAGCTTATACTAAGAGGAAAATGACAATCATTTTCATCTCGAATATCGACCCGGATAGAACAAACTGTGTAGGTTAGGTTATTAACTAAGTTGCGGCAACTACATAGGACAGTGTGGACATCTTATTGTTACCATTCCTAAATGTGTTCGCCTGCTGACTGCGCTGGACAATGGCTACTTGTGCAAGGTGAGTCAGGAAGATTTCCTGCATTACCGCAATTCGTCTGGCGTTTCCTGATACTCGGAACTGACATGTACACGCTCAGACGACGCATACCAAGCGATTTCACAAGTCAAGGGCACTTTTTCAGAAGGTATTCCATTTGGTAACCACAACTTAAATATCAAAAGGAAAAGAAGGAAAGAAACATTTCGAAGTTTCACCTGCGCATCCAGTGCAAACGAATCCGGAAGGTGTTTACACTTGATGGTGACCACCTATTCACTTACAGTGGACATGGGAAAATTCATGATATTGAAAGTAGCGAAAAATGGACGGGAACGGTATTGACTTGACCCTTATCAACACATCCACAGGAAGACATCACCATCGTCAGGGAGACAGCAAGCAAACAGCACGTGGTAAGGACGGAGCACGTAGTCGGAAGTTTCTCTCAAACAAAGCAACGTAGATTGCCTTCAAAGCGTATGCGTGTTTTTTTTCGACGCCAGTACTATCTACATGAGGTCATTTCACCCGTTTTATGGTGTTGTACAGATGTACCTTGTTTTCGGAGGGAAATATTTATGGGAAGGCCGGGACCGTGTTTGGGATACGTCTGACTCGGTCAAAATATTTTGCAACGTTGTGATTTCATTCGTCTTTTGTCTTGACCATGTGTCCAGAAACAGACTGAATTTGCTAGGTTCGAAATCTCTTTACTCGGAGAGCAAAAATGAAATCCCATTTTGAAATACAACTTCAGCCTTCTGTAAGCAGGGCGAAATATCCCAAGTGTCAGGAGGCAACACTTACTCCTAATTAGTTATCGATTTCAGCTTGAATCGTGTTTCCGGTGGAACCAATGTACCGAAACGATCTGTAAGGGAACACACCGAACAAGTGCCTGAATCAATAGCATCTAGCCATGCAGAGCCCTTTATATCGAGAGGACTTTGCAAATTTTCAAACATTATTTATGGGTGCAAGTTAGGTATTCTGGCATTTCATCTACGGATACAACAATCTGCTGAATGATTCAGGTAAAAGACGAGGTTAATTAAAACCTTCACGACAGTAATAACCCAGACAGTGTAGACTGGTTTCAGTAAACACGTAAGCTGTCATCCATTGCCTTCGGATAGGCCCTGATTCGTCCGTGTCAAAAGTGAACATGGATAAGCGTTTTTTCATCTTTTTCTTGAGTTGCTTTCTGCAGAACAACAGTGCATAAGATATATTTAACTTGAGGTTTATTTGCGGGACATGATACTTTAAGGTTCTGTTCAAAGATTTTGAACAGTCGGCCTCTCGAATATTACGACTGCTGATCGAACCGCTGGGAAAGGAGATCGTGGTGGGCTTATTTCATTCTAGCAGAAGCTCCGTAGCCCACAAACGACCAAACATCATTTTGGCATGTGTACCGTTCTGATATCATCACAGCATGCTCTATCATCCATCCTGGGACTTATCAGCTACGCTCAGATAGAGCAATCTCGTCTATAGCAGATTTCCGGCTACGCACGACTGACCTTAGCGATACTTCCTTTCAAATCGGGCTACTTATCTCACAATCGTGTATCACTGGCCAGATTGTTCACTTGAACAACGTAAATATTCACACTTTATTAGCTTTACGGCTGCAGCAGGTAAAGGAAAATTTTCTCAGAAAAATTGTGACTTGTAGTATTTAAAACTCTCCTTAATAAGTGAAGTTTTCAATCGTCCTTCACTGTTTTTTATTAGCACCTGGAACACCAAGTTCACTGAAGGTGATCCACAACACCCCAAACTCGCAAACGTTACAATGGACATCCCCTGGATACCTGCCGCCTTGTGCAAAATATGAGCTGGTCCAGGACAACACAAAGGATAACATTTCAGTCACCGTGCGCCTGGAAAAAACGATCACTTGTGCGTCTCTCCCTAATTCTGTCACTTTTCCCTGTACGATGCATTCACAACTGAGTAGACAAAATGGTAGGAGATAGCCGTCTTACACAACAAGATTGGCGCCTTCTCCAACCTACCGATGACACACACGATAGCCTTGTCCTTTTTGGCATTCTGTTGCTTTTAGTAGTCCGGGAATTCACGCAACCCTTTCTGAAGTTTGTTAGATGCTTTGTTAACCTGGCATTCATGAGTGGTCTGGCTTTGATTGCGGATTTTTAACAGCACCGTTGGACTAAAACACAATACCGCTGTCTGAATGTGTAGTTCAATACAAGGGAGGAAGATTACCTTGATTACAACCTCATGATCTTAGGTGAAAAAGAATATAAGGTCGTCAGGTCCCATGGACCGAGACAGATAACTGATTCCGAAATCTAAGCGTGTTTGCGTTCAGGTTCCAAACTTGTTGTTGTTGCTGCACTGCACAGATTTTCCAAATAGGTATCTGTTTAATATGTTGACCATACTCTCGTAAATCACTTACGACCCCCTTGATTTCGACTCAACTTTCCAAGAATTGTTAGGTGTATATTTTGAATCAAGTGAGGCATTTATAAATAACCTTGACCCAGTTTTTCATCGTCTGTTTGCAGTGTGCTGCTGATAGACCAAACCAGAAAAGAGATGAAAACCGTTTACTTGACACGTTAGAATGATGATTCGGCCTGACATCTTCATGTTTATCTACGTCAATAGTTGTAGTCAGTCGGCGGATATTTCCGCCCTCCGCGTTTGCTAACTTGTCGGCTTCACTGATTCTTTTAAAGCTTACAAATTTTCCTCACTGGAGTCATCCACAAACTATACGTACAAAGTTCGTGCAGTCGCTGAGGAAGCTCAAGGTCCGTTCTCCACACCAGTTTCACTAACAACGGATATTTCGGGTAAGTGGAGAAATTTATAAGTACAAGCTCTGAGTCAGCCTGTGTTGAGAAATGTGCGACTGAATGTTCTAAATCACTGAATGCTCAACAAATGCAGCGACAAGTAGGAGCAATTATCACCCAGCACATTTACCAACACCTCAGTCCAGTGAATTAGGTTTTATTAAATCAGCATCCACAGTAGGGGTAACGAATGTTCCGTGCCTGTTACTTATCCTTCCCGATCTTCTGTTTATTTTCCACTGTTACCTTTAGCAGCTATCCTTAAGGATAACACTGTAGAGTGTGGGACTCACAAAAGATTTTCTGTTTATTTTCCACTGTTACCTTCAGCAGCTATCCTTAAAGATAACACTGTAGAGTGTGGGACTCACAAAAAGCTATCATAAGCTCACAAGGAAATGTCACCCCGCTTAGAGCTACTTCTCAACTCACACGGCTGATCAGCCGCTTGTGTACGAACGGATAAGTGTTAAACTACAAGCCGGCAGGTGGTGGGTTCGGAACGCCCCGGATTTTTGTCTGCTACTCAGCGCTGGTGATTCCAAATGTGTATGAAACAGCCGTACAGTGCTCCTCGGCTTTCAGCGTAGATAAGCTTTACTTACAGAACGAAATCTCATAATAATGACCCCTCAAGTGTTTGCTTACTCACTGGCAACTCAGAACTTGCAACCCATTATATAACCTGCTAAGGACTATCTTCCTTAGAAAGGCATTATCCTAACTCATCTCTCTGGTGTCCGGATAGAAGTTGGGACAGTCAAGCAAGTGGGAAATGTTTGCGAAATGTGACAACATCGTGCAAAACGTAGATAATTTTCACTTCCTCTCGAGGTTTATTTAGATTCCCATCGTGTAATCCTTGCATCCGAAATTCACATTTCTTCATTAGACAGTCCTCGTGCTGATTTTTTCACTTCTCATGTGCTCAAATTCATCAGTTTTACGTCTCTGCGGCGGACAACCCTTCAAATCGGCATTGTTGGCTTAAGGACACCGTAGGACACTGTTGCATAATCATTCATTTCGGTACCGTCAGTTGCCCGTTTGGCCAACCTCGTTTACAACAGAGGCCAGGTGTGTTTTACCGGGAGAATTCGTCAAGACGATCTTTAACTAATGTTTTCGGTATTCGGAAATTTCCTACGTTGATTACAAAGAAACGGTCATTAGGAAATTTTCGACTGTGGATCCAAATACACAGGCAACGACAACAAGTGGATACTGGCGTCAGGAAACATAAGGCGAAACCGGAACTTTGACAACATGTGTATCGATATTCAGAGGCTATGCCACTGAGCAGACAGTCAGGATGTGGGAATCCAGTATGAAAGGGTGTAGTACTGCAGCTATATGTGCATGTGTATGAAACACGGTGCACCAAGTTATGAGGCTGTCGGCTATTCGGAAAGTGTACACTCACAGTCAGGGCTATGAGAAAACGCAAGGGCTGCATTTGCGTGAAAAGTGCAACCCACATGAGCTGGACGTGCAAGATGCATCACTGCATATAGCATTTAACTTACTGATCAGCTTACATACGGGAAGCTCACTCAACTTCTAACAATGTTTCAGCCACAAAATTGCCATTCTTGTTTATGCATGGCTCGAAAAATTTGAGACCAGCCTCAAACTACAGTCCACTTATCAGTTAATTATTCTGTTGACACGATCAGGTTAACTTCTTTGGTACCCGACCACTGACTGTGTAAAGCCAAGCTTACAACTCCGTTCCGCCCTTTCCTTCTGCTTTCTGATATAGAACATCATTTTCGTACGATGGAATCCATGTACGATATTAACTTTGTAAGCGTAAAAGATACATGGGAAAGGGAAATATTACTGAATCTACACCTGACCCCACTCTCCAAAGTTCCACATCTTCAAGGAATCACGTTACGTGTTGAGCCTCAGGTAACGCCGTTCCAGACTGAGCTACCCTTGGTAAATCAAACATCCCTGTTTCCTGAGAACCTTGTGAATGTAAGTTGGAACTTTTTATGGGTTGCAAAAATTGTTCGCACTGTAATCCGTTTCTAAGCTCAACCTCATGATAATTCCCCATTCATTTGCTTACTCCGCCCATGCAGTTTTGATCTCCAATTGTTTTGCTTATCTGCACCCGCCACTCACCTTGCTGCAAAGGCTGTCCGTCCGACATCTGTGGGTTAGCATGTGTCTGCGTGTGAATGTGCACCACTTACCCATGTGCCTCCGTGTTCCGCTTGCTGAGCCTGTCGTGACTGTTTTGATCTCCAATTGTTTTGCTTATCTGCACCCGCCACTCACCTTGCTGCAAAGGCTGTCCGTCCGACATCTGTGGGTTAGCATGTGTCTGCGTGTGAATGTGCACCACTTACCCATGTGCCTCCGTGTTCCGCTTGCTGAGCCTGTCGTGACTTGTTTTCTCGTGAGTTCCGTGTGATCGCACCGCCAATGAGACTGTCGTCGGAAGGGACGACCGCAACCTATCTGCAACAACCTGCATTGTGCCGGTCAGTGACAGACTTGTGCACTTGTTGGCGCTACGAATGCGGACAAGTGAGGTTTGTTGTGTAAATCTGCTTACCCTTGTGCAGATAGTACCTTACGAGTTCGAACCCAATGCTTCCTTTTGATATTCGGGATCGTTCAACCTACGCATCATCCAAAGCTCCATATCGGGGACCTCAACAATCTCTGTGATTTGGGAATGCCCAGCAAACTTTAGGCAATGCGAAAAATTTTGAATATCACACAAAATCGTGCTAAATTTGCACAAGGCAGCGACAGAACAGCTTAAAAGTACCACGGTCATTTCCACTTTGGACACGTGACTACACAGATTGTCACAAGAGGCTTGAATGTCAAAGCTTGAAATTCCTTACATCTAAGATTGATCACTATCGACGACGATGGACCTATGCAATTCCATGCCCTTGACAATGAAGTGCTACACCCCGTTGAATGGTATGAAAAATTATTAGATTTTTAAACGTAAATTTCATCCTGCAGTCGAAAGCCATTCAAGCTGAAGCACTTCATCTCATCAAAAAAACCCCACGAACTGGATAAGGCGTTTCGGAATCTGCACGTCGCCGAGTGGAATATAATCCCTCTCCCATGTTAGTGATATGAAAAATTTTGGAATTTTAATGAGAATTTTTCACTTAGCCGCTCAAGCCCGAACGATTAAGTGCTCAAACTGCTAACCGGAAAGTCTTGGACTCGGGGCTGTCTAGATTTTCGTGAGGTGCGCATTGCTGGCGATCCGCAATAACGATGAAACATTTGGTTTTGGTTCAAAGTTTCCCTCCCGTCTACCTGCGATTACCGTCCACCTAACCAGGGTACAGAGACATCAGCCTAATAGCGTACAGTTGAGATAACCTGACGTAATTTTGACTGACTCCCAAGGCAACTTATCGACTGGGATGCCAAGTGATTGTTTTCACTTCTGAGCGGACTACCAATGTTTCGTACCGAGAGTGTCCTTGAGTTTCAACTATTTATTTTGTTCTAATATCACTCCACTGGAAAATCATCGGGAAACGGTATTTTTCAAACCTCTAAGGAAAGCCAAGCCCGAATGCCTGCCCGAATACAATACAAGCTTTAACACAACTTTCATACGTAGTTGGGTAGCACACTCATGAGTCTAAAAAGAACTCATATGCTTTCTGATCATCACTTCGGATAAACAGGGGTTAGATCAAACCGGTCTGTACGACGATGGTTACCGTATTCGTATAGGACCGTTGTACTTTAGTGGCATGGGGCGAAAGCTTAACTTAGCTGTATTGACTAACCATAGCTGGGAGGAAACACAATAGGCATTTTCTGATGCCAAAACGTTTGCAAATCAATCACCGATCAGATTAACAGCCACCTGATCGGCAACCGCTAAACGTACCCGGGCTACCAACATTTTCATAAGCTGTTGCAGCAGTCATGCTCGGGTCAGTTTTGATTCGCCATGCACAGAATTCCCACGTGACCAGGCAACGAGATGTCATATGAGTAAACTTCGCCCAGCTGTTCGCAAACTAATGGCAATTTTCAGAATTGGACATCTCCGAGGTACATCACACCCTAAGTCGTGTATCGTTTATTTCCTGAAATGGGCCAAATTTTTAATTGTGACGGGAAATTTGATAAGCTCACTATGCTGTTTCTAGACATTGCCTAATAGTTGTTTATGCTCTGAAGGGTTGTTCAGACGGATTGAAATGTTTCTGACCAGGGTTTTTGGTGTACTTTGTCAAATCGTCAGTTTGTTTCCATACATTTGTTGCGCCCATACCCTTTCAAATTCGAGAAGTGTATCTGTATACTTGGAAATTCATGTACAAGTAGGGTAAGATACTATGATCGTCACCTATGTGTGCAGTATTTATGCAAATTTGCAAAACTCCCGGCATCTTCGGCTGGCCCTGAAATCACTCGTTGGAAAGTCCTAGTGCAGTCTATCGTGTCCCACTCTCTTTCCACTGAGATGAAAACGTATTTATGTTTCAGTTTCTTCAAAAATTATAGCTCTTGCGAAGTTCACATACCCTGTGATATGACCGTCCCAAAGAACGTTTATTTACCTTAGTTTCTATTTGTAGGTTGTGGAACAAACTGTATGCATACAAGTTTTCAAAAAATTCATTTTTGTCTCTTCTGATCCACAGAGTTGGGAGGTTAGGGCATCCACCGGAAAAGGTCCTTGGGAAGTGCTTGTATGGCAGCAACCATCGGACGGTAACATGGAAGTAGTGGAATTTGTCGAGCAGAAGAATCTTGCTGATGTAAGGTTCAAACTTGGACAATATGGTGTTGGATGCGTGGCCACACTGCCATGTACGAATGTGCCACTTAGACCGGGGACACGTTATAGGTGAGTCCACTTGATATCTCTCAATGTGCAATTTATACAATGGTTAAAATTGAAGAAGCCCAATTGAAGAGCTTAGATGGAATTTTGTCTGTTGACAAATGCGGTCGGTGTCTGGTAGTCACGTGGCTAACTCCCCCACACTTGGCTGGTAAGCCTCAACATGGACTAAACTCTTTTACTGGTTGCAAATTTCAAAGTCCAGTCGCATCTTTTGGTACAGAATTCCGTTTGATCAGTCGGATGGATCAACAGTCAATGGTGGTCGCTCGGTTAATTGTTCAAACTACTGGCCGGTAGGTCGCAGGTGATTAAACTTCCTGGAGTTGTGTCAGATACTCACGGCTTATATCTCTAAATAGGAGTCTAACAACCGTACCGTGCTTCCCAGTTTTTCAGCGTAGATTGAGTTTACTTACAGGAAAAATCTCCGATCGAAAATCACCAAATTCCATCACACTGTCATCAACATACTCATCCACTTTATATGCATCGCGATCCTTCACACTTATAAATTTGGATTTCTTTCGTGGTTGTCTTGAAGACCTTCGGTCGCATATCAGGATATCAGTATTCTGACGAGGACCCCCTACCAATGGTGGATGCGAGAAGATGGCCTGAAGTTCAATTGACTCGTCTTTATATTCTTATAAGTGACACATTCAAATTCATATGTGGACTTAAACACCCAAAGAACTGTCCATACTATATGAGATGGTTATGCAATGTTATTGGTTAGCTGTTTCATGTGACTGAGTGGTTCTTGTCTGATGATCTAATATCCTGAACTATCTAAGTAAGCGTAGTTCTCTAAATAAATGTGAACGTCAAAGATGATAGTGCGATTGAACAATAGCAGAATTTTCAAAAATTACAAATTACAAATCACAAATTACACGTTTCATCTGTCAATCACCAAGGCTTGGAACACTGCTTCCAGAGGTTACATGGCGTTCTTTCTTTGTGACACTGGACACTGATGTACCATCGCAGACGATATACTTTGAAATAATTAGGCTTGTAATATTGGATACCACATTCGAATGCGAACAGGACAACGGTTAGTCTAGGTAGCCTCAGATCAAAACTTTATGCCTAAATAGTGTATACCCTCGCCATTTTTAATCAGGTCTGTGCGTAGCACAGTTTTGGACTGAGTGTTCTACCCCCATGGCGAAATTTTGAGGGCACATCAGTACGTTCAAAGGCAAGTAAAGAGAGCTAAGTGACGGATAGTCACGCTGCCGTTCAGCCTCTCGTGGGCGAACCGTTAAGTGTTCAAATCCATTGTAATAGCTGCTTCGCTCAGAGAGTCAGAGAGTTTGCGCGTGTGCGTGTCCGTTCGTCGTTCCACCATCGATCTGGCGTGTGAATTGAGTGGCTGATTGGGTGCGTGTCCGATTGATTGGCTCGCGTGAGCGCTATGGGTTGACTGGATACGTACTCAGTTGTCTGCTGACCCGCCACGAAAGCGGACCAAGTTGGCCGCGTGTACACAATACACCCGTGTCAGTACTTACGTGTTCTTCTGACTTACTGTGAATTACAATACCCATGTCGAAATTCGTTCAGTATAGTGAAACGCTCGCTGTTTTAAATAAGGCTGAAACAGCCGTACAGCGCTTCTCGGTTTTCAGCGTAGACTGATGGGATGAAATATCACTGCAGAATTAGAACAATCACGATGACACCCGCATCAGCACACACTCTGCACACACCACCGCCAAACGATCGGGAAAGGCATGCCTTTTTAGGAACCTCCATTGACCTGGTGATAAGAAAATAGGAAAAATTTGACGAACAGACTCTCCAATTCATGGTATTTATATGTAAATCACAACATTTCTTGACTTGTCTATAAAGCATAAGTGTTTGTGATTGAATTTTATCACAAGTAAACATGTTATAAATTGCTGATCTTGGCAAATGTAGTTCATCGAACTCTGATCAGTAAGCCAATCCGCCTGGAAATTTGATTATGAATGACAGTGAAGGCCACGGGAGAGTTTTCCCACATCGTCACCCAGGTAACAATAATGCTGTCTGTTTATAACTATATTGAGGCAGTGAAAACTGTATGAACTGTATCTGTAAATCAAGTACTACTCACGTCGCCACACTAACTTGACGAAATGACACGTCGTCAAAGCGAAGCCTATATAAGAATATGAAAAATGGTGCACTGCTTAGATGAACCTAATCATAAATTTCCAGATACCACCCTGGCGTCCTCAACGTCACCGAATGAAATAATTCTTATTCCTATTTTTCCCCTAGGACGTATGTTATGGAACACCAAACAGTAGGCTTCTGGTACTCGCTTGAAGAAGCAGCTGGTTAAAAGTTCCCAGGTGTCGTATTCAGATTAAATTCCTTTCAACCCGAAATACGAACTGGAAATGGGTTTGTAGCGCTGACCATTCCATTGTCTAACATTGATATAAATGCCACTGTGACGTTTCATGATCTTGACGGCAACGTGAGGCTAGAACTGACCTAATTGTGCAATAAAACACATGCGGACTTCATTTTACCAGAATCAGTTCCACAGTAAAGCCACACCGCAAAGCTGTAAAGTTCCTCCTGGGAGATACTCGTCAAGCACACAGTGAGTTACATTGTAAAGAATGCTTAAATTGTTTCTGAGTCTCTGTCATAATCCTGAAGATCAAGCGGACAATTATCGGAAACTTGTAACTGTGGCTGTAGAAAATGGATCTCAAAATAATTTTAATGTGTGCCCCCTCATTTGAGCTGCCTTAGCTGTTCCCTAGCCGTTCACAGATTTCGAGTCCACCGCTTTGCACTAACCTACCAATTTGGTACTCAAGACTGATGAAGACTTTGGTCAAGCCCCGTAATTGCACGAGGTATTCCTACAAAACAACATTTAAACTGCAACCATACATTACTGAAAATGTAGAAATCCTCCATTTATCTCCTTACTTACTGAAGGTCAACTTCACATACCCGTGATTTTCTTGAAACCGACAAGAAGTTTCCCTAAAAAATCATCGTACATCTGGTCTTATTCGTGTGCGAATTATGCGAAGCTATTTGTCGTAAGTTGACAAAAAAAAGATGATTGCTCAGCTGTAATATCCTTTCGGTGCGTAGTTGCCATACCACATGAGGGCAGGAATACTGCCAGGTTGTTCAAGCCTAGAGAGGAGAAGTCGACATGCAGAGGTCGGGTTCAAACCACGGACCTTCCGGTCAGTAACTTCGAGCTCGAACCACTGAATCATCTCGTAGGTGCTTTAGTGCTTGAACAGCTGTTTCCGATAGGAACATTAGCTCACCATGTGTCTAGATCGAAGAATGTGCATTTCTTTTACTACCAAACACGCCTTGCTAAAGTCAGCATCTCACCATCGTCCCATTTTTGAAGCATGTGCCTTTTGGATTTCTCCCTTATAAGTCAGATTATTGCTAGTTCTTTCTTACTCTTTTAATCTCCATTCTTACCAACAGTATCCAGTTGATCATGTACACAGCTGTCGATGCGGCCGAGAGCATACAACGATTGGTGACTACGCATCAGGATAGTGAGTTTCACCAAGCAACGGTTTGTTTATTGTAAAACCAAACTACTCTGGGTACAGCGCAGTTTCTTGTCTCCTACATGCACCCAATTTCTCTCTCAACAATACTGCAGCCGGGTAGTATGCAAAGAAAGCTGTAGGCTGCTTCTTCACTCATATCAAAAATGTAATCGTTTGATTTTTGACCTTATTTGATATTAATCAGGTATCTGGTATCCATTTTCATGTTGACTATGATGCGACAGGTCTTTCTTTCACTTTAAAACAATCAGTGACTATTATTCAATGCGACCGAAGTAAAAATCCTTACAAAGCATAGCACAGTAGATGGATTCAGCTGGACCGTAATTAACCAAGTGAGCAGAAAACTGCACGTGCAAGGCGAAAACATAACTCAGCAGTAAGTATGTGAAGCTGATTGCTGGAGGTCAACTGGCTTTCGATCGCTTCCACCTGGCCTTGGACAAATTGGCCATACCTGACCCTTCGAACCTCATTCAGTTTTGCACGGCAGCAAGGCGCCAGTGAGCTATCACACTTACATATTTCATTAAACTTCATTTTGCTGTCGATCACCTGCAGGTCGACGATCGTTTCCAGTATCCTCTCAGACAGCAGAGATCATTGAAATCGGTCTAAGCCGCTCATGTAGATGGGTTCCAGTTTTTGTAGAGCCAACATTATTGACAAAACTTGGTGGAATTCCGTCGTGTCATTGAATTATTCCAAGAATTCCTTCGAAACATTTGCAATCGAAGTGATAATTTTTCAGGACTGGGAGTGTGAACTGGCAGTCTTCATTAGGAAAACTACTCACAGGTTTTCGGGAAATTCAGAGAGCCCGCATCAAACTTGTGAGTAGTTTCCTTTATGAAAATATACTGCAATGTCTAGAATATCGCATGATTCGACCCTTTTTTTGAGCACCTTCCGTGGAAAATATCAAAAATGAGAGATTGAGCTGGGTTCCAAGTGACTTCCGTGGAAACCAAAGTGGTTCGCTATTGAGTATCATTCACTTTCTTGCTTTCCGTAGAAATGGTAATGCATTCGCATTTCCCAACAAACACCGCTATCTTGCGGTTAGGCTTTTGAGCCAAAGGTTTTGGTTGAGGACCCTAATTGTCCTCCTGTCTAGGTGTGGGCGCCCTGACAGTATCCTAGCCCACGTAAAACCATGAACTGCACATATACAAATAAACTCATGCCACATCGGCCGTCGCTACGGCAGCGAAGCATCGGTGTTGAACACTGATGTCATGCTGTTGATGATGATGATGATGATGATGATGATGATGATGATGATGAAAAGCATTCGTGCCAAGCTGCTAAGGAATACACAGCAGCTAAAAAAGTATAACGTGCCTTAACACTGTCATAAAAACAAAGCGTCTGAGCCGAAGCTCCTGAGGCAAATGCACACTCCAACTGTATCGGCCACAGTGACAGTCTGACGGTCATATTCACTTGCCAAGTCACCGGTGTCCTCGGGCAACTTCTGTACGACTGAATAATTTGTTTAGCTCACCAGTGTTGGAGGTGGCCTATCAACTGGTAATCGTTTAGGAGGATATCACAACTTTTCCTTGATTTTTGGACCATCGTTCGGCTACTGTTTTTTTTTGACAAATGCTACCCATGCTCACCGGAAGGTTGAATTTTTTTAAGTATCTGGTTCGATTCGATGTTTTCTATCAACCGGTTATCCAAATCATGAAGAACAATTATAGTTCCGGCACTCGAATCGGCTACAGCTCGGAAAGTTCCGTAAATCAAATCAGAGAGCCTCATCTGAACTGTACTGTTTCGTTTGTTTAATTTCGCATCGGCTCTTCGCGCAGCTGAATTTACATTGACTCACTGCTAATAATTTTGCTTTGGTCACTCAGCGAATGCAACTATGTTGTTCGTAGATTGTCTTGTTTCCGAAAATACTGTTGGGTTGGTATTCAGGGAAATGAATTCAAGGTTGGCACGCAGTGTACTATCGGATGCACAACAATGTCATGCCGTGTTCTTCTGCTAGCTGTGATATCCTTCAACCGAAAACTAAACTCACCAGATTCGAGTGGCTTGCATTTCCAAGGCTGATACGCATGATGGCAAAGAGGGCCGACACTAACCATTAGAAAAACGAATCACTGAAAGGGACCCTTTTTTGAGCGACCTAATTTATCATGAACAAGTGCCGCATCTGTTTTAGGCGAATCATCTATGTGTCGAAAAACCTGAGGTTAACTCTGATACTGTCTTGGTCTTAGTGATTGACCGAATCGTTTTGGACTCATTCAGATAAAGCAAACTGTCTTGTATTTTGTCTGTCATACAGTTTCGCTTAGAAGGATTCCGCACGAAATAAATTCATTCCATTAATTTTCCGTTCTCATTTCCTTCTTCGAGTCATTCAAGAAGTTACCATGTTTTAAACACTACCGACCGACTGATTGGTGGACGAAGCAACTCAAGGCGTTAGTGGCGTGACCGTGTTTTTTAAAAACGCACCACTGTTAGCGAGACGAGTCCCGGACCGATCAGTGATTATGCATGCTTCCACCACGCTCTATTCATAAGGCTGAATACGGTAAAACAGGAGGGTTGAAGTTATAATCCGTGGTTTGAATAAATAGACTCGTAGTACGCTGTGTTTGGTTAGGATGATAAACTCAGTTGGATATTGGAGCATTGTACCGTCTTACCCTCAGGTGTATATCGTGCAGAAGATTACACCAAATGTTGTCCACTTATTGTTTAATATTTTTTCACGACTTTATTAATTGTTTGCAACCGAGCAACCAGACATTCATCACTGAAATCCACTCAAGACTCTCAGTTTTGTCAACTACAAACGTTCAGAACACTGAAATCGTTTCACCTTTGTTCCCAATTCATTTTGCATGACGATTACTCAAACGGCCTATCAACCTTTTCATTTGGTGGGCAGGGAGTCTGGTGGTCGCCGTAATCTGCTATGTGGTTCTTACATCACTAGCCGCGATGGCCTGTACGGCTATTCTCTACTTCACAAAGTATGATTTAAAAACTCTTGCAAAAATTCGAGAAGCAATCCTGGCCGCTGAGCTTCTTAGCAAAAAAACGTAAGTTCTTTACATTGGTTTGAGATATTGTGAATCAATGGTCAGTATGAATCATTTGCATTGATTTTGACTTGTTGTGTATCAAGTGGGTTGAGATATTGTGAATCAATGGTCAGTATAAATCACTTGCATTGATTTTGACTTGTTGTGTATCAAATATGGGTACTATCGGCGTGTCCTGAATCAGCAACGGACCGATATCTGATTACACCCTCGAAATATTGTAAGAGAAGATGCCGAGACAGGAGCCGGACTCACTTATCTCCTGCTACTCATATAAGGCCATATGTGTAGAAAAAAATACCAGTTAGAATACCGAGAAATATCAGAAACTCAAGGTTCGATTGAAGTAGTTTATTGCCAGATATAGAAGAGACGGAGATTTGGACGTGTAAGTAGTCATTTTGCTATAGAGGAGAATGTTAGTAGCTCAGGTAGTATAGATGGTCGTTGGTTTGTTCGCTGAGCTGGGCAATTTGATTGCAAACGTTTCATCACCAATCGAGGTGACATCATCAGTGCGTTGGTAGGGAGCGTAGTGGAGCGTAGAGAGGGGTTGGTGGTTATGCGTTGAGTAGTGTTGTGTGTGTGTGTTAATATGCATGCTATTAGCCGGGGTTGACCTTCGGTCACGATTATCCCGTGTCCTGATTGATCGATGACCACGTGAATTGTGAGCCTGGCCTCCCGTGCCCTAGTGCTCTGATCGATACTGGGGTGACCTCTGTCGTTGACCTCTCTGGGTTCTGGCTTGTGACCTTTGTTGATCCGACTGCCAGCAGTTCCTTGCTTCTTGGTTTGTGAATCCGTTATTTGGCTCTCCTTGAGTATTCCGGTGGAGGAGTTGGTCCTTTGCAAACCGAACGTAGGATTATTCGATTGACCCGCTGTGCGTTCTTGAGCTCAAAACAATGAGTCCAGCGTGACTATTCTTAGGCTGTGTAGTTTTCTTAACGAGCCACGGACCTAATGTCTTGATAACACAGTATTTTGCATCATATTTTCGCCTTCCCACGCAATTGCATTGGATGACCCCTACGGCTTGTAGACAAAATATCGACCAGTGATGTAGCGGCGTCTATCGTTTCTATGATCTGGCTAGGGATGCTGTAAACCCGTGCTTAACATGGCTGCATGGATGTGGCCTAAATTCCCACTGAACGTATCAGATTGCAAACGGTCTAATCGTTTCTCTTTTCTGTTTGATCCATTTTCGGTTCTTATGGTCTTGCATAATAGACCAAAAAACTAGGCCGCCACTGGTTTACAACCAAGTACAGATTCCTATTTACCACTATCGATCGTAACCGTCATCTATATGCGAGGACTACGGTATGTCTAGTGACAAATCACAAGTGAGGTCTAGATTTTGTAGACATGATGAAAACACACGGCGTTTCATAGCAGGATTACGCTAGTATCCTCTGTTTTTGCCTTCCTGAATGCCTGACTAGGTGATAAACGAATAGTGGGTTCGGAATGGTCAACAAAAAGCGTGTGCTGCTGTTTAAATTGTAGCACTTATTCATGGAAGTACAACGACGACTTATAAACCACGTCCTCTTTGCTGCTACAAAGGGCCGTCGTTACTAGAAAAGTGGAAACTCTTTAGGAATATCAACATCAATTTTTCGCGCTTTCTACAACTGTATCTTTTTCAATTACCGAGCACAGTGTTACCAAACAAGCGTACTTTTCCTGAAACTAATTTTTTGGCCTTAAAAGCAATTTAGTTGTTGAAGAACAACACCAACAATGTGCAGCGACTGAGCATAAAATCAGGTAAACGAGAATGTCACAGAACTATTTCCCATAACAATTTTTCCTTACGTTTCAGAGCACTTTAGTGGTGAATTAGATCAGATTTTTGTGAACTGACGCTCCGTAGCAAGGTAACCAAGCCACGGAACTCACGCGGTTCTTGCTCGGCTGACCAGCTGTAGTCGCCTTGGCACCAAAGCGTTCACCACTATAACTACCCCAGTTGACCTCCCCTGGTGCCATGTGTTGCAACTCTGTTAGCTCGTTCTCGGACCATGAAACAACTTGGTCAAACCACCGGGTAACTGTGTTGCTGGGCTCTTGAGGCACGAGACCTATCGGGCCAACACAGCAACTCGAGCATCGCACAACTGCACACTGGCCAGTAGTTTTGGAACGAAGATTGATGGCACACAGAGTAGAGGGTGTTAGTGCTCTAGTTGCATTACTAGTTGTACTAGTTGATTATCAGAAGATAACAAGCACTAACAAATGTGTCTTACTAGAATGTGATGAATACAATAGTTAGGTGCACTTGATAAAAATAGATACAATGCGAAAAGTGGAATAAGCCAAAAAGTGTGAGTTCCTGAGAGTTCCTGATTGAAGTTCCGGACGCGGGACGTGACCTCTCTAAAGTATAGCTGCTACACGTGTTCCGTAGTTGCCCGTGGAGACTTGCGGAGCTCTGTTGACTTCCTGTCCTGTGCGCGCCAGTGTGTTGAGCCTAGTTGTATGTATTTATTGTGTGCAGTGTGAAGAGAGGGGTATCTCTTTGTGTTTGATGCTTGCACGAACATGATTACAACTTGACCTAATGTGTTGAAGTTCATAAGCCTGGCGCGTTACACAAGTGGTAGCCGCGTAAACAAAAATAGATGTGAATTTGTAGTGTATACGTTGTCGGCTGAGGTTGCAAGTGGGACAGGAATTGTCACGTGGTTTGAGTGTTTGTGACGCGTGATCTGATGAGTGACCTCTACAAGGGAAACCCAAAGCATACGCCTTCTTTCTGATAGGTCTCCGTGGTGGAATGACGATAATGACCTCATAAGTTGTCAATTCATCATACAACCCCAGAAGACTTTTATCTGGCTAACCCATCCATCGTTATCAATGTCACTCCGACAAGTTGTGATTCTGAAACGAGCAAAAACCTTGGCTTCCAAGTCGAAATATAGGGCTGGTGAACAGATTTGGAAGTATGCTGCTAAAATTCATCTGGTTTCGTGCACACGAATAAGAATTTTAAACTTTGTCCGGTCATCTAACCGTCCTTTCCTCAAGTTTCACCTTACGTTCAATCGTTGGTTAAAAATGAAGAAGCAAACTGGCTGTACGATTGACACGGATATGAGCAGCGCACTTTCCAATGCTCGTATTGATGCACTCTGCGGACTGCACCATCATCAAGCTAACCACAAGACCCGTGTTGATGTCTTCCAAAACTGTGCTAAAATATGAACCATAGCTACACATATTAAGCGGTGAAAGACAGATGACGTTCAGTGTTTCGCATCATTGCGACTCTGTGTTCACCGGTAAAATCTGGTCTCCGAAATTCTATCATTTCGTACTTCAGAACCAAAGAGTATACATGTTGTAACAAACATTCGTTTCGACGAAAGAATCTGCACCATTTCACCCAAGCATTGTTCTTGCTCGTAATGACACTACACTAGGCGGTATGGCAGACAAAGGGTCGGGGCTGATCATCTTGCACATAAGAAGATTCGTTTGGATAAATTGCTTGCAATTCCAAATTAGGCGGCCTGCCCTATGCATAGAAGAAAGTCGTTGTCACCAAACTGAATGTACGTATGAACAGTCTGGACCCCCTAAGGTAGAAAATTTATACTTTTACAGCGCCCTGTTTTACACCTGACAAAATTGCCGTTAAACAAATTGAGGTAGCAGTTCGTCTTTCGGCAACATAGCAACTAAAATACCCGAGTATCAGATTGAAACATGTAAACAACCAGCATGTGGGCGTTTGGTATGCTGACGTACTGACTCTCATCATCACCGACTATTTATGAAGATTAAGAAATAGTTTTTATATCCTAAAAAAAGGTACTGAAACGATCACTCCATTTGTACGTGTGAGATATCAGTTGCAAATCAGTAATCTGGCATAGTGAGGCGCTGACAGCTGAATTTCCGTCTAGTAAATGTTTCCGAGGCCACGATTGAAAAGCACTTGCCGAAAGTATGTCGGCGCTGTTATACTGTAAACTAACATGTGGTAGTTCTCTGCTTGAAGTGAAAATACAGGTGAAGTATATTCGAATTTAAAGTGCAGATTCTGCCACCCATCTTGAAATCTACCAGGAACAGGTAACAAAGGACTGGGTTCCATTTCTGGACATTTTTCTGAAAAGCAAGTTTACTGAATGGCATAACGAACTGTGAGTACAAAGAGCCAAGCGTAAGATGATGACTAAAGCTCCAGTTAGTTGACGACTTTTTGTAAGAAAGATAGTCCGATGCATCAAATGTCGCACAAAACCACACCAATAATGTTAGATCTACATTGTGCGCAATTGTGAATGCTCAGTCGGACTCGTGTTACCCTCAGTCTGGACCGGAAATCGTTCGTGTTAATTACTGTCAGTTACGTGAACATACATTTAACTGCTGCGAGCTGTACACTGGATGGACTAACAGCTTTCTTGTGGTGAAACCTCAGATACCAACCTTATTTTGCCGACGAATCTATGAAGATTTACTTGCAACGTCACTACCGGGCTCTCCAGGTTTAGCACTGGAAAGAGATCGATCAACGCGCACGGACCACTACGAGAAAGTGGACACTTAGTTCGGAACCAAAATCCATGGTCTTTTGTTATGTGCAGGCATGGTGAGTATAAAGGAGTGTACAGAAAAACAAAAAATGAACTACAATATTTTGGAATGTTGGTAGCTCGAATGAACTTACCGGGTGTTGACTAGGTTGTCGCTGGTCTGTCCGTCGAACTTGGCGGCTGGCTCGCAACAACCGCTGTGCATCCTTGTGAAGGCATGAGCCAAAATCAAACTGATGATGTCTGCTTGACCAGTGACCGAACGATTGCAAGCGAGCTATCAGAGTAGGCGGGCAGAACAGCACCCACCTGATCGACAACTAGCAAAAAACCGATTATACTTTTGAATGATATCAGACACAGGGCCAAGTTGTAAGGTCAGAGGTAGGCAGCGAAGAAGTAGCCCGTGCCAGCTGTGCAGTATCACCAGGCAGGGGAAGAGGATGCTGTGAAACGATGTGGATACGAAGCAATGGACAGTAATATCTAGGTCTGTCCAATAGGACCACGTCAAAGCGGCTCAGGTACAAACGAAATCGTCACAAAATCCTAACTCGGAACAAGGCAACGACCGAAACATTCCGACATCGTCAGTCAGCTTAGATCTGTTGTCTATATTGCAGTCTGGCTACAGAGAATCAACGTTCAAAATCCCAACACATCAAACAGAATAGTGTTTTGAAAATACGTTAAAATATTTGCCACTGATGCGCTTAAACCTAATCTGCACACCAAAACAGTCACCAGGCGATCCCCACCGGATCACATGACGCCAACTGTGATTGAATGTCAGCTTTAGATACGAATCTAAGTATAACTCATTCAAATTCCTAATCAGCTACTCGTGACCGAAATGTAGAGGCATTAGGTAACAACCGAGAGTCCACGGGATCTGTGGGGAAAACACGGCTGTTGAATCCCTGTCAAAGTAAAAATTAAACGCCCGGCAAAAGGCTGTGTTGAACGACCGTTCAGTATGCTCGCTTTGCACATACTAGAGTCCGCTTTTTGGAAGTTATTCAAATTGCGAAGTACAACATCCCTGAAAATGTTGGTCATAAATGTGCGTATCCTCCACCGAAACGGGACTTTACGTTGGAAGTTTAAATTTGTAGCCCGCGTGAGCTTGTTCTTTCGACGAAATCCCAGCGGATAACTCGATTTATAACTAATCTGCAGAGGAGATCACTTTCAAAACCAGTGAACTGTGGTACTGATGTCGACCAACTTGGTCAGTGTATATGCTGGTGCACCCCCTTGCGAGGTCGTACGAATTTAGCGGTCAGTGTGGACCACCCGTTATGCAGAATGCAAGTGTTTTTATGTCTGATTCGGTTGAGCACATGGTTTCGCTTTGGCCGTACGGCTGCACTGTGTAGTTCACAGACACGATTGTGTGCTTATATTATCTGTTGATTCCGTTTTATATTATCCCACTGTAAGTCCACACATAATGAAAGTGGCTTGAAAATGGTCTTTCAAAGGCAGGAGTTTTTCCGACTACTTAGTTACAAAGAGTCGAATGTAAAAGACCAAACGAAAGACAGATAAACTGAAGTAAGCTTGTTGTACACTAAAACGCATGTTACATTTCTTTAGTTTGTTATGCACTCTTTACATACGTGCTCCCAGACCAGCCCGGAATTCAGGTCATCATAGTTAAGCGCATGTTTTTTTAACCAAGCTGATTACGCCTGGTTTATACGTTTCCATTCTCCACGAAAAATGTACCCACACTGAACAATCTTCATTTTCTTATGTATCCATTTATCAAATTAGCAATGATTCCTATCTTGATGACGATGTTGAGTCGAGCTTCGTCGACCTGGCTGAGCTACCAACCTACTTGGACAAGTGTCTTCGTCCGCACAGCGCAATTCTAACCAATCAGTTTCATGTGAGTGTAATTATACTGCACTTCTCTGATACAGTTAAGGACAGACCGACAGATGAGGTAACCATAGGTGTTTATCGCGAGTAATTTACCACAGTAATGATTCTGATCTGGTGAAAAGTTCAGCTTGAATCTCGGAGGAATACCACTGCGGGTTCCGAGTAGAATTTGGCCCGAAGAATTATCAGACGTCAAGTGAAAGCAGACGTGCACGGACACCATGAGACCTGATCGACAGTGAAGGCTAAAGAAATGTCGGGAATTCCCGAGAATTCTTTCACTTAAATTACGTGACCGACCACGGGGAACAGCCTGTGAGGGAAACCATTGAAGATAAAGGTGGTGGGAACATCTTGAACAAAGAACGTCTGGACCACCGGGCTGTCGTCTCACGGTGGCCCGCGAAACACTAACTCGAGAACAGCATGCTAGATTCTGACCTGATAGGGATTGCAGTGACTAACATTTCACCCCCCTTCAGATGGTAGAAGAGCGTCGTACGTATGAACGATACACAATTTTAGTATTCATCGATTTCAAAGGCACATTCAACTCGCTGTTCTCCTTGACACACCTCCCCATCAAGGAATACCAAGGAAGCTTGTGAACATAATAAGTTTTTTGTATTCTCAGACTTCCGGACGTATGAGAGTATATGGCAAGCTCTTCAAAAGCTTTCGTACACAAAGCGGTGTTCGTCAGTGGTACTCACTCTCTCTATTCCTATTTAATTTCCTGATCGGTGAGATAATGGGACGAACGATGGAAGGTCTTCAAAACGCCGATGTCCAAATAGACGCTGACCAAAAACCTGTCGATCTGGAATATGCAGACGACATCGTTCTCATCTTTGAAGATGAGGAGAATATGCAAGTGTATTTGGATGAACTGACCAAAATTGTCCCGTCCTTTGCTATGCATTTTGCACCCACAAAGTGTAAGGTCATGCTCCTGGACATGCATTCACTGAACACGCAATTTAAAATCCAGGGCGAGGCACTGGAAGTTGTGGAGAGTTTTATGTATCTTGGAAGTTGTATTAGTTCTGATTGTAGTGTGGCAGATGAGGTCAATGCACGAATCTGCAAGGTTCGGGTCACGTTCGCTAACTTGAGACATCTATGGCGTCAAAGCTGTATATCCTTGAATCTCAAAGGACGAATGTATCAGGCTACAATGCGGGTTGTTTTGTTGTATGGCTGTGAGAGTTCGCCAGTTCGACAGCGGAAATAAGACGTCTCTAGGTGTTCGACATTCGTTGTCTCAGGACCACAGTTCGTGTTAGTCGATGTCGGAGAATCAGCAGCGAGACAACAAGAAAGCGAGTTTTCCATTGTATAACGGGGACCTCCATTAAAGAATATGTCCAGTACCAGAAGCTGCGTTGGTTAAGCCATGTATTACGCCTGCCGAACCACCGTTTGCGGAAGATTGTGCCGTTTTCCACACCCAATTTAGTTTCCGAATCAGAGGGGTGGCTGAGGGGGATGAGCTGACAGAGGGGCATGAGAGAGATTACGAAGCGTTTGGATGCTATCGGTGCTGCTCGCATTCCAGCATGGAGACCATGTGCTTCCCATTGCGCCTGGTTTGTGACGCTGCAAATTGTGGCTGCCCGTCGATGTCCCTGGCGTTCTTGTTGTCAGTTTCTATTCAGATTGCCTGAGTGAGTGTCTGGATGTGTACGCACCTCGGAATTATTATAGTAAGCTAGCACTGAGTCACTTCCCTAATCAATTTTTTTTACATTAAGGTTTTCAAATAAATTATGGTTGTGCGGCAGCTCTGTTGATGATGATGATGATGACGATGATCATCGTCACCATCATCATCATCTGGACAAGACATTTCGTCAGATGTCTCAAACACGTGTAACCTATAAACTGTTAGTGACCTTGCTGCTGATTGGCTTAGTCAGTAAATTGGTTGATTCGTTACTGAAGGATTCTTGGGTTACACCATGCAGTGAGTGATTCTTCATTTATTGTTGATTTGCACTGCTTCTATTAGTATGAATGTGGGAAAAGCATCTCGATAGGTCTATCGATGCCTCAGCATCAAAAATCCCGCGGAAAACCGTCCTCCATAATTGTGGGGGGGAGTTTGCATTTGGATGCTAATTTCACAACGTAGTCATGATGGTAGACGGTATTTTGCATCGTCTGTCGCTTTTTTTCAACGAGTTCTTGACAGTAACTATTTAAAAACTCCTATCTGGTGGAATTCGCGCAGTTGGAATCTATTTGTAATGTATTGACATTTTAATAAGCATTCTGATTAGTCCACACCAAAGGGGGAAGCACTAAACTTGAGCCTCTTTATCATTAGAGCTCCTCTTTAGCACTGCATATTCTTGGCCATCCCGGAGTTTGAACTTCGGACATCTGATATGCGTGCTCAGCGTGTCCCCACTACTTCACCAGCGTATGTTGGACGCATCCGAATTTTCATGTGTGAACTGGTGAAGTTGTTCACGCTTCAGCGATTTAATTGGTCCGTCCGACTACGCGATGGACGACTCAGTAACTTGGTTGTGTTGATCGATGGACTGACCTTTCAGGACTTTCCAGTTAAATAGTGTCACTGGACAATTTTTGAGTCGTTGTAGGTTTTTTGTGCCAAGACAGGAGGATGACAATTCAAACGGGAGTGATGTGAATCTGAACACTAACTGTCTCGCAAAAATCATAAAAATCGATAACCATGAGTTTTAGTGTAAACGAGGAGCGATTCTCCTTAAACCTACCTTTAACCATCCAGACTTGCATTGTCTTGCAGACATGGTTTTACTTCCTGATATTCTCATCCTATTAATCTCCCTTCCCTCTTGCCTTTCCCACAAAGTCTTTGCGAAATCGGGCCAGTCAGCTTAAACAGAGGAAGGGACTAACGACAATCACGGCGACGAAAAGCAAGAACACTGTACTAAATCGGCAAATGGATGTACTACCATGTGAGTTTTAGCATTGTTTCATTCCCAAATTCTCATTTAAATGTGTAACCTGGAACTGCTAATCTAAAACCCAATTATTGTGGAATTCTGGAAGCTGAAGGAACACAGACTACCGAAACCGTAAGGCAATTTTCGTACAAACTTCACTGTCAAGAATGGATAGGGCAAGGAGGGGTTTTTAGCGGTAAACTAACATTGTTACATTGTTACAGTTTTTGTACTCATCCAGGTAGATCTCGGGTCACCTGTTGCAGCATGTTTCCTGTGCAATGAACCAATATGGCCTCTTGTCTCCCCTGTTTTTCCACTACTGTTCGTCTCCAAACGTTCGGTCCTCACTGAATTTCTGAGCATTTTGAACCTAATAAATGTAAAAAATATCTTAAGGGTCATGTTGCATGTTCAGACTACGTGAAGGGTTATTATTGTCATTTCATCGATCCAGTCGATGGATCCCGTTTAAAGCTGAGAAAAGAACGAAATTCTTTTGCGTGCCCGAAGTGAGAACTGTTCTGTACGTGGGAAATTTTTGAGGCGTGTTTTCCGAGGTAATATGTCATCCTTTCTTACATCTCAAAATAAGCATCAGGTGTACCATTTTCGGTATGTTCTGCTCAGGTTAATTTGACGGCTTTTCCACGTTTTCACACAAGTGCAACGTCTCCACTTGGTGATCCATTTCTAAAGTACTTACCCTAAATTATTCCGGACATGCAAACAGAAGGTTACACCAAATTCCTTTTGGTCGAAAAACAGGAAATCTGTAAAAACAGACGTGCTACTTAGACCAGCTGGATTTTTTTTAATGATACGCGTGAGTCTGGCCTAACTTTCATATTCAGATTAAACTCGGTAGTCAGATGTAGGAATTGAAGAGTTTTTGTGTGCTTTGCACTGTTCTTATCTTAAACCAATGAAATAATGTTATCAAAATACTTTCAGGCAACGGATCTCCTTTCTGATATAGTTGAAACATTGTCTCAACTTCTGTCTGAGAACTCGTCACCCGAGGAGCCAGTCAACTCCTGACCGCGCGATGTGGTTTCTTTTATTGAAGAATGAGTGGTACTGTGTTCTGTCTAAGTGAGAGGTAATCGCATTGCTGATAAGCCACTTGTGCCCAAGCGGTTAAGCATCGAACCACTGGACCGAAGGTTGGTGGTCCGATACTCTCTGAGTTTCGAGATGTGCGCACTGCTGCTGATTCCCAACAAGGATAAAACAGTAGTGCAGTGCTTCTGGGTTTTTTTTGCAATAGATTAGCTTTACTTACCGGATGAAATTTCCGCTGATTATCCAGCCAATTTTTCTCACAATTACATTTGTATACAGTGTTTTTGGCTTCAAGAGGTTACTAACTGTTAACCCATTCTTCTATACATAGGCGTGGTCGTGGAAGGTGTCCTTGAAACCTGACTCAGATCCTTCTGGTTTTCCTTTTGCTAGAAGCTTCATAAATTTGATTTTCACCTTACGCAGAACATGATACTAAAGGCTTATTTTGAAATGTCCACTCAGCTTAAGCTTAAGCAAGACAAATCCGATTAATTATACGGGTGTTAAAGCCTCGGAATGATGACCACATAGGAAACGGTGCAGGATGACAAGGAAAGCAGTTCTGTTTTCCCATGTGCAAGTCCATGATACCGTCAAATCAGCACACCTAATGAAAATATTACGTGCATTCCTCTCCAGAGTTTACACCTCTGGATCAGTCACTTTAGTTCATGGGAGTCAAATCCACACAGGAAATCGAAACCTATGAGCACCCGAGGGCGCAGGATGAGATGACCAAGCGATTGATTGGCTGAGTACGCAATTCTTCAACGATATACTAAGGTGCACTTCCACTCCTGTTGTAAATCATAGTGCGGTTTAGTGTATACATAATCTGAAGAGAAACATATCTTAATGAAGTAAAGGAGGGAGTTTCGATAGGAAAGCAGCACATGGTTTTGCGATGGGCTTCGGGCGTCACATTTCGTCAAATTACACACAAATGGGATTTTTTTAAGAGATATGTCACAACGATTCTGGTTTCAGGTTCTTTCTACAACAATGATTATTGTATACAGACATATTTTCGTAAACCTAAGGGGCTTTGGCACGATTTTCGGTTTAATTGGCGGTGGGAGCGTCAAACCAGAACTCACAGCTAATCGCTTATGAGCGTACCAAATAGTACCAAGTGTAGCGGTCGCATTGTGAAGAGTTACGAAGCTCCGTTAGCTTAATCATACATGCCTTCATCTTGGAATCTTTTTGTGCCAACTATGGCGGTGTCGGGAGAAATTTTGCATTTGTTTTGATACACGGTTTTGCAAGCCATAGGAGAAAAATCTTAACTGAGATGACGATTTTTACTCTTCTCAGTGAAAAGGTTCGACATAACATTATTTTCTCACAACATATTGGAACGAGGACGGCTGTTAATTGGAATGAAACCAGAATATCGTCAGAATGTCTCCTAAGCATGCAGACCACCTGAGTTACCTATATAGTAGACCCATGTTGCTAAGGCTTCTGCCGATTTTCAACAAGGTTGATGACACAAAATGGATCAACTGGCTGGAAAGAGGTGAGAATAGTGGGTAGTATAATGAAAGTTTAACCCGAAATTGAAACATTTGTCGTTGTGCATTGTCTGCATCTGTTTAAGTTACCCTCTCAAAGTAGGCGGTTTCGTCTCTTCGTGGTATCTCCAAAACTTCCTGGGCTCCAAAAACTCACCCTTCCGATATCGCAACTATGAGCACTTTGCTAAAGTGCCAAAGGTTGCCATACCTGTATGAAGTAATAGGGCAGCAGTAGATGTTGAGCATAAGGTGTCCGAAAGAGTTCCGTTCATCTGATGTCTCCAACGAAGAGATATAGCATCAGATAACCTGTCGCATAGAAAGGATTCAATATTTATAGACATACATACGAAGGAAAGAAAATATGTTTAGCAGCTCAGAAAATCTATGAGGATACGTGTGAAATTCATTCAGTCTGCTTGGGCTTAATATTCATACTGAACAAGTGGTTGTTTTGAATAACTGGACTCGCATTTCTGGTACCTCCTTTTCATCCGTTTCGATGATTCAACCACCTATCGCCATTACTTCTTGTTGGTAGATGACCAAAACATTGCCACACTGGAAGGCGAGGTCGATGAAGAAGGGGTACGTCAAAGTTCATCTTTGTTTTGAACCAACTTTCTTGTTTTTATCAAGAGTGCATTCAACTAAAGTTTGAGCGACATACAATGCGAACCGGCTCAGTTTAGGCGGAAAGAAATCTATTCAGGTGGTCGATTACTGGATCAAAGATGTAGCTCCAATCATCCCTGGCCTGAGAGAACAACTGAGGGGACAGGGAGAGTCATTTTCTACCCAGAACAGCCACTAGTCTATGAGAGAAATTCTAGCCAACCCCTCATTCCCATACAGACGTATTTTGAGTAAAATCCATACCTAACCGCCTCGTAAAAATACTGCTATGTTTAGGCTTTTGAATGTCAAATGAATTCAGAAAACACACTTCAGTTTCTGTTTTGATCACGAATCAATCGCCTTTTGGAAGGAGAACCAGATAGCTGAGGGGATTTGCGAAGGCGTTATGTTTTTACAGTTACCTAAAGCTGCAATCTCAGGTTACTATTACGTATATGAGAAGAAAGTGTTACATGTTGGGTATTGTGTGCAATTCACTCGGACAAGCACTGCGCCACATTCTACTCTTGATCCGATGTCATTTTACCACCACATAAGATCTGGAGTTTTCTCGTCAAAATTTGCTTGGCTTGTCTATGAGGACATCGTCATAGGGGTAATGACAGAAATCGCTTGATTTCATGGTACTTCGTTTACTTTGATTTAACGACGGTGTCATCAACGCTCACTTGATTTGAGAAATGCGTGATATGCGAACCCTATCAAAGATTTTCGGGGGAATAGCACACCTTATCAGCCGAGCAGAAACGCACATACTCTCCAAAGAATAAGCTATTATTGTCTGGGTATACTAGCACATCCACTGGTTGTTTGTTTGTACGCCGAATTGGACATGTAGGTCGCAAGCGCTTCACCACCGTTCCAGTTATCATCGTCAGTGGGCAGTTGTAACACAAAGCGCCAAGCTGCATCAGCGGAACAGCTACTGGTAACTAACGTTCATTCCTCTACCCGTCTTCACGGCAAATTGGATTAACTTATTGAAGAAGTTCTAGATACTTTCTATTCAGAATGCTCCTTCCTTAGCAGATCTGTCCAGCGTAGTCTCATTTTGCAGCACAGCACCTACTATAAAGGGTTCATGGGGCAACTTAAGTGGCTTGTGTTGCGATACACGTAGAACAAAGATGTGCGTCCAGTAACCTTAGTCATTTGGGCGGAATCGTTTTCCAGCGGGATTCAACCATCCTAACGCTACTGGGAAGTCGTTAAAGGCAGATCAACATGACTAGAGCAGCTAGTTCGTTTCCTTTGGTACAGCCAAACAAAACGAGCATGCAAATCAGAATTTGGTCTGCCATTCACTGTTGTGGTATTGACAACAAGTTTTTTGTGTATATCAGGTGCCCACAATGCACAAATCGGAACAGTTCAAGTTGTGCAGTGGTGATGACCACCTCTTACTTCGGTTACGGGATACTGTGACATAACAGGGGCAGTAGTATCCAAATGAAAGCGTTGTGAAAGCGGTATACAGCACATCCCATAATCACTCAAAAGTGTCACAAACTATGGTGCTCTGTGCTAAAAACTTCAACCCTCGTTTCTTTTTGACCATTTCCTATCTAAATTGGGATTACTTAAATATCTGACCCTTGCGAAGCCCCAAAACTTTTCATTTGCCTTCTTAAAACATAGTGAAATCCTTCTCCAGACTGCAGAAGAAATTCTTATCCCCGTTTCTAGATCCGTCAAACATTTAGTTGAGTGTCTTGAACTCACCAAATGTACATTGGCTCGTTGGTAGTATGCGTGTTTAGTGGAGAAATGTTTGCGCCGTACGTAAAACCAGTCTGTGCTGGTAGGCCGAGAAACAGTGTAAAACAATTTCATGATCATGGATCACGAAACTAGACCCGCAACCACCCGGACATTAGTTTGGACACTTAACCGAGGAGCTCGTCTGTAGTTTGACAGGCGCACTCCTGATGATTCCTAGCAAGGATTAAAAAACTTTACAGTGCAACGTGGCTTTTCAGCACCGACTGGCTTCACTTACAGGAGGAAATCTCCAGCAGAAAGCACTCTCGTTCACTCTATCATTTTCGGAACGTTTTGCCATCCTTGACGGGCGTTTTATTGGGTGCACATTTCCCCAGTCCGATCATTTTTCTTCGGTCCTTTTCACATTTTATTCGAGTCCACGTTTCCGAATCCGGTCTAGTTGTACACTCGCTAATATGACAAACACCAACAACATTACGGACGACGACGATTTCCAAGCTTAATTTTGGCTCTTTCTACCATGCCTTCATGCTACTATTTTCATTACTATTTATTGCTGTTCTCTTCTTCATTCTCGTTTGGAATCCTTGTGCTCCACTATCAAAAATTAACCCCTGCTGACTGAATTGTTCCTTAAAGTGACCCACATTCTTATCCACTTCTCTGCCGCAGGACACCAGATACATCAATGCCAGTTTAATTCATGCAATACCACCGTTTGTTCGACGTCAGCAGATATCCTCAGTTGAAACCGATCAGCCAGCCTACATTGCTACCCAAGCCCCATTGCCCGACACGATCGGAGATTTCTGGCGTCTTATCTACCAAGAAAACGTGACAGTCATCATAATGCTTGCACCGTAAGTAATAATGGTTGCTGAAAGTAGTGAACCGTGTGTCATTTAATTTTTGTAAGAGAACCAATGTTTCAAAGAAAAGTGGGTCCAACAACAAAAGTGTTGAAAGCCTGCCACAGAGAAGTAGCTCCACTTCAGTGCCAAGAAAACACCGAGTCCACTTCCCCAACAAAAATTGGCCTTCTACCACCTGACAGAGAGTTTTTAGGCTCCGAATGCAATTCAATAACTTTGACCAAATCTCAGGTTGCATCGTTCTGCATAAAAGTTCACTACCAACTATTTCGAATTATTTACCACATTCTACAAGCAAGACAGGACTACATGGACAAATTAACTCAAAAATCACGAGTCTAGACTCCAAAATCAGTTTTTGCGTCTTTAGTCTCGAGTGTAAAGACTAAACTCAGCGTAACTGAACCTCCCGGTTACGATATTCTTCAGCCGAAAGTGCAGCACACGGCCGCCGAATGTTAAATTCGGTACGCGGAATATTTTGAGACAACACACTACTCATGAGTTGCTGAAAACCCTGCAGCGCACAACTAATTTTCGGGTAGAGTATAAGGTCGACAGAATCTCGGGAAATGCTTGTACCTTATGAGCCCCAAGAAGGGCAAAACCAACAATGTGCCGTCGACAAATTTTCAGCAACCTTATACATATTTTTTTCAATGGTATACTTTGTCCTCAATTGCATAATTTCACCCCATTAGCTAAAAGGCCCCGCTTTGCTCAGGATCCCACAACGACCGACCCTATCATGCATTTATATATATGTATATTTATACATATTGTGAAGTCCCCCATAGAAAAATAAACTGGTTACCGTTGTCTTTGCCTGGCAGTAACTTATCAAGAGCAGAACAGTTTTATGTCATTCCGTTTTTGCCATCATCGTTGAGAGTGAATTTCTCCGCAAAAATATCATCCACCTTTATTCACAGGCCTTTGAATATCAGTACAAGGAATATCCAAATTACTGAAGGCCATCTGAATGATCCTCATCTTTTATCGCCCCGAAACGACCGTTCGTTTGATCTACACAGAAGTCGAAAGCAGGTGGCTCGACATTTGTCCTAATTAGGGTTTAATGGCGGTGCATATATTTGATTTAAAGAAAATATATCCGACATGCAATCAGATCGTGTTACACCTGATATTCTATCAGCGCACGCTGGGCGCACATAAATTATCAGGCCCGAAGAAGGCAGAGCAGTGGTGATACGCGAGCCTCACGTTTTAGATGTCCAGTGTTCCGATTCCAACGCTTCCAAGGGTGTACACTTTAATGGACGCGAAACTGTTGTCCAGCCGTCCACTATGGATCTGGACTTACCCTTCTTTGGCAATCCAACGTGTAATATACTGTTACTCTGTCACTCTTAACTTCAAGGTATGTTACTACTGCTTGACAAGTGTGCCAAAACCTGTGGCGTGATTTTAGCAGCGACTAAACAACACATGTCATAAGGGTTCATACGTACACAGTATATCATACTTCAGGATCTGGTCTGTGGACATCCTCAGCTTTGGCGACTGACCAGCAGTCGTACTCGTGCGAAAATAACTGAAAAAGTGACCTGTGGTGGGGCGATTTGAGAGCAGCACTGCAAGAGAAGTTGGATCAATTCCACGGGCAAGAGGTAATATAAAATAATGTAGGGAATAGAGAATGCGGGACTCGCTCACGCAAACTCGGATACGAAATGCCTATTTTAAACTACTTAACGACTGTGACCTGACATTCACCAGATTCTAGTAGTACGCGCTGCCGAAGGAGCTCCGGTCAGTAATGTTGCTTACAGATATGTGTGAAAAATACTGCCAGAAAATATATACTTATCTATGCGAACAATACATTTCTCATCTGTGAAATCCCAATACTCTCCTGAACAGCTAAAAGAAACACCTCTCTTCACCGCTTTAGTCGTTTTTACTTGTATCGCTGGCTTCCAAGGTTTTCCAGACTCCTTTGTTGCTTACGTTTTCTCAAAAATCCAGGTCACTGGGAGAAAACCTACCAGATTTTGAAGTCTATTGGCCACCAAATGTTGACGAAAGTCGCTATCATGCATACGATTCAAGCAGGCTTACGGTTACCCTGGTTGCGGAAACTGCTGAGTCCGGTTATATGCTACGGAAGTTCACAGTCACTTCGGTAAGTCCCTGGCATTTTTACCAAACCGGCATTTTTAACAAGTTGTTGAAAGTGCAAAATGTTATTATGCATATGGTAAACATTGAACTACCAAACTAAATGACCTTACCTTTTAGGTCTGACAAAACAAACACGCATGAGTGACAAGCTAACTGGACTGGAACCATAAGACACCAGTATACAATTTCGAAACCACTTCAAGTTCAAGCGTATTTCCTCCATTACATTGTTGTAAACAGACGACAAGGTGATGACGGAGTAATATTTCTTCGCCGCATATTTGTCGTAATTTTTATGAGTGCGACAAACATAGGTCAGAAATGTATTGAATGTAAAAACAACCGAACTTTTCTCAATTCCCGTGAGTTCCACCTAATCAGCTAGAGGTACCTTAGAGACTAAGACGCAAAGCCAACGACCTGACGTCCCATGGACATCCCATGGTTTGAGCGCGTCCATAACTACTCGGTTGTTCTTGCTTGCTCTTGAGAACCTCATAGCACACACACCTCACACACACTCACACCTCATACTTCGTTCTAGCTGCATAACACGTGTGCGTCAGAAGAGTGTGATAACAAACGGCCTTTCCATTTTTGATGGTGACCCACATGGCTAATCATCCCAAGTACATTTGTGAACCCCCCAACCACAATTCCTCTACGGAAGATAGAAACTCCTATTTGATTAAAATAATTTCATACTATAGAATTCTCTCCCGGAACCAACCACCAAGAGCTTCTCCCAGTGCTATCTTGTCAATGTCCCCTCCCCCGCAGTAATTTAAGTGAATCATAAATGGCAAGGTCACCAGCATTGCGGTCTCGCTATCCGGTTAGCTGATGAGTGTGATGAGCAGTTCGGACACGCTCGACTAGAATCCAAGGCAAGATGAAATGTCTTGATGATAGCGTCATAGTTGTACAACGTGTCTTTTAAAATGTCTGCTTACATAATTGGCATATACGTACATCCAAACTACAATATCTTGTGGTCCTATAACTGATACTGGCATATTTCACGCACGGTACACACGGAGTATTGCATTGTTGTGTTGCTGGGTTCAACAAACTCCGGTAATTACCGGAATTATGAGATATTTCTGGACGAAGGACGACAAATGTCTTACTTTTTGAAGCGTTTCCGGCCTGCCAACCAGGTCACTCCGTGGTTGTATGACAACATACCATGGTTATCAACTGAAGATCGTCTGTTACGGAGACGGCTGATTCTTAAAGTCCGAGTGTGAAACGGGTGTTAGGGATCGAACGAATTTACGCCGTAGATAATCGAGGATTTGCCACCGTTGGCAGGGATTTTTTCATACATCCAGCAGCAGAATAAGAAATAATGCTGCAAAAAACATGCTTTTCAGTGGAAATGGATAATGAAGGATAATGAATGACACTGCAAAAAGAAATGCGTTAAATAAGAAAATTTGTAGGGTTCAACCGCTAAGCACACGAGTAGTTATGTGTCAAAATTCTGTTTGAGTAAAACTGCCATTGGTTTTGCAAACTTGGTGATAACATTAGTCCTATGGTCATTACTATCTGGCCTCACAGAAGCCATCCAGACCTGAGGACAGTTCACCGCAACTGCTGGCGAATAACTTGCTGCCAAACGTCAAAATTCCCGACGCTTGTCTTTGCTGTATGGCAGAGAGCATACACACCTGTTGGGTGTGGTGTAAACAAACGTGTAGGAGCGCGTGGTCTTAGGATGTATTGTCGAAAATTCGCTTATTATCCGATGATCGGACGATGAGAACCATTAACCACCAGCCCGACGAGAGACTTGCTCATTAGTAGGAAAAAACCAGGTTCCCCGAACTTGAAGAGCACGAGCAATGTAATGCAATAATTTTTCAAATGTTTAAATTAATTATTAAGTTTGGATGACACAAACGCAGGATCAAAGTGTGCGCACATAGTGACAATTTTGTGTACATACTCTCATTGTGAGCTAAACCAGCTTCCCTTAGAAGGCGTACTGAACACATTTAGGTCAACACATCGGGCTCAGATTTTCGTGAAGTCTAGAGGGCACGGAAATTTACCAGAGTACTTGAACCCATCGGAATCTCTCGCGAGCTCCATACAACCATGAAATCTTTGATGTTCTTGATAGACATTTTTTGAATGGCTGCAAGAAAATGGACACAAGCAAAATCGTGACATTCAATGCGTGTTTCTCTTGACCAGGAGTAACTGAATGCAAACTATAAACTACAAACAATTCTCTTCAAAGTAATTTCCTGGTTCATAATGCCCCGTATGTTTTTCTAAAGTGAAACGTTGATCTTTTTACCTTGTTCTGCAAGGTGAATAGAAGCCTTTTTATGTTGACTTATTTGACCTTTGTTCAGCTCCATGTAGGTTTTCTCCACTGTTATCGCTTTACATGGTTTATGAACGTTAGCGAACTTGCTAACATAACCCTGGCACACTAAGAGTTAGACAGGTGACGTGAGTGTAGATATGTTGATTCAAAATACAACATATATTGAGAGCATATATTTAAGTTGCGGTTGCCATGCTCTCCAGTGAACAAAGGACGTATTACACTACTCATAAGTTTGCTTAAAACTCTGATAGCACACAACCGGTTTCGCCCTTTCTAAGCCTCATCAGGTAGGCACAGTCCCCGAGTTTCCGTCAACCTTATGTTCTGATGGAACCCAAACTGCACGAACTTGGCGAATACTCTCATTTGCATACTAATTTGTTTTTGATGGGAGACTCCCTTGGAAACCAGCTGAATTTCTCGTTCATGATGTTCCAAGTGAGCCTTCCGTCGAAACCGAATTGGCATGCAACTGAGTGTAGCTTCAAGTTGACAAAATTTTCAGCTCCGTTTTTATTGCCCTGTCCGTCTGCCTATCTATTTATCTATCTACCTATCAGTCAGGCTACCTATCACTGGAACTATTTATGAGCTGTTATCTTCGTCATAAATTAAGAATATTTACATGAGGATAAACTGGATTCGCTCTTTCATCTTCATAATGTTTCTTTTTCCTTCCTAATTAGTTGGACGAGAGTGAAGACCCGCTAGAGGTTACACAGTTCCAGCTACTCAACTGGCCAGAACATGGACTACCCAATATACAAGAATTTAGTGGAATGCTGACCGCCTACCGAAGATTTAAGTATTCTGAAACTGACCAGGATGCTCCAACACTTGTTCACTGCAGGTAACTCACAGTTTGCGTGTCATACGAATAGGATTATATTTACTGAACAGTCCAAATGAGAGACCAGTGAATCGCTTTTGGACATATCGTATGTTGGCCTATGCCTCGGAACACAAACCATGTTACCGGAACAATCTGATCAGAATTACACACGAGACGTTTTAGAGCTAGATCGTTGTGGGCAATCTCATGATGGATAAGTACTTCTGGTACCTTTTGGCAGCTAAAAATGTCCTTTTCAATGAATAGTCACCACTGTGTGCAAAAACAGAGCTCAATCGCACCCAGAGTTGTTGACGTGGCGTTAGTGTGACAGAGTGCAAAGTTCAATCACCTGTCATGTATCCGTTTGACACGGAATGACATGAACGGAGCTAAACAAAGACCAGTTTCTTGGGGAGAAAGCTATAGAAAACTAAATCCCCAGCTATCGCAAACGCCAAACAACATAATAGAATATAACATAGGTGTCAGTTTTGGGCAGCGGTTTGATGCATTCTACGGAAAATTCCTTACTTCTACATATTTTCATACATGTGGCAAGTGAGGCCTAGGTACGAGCTCGGGCCAGAATGAGGACAAAGGCATTTTTCAAACTCTAAGGAACCACTGGCCAAAAATTTATCTTTCTAAAAGAGTCAGCTCAGCTAAGAACGTTCAACAGGAGCACAGTATCAAGGAATTTCTACTACTTGAAACAGAGGCTCAACACTTGTTTAACTCCCGACATCTCATGAAAGTCAATGTCAAGGGTTTGAAATAGGAGGTAGCTGCACGTCATGATCTCCTTGAGTGTAATTTGTCTTACGAAATCGATTTGGCGGCACCACTTACGTGACTCTCTGTGTTACTAGACGCCGTAGAGTGGACAGCAACAAGTGCTACCATGATGCAATGGCGAACTGAAAGCAGTTGGAGGCTTTGATATTTGCATCGACAAATTTTACTGCAGTCACCTCCTCAGTTGCATATGATTGGCCATACAGTCCGTAAGGTTGTTCAAATATACATGAGTTTCTTTTGCTAATACTGATCAACAAGTGCAGTTCGCTAACTTTTTACAACAAGGTAAGATCAACAGTTTTTTGCTCCCTGTTTAAACCAATAGGTTAGTCCGTGCAACAGAAGACACTGAGTATTTGACACCAAGATAACGTCCAGACCCATCACGGTCAGGCGCATCGTTTTCGTAAAAATTTGTATCTCGCGAGGTCAGAACTGCATGTCGCAACATTATCTTGCATATTGCTTCATCTGATTACCAGAAGACTGCAGTACCAGTGTCGATCGTTGGCCAAAAACGCCCTTATGCAATTCACTTTGCGGAAAAAACTACTCAAATTTATTGTCAACCACAGCCGAATATTTCTAGTCCGTTCGTATTATTTTTTCAACTCAGATAGCGATTGTGAAAAACCGTGAATCAAGCGATTCGAACAAACTGCTAGTCTTTTATCGTTATTGTAACTTTGAGAAGAGCTTGTTAGAGCCTCTTGCAGTGTGTTAACTATGCCTTCGACTTTTTCCTCATTAAATCCTTATCACACACAATACAACATCGTTCCATAGACAGTGAATTTCTCACTTGCATAAATAGGTTCGAAATTTATTTGGACCGTAAAACGTTCGGCTGTGGAAATGTTGAAACAATTATGTCCAAAGATAAAACCACATGAAACAATGCTTTTGTTTTGAGTTAGGCTATGGCAAACAGACTGATGCAATAATTGTTCGGCGACTTACTCCGCTTAATTGTGGGAAAATTCTATGGTGTATTCATCCCTCAATCCGGTAAAAAAATCCGTATCAAACAGTGTTGCAAGATAAAACTGCACTGCTAACCCGGGTGCTTTTCAGTTCAGTTCAAATGCCAGGTTTGAGTACAAATGGCATGGGCGAAATTATATGCCAAAAAACCGTCTCTCGCATAATGTGCGAGGCGGTATGTGAGGTTTTGAGGCAACACTTTCTGATTCAAACGTTCATTAGTTCTAGTCCTTCTGTATTCGAATGCCTTCGAATCGTTTCGCCGCACTTTCTGTGAATACCCTGTACTATGCTCGTCTGCTTAGAAGATATCCCAATAATTTTCAATTTTAATAATTTCGCTAGCCACTATGCATTAAACAACGGACAGATTTTCCAACTAGTTTCTGATGGATATAGATTCAAAATAAAGGTCTCGTCAATGACGGTCCTCTAATAAAGATCGATTGAAAAGCCTGTTTTCATCTAATGACGGTCCAGTCTCTTTGCATTCTGAGGTCAAGTGACACCACTTAATCTTTTTATCGATCGCTGCCTGAGAACTGCAGTACTGTTGGATGTAGTGCGACGGTCGTTCGGCACCGTCCAAGGCATCCACCCATGTGTACATGTGGAATAAATTGCTGTGCTTTGACATTGACTGCCCCAGTGTTTCATTTACTAGTTCACCAAACGATGAAGAATAGAAACATTCAATCGTTCCTTCTGGAAGAATACTCTCCAGCGGAAAAGAGGCTACTCGTTTCCAGCTAAAAGGGCCATGCCAAATAGACATTTCTCGAATTCGCTTTGAGTTTTTTTATGAGACTTTATCCAAGCTGTTTTAAACCTTCGTTCAATTGCATCCAGTATGTACTGGGTGCGCAGTAGATCAATTTTCTCAGACAAATCCAGTGGGACAAATCAAGTGTACTCAGTTGACCAGGAGACTAATCCTCTTGTCCTGACCCATTTTCAACCAAACTACAGAATACGCAAACTGTGCGGAGGATCCATTGTGTTGATGACAACCATCAGAGTAAAATGTAATATAATGCAATAAAATATAATATGATGGAATGTCATGTCAGTACAACTAATTTTCAATCACAAGTGGCTGATTGACTTTGGAGAGGTATAAATACAAGGCTCAGTACCCAAATCCTCGCTGCCAGCGTTGGAGGTTAAATTTATTGAAGATCTGACCGTTGCTGAGCGAAAGAATGAATGGTTTATTATTTGGGAATTCGGTTTATATGACCAGGCCTAACATAGGCGATGTTGTTCGTCAATTTCGACCAATAACTCACTCACGCCAATTTATACTTTGATTGGTGATCGGATCTGTTATATTTGACTGCTGTTCCCGCTCCAGTGGCTGGTCCCAGAAAAAGAACTCACCGACAAGGAACACAACAGCTTTATTGCAACAAGCAAGTACGTGCGAGTGCGAAAGTTACAACGGCCGTATGCTATTTCAACGGAACATTTTGACATTGATCCAGGCCGTCTGATAGGCGTTTAGTGAACACCCATCAACAGCGATCGTGCTTCTATGAAATGCCTGGACTTTGGTCATATTCGGTCGTGCTTCTGTAGCGTGCCTGAACACTCATCGGCTTTTGCTGAGTTGATTGAATGATTGACTGGCTTGGATGCTTGCTGGCTTCCCTTGAGATTTGGTGGAGTTTTTGGGATCTCAGTAGGTTCCGGGCGTTTTAGGGTTACTTTCAGGAATCTGACCTTCCTGATAACAGCCCTCCTTATGTGTTCCTCTCGGGTCCACAAAACTAGCTTGCCTTGCGGATTTTACCCACTTTCATTCAAATTAACCTTCCGGCTACGTTCTCCTCCATCAAAAGAAACGACTCTTCCCTAACTGAGGTCACTTCATTACGGTTTCATGAGGTCCGGTTTGAAATTCATCACCTTCAAGAAACTGCCCCCTACACTTGAACAAGTGTCATATTATGTGCCATTGAAAAGCACGTTTTCCCCCTCACGTTTCGAATGTCCCTACATTAAAGCATCACTTGGGCACGTTATTACCTGCGTTACATAAAAGTTTGTTTTTGACGTTTTCCAGGGATATAAACGTGGTTTTAAGCTACAAGCTATTTAACTTCTGTAGTAACACCTCATAAGTCAACCTACGAAAAAGACGGGTTAGTGGACAGAACAGGCTACAGACGCTTTCCACCATCATCTTAGATTCGGCGAAATGAACACTGCGGTGCTTTTTTCGCATGTGGAAGGCTGAAGACTGAGATACCAACAAAAGTTCAGACCCAACAAGAGGAAAGTAAAACATGTGAATGCCAGCCAGGTAACCCTTCCGTAGAGAAGCTGCCCAATTGTTGTGTAGGCAACAAACGATCACCTCTTAGTGCGGATCTACCATCCACCGCTTTGTACGCATTACATAAAAATCAGAACAAAGAAGGATGAGAATCGTGTTAAAAACAGAGTAATGTAAACTGTCATACATTATTGTCCTCAGATGTAATCATTTTTCGGTAGGGCTCTTCCTATAGGCAGTACCTAAAATCCTTCCCCACCCCCAAATGCGAGATTCAGTGCGCAGCGCCTTCAAGGAATGTATGATATTTTGTTTGTTTCAAAGGCTTATCCTAGACATGACATGAATGATTTAACACTAATCGTCCAGAAAGAGTAGTAATTCATGGTTCGTCTGTCTGACCAATTGCTCAAATTATTCTTCCCTGCACGTGGAGTGCTATCCGGTTTGAAGAGCGATGAACCAGGTCTTCTGATGAGTGTTTTGTTCTGGTGTCCGTTTGTACATAAACCCTTCACTCCCTCCATAACGTTTTCAATCCATGCGTTTTAGTAATGGTGCCGGACGTACGGGAGCATTTATTGCCGCCGACACTCTGATGGATCACTTGGAAGAAAGTGCCGAATCCATTGACCTCGCCAGTATTGTTACGGAGTTGCGTGGTATGCGAATGAATATGGTGCAAAAGAATGTAAGTCATTCGTGCGTGGTAAATCTATCGCGTTTCAGTTGTTTCTCGTAAGCTTTTCTATGAGTTAATATCCCGAAATATTTTGTCGACTGTTGAGGTTACGGGTTGCTTTTTGTCCTACCCAACTTATTAAACCGGTGCCTGTCCACCTTAGCAGCTTGGGGAGGCTGCTAAGATGCCGCAGCAATCGATAGGGTGAACTGACGAAATTCAGCAGAAACTCTGAGGCTTTGTGAATACGGTCAATAAGTATGCACAGACTTCGCAGAACGGAGAAACTAGCAAGTATTGCTGTCTAAAAGGTAACACACTACTCATAAGTTATCTCATATGTTTTCGATAGTCTACGACTAGTTTTGCGGATCGCCGTAAACGGAGGGATTCAGCTGAATTCAACTGACCCTCCTGTCAGAAATCAAATTCGTGTGCAAATGAGGGTATTTTTCAAGATTAGCAATTATTTGCTAATCTCCTGTTCAAATTCCACCTCACATTTTGAGTTTTATTCTACAATGGACTTTTGGGAAATTTAATCGCTAGTGAAAAACACGAAAAATGGTAGTTGTTTTCACTTTATCTTACTCCGAGATAGGTTTTTGCAATGGATTTTCAGAAACTCGTTGCGATCTTGTGAGCACTCAGAAGAGGAGTATTCGCTTCAAGCCTTACCCAATAAATTTTCGGTCCCCATTAACTGTCGCTGGACTTATCCATCTTCGTTGATTTAGTATGTGGGAGGCAGGAGGCGTTTTATTAGTGTACAAAGTGTTCTAGTGCGTAATTTTGCGTTTTTAATAACGTACCTAGGATCTGCCCGGATGCCGTTGGTTGGCGTTGGTTGTTCGAATTAGCCTGATTGCGTTCAGTTCAGTTCTTAATTGGTTCATAAGCAACTTGCGTCTGGCCATTATTTTCGGCGCCTCGAGTGTTTATCTACATTGCTGTCTACAACAAAAGTGCTTTCTGACTGTATGACCTTGGTTCGCTTTGACCTTCAACTGTACGGTGTAAACTTAGATTACTGTTCGGTAGACTTTGAACCAGATTCGGACAGTTATGGTTGATGCTGTGGGCTTTTAACCTGTTGCATGATTGCATCACCTTCCTACGTCCTTCTTTTGAAAGACCCTATCACTCCCGACGAATGTTGTATCCCAGTACGAGTTTGCTCCCACCTCCCTCATAGGAATCCTGTTCCTCTACTTGGTCGCAAGTTCAGCCTCCATGTCGTATGCGAGGTACTCGCGCTGCGATTTCATCTCTACTGTCCTCCACAAGTTATTTTTGAGGGGCGTGCTTCTTCTCCTTCCTCCGAACAAGGAGGTCGTCGCACACACTGATCGCAATACCTCGTCTGATCTGACCTCCTCAGCTATAGTGGCTCTGTAACGTACAGACAGTAGGCTACTGTAACAAAGTACTGTTTCTGGGTATGGACACACAACCCTCCCTGCAACTGTTTGCTGGGGTTGATTTTGAGTCACGGACCTTCCAGTCAGCACCTCAACTACTAAGCTATCTCGAAACCTAAAATTATGCTATCTTAGCAACGAGTGAGGACAGACAGCCAGGCTCTAGCATACTGAGTTCATTTACCGATGAGCTGCACTGTCAGCAAGAATGCGGTGGCAGACATCCAGCTAACCCCACCGCTTTGGAAAAAAATTCCTGGTTTGCTAGCGTTCCTGGCAGATTAAGTCAAACTATCCTGCTGGCTGCTGCTTCAAGGTCAAGAAGTTCTTTAACATAATTCAGCAACGAACTAGAGCGCTTCGTGAAAAACATGCTGAATATTATATTTTCGGTAGAGACCTCCAGGTCCTATCGAGGCATATGAGGTGGGTTTACCAGTTTTAAATAATAACTGATAGTCATTGTTAAGCATGGTCAAGGCACAAACTTTTTATGGAAATTTGGCTGATGGTGGATCCCCTTTACTAACCACCGAGTGATCCTTGTGATGTGGCTTGTTGGATTGTCTTAAGTACAACATTTTAGGGACAACACTGAAATGACCAGAGTTTCCGACTGTGATTTCCGCAGAAAACACTGCTGGTTAACTGCTAAGCACAGTACTGTTCCTCCATCTAATTCTGGTCTATCGCTGCTAGATCAAGCGGAAATGCTCGGGTAGTGGAGTCACTGTGTATGAACTGGGTAGTGTGCTCTCCCTCAAAAGATAAAGCTTACTTACTTATTTACATCGAATCAGTAAAATTTGATACTTTGAAAGGCACCGCCTCCTTTAAACAGCATCACATTCTATATTCGTGATGCACTACTCATAAGGTTGACGAAAATTCTCCAACACCGCACGATCGGTTTCGCCCTTTTTGAGGCTCATCAGGTAGGCCTGGAAACATCACGAAAGAGAGATTCAGCTGGTTTCCAGGTGAGTCTTTCACAAAACCAAATTTGTTTGACTCCATGGAGTTTCGTGAGATGCACACTGTTCGTAATCCTCAATGAGGATGGAACAGCTGTACAGTGTTCCTTGGATTTTCCGCCTAGACTGGCTTCACCTGCAGGATGAAATCTTGATTGCAATTGTCAGAGACTCTCATGCAAGTGACAACTTATGGATTTGTTTGTATATGTTTGGACGTATTGCTTCAATCGATGGGTCGAGTAGACTGTATAAAGCGAATGCCGTTGAGCAGGATAACTACAAACACATATTACCCACTTTGTTCGCATGCAGTCTCTCTCCTGCGATCAAGCTACCCTTTATTTGCGACTACATTCCTTGGTTAGGTGATCCAATCCCACCTCACTTGTGGTGGTTTAGGAGATCGCCAACATCCAGGTTGGACACTAACAAGACACACATTGCTTGCAGTGCGCAACAGTCTAATTCCTCGATAGTTGTCCGTCTTCCATAGGCTTCCCTTCCTTATAAACAAAATGTTTACTGCTTCATTTACGACGTCCTCCAGGATGTGTTCAATGTCTCAAGTGGTGCACAGTAGGTACAAAAACTTTGTTCCGTGATGTCGGTCCTTGCGTCTTGAGTAAGTCTGCGAGCAAACTGTCCTTTTCCGTGCCCTACGACTTTGTAGCCGGCCACTGCAGTACGCAGGTCAACCAAATAACGTTTCATTTTATTTACGAATATGTGAACCATTTGGTTCAACTGCATATCTTGTGGCATTTAACTGTTGTTGGAAAGTGGTGTTTTCAGGTTTCCAGAAGTTGACTAAGCTTTTCCAGGGTCCTTGAAATTTTGACCTAAAATTGTCTTTCACTACAATAAAAAGTGCTTTGGAATAATTGCGTTGATCCGTAAACGAATGTAGATCCTTGGTTTACTTGGTACATCATCTTTTGCTTTTTGCAAATGCTTGGAGATTTCGGTTCTAGGGCTTTTAGGTTGATTGTTGTCCATTGTGTCTTGAACTCTCTTGACAAATACCAGGTTCATCTGTTAAAGCAAGTTGGATAGTGGTGAACTCTTCCCATCAAGCGAGTCTTGTCTCTGTTCTTGCTCTAGTCTATGCAAGTTGATTGGTTGTGTTTTTTATTTCGGTCAGTGGGCATACTTGGCCCCTGAAGGTTAGGCTGAATTTACGTTAGAGCTTCGAAAGTTTTTGATGCAGTTTCTTTTTCCGTTCTAATTTGCACAAGCAAACTCTCGGCGAGAGAGTTCTCAGGGATAACGCACACTTTGACAGACCTCCGAGCGTCATCCACGTTGCCTTGAGCTCCACACCAGACGTTTGTGATCTCCCTGCTTCACAATGATAGAGCCGAATAAGTGGCCGTGCCCACCGTTTGGAGAGTCCACGTGACAGGCGGTTCCCACAGCTCATTGAAGTGTATATATTATTGGAATCCCTAATGTAACACACAGTTAACTATAGTTGTTCATCGGTCCTATTCGCTCCGATGTATCCATTACCAGGTTTCACGCCCTTGTTAATCCGGGCACTGAAAGCAGCCGACAGAAATAGGCATCAGTTGAAGGAACCGCCCAGGCTGACAGTTTATATTAGGCATTGTTTTTCTCGTCCGACCGTGATGTTCCTATGGTGTCCCAGTTCTTTCGGTACAAGTGCAATATGCTTTTCAGACACATGTCCTCTGCACTTTTCAACAGAATCCCCACATTCCAAATCGTAGAAAGAGTCGACTAGTGCAAGTGGAAACCGGAGCTTTTCGGTCCGCTAAGCTTTGGATCTCATGGCTTAATTTACGGGACAGTGGAGAGCGGTCGAGCCAGAGGGCGTAGGTAGTAAGACCTAAAGTTTGAGTTGTAATACCACGTTTTACAGCAGGTGCTATTTGAATAGCACCAAACTCTGTTTATTTAACAGCATTTTTCCCGTACTGCAAAATGAGCTAGTGGTTATGGCCACTATTTTGCCGAGCAGCACGTGCTGTTTCTAGGGCCAACCTTCTCACATCTGTCTTTCCTTGGAAGGAGTCACACGGTCAAAATAAAAAATTCGGAGGTATTTGTGTACAATGGCTGCCAGACGCGCAGCGTGAACAAGGTGAATACGATAAATCGGACACAGAAACAAAAGACTCATCTGCATAGAGTATCAGCGTGTCGGTGTCCATCGACGAATGCCCACATTTTCCAGACATCAGCTGACATAGCCTAATAAATACGATTGAATAAACCAACAGTTTCCAACTCGGACGAAGAATAACAGAAGACAGAGACTAACAGAGATGTTACTCACATCTTTTATCAACAGTATAATCAGCCATACTTAAAGGCTGGTAAAGAGATCCTATTGATGTTAATATGCTGCCAAAACGGGTCTTACGATTTTAAGCCAGTCATACGACTTTTTGTAATAAAAGCTCCTGACTGTTTTCGTTGCAGCGCTCTCCGATGGTCTTCCTGGTATGAACGGAGCCTGGTTTCAGCCAGTGTAGTAGCTGCAGTGACGTACCTGTTTGAGTATAATAATTCCAGCAAAACGACAATAGTTTGTTTTTGCCTCTCCAGCCACATGCTAGTCAGTTCGCAGTCCAAAAAAGAGGGGACGAAATGTTGAAGAGAACCAATCAGTAGGCAAACTAGCCTGGTCCATTATTCTACTGCCAGAGCACGCTTATTACACATGTTAATGTTTTCTGTGCACATGCGCTCGGTCCGTATGGTCTGGTCAACACAGTGCTCCTAGAAGCTAGCGCTTTCGGAGTAAATATGAGAGCGCTATTTTGAGTTTCCCTAGTAGCCGGTGGCTTCGATTCGAAGCAATGGCTATCTTGATGGTCAAAATACCTCGTTTTAGGAACCACTGTTATGGATGATATTCATTGACTCTAGTTGTTGAAATTAACAACTAAATCCCAGTTGTCCACTACTCTGTAACACACCTCTACTTTATGCATTCTTTTTCAGTCTTCACGGAGGCCGGAAACTCCCAACCCACTATGTACCCATCCACGTCCATTTTTTTGCCCACTGTACACTGCACCGTTCCTTGCTGCGTGTGCCTGTTAGCATAAATCAGCACAATATTGGTCTCGTATAACATACAGTTGTGAGAAGGATGACTTTTACTCTGTGTTCTCTTTGTCGGGTGGCTAAACTGTTGTGGAATCAAATTAAAGTGGTAAGTCTGTCTACACGAACAGCGGGATACGAACCACTGTTTGCCCGCTTTTCGGAAAGGTGCCTCATCGGTGAGCTATCCAGGAAGCCACTCAATGGTACACCTGAGCACCATCTGTGTTTCGTCGTGATTATTGCCTATTCACAGAAATCTAATTTGCAGTGGACTGAATCCTTTAGGGGGAAATCTCCATATGATCAACTGAACAGGGTGAAATTACTATATCTTTATGGCTCGTGATAGTTTATACCGAGTACCGAAAGCTAAGTAAATAAGACGTTCTTATCTAACACAGTTTTAAAAGAACGCATCCACTCAGTACTCATCGACAGTGGTTTCAAAATGTGAGTTGGCCGCCACTTTCAACAAGAACCAAAACCAGGAGAATCGAAACACTTTATTTTATAAGAATGCCAGTACTCAGCGAACACATGTATCCTTAGCCCTGTTTCACTTTAGTTGGCTCTTTTTCCACACACCAGTCGCGTTAGCTGAGCAGCGGAAACTGAGCACAAGTCGGCAGGCGCAAGGTCACGTCCTTTCGGTGACGTTCACGTCACGTGACGGTAACAACAGCCGGAAACTCTCTCAAGTGATTTTGTGTGAATTCAACTCAGTTCGCATACTGAACGAAGCCACAAAAACTGACGGTTAGTGTGTGTGAACCACGCGAGCTGTGAGTTTTCTTTAAGGGATTGTTTGCTATTATTGTCAGCAGCCTCATCATATTTCTGTTTGTTCGCTTTCTGCTTTGAATCAAACCATTTCAAGCTGTAACAGACGCGCTACTTTGATTGCGGAATGGATTATGCATCGCATACTTATGACTGTATTCGATCTGGACGCAAAATTTGAGCGGAATTGGTCATGCGGATACGGTCGAATCGTACTAAATGATCAGAAACGGTCACACCAAAAGGATCTAGCTGTGGAGTGTTTTTATCTACGATTATCCCTTAGTCCTCAATTTTCAGTATGAGGGTGGCGCTTGTTCTCCATTTTAAAATAGTTAAAATGGTAAACGATCAAGTGAGTATCCATCTGCCTTGAGTGGAACGGTGCACACTACCGATGAGATTTGCGAGTAGCACATACTCAGGTGTCAAACACCTGACCCTGTGTCGGATGGAAAATGATGTGGAATTTATTGAACCGCTTTACAGTGTTTGCTGATTATTACTTATTATTTGAACAGCCCCCCAGGAATTTCAACGTGAAGCTTGAGGGTATTCACATTTCGTAAACTCCGTGGAAATAAGTTCCTTAATTTCGTGTCTGATGGCTTGCAAGCACGTTGTTCGTGCTGGTGCTCCGTCTTCGAAGGCGGTCTTCTTTTCATCAGGATCATGGAGACTCACTGTGCTATGGTCAGAAGTGGGGGTCAAAGGGACCAGTCAGGAGTGTTCATTCAAGAGGGTGGTGGCTCTTGATATTATATCGGACTATTTGTACCTCGGGTGCCTTGATTTGTTGTAGACAAGGTGGCCTGGCAGTTTGATTGAAAAATTTTCGACAGCAATCGTGGTGGCATCATCACCGCGCAACCTCAACGAGCTCTCTGTGTCCATTCACAAGCAGTCTATACAAAGCTTCAACTATAGAGTCCTGCATACAAATAACATATGTGCAATTTTGTACGTCTGTTGTAGCTCACGGATTCCTCCAATTGAACCTGCACTATAACACATGAGCTTTTGTCTTTTGTGACCGTGTTGTCTGTCAAACATTCTACGCTAGGAGCAATACTGCACCTAGAATGTCTTACAGCATGCTCCAGCAAAGAATGCAACATCAACCTTTCCATCCGCATGTCCAAAAATAGAAACGGATTATATAAGAATGGGTCTGTTAGTTATGAAGCTACTGAAAGCCCATATGACGGCTTGCTTTGTACACAACAATAAGGCATAATTTGTTCCAGACTTTAGGAGGTTTTTGAGTCATAAAAGTTTCAGGGGAACAATAATAAGCCAACTACTGCATTTGATATAGAGATCTTACGTGCAGACTTTACAACGAACCTCTCCAGGGGAAACACGAGTCAGTCCAGAGAATAACCCGAGTTGCTGCCATTCATCAACCAAGAGCAACAGCAAGGTTCAAACGAAAGTTCGTTGATTTTCGCCATGTCGGCTGTTAGGATGTCCACTGTATATATGCATCGACCGAACTTGGAGTTTACGCTGAACGATGGAGGTTCATATCTGAGGAGACAGTGTAGCAAAGTGTGTGTAGCAAAGCGAGCTCCTGCTTGACACGCTCCGGAGCCTCTAGTTCCATACACAGCCTAATTTTAATAGCCGTACAGACATACATTATTAAAGGTGTCTGTCAGACGGCTTAACTTATTTCATTGTAGATAGCAACAGTTGTGCGGTCAAGTTAGAGCTTAAAAATAATACAAATACGAGGAAAGATAGGTTAGCACATAGCAACAACAATTCGACAAGCATCAAGTTACCGTAGGCTGCTTCTGATGTCAACCTCATTACAACTGTGTGCCATGTACCAGCAAACAATAACACGATAATTTACGTTGATGACAGGAACCGTGTTTCAGTACCGCCCAACCAATACTTCCCGCGCCATCGTTTGAATTAGTTTTCACAAGTGTTAAAATTCTTCAGCTGTACACTTCCGATTCTGTGCTCCTTGAGGCTTATAGAGAAAATGCCCTTGTCGGCCCATGGAAGATGCGTTATCAAGAAATATAAAGTCAGAAAGGACTCTGAGAAGTTCCGTCAGCTCAAAGGTAGAGTAAATGATAGATGTAACCCTGTCGGGCATGATTCCCCTGGTTGAACTGCGTTTCCAATAAAGAGAGTGTAATTTGCGCCGAAAGGTGTCACTTTTCGTCAGATATTTGTCTAAATAAGACTAGGCATGGATAGAATTTTAGAGCGTCGGCATTGACATTTAAGCGTAGCACGTGTGATCTCCAGTTCCATAGCATTCAGTCGACCATTGTAACTCAATCATGTGGGTGTTTTGTCACCTAGGTGCTCGTGTTTGTGCGCCATATGAAACCTGGTATTCGAAAAGCGTTTTCCAAACTACCCGCATTGAAGGACGCTACGTACTGTGTGTGGTTAATTGGTCAGCCTCAGTTGGAAATGCCGCCAGTTGTATGGGTGGGGGGTTAGCAACCGACGGTGAGAACGTTTCAGTCCGTACTTGCTACTGATGACATTGTTAGTAGTGCACATTTGATGAAAAGTCAACATTGGGAGTATTTCCGAGAGAAGAAAATTGGGGAGATGCGATAATATTGGCATTTGGCGGCTTAGACGTGGCTCCAGTGTATCATCAGTGTCCCTGTACGTTATAAAGTCTCGTATTTTTTGGATGTCAGTTAATCTTCACCTAATTTTCAGATCATAGAATGTAGCCCGAATTTCCATCAAACTTAAAACGGTCCTAAGCCTAATATTGCTTTCAGGAGCATGATATTCACTCAAGATTGCAATCAGAATAGTTTAATGACTGTATATTATTACAACTTGAACCTCTCCAGCCATAGTGATACTCGGCATGGTCACTGCCGATATATATTTTTTGTTCATTAAACAAGCCGGACGATGATGTCATTTTAGTTATCGCTACGTTTATACTGACTGTTTTGGAATTTGTTAAAATAGCCAAATTATCAAATATAATGCCCTCGGTCCTCATGTATGCCCATATTTTCATAATTAAACAAATAAGTCTTTTCTCCTATTTGTGGCTGTTTGTTCACGTTCCCACGTGAAACAACCATAGAGATAGTATTTGATAAAGTTCGATTAAAGAATGGCCGGAATCCTGGAACTCTACCGGACATTTCTGGGGGGGGGGCAGTAGCATTTGCTTGACAAATAAGAGGTGACGCTTTGTGAGGCTAGCTAGCGCTCGGATCTGGGGGAAGCATACTGAGACCAGGTTTTTCTTTTCAACGACTCTGTGGAGTTGCTGTACTACTCGTAGTCCAGTAAATTCCCTGTGGTTCTATGAGTTGCAGAGAAATTTCTCACCTCGTTGAACAGCACAAGGATTACAGCTAAGATAGATAAGCTCTCAAACTGCTGTTTAATCGGTATTGGGATTGAAACAGGCGGAACTAAGCCTTTAGGCTTCCAGTGTTGTCTATTAACTTTGAGCCATGGAGCCATAAGTGGTTTGAAAGATCCAAATATGACCTTTTGTATAAGTTACCGAAACCATACACATTGAGTTGCAAATTCACTGCAAACACGCGGAAAAAAGTGCTCCTACTCGTCATTGTGATGATGCATCAAAATATATCTGCATCGAGGCAAAGCGCTAAATGTGTGGAAAACAGTGCCTCAGAAGTGTTTTTGGTTTCGGATGGCGTAAAAGAATCAGTAACGAGGTGGTACTTGGATTTGAATTTTTTTGAATGTGCCGCAGATACTTCAGTCGAGGAAAACACCCAGCACAATGGAATATGGTGGCTCGGTCGTGAGCTACGCATTCCGAAACACCGTCTGCAGAGAAGAGTGCTGCTATGCGTGCCTCCTTCAGAATGGATTATGTATGACTTGGCAGAAGGGTGTTGGAGAGGTTACGAAGAGTTCGGGTGTTGTACACCTTCCAGGACGGGGTCTGTGTGACCTCTCCTCTGCTTTCGTGGAGACATTGCAAGAAATGACAGCTGCTCGATGTTAGTGGCATTCGTGGTGTCAGTTTCTTTCCAGGTTGTCTGATTGAGCGCTTGGAAGTGTAGGCACCTCAGAATGCTTGATGTACGCTAGCTCTGGGTCCCCTCCTTCATCTACTCTTTTCTTTTTTTTCAATCTAAGGCTTTAAATATAACTGGAACAACTTTCCGGTTGTACGGCAGTTGATGATCAGTGTCAACACTGATTTTGCTCTCTCTCTCTCTCTGGCGGTGATAATAACGATGGTGATAACTAAATTTCGGCTACACTGCCTCATTCCTAGGGAGAAAACTTGTCACAAAGATTGCACCAGATATGTGGTTTTGTTTTTAAAGATTGTTATTCATCAACACTCACCTGACCTTGAGTAGGTCAGATTCCAGCAGTAACTGCATGAGGAAGTTTATAGTGAAACTGCAAACTTAGCGTGGATCGAGGGCTAATTAAAATCTACAACGTTGGCTAACAATTCCGTTGAGTCTCCCATACTCAACTGTAGATTGCTAATCCAGATGAAATAATTGGTTACAACAGTTCATAAAATTGCCATAATCCAGTCCAGAAAGGTGAGAAATACTTCCTGACAACAACGAAACTGCAATATCCAATGTGTTTTGTTGTAAGAAAAGGGGATATCCTTCTCAAAATCAGGACTGCAGTCCGTTGGAGCATAAGCCGACACTACAAACAGGCACCGCTTTTTATGCCGGGAGGCATTGAGCTTGATTGCACTGGATAACCGGACGTCGCAAAGCCGACTGTTCACTGGGATCCAATCCAGCAAAGCGCGTTCAGCTCTGGGGCTGAGTGCAACTCCCACGCCATATAGTCCACGAGTCATTGCTTCTTGGTCACCGGACACACGGAAGGAGAAATGTGAAAGAGCTGAGTTCATCCTTGGCGTTCTGAGATGCATAACCACGCTTGGGTCTTGTATGTGTTTCGGAGACACAGCTTACATCAATTTTAAGGGAGTATAAGGTTTCAGCAAGCATTGCCTGTTCGCCAAGTTGACATAGAGTACGGACGTTAAAAGCTCCTATATACAGAGGATCTCGTGGATTTAGAAGGGTGTTATTTTGTTTACTGTTAATGAGCAGCGAGGAGCATAACGCCTTTTGGTCAGATAACTAGCAGTCAAGTGATCCAGTGACGTTTGCTTGTGTGGTGGGAACGGGTTGGGGAGGGACATCGGTGGACACTGAAGGGAATATCGAAGTTGTACCAATACAAAGGAAGTTCAAATGGTATGCATTGGGACCTATAAATTAGCCTGCTGTACCATGAAGTAAATTCTAATGCAGTGACGAGGTACATATGACCCGGTGAGAGACATTATGGTGCCTTCTGGGGAATACAGAATGTTGCCTAATGCCTCCTGTAGTAATTTGTGTAAGTTGCGATTTGAGGAGGGAGGGGTAAATTAGGAGAAATACGTATCAGGCTTCATCACCTGCATAGTATTTAATAATATTGAAGACGGATTGGAAAATGTATGCCCCAGTACCGCAAGCAAGTTAGGAACGAAACTCAACTGCAACGCAACAAATCATCGCAACGAATGCTACTAAGACGTTTCAATATTTTCTAAAACATTTCAACAGAAATGTTGAGGTATTCTCGATAGGCTTGATGTTCAGTTCAGATATATCGACAGCTATCCAACCCTTCGCGTCTCAGTCTCCTTAAATAACTTGAACTGAAGTCATATCACTTTTGGATTTCATTTCATACTGCTGCGGATTCCTATCGATTGATCGTATTAAAAACACCGGAACGGTGCAACATCAAAAAGGTGCACATATGTCTAGTCCGTATTTTCAAAACAATACTCCAGACTTCCTAATCGAGTTCTAGATTCCGTCGCATCGTAGTCCTACTCACGTGGATTACACACAAACGGACTATCACGTGACATCACGGGTCGAACGTGCAAGCACGGAACAACGGGATTAAGTATTCAAAATATCACAAACGAGAGATTCAGCTGGATTCCAGGTGAGTCTCTCGTAAAACCAAATTTGTTTCCAAATGAGTGCATTTTGCTAAAAATTTATGATCTTTCACACTGAAATCTGAAAGCTAAGGTGACGCAAAACCGTGCCCTAGTTAAGCAGCTGAAAGGAATGGCAATCGTCCAAGATGAATCAATAAATACGGCACTGATATGGCTTCCACATCAGATTGTTTCAGCTTGGTGAAACTAAACAGCGATCACAATGGAACAGATGAGTTGACGAAGGGAGCCGATGTTTTTCACAGCCACAACAATACCCGCTGGCCAATCTATCTACCTTGCGATGGCTTAAACCGCAAAATGTGTCGGGCTGAAGCAATCGATGACAGAATCAAGTTGACCCATACAAGCGGATTGAGTACATACGGGTTCTCACAGGTAAACCACATTCCTGGGTTTGAGCACAGAAATGTACTATTCCGACGTAGTCCACACTGAGTGGATATGGTCACCCAAAACCCGTATAGTAATAGGAGCTGATGTGAATTTGCGAAGTTCTGACTTCAACCCACGTAAGAATGTATGTGCCCGAGGAACCCCACCTAGATTCGGCCCCGGCTAACGCCACAGAAACGCTGTTCGCCTGCATAGGGCGTCACAGTCGATGAATGCACCATGCGCTATAAGTTATACTGGCTTGTTCAAGTGCCATGCGCGTTATGGTGTTGCTCCCTTCAACGTGGTGCAAGGTGGAAAAAATCTGATTTTTTATGTTGTGAGGATCTTCGATTACTAGCTGGGACTCCGTCCCAACTGCCAACAACCTACTCATGAGAAGCGCAAATCCATACTATCATTTCTGTAAATTCGGAAAAGTCATCAAGTGACCAACATGTCCACACTGGATCACATGGTGTCAGTCACGAAATCAGTCGGTGTGCTGGATTATATGCAACTTCTAAGATACGTAAAACACTCCACGGCCTGGAGTGCCTCCCTCTGAATTGTGAGTGGCGTATCTAGTGACTACGTGTCCAAGAGCACTTTTTGAGGTCAAAGCATAGGACGGGATGACTTTGGTCCATTTGTTCAGAAACACGAACGCCATCTCTTCTCTGAAGAGGAGCACAATGTCGTCCGCATATTCCAAATCGACAAGGTCTCCGCCAGCAGCTATTTGAATACCATGTTTTTGAAAACCCAGTGTTCCTCATTATCTCGTTCATCAGGAAATTAAATAGGAACGGCGGGATTGAGCACACATGATGTACAGCATTGTCTACGGAAGCTTCTGGATGCCTCTCCGTATACGCTCACACGCCTGGAAGTCTGAGAACTTACCATGTCCACAAACTTTTCGACTGACTTGAGCTACCATCGCGTTTGCAGGTATGTATGTATGTATGCAGGAATGTAGAAGTAACATGGCAACCCTAGTTCAGTGCCATATCTGCCTCCCAACTAAAAGACAGGATGTTTATGCACATCAAAAGCATGGTCTTGTGCCAGCAAAACACACTCATTCGCAAATAAAGTTTGTACAAATGGGAAGTTGACGGGATTCCAGCTGAAACTCTTGTTCATGAAATTCTTTAAAATTTTTGTGTTCAAATGGAAAAGTAACTCTGGTGCAAACTGTGCCTACCTGACGAGTCCCAAAAAAGGCCAATCGGTAGTATGTAGCGTTACGGTTTTGTACTAATTTGTTCTTCCTGCTGCTCAGTGGATTACATTAGGCGGGGCGCTAAGTAACTTGGGAAAATATTATGAGAGCAGAGTTGTTAAACTAACACGAAGTGCCACAATCTTAAACTCGACGGATGGATGATTCTAGGCAACCCATCGGAACCTCTCGCGCCGTCTACAGGGTTCCGTATACATTGCCGAAATCGATCCGAAGGCAACGGGTCAAAAACGTTGCAAAAGGCCTGCGTAATTGAGCATGACGTTATCGGAGGCGCTTCCTAGGAACGACTGGCCCACCTTAGATCTATGACACCGGACACCACAGGGCAAACCACACAGCCAGTAGTTCATTTAAACTGTACCAATCTTCCATTACTTTGTAGATCAACCGCCCAATCACAACTATTTTAAATGAGTAGTCATCAAATGGGATTACGAAAACATTTTATCCGTCAGTTAGCCTGCTTAATAGGTCAACTTATAGATGAAACCTACATTTGGAATATTTGAACTGGAAGGGTACATGCAGGCAATAATCGAACAAATTAATACTCAGGATCGGTTTCAGATGAACATCACACCGTTGACTTGTTAAAGCAACCGACGCAAACTCAACTCAGTGATGCTCTCCTGGCACAGTTCTCTCCGAATTCTGTCTGTTTGCAGGAGTAGACAACTAGGGATGCTTAGAGTTGACCGTCTGCTCCTTCATTGGCAAAGGAAATCCGAAAAAATTCAGCAAACTGTTCTGTGTGTCCACCCAGTGGAAAACCTGTTAAATGACCTTGAAAACCTAGAACAGCCCTGCCAATAGACGACGCTGTTTTCCGCTTCGACGGTCCAATTCTACTCGCGCTGGTTCATCCGGTCACATACCAAGCAGAAATGATCTTGGTTCTCAAACTACCCTCAGGTCATTCAACAGAATAGTTTGAAAATCACAACGAAAGAAGCGGCGACAGAATGAAAAATTGATGTCGGAACATTGAATAATAACGCAACAGGGCGAAACGTTGACCGTGGTGCTGAACAAAAGAAAACAAGATGGAAAGTGACTGATAAGTAATAAACTGACAAGGCGATTTATGCCAAACTATCTTTAAGAATGAGACAAAGCGCGCATGCACATCAGTTGCCTCAATGTCGACTAACGGCCACGAAGCTGTCAGTCTGAACGGATGTTCGATTCGCGTTAGACTTTGAACCAATAACAACCGCCTCGAACGTGCACAACAGTCTACAGCTGATACTCTTAATTTCGTGGCATGCTCTATACAAAATTTCAAACGTCGGTTCCAGTTTGAGACATTGTTTATGAAGCGCACTGTTTTTCAGTCTGTTTCTCATCACACATTAACTAAAGTGTTGCCAAGGTACTGGACTTTATCTTCAAGCGACAGCTTACCTATTTCGGAAATCCACTGAACTATACTGGAAGACAGCCGGTCAGCATTCATTGATATGTCATCCGACCCTCCAGGTTGCGAGCTGAAACATGCATGGGGACTAGTTCCTTAAAACCTGGACTGCTCAGAACGTCTTGCCTCACCGCTGACTTGAGGTCACGCCTTTTGGCTAAGGGCTTTTTGTGAGGATCCTGATTGTCCTCGTGTCTAGGACTGGACGCACTGGTAGTATCCAGGACCATACACAGGCATGAAATACCCATAGACCTAAAGTGTTGTAAGAACATCGATTGATTTGCTTAGCTCCATTAAAAGCCTTGATAAGAGTAAGTGATAAGCCGTACGTGGACACGTAACTGAGGCAAACAACTAAGCAGCACCGGCAGCGAACAACCACACGGCTCTGAGACGCACGTGTTTAGCGCTTATTTAATTGTCAATTGTCATTTGGCATCATCCTGATTGAGATATTCCACCAACAGTGGTTAACCTGTCATCCCAAGACGCCCAATAGTTGGTTCCACAGACACGTTAGAAAAAACACGAAACTTTATCATACCATCAAATATGCATACAATTAACTGGTGCAAAAAAACAAAACGAAACATAACCCTGAATGTCACATTTAAAAATCTCCGTTGAGGTCACATGATTGCCAAAATTATCTTAAAAATGAAATGATGATTAGGAGGAATAAAGTGCTGACGATACCATGCAGAAACCCTAAAAAGAATGTGTGTATTTGTGTGCGCAGGATGAATGAGTAACGTGATTCGTCTGAGATGGTATGCGGGTCTTCCTAACCACTAGCCAGATTTGAAGAGAACAAGAGTTGCGCAGGTTAACGTAAATTGTAAGCCGACTGATCAAGCACTGACTTGGGGATTGGTCTGGGTTTGATGAGTGCTTGCACTTTCTCATTGTCCCATACAAACCGAGAGACAAAGTCTTTCGCGTTTGTGATACGGTCATCCGTTCCTGTAACCACACTGGAAGGAGGCGTGCCAGGCTGATAGTCCGGAGATGCTCTTGATTCCGTTCGTTTGGTGGCGACGGGGTTCACGTCCAAGGCATCCATGGGCATACAATCGAAGGGGTTCATAGTTGATGCTGAATGCCTGCAGTTGGTGTGAGAAGGAGGCAAAGCAGTGTACACCGCATGGGTTATTCACGACATCTTGTGTTTTGCATTAACAATTGGAAAAATGTAGCAGCTGATTGACGACATTCTCGAGGTACAAAATTGGGACAGATAGGACAATTGAGCATGTAATCCATAGAACTGGTGACAGTCAACTAAAACAGTCACTCGGATGTAACTCACTGTATCGGAAAACGGACAGCACGATAGTAAGACACTGGAAGCAGCCGGTGAATTTTCAGGGTTACGCCACGATTCACAAACGCCAGGTATGCTACACTTGGTTGGCTTGCACATCTCATTCTCGTTCGTTTTCGCTGTGTGTTATACTCGCGCAACCAGCGTAATTATTAACTTCGGTTTGCCCTAACACGCACTGTTGTGTGGGGAAAGAGATCTCTAAAATCGAAGTTGTATGCGGCGAAACACGAACGAACTAGGCATAAGAAAAGGGAAGCGGAAATCTCATTCGCACAAAGTTTCAGAAGCTTGATGCGCCCGGATGTAGTTCTGACCATTGCTCAGCGCTTGATTCCAAGCAAGACCAACAATTCCCAATTCAATAACCCGTCAATCGCCGAGCTGATATATCAAGCTGTAAAAAGGCGTTGCCTGCAACTATCATCAGTAATTTACACCGTCATATTAACTTGGGAGAGCGCATAATGTGGGGGTTCCACAACTGCATATATGCAACAGACTACTGAATTTTCTGCACGATTTTAAAAGTCTCCTAGTCGGGAGGGCTGAAACGCGTGACTGGGACTAGTCAAAACTCTGAACAATCGGAAAATTCTTGCATCTGCTCTGTGGCCGATTTGACAAACAATCGTTGTTCAAATGCTCCAAAGGACCAGCGTAGATAAATTCAGTTGACGACAGTGAGGATATTGACTGAACACGTCAAACTTGCGGTGAAACCCAAGCCGAAATTGTCCTATTGGAGTAACGCACATCAGGAAAACCGCAGCTTCGCAGAAGGGATGGGAATCTGGTGCCATAGTATAGACCAACAGACCGAACAAAACATTGGCAACAGAAACGTCACAGTCAACTCACAAGGCCACCGACTTCAGGATCTTGCCCGCCACATTCATGGGTGATGAAGACAGTGAAGGAGGTGATCGTGAGCTGCACGAACTCGATGAGGTGTGACACTCGGAAGCGTTGCATGAGCCACGGATCACCTGAATCGCAGTGCGCAGCACAGGAGTCGCTGATATTCTCGGGACGGGGATCCCGTTGTTGTTACTGTTACTCGAGCTGCTCAAGTTGCTACTCACACTGTCCGACTGAGACCACAATTTCGGGCTGAGAATCAGCTTGATTTGAGGTCCGCCGGGAACCTGCGTGGAAATGGAGACAAACAACCTCGTGTCACAGATGGGATCAGGAAGGCTACCATGGAGAGGGAAGCAAGGCAGGACCAAAGATCACTAGCGAAGCCACAGGTGGACTAGGTAAGTACAGTTACATCACATCAGTTGCCATTCCAACACGGGATGGGATTAAAATTGACAGGTAGCCGTTTGTAGTATCCCTCAGTGGTGTGCATCCCGAATTGCCAGAATACAGTAGACGGTAGATCCGCGTAACCTTTAAACATTGTGGTGCATGATCAGAACCGAAAGCCACTATACGGTGTAGCCCAGTTACAGTTGAATTCGCTAATACGTCGGAGAACAATCAGCTGAAGGGTAGATAAACTAAACAATTCAGGCCGATTCTTAAATGTGTTACTTTGTGCCGCTGTTATTGATGCTCAGTTTCAGTTTCACGTAATTCTCTGAACAAAAATACACAGTCAACCTACTGAGAAGTGACATCGCGCGGAAATGTTGAGCAAGTGTAGATTTGCCAAATGAGAAAAACACGAGAAAATTTGACAAAGTACGATAAAGTATGAGGCCATCGTCCGGTGTACGCTAGGTTAACCCAAAAAATTAGGGTCCCAGAGAAGTTCGTACTTGGTGACGACTAGGCGCGATGAAAAGACCAAATCCTATGATACCTCAACCGCTGGGCACATGGAGCATGGAAGGGATATCGAGATCAGCTTGTACAAAGACGAAACACGCTACCTCAGTAATAAAGCTGACGTGTTTAGAAACCAGACCTCACTCAACAACATCTACTAGAGACCAAGTGGGATACTGGGTACTCGGTATCACCTAATTCCCCGCGAAGACTAAATCCACACCAAAAGCCGGCCACCTTATTTGTTTTGGAACGGCATCAACTCACAACATAAACACTTCCAATAGATACTGATCGCTAACGAAAGTGCCGGGCGTCGGGCCGATTTAACCAAAGCTTAATAAACGGATCCGAGTTGCACGCTATTAAACCTGAGTGAGTTGATGCATATGGATAAAAGAGAGTGTCAGACAGGTCACCTTGAGTTCCTGGTCAATTCAGCCCCTTATGCGAGGTAGTTGCTAACTGGGTATCAGTATCATCACCACCAGAGGCAGCAACATCAGTGTTGACACTGATGCTCAACTGCTGTGAAACCATAAAGTTCATCTAATTATATTTAAAGCCATAGAGTGGAAAAAGAGAGCACAGCAGGTGAAGGAGGGGATCCAGTGCTGGCGTATGTCAAGCATTCTGAGGTGCCTACACTTCCAAGCGCTCAATCAGACAACCTGGAAAGAAGCTAACAGCACGAACGCCAATAACATCGATCAGCTGCTATTTCTTGTAATGTCTCCAGAAAAGCAAAGGAGAGGTCACATAGACACCATCCTGGAAGGTGTACAACACCCGAACTCTTCGTAACCTCTCCAACACCCTTCTGCCAAGTCATACATAATCCATTCTGAAGGAGGCACGCATAGCAGCACTCTTCTCTGCAGACGGTGTTTCGGAATGCGTAGCTCACGACCGAGCCACCATATTCCAGTGTGCTGGGTGTTTTCCGCGACTGAAGTACCTGTTGCACATCCAAATGCCCGTTTCATGATCACCTCGTTAATGATCCGTTTGCCCCTTCCAAAACTAGAAACGCTTCTGAGACATCGGTGGTAAAAAATGCCTCACATCATCTGTTCGCAAAAGGTCACGTCTCGAAGCCCTACAACAACACAGCCTTTACTGTAGCCTGGTAGACGCGACCCTTGAGACCCACTGATATGCCTTTCTGAGGCTACAAATGACGCAAATTAGCAAACGTGATTGGGACCTTGGAAATTCTTGCACTGACTTCAGCAGACACTTCCATCAGAGCTAACACAACTATTGAGCTATGTAAAATCCCCCACAAACTCCAGTGAGTCGTAAGGGGTATACTCTGAGACTGCACTTTGTGAAGCATGACTATGCACTTCGAAAGTGTTAGGCGCATGCTAATCTCAGACCGATAGGGTCAACCTACTCCTGGACACCTCAGACGGGGTTTTAACTATCGCCTCTGCAACGTGATTGATTCTGAAGCGGATGAAATCTGTGAACCACTAAGCTGACAGGGAAGATTTGACCATCTAGGTGTGATGAAGATGCCTGCAAAATACGAGACTCTACGCCCTCAAATACTTTAGTGCGCCATAGGGAGGCGCACTAACGTTATCAAGAGCCAAATCCATATGGATGAATTCGGAAAACCCTGGTAAAGTGGAGATCAATAAGAGATTGCCTCTCTGATCAACAGATTCAAAAGATCATCTGTCTGATGATTCTGGGCGGCATCATCCGACCACCCAAGTCTCATGGGCTATCCCAGCTGTTCTGACTGTGTTGGTCATGGGTAATAAAACGTAAGCAGTACGAAATACATATTCCCACTGCATTCGTCTTTGATAGCAGCCTTTTTGATGCACAAGGTAGCGCCCAGCCCTTTAGCCCACCCAAAGACTTGCATCCGGCTATTGGCAAGTCAAAGTACATGGGCAGGATAGGAAGAAGACAGTAAGCACTGTACTGCGCGGTCTCTAAGAATTTCAAACAATACCACCTGATTTGACAAACCCACCAGTGGTTGTTTTAACACCTCAATCAACAGATCAGAAAGACATCACTCCATAGAGAAGCTTAGTTTACAATGATATTTTGTAGTGGGCCACAGTATTCTTAATGCCTTCTCACAACCGTAAACCTGAGTCTGGATAGCCACTTGATAGCCCAATGTGCTTAACCAAATCGGAAAGCTAATGAACGTGCGAAACAGCTGATTTGCTGAACATTGACGTATACACGTGTGTCATGTACAGCCAAAAACGGGCTGCTTATGTAGCTCACGTGGAAAGTTGTAGGCGGGCCAAAAAATGATGGTAAAAATAGGATTCATCTATCAAAGACAATTGAAGAACAAACAACCCCACGGGAACGGTCATTCAAATGGCATTTGTGTAGTCCAGTTACGTTCGGAGCTGGTTCTCCTAATACATTGTATATACGATAGTACGAAAACTGGAAATGTACATAAATCGGCGGCGGTTTTTCAACGTCTCTACCATACAGGTTTGTAACCACATCCACACAAGTGTTGTTTAGGTCGACGAGGAGTACAAATATCGTGAATCTGTAGGGTGATGTGAATGCCCATTTCGGCCGACGAACGATAGGAAATGCTCATCCGGGCGTTCGTTTCCTGGTTGACGCTCACCACAGACAGAGTGCAGGGAACCTTTTCAGGGCGAGCTGGCTCAAGTGGTTAGAGCGCGAATCTACTGACTGGAAGGTCCGTGGTTCGAACCCGACCTCTGCCTCTCGACTTCCCCTGTCTAGGCTCGGGCAACCTGGCAGTATCCCAGCCCTCGCGCTTCCTTTGGGTGTCATGGCAGGTAGGCACCGAAAGGGGGCTACAGCTGAACAATTTTTTTCAGCTATGTGCTGGAGATCATCTGTTTCCTGCGAGCAAAAAAATTAGTCAGGTGCGCTCAGGGCAGGTCACCTGGAGTCCACCAACCGTCCTGAAATCAGTTAGACCATGTAGCAATCAGCCACGTGTGGACGGTTTCGATAAAAGTGCCGTCCAATTTGGAGTACACTACTGGACACCGACCACTATATTGTGCGAACACGCGTAGCATTTTCACTTGGAAGAAGTCGAGTTATGTAAAGTCATTCGTTTCATCAATTACAAAGTGTTTAGAGCTCGAAAATACAAAGGCAATAATGATGATTTGGATGACGAATGGAAAAAGATTAAAGAAGCCGTGCTTACATATTTTGAAACCGTCTGCAAGAGATCGCTCGCACACCCAAATGAAAACTGGATCTTGTCACAATCAGTAGCTTTGATTAACAGGAAAACTATACCAGAGACAACTTCCTTTAAACACAAACCTAGTCAGAGACATGTTAATACAAACCGGCTTTCTCGCCGACCGCAAACCAACTGCAGTAACTCCACCCGAAACACAAATTGACGCCTGAGAGTTGAAGCCAGTCAAGATTGGGCAGTGATACAAACAATGGAACAGTAACAGTGAAGACCTACGTCAAACTACAGAACGATGAAGAGAAACCACACACTGAAGAGATGGCTGTTTCTAGCATATACTAAACTGGTTTGTGTCACGTGGGAACGGTTGAGAGTACCGGACAGTGTGCTATTTACAGTACGGACAGACACATCCTGTAAGGAGGGTGATGCTGCCAATCAAGGTAAGGCGAGTAGTACAAAACTTACACGCCGAATATGGCTACTCGGAATGAAGTGAGTCGGAATATGGTGCACAGAGACGATTCTGGTGACCGTACCTCAGAAGGGATGTCCGTGATCTCTACCGAAGTTATCTATTTTAAGGCAGTTTTGAGAACCTTGGGGCCCTCTCCTTTCAGCTTTCATCGATCAAGCTCATGATTGGGGTCAAAAACCGAATGTCCCTTCATCCACCGTGCATCAATCCAAACAACCGCCAGTCTATCGTGGATCGAATGAGACACATCTGCCTTCCGACCTTGAAGTGCCAGCCACAGGTTGTCGAGGAACACATCCATCGAACTAGTCGGATACGTGGTTGTATAGCACGTGACCGAAAGTGAGATTAAATGTGTGTTGCAACCAGCCACAAACCAGAAAGTTATCTACTGTTACATTGGACTCGGTCGGGCTGTCGGACGACTACATACTTAAGGGTGGAGACAATCCGCATTATTTAAACTGCTTCGTAAACATACTATTTTTGTACCGTTTTGATTTTTTTGCATTTCCGGTGTGTCATATGCTGTCCTCAGCAAAATCTACGTCACACTCATGGCTTTTGAAGCAACACGAGTGCTGACCTCATACTCGGTGGGACATTTTGCGTCCCCGTAGGACAACGAAGATACACCCAAAAGGGTGTATCTGTACGTTTGCTCACCCTTGCCGCGCACACACCTGAAGTCGTGTGGGCAAAAGATCCCACTGCCGATCTAGACGTAGTGCATCAATTTCGCTGGTCGAACAGCGAGGCTATAAAGTAGCACCTTTCGGTGGTTCAGTACTACACACAAAGGCAGTAGTTGACGGTCTTCAGACTCTAAACCACGGAGCTTCAGTGCTGCAATGACCCTGAGGGCCACATTGACCGGAACTCAGTCCCCCAAGGTTCAACCATACCAGGAAGGCCAAAAATGAGCGGCTCGATGAAACAGAGCGAGTCTCCGTGCTGCCAGAAATCGCATTACGAGGCGGTCTGGAAGTAAAGTCGTGCTGCCTTCTGCGATAGGAGTATGAAGGCATTAATGTGTTTACTTCAGGCGACCAGCATATTCATAAGTATGGAAGCAGCGATGCTGCCTTCCCCCGAAGGAGGACGGGTCAGAAAAGCTCGGACCCAAAAACCGCACACTTCGACAGCCAACACCGGCGCTTTTTCAATAAGGTGAAAATACATTTAAAGCCAAAGAATCTGGTGTTGCCCAAATGGTACCTGCTGCGCGCAGCCGCATTAGGAGTCAGGCAGTAATGCTTTACTCCCGCGCACTCAGGCCAGGCTGACCCCTCGCAGCCAAGTGGGTCAAACTATTGAGTCACTGGCTCCAAGCAAGATCCCCCAAGAAAACCCTAACAACTGCTGTCTAGCGGTTCAAACTTCTAAGTCAGAGGCTAGAAGAGTCCCCGTACAGAACCCCACATCCTCCCACTGCCTTGTGCGCCGTGCTTTTTAGTCAAGGTCATGTACCTCAATCAAACCCCTTCTTCGGCTTGCAGCCCTTCGCTCACCGACCCTCTCCCGTCACCACCAACCGAATGATGCAGCGCAACCAACCCACCAAAAGAACAGTCCCTCCAAGAGATTGAATATTCAGCAATGTATGGTGAGTATCGCTAAGTAGGTGCAGTACCCTCCTGGGAAAGATCTCGCCAAAGACGGACCACTAATTCTAAGGAATCAACAATAACTATGCCCGTTAAGCACGAACTAGTGGGAAATCCCTACACAAAACGGTCGGTCAGACGTGATACCTCACCATCAAAGACCCATGCTGCGAGGTGAGCTTCCACGTGGAATTACTGGCACACAAAAACAACCCTATCGTGTCAATCATTGGAGAAGCAAAGCGGATTCAAGCGATTGGGATGAGAAAAAGTGGGAACAGCAATCTAACTGCCATGTTCTCCAAGGGTTTCACACACGAAAGTGCGATTTTGAAAGCTTCGGTTTGAAAACTAGCACAACGTCTGGACGAGATACTACTAAAAAAGACCAGATCATTGATATGGAAAATAGGCCAACAGGCTTACATTCGAGCACAGAATTATAGGGTGATAGATTCATCGAATTGGCGGCGACGCTACATCATGAAACAAGAAGAAAGCCCTCACCGCATTTTGTACTTCGACGGGGTTCTCAGGAGCTGTTGAGACCACTGACTTGTCGTCAATATCTGCTTCGGTTGCATGAAGCTTGAGTGCTTCTCGTACATGATCTGTCAGAGACCTGTAATCCGAATCTCGTAGACACAGGGAATCTTTGGTGTCGGCGTGGAGCTCTAAAATTGAGAGGAAAGACTAAGACACGTACCAAAAGATAGTTATTTAGAACAGATGGTTAACGAAGAAGTTGTTTTGACTGACATGAGGGCCTGGCAAAAAATTGTCCACTTGTGAAGCTATGTGGAAACCCAAAGAAAATCTCAAGGCTGAGTTATTTTCAAGTCGCCCGAGTCTAGAGAAGCCCAACAATAAGACCACCAATGTCACGGCACGGTGAACTTTTCGGTTGGCAGGCTGCGTTTTGATCTCTACGCCGAATACCTCAGTAGTTGCATTAGAATCCCGCGTGCCCGTCTACCGAAACTAGCGTTGTTTTTAATTGCCCCGACTACGAGATGAGCGACATAGGACTTGGCCTCAAGGGCGCAAACGAGATTATAAAATGTTCCATTACTGATGGTGCGGTCCCCCATCCAAGACGAAATCACTGTGACCCTCCTACTGTGTTTGGTTGACAACGCTGAAAGATGTGGCAGCTAATTAGAATGAGTAGTGTTTATGCATACAATTTACATCAAAATTTTCTAACTGAGCCACCGGAGGTGCAGGTACCCCAGGGTGACTGTAGTAGCCTTGGGAAGGTTGTAGTCCCAATCCATTCTCATCTCCCTCCTCCACTTTAGAACTTTTTGAATAAAGGTATGTGGTTGTAAGTCAGCGAGACATCAATGTCAACAAGGATGCTGCCGTCAGCGATCATAATTATGACGATACAGACAACAGTGGCGCTAGTGGGAACCATTTTGAGAATTTGAGATATATAACTGGACCAACAACTGCTATCCTCCCGAAGTGGATGGCGTGAGTTGCGCTAGTGAATATCCTGAGCATGTCCAAATTAATTGGTATAACTTTACGGAACTTTATGGTAGTCAGCTGAGCTAAATTTCCGATTCTCATAGAGCAACGAATCTATCTGTCTGGAAGCAGACAGTCCCCATCTGGAGTTGTCTATTATCTGCAGTTGTCACAGCAGTCGTAGAAGGAAGTTCCTGTTCGTCCTCCACAACAAGAATCAGAGTTTTCTTGATAAGTTATGATAAACTGAACACTCACTCGCCCTTAGTACGCAGAACGTAAGAAGCAATAAAGTCACATGTTTTGAGCGACCCTGTAGGACTGAACACTCACTCGCCCTAGTACGCAGAACGTAAGAAGCATTAAAGTCACATGTTTTGAGCGACCCTATAGTCCGTTGGCTTTTTGTAAATACGCTCTTACTTTCTGAAGCATCCAAGAAAGTGCAATGATTGGACGAGTCAATGCCACCTACAGCTTCTGTGGCAACGAGAAAGGAATGTCGCGATCGACTTTACAGTTTAGCTGCCAGAAGATGAGAAACTACACAAGAACCAAAACGTCCTCTACTTGCATAGCGAGGCCATAGCTCAAGTGTGCTACTGCCAAGCTCTACCTACCGTGGGACTAGTGGTTCCTGAAAGGGGGGAATTTTCACCTAAGAGATCTAAAGGTTTCAAAGGAGGATTCGAGGCTATGAGCTAGTATGTCAAAGCTTCTGCAGGGGTGAATCCACATCACCTTGTGCTTAAATCACGTGACGTTAATCATATCTAGTTTTTTATACGAAAATAGTTCAATATTATTCTCTTGCTGAAATGGTCTTAAACCAGTGCCTTGCATCTTAAAACCTTAGCTACTTTTCCGCAGGCTTACGTATAAACAACACGCCCGAGCCGAATCCCTCACTTCCAGTTGACCAGCAGTGTCCTTAGCGCTTGCAAACATGTGACTATATCAACCTTGACCTTACCGAATGCGCTTTGTTGACCAGTGATTTCAACTCCAAAATGCTGCCTTGCCATACCATTCTCCCGCCTTAAAGCGGAGCACAGGGTGGAAGACAATCACGACCAAAGCGAAAGCTCTCAGAAACGAGAAGGACATAAGGGGCGCAATCGAATGGCAGAATAAAATAGCACACCAGAAGGACAAAAACCAACCAGCTTTGGAAAATGAAATTAGAATATGACGGACGAAGGGGTCTTAGAAAAAGAGCACGGCGTTATCGTCAAATCATCATCATCATCATCATCATCATCATCATCATCATCATCAGCACCGACAGCACCCAAGCGTTTCGGTGCTTCAGCAAATCAGCTTCAAATCAGCAACGTCATTTACTGCTCTTTAGCAGACGCGGCTGTTTGGTGTTAGTTATGTGCTGCTCGGAACTGGGAATTCAGTTTTACGAGTCTGCGATTGAAATGCCTTCCCGGGAGTTGGTTCACCCAAACTTGATTCAATGAATTCGTGTGTTGCAACTCACGGAGTTGTTCAAAGTGGTAAGTGGCACATGTTACCTATTACAGCTGTACGGAAGATGGCCTCCCCTCAGATACTCTCATTCGCAAACGAATTTGGTTTCGACGTGAGACTTAAGTGGATCCAGCTTCAAGTAGATGGTTCAAGTAGAACATAACACTGAGGGAACCTCGGGGGTCACCTGATAAGCTACAAGAAGGGCGAAATCGGTCGTGGGATGTTAAAGAGTTTTCAGCAACCTTATGAGTAGTGCGTTACGTTCAGATAATAGTCTCTTTTATTTTTCCCATCAACATCACATCAGTTCTTGAGATAGTTTACAGTTGATTGTCCTAAACGACACCTGCGTGATAGCAGTTAAAAAATCGCGGTTTAACAGTGGTTGTGATATCGGTATAACGGCTATTTCTCGAAACATGGTAAAGGCTTCCTCACTTCTGTACAATCAGACGGGGCATCGTCCTCTGAAGTTTGTTTTCTTGTGATGGAATTGAATATTCGACTCTTCCCTGTAGATACAGCTTCTTGCTGGGTTCCGTTCAATAGCTTGTACAACAACTCTCTTCCAAAATGGCTGACTTCTGGGAAGAATTGAGCCTTTTTTCTCTAGTAGTACCGGTAATCTTGTCTCCGCAAAGTCCAAATCCTCCTCATCGTGGCGCGACATGGTTAACTGTGGTGTGACAAGCGGTGAAAAACTGCGAACGGGGATCTGAAGGTGGTGACATCAGGCCATAATGGATTCACTGTTGGTAACCGGATCTCGTAAAATTGGTACATAGGTCCACCACCAGCGGTTCCCTAAGCCCTCCCTGTGGTCTTGCAGTCTGCACTGGAACGTAAGCTCAAACAAAAGCCGTGCGGCCCTGGGGAAGTCGTTCGTATACAAATTACCTTATCAACTGCATTCGCGAAGCAGCCCGATCGGTATGGTCTGTAGGACCCACCGTGATTTAGGGAGTCAACGAATGCAGTTCACGCTTCATCCTACGGCTCGGTACAAACAAAGGCCTAAAAGACTGACAAGCAGGACCAATCTTGAAAGCACGGAAAAGTGTCTCAATATCGGACGTGCTCACCAGTCAGGCTACCGCAAATCTTCATTTTTCGTAGGTCCAAATGGTCTACACCGAAAACGTAAACTGCAAACTTAGTTCCAACACGCAATAGAATGAAGTAGGAGTTGTACAGATTCAAGTGTTTTCTTGGTCGCAAGCAAACTTCGTCAGTTCCGACTATCCAAAAAACCTCTCATCTCTATTCCGGGTTTGCCTATGGTTTTCCGTCTCCCAATCTACTAGGTCATGTCCCTTAAGTTCAACAGTTTTCTAGGGATACAAACAAGTCCTATCACGTGATTGCTGACCTTGAGCACGCTGACAATATCGTCGTCTTCAGGAAAGATTTAACAGATACGCAACCCATTGTTGATCGCATCGAACAGCACGCTTTGTTGGTTGAACTAGGATTAACCTCTGAAAAGGCCAGATTCTTCACCACTAGCGCAAACAGGCAGTCTAACTCACTCAATTTCAATGGACAACCCGTAAACCAAGTCGGTTACTGTAAATAATTTGACTACACCATCTTCCAAAATGGTCAACCAGGGCAAGAAATAGGTATTCGCCTCAGCAGCGCCAGAAAGACTGTCACGCAGCTACACAGCGCTCTTTTGAAAAGTTCCAAATACAGTCTTCAAAGGGAGCACTGTTGTGCACACACTGCGATTGTCCAGTACACAATGCAACCTGGCCAAACAGAACCGATAATATTCGAGAATATTCGAGAAGAATTTGACTACTAGTGCTTACAGTGATTACTGAAATTGCGTTAGAGCGACAGATGTAGAGAAACTCGTTATGCTATTCTACACCTCTCCAGATTGATCCAGCCGAACCGAGAACAGTAATTTGGGTACAGTCTCTGCAAACCGAATTCCAAATTGTCCGATATCTTCTTGCCGCCACTGCCTCCTCCCAGTGGTGTTGCTACACGCGAGAACTGGCTGGCGCTCAACAGTTAAGGTCTAGTGACATCAGGTAATGAAATACGAACTGGATGACGCAGTGCTCGTTGTTTGTTGGTTGGCCGTTTATTTCTGCTCTCTTTGCAGTAAATACATGTTGGAAGGCAGTGTGCTTTGCCTCTTCACGATAATACTGGTCTTCTCCAGGGTACAGTTTTGTCATGTTGATAAGTATCAAGCTGTTAATCCAGCTGGATGTCTTGAACGCGCTGACGAATGTTGCTGGCTCGGCTATTTCTTTCCGAGTGGGCATTGGAGACATCCTTACTTGATCTATTACCCTCCTACTCATCCTAAATCAACCCATAACTAGACTCGTCTAGATGTGTTAAAATAACGCCTTCATGTCGCTCACACACAAAGAACTTATGTTAACACTAGCAGTCTCCCCGACGAAAGAGATTCGCCAAGCAAAAATGCAGAACGAGCCACAAGGGACTGCTAGGTATTTTACGTACTCTGTTATTCTGAAGACCCGGGGCTCATTTCGGCGTTGGCCTATTGGTCGATGTTAGTACTTTATCGGTCGTTAGTTGAATTCTTCTTGAGTCACCAATTAATTAGCTCCTTGAGCTTCTTGAGCTAGAGGCGACTCAGTGGTTAGGGCGCGAACTCATCGGTATAGATTGAACCTCAGCATCTCCACTGCTTCTGTCTAGATTTGGGAAACCTAGCTCTATCTCAACCTTAGTGCTTCTTCCGAAACACCGAAAGGGTGATACAGCTGAATGACATTGAATTTCCTTGACCCATAGACCAGAGGCGTTTGTCGAATATGATTTTGAGAAATGTAGAGGCTTGTTCTCACTATCGGACATTCCGGTCGCTCATGACTGAATGGTTAGGTGACCCACCACCAGCAGACACCCTTGAGTTTCGTAAGATGCTCACTGCCGACGATTCTCAAAGAAATTGAAACAACTGTACAGTGCTTCTCGGTTTTTCAGGATATAATGGCTTAACTTACAGGACGAAATCTTTATTCCCAATATAACATATTATCAATATTCGGGGATTGTCCGACGATAAGTCTACTTATCCGGACTGCTCCTGTTCAAGTAGTGTCCTCAAAGCTAACAAAGCTCTCCGTATACTGGAGAACCATTTCAATTTAGATGTCCTCAATATTTTAAACGCACGATTGTATACCCTTGTGTTTCCAGTCATGTCATATATATATATATATATAGAGAGAGAGAGAGAGATGTAGCGCAGTGGTAAGGCTTCTATCTGGAGGAATCAGAAAAATCTCCATTTTCTCTAACAATTGAATCGTTCAGCTGTAGCCCCCTTTCGGTACCCAAGTGCCGTGCCGCCCGAGGGAAGCACGAGGGCTAGGATACTGCCAGGTTGCCCAAGCCTAGACAGGGAAAGTCGAGAGGCAGAGGGCGGGTTCGAACCACGAACCTTCCGGTCAGCAGATTCGCGCTCTAACCACTTGAGCCATCTCGCCATCTCTAACAACTGAACAGCTAGTGAACCCGTCACCCAAATTTTGAACTGATATGCTGTATGTTACAAGGGGTTGTAATGTCCATTTTGCCCCACAAAATCACAACAACTGAAAAAGCTGCGACTTTCTTGGTAGTGCCGAAGTCAGTGACTGTCCTCTGTTCATCATCCTTCTAGGTAATCCTTCTTTTTTCTTCTTTTTCCGATTCCTTCTTTGAGCTGTTCGATTGTCATACCCCGCACAGTCGGCCGTATAAAACAGCAGCAGTTTAGATTGACAAACAGAGTCAGAATCCCAATCAGGAGTTGTCGGCACCGAACTACGTTTAGCTCCAAGATTGTTGCAGCTACCGATGCAATCCTAGGATTGTCAGTGAGTTACGCGTAGTCAGAAGCTTGTCTACTCCAGTGGCACCAGTAACGGAAAGCCAGTCAGGGGTCAAAAGGCACGTGGAATTTTGTATACAACGCTCGAGGAGACAGTGTAGAACACATAAAGAGGAGCATTCCTACCTTCACAGCGTGAACCCCGTGATTTCAGTGTCAATCATCAAACTAAATTTGTCGGTGCACATTGGAGAGATGGATGAGTCAGAACAAAACTTAGTATAACAAAATGAACTGAACTGGCTGTGATTCTAGTGTGGCAGAATGATGAAGAGGAAACACCAGCATGTGTGTGTGAATATAGACTGTACAACTGACCAGCTCTGAATAGGAGGGATCAGGTAGAAGACCGGAAGTGATGCGCGCAATTCAAGTAAGATAAAGAAAGTATTCCTGAGCGTGACGTAACAAGTCCGAAATGATCAAGAGGGCATCTCAGGGTGTAAGATGGCTAACTGTCAGAGGATCGGGCCATACAGGCATGTTGTACAAGCACAGTATGATGAAGCATCCGCTGGCATTCAGAGACAGAATAATCCGCTCCAAATTTATCAAAGATTCGGTCAGAGTTATTCGAAATATGCAAAATTTTGCAGTTAAATAGCACACCGTCATCGAATTACGAAACTGTCGTTTCAATATGTCCGCAGTCCTATATGACTTTCTGGGTAGGAAGATGGCGCTGGGTTGATTTTCAGGAGTGGCACACCTAACAGGATTCGATCAGTGAGCAATCATGAAAAAAAACTAGAAATAGCAGCACAAAAACAGATAATCTGTTAGCTAATCGATGCACGAAATACACTCATTTTCATTCACTCATGTGGTGTCTATCAGAGATCCGACTGATTCCTAGCTGAACCACTCTTCAAGTGGAACAAAAATTTGGGGGGAACTACACCTACCTGATGACCCCCAATAAGGGGGGAAGCGGTCGTGGGCTGCCGAAGAGTCTTCAGCAACCTTTGGAGTAGTGCGCTCCGTCTGCAAGTTAGCTAAGCAGTTAAGAACCATCAAATCAGCTCAACACTCAAGTTACACAGGTTTCCTATGTAGCTCATTTAAGTGTGCTCTTGCTAGCCACACAGTCACGGTTAGATTTTAGTGTATGCAGTTTCGGGGTGTCACTACTATGTGGGAAAGTGAGGTTGAAAAAAGAGGCTAGAGAGTGTCGGTAACTTGGACTGGAGTGGTCGATGAAAGCCTACGCTGGACTTGCTTTGTGTACACCGATGAACGCAGTCTAGAAACACACACTTCCTGAGAGAGAAGTGGGTTTACAACGAGCCAGTGGTGTAAAATGGACGTTTAGAAGTATTCCAAATCCTGTGCGGAAGTCAGGCCAACCTGTATGCGCGCTACATTGATGAACAGCTAATCATGCTTTGCTGGTTAATAGCGCAACTTAGCAAGTGATCCGACCGCTTCAGCACAAAGGTTTAGCTGGGTTTAAAGGGAAATCATTGGCAGGTTTGGCGGTCGACTAAAAACCATGCGTGAATTCGACCAACCTTGCGTGAACACAGATGAAGGAAAGCGGATAGCACTGTCACTTACTACTATCCAGAATGTCTGGATCCGGCGTGGCACGTGAACTTTGAATCACCTCGGCCGAAGTGGTCAGCCGATCGGGTTCAGAGACGCAAGAGACAGGGTGAACTTCCTCGAGAGGATTCATGATGAGCACATCCTATAAACAAAGAAAACGGGGAGTTGAACCCAGAGCGTGAGTGTTTGGTAGAAACTGAGTAGGCATCTCATAAAGATTGTGTACTGACAGCCATCACACCGTAAGGTAGGAAAAACACCCTTTAAGCGTTTGCACCAATACAGAGTCTAATTGGTTATCTATCCAGATGTACTAGCTAGGTGGAGTTTCTTCTATCTTCGCCTCTCTTTCAGTCTAGCTTCCCTACTTGGGAGAATTCCTAAGTACTCTCTTGTCTATCCAAGCCGAACAAGCCCGTGTCGCCTAGGAGACAACAACCCCGTGAGCACTGCTACTCTATCGCCGTACGTATCACATGCATAGACATCCACCGTGGACTCTTGATGAAGGTGAATTGGCATGTGTTGCTGTTTTGTGAGCCTTTGGTGCAATGTGACACAATGATGTGATCGTCCAACCGCTAACGTACGGACGTCCTGGTTTGTGACGCTGACAAATAGCCAGATACAAGCCCTGAATGTGCGCTTTCTCCTCAGATTCACAAAGTTAACGCAGATGTTCGCAATTCCCCTAAACGCTGATCCTATTGCGTATATGCCCTTACACTCGGTATTTTTTACCTCTATTGTTCTGGAAGATTGACGTCATCTCGGATCAATGGAGACAGCATGCAAGCCATCAGCACACTGAACAACGTTCTCACAACCATTCATGATTTGGGCCAGTTAGACATAGCCACATTCACTCCCATAGGATCCACATGTGCTCCTTTCTTTCTCCACCGTTCGTCCGCTAACTTCTCACAATTTAACGATGCTAGTCGCACACCCCAACCGTCGAACTGCTCGTCTCTTGGTCTATGTTTTTCCAGCATGCTGAGCTCGCCCCAAAATGCTAAACTGATTACAACCCAAACTACATGAAAAAACTCAGTCGCTTGACAGAACACACTACCAATAAGGTTGCTGTTGGAGTATTCAATAAAATCGTCTTTTTATTATGACAAATAGATTCACATTCCATGTGATGTTTCGCCAAAGTCTTAATCCGGCATGAATGTGTTCGGCTTCAGCTACGGCTAGTCGTACAACGAAGGTAACCTAGGTTTATACACCATATGAGCGTTGTATCTGCTAACTGTTGGCAGTCCAAAACGAAGGCTAGACTCTGTTTGGTAACTTTTGGACTGGGACTCAGAGGCCAGATAGCAGAACTTGCACTTCGCTGCTGTTCGATAAAAATAAGGCGACGTAGGAAAACAAACTGGCTGATCAGAACAGGAATCCGTGAAGAAATAGCCGGGCGTCTATCAGCAGTGTGGCTCATGGTTCATACCAAACAGGTGGCGATGGCGAGCAATCAGTTAGCAGTTCATCATTTCAGAAGCCTTTGGTAAATAAGTGGTAGTTTTTAACTGAACAACGTTTCGCTTCTGACACAAAAGCTTCATCAGGTCAAGTGAGCAGGTCACCACGTTGAGCCGGTTATAAGGCAGACAGAGAACTGATCAATAAGACGTCCTCATATTAGCGTAGTAGATCAGTGTTGGGTGTCAATTAACGGCTCTTGTCGGTTAGTGTGATTGCCAAAATCTTGCATTGATGGGTTGGAGGAGTTTCAAATTAGTTCCGATCGGTTTTGGCTCCTTAATCTTCCACTTCAGGGTGCTTCAATTGATGGCTCCCGGCAGGTGCTGGTAGATTTCGTTGGTCTTTCTGGGCTTGCGAATGTTTCGAAAATTTAGTGGGGGAGGGAAGGTAGGTGAGGTAAAGTGGGATTCAGATGAGGAATACTCCTCCTTCTGATAACTGCATATCAACACAAGCTTGTCAGTTCCACACCTTCGATTCTGTTAACATTGAGATGCTCGGTGGTTTCTACCGCCTCGGCTATCAGTCTCTGTGACGTGGACCGTGGTCCTCGACCCAAAACCTCAATATTTTCCAAGTCTGTTTTGTGTCCCGTGTCCAGTGCATGCTCCGCAATTACCGAGTCTTTCAGTGACGCTCAATATTCATCTACTTTTCTCGGCGGCCTGTTTATTTTCCTCCTACACTCTCCGATTCTGGTGTGAAGTTCTCTGGCCCTATGTCCTATATCGACCTTAGTGCAATCGCTACAGTTAATTTTATATACACAATCCTTGGTCCTGTTTGCCGTGAGGCGATCCTTCAATTGCACCAGTGCAGAGCGCAGAGTGTTTCACCTCTGGAAAGCCACTCTTATGTTGGCCGTGTTTAGAATCCTTTGAATGATCTCCGATGTCCCTGGTTTATATCGAATAACAGCAGTCCCAATCCATTCTCTGTTGGGTTTCGCTACCGGTACCAACACCTTTAGCAATTGACGCCTAATCACACTAGCTGGATATTCACTACCCCGCAGTTTGTTCATTACTTCAATTTGGGTTGCTGTCCGATCAACTTCTTCTGTGCACAGGGCCCTTACACGCCTAAACGGTGACGAGGCAATACTGGCGAAATCGAATTCGGATGGGCAGACGAGTAGTTCAAAATTACCCCAGTGTACGTTAGCAGTTCAGTTTGGTTTGATAATTGAGAAACGTACTAATGTGTGCTGCGGTTCGGGTAACCACATTACGTGACTTCCGACGGAAGGACTGAATGAAACAGAAATAAGGGAGCGGTCAAAACAGCATCGTCACTAGCAGCACCAAATCGGTCGATACTACTTCGGATTCAGAGTATCAGGATAGCACCACTATTTTACTATGAGAATGAGTGTATAGTTCCGTTTAAAGTAAATCCCATTCAGCCACCATAACAACTGGAACTAGTTCCTGAACACATCAAATGGAGACCCGCTCTAAAGCCTAACGACCAAACTCGTCGTGAAATAAGTCAATTTGCTCTCTTGAGCTTTTGATAGTACTCGCTTATTCACATAAGCCTACGAAGCCCAGCAGATTAAACAAAGATTAAGGACGCCAAGCCCAGATTAGTTTGAGTTAACTGAAAAGTCAGGGTGGAAAGTACAATGATAACAAGTTGTCTGACTGGTAACGTAGCGTCTCCTTTCTGCGGCAACCTCGGTACCTAAGACCAAGGTCTCAGCGGCCGCATAAAAAAGGATCTCCAGATTGAGAATCGTGATGGTGTATTCAAGAGAACGTTGGTAGCTCGGCTTATGAAATTGATAGCTGAATCATTCTCTCAGTTTGAAAAGTCCTTTCGAAAGTTTCGTCCACAAACTGAGACAACATAATCATTGCACAGCAAGGTATCGTGGTTCAGCTATACGCCCTTCAAGGGAGGTGGCTCCAACCGAGCACGACCTCTCCCCATAGATGGGCTTACATACAGACCTCGTGTCTGTCCAGTCCATATGGACGACAGCCCAGCTCAGCGAACAAACCAACGACCATAGGGAGTTCAAAATGAACTCAACCACCCAAGGACTTGAAACTTGGGCGTACGGAACTGTCCGCATTCGTATAGAGCCTATGGTCACTAGGTGATTTATTCCAGGACCTGTACCACAGTACAATTGTATTGCTGGTGGAAATTTAGGTATTATAACAAGACGAATGTATGAAGTGCTAAAAGACTAAGTGTAACAGAGCGATCCCCTGTAGAACTTCGGAGACTGAGTTTGAAAGTAAGTTATTTTTCAACATGCAGTGAAACACAATAAACTAGTACGTAACGGACGATGAGTTTAGATGAAGCACGGGAGAATTTATCATTCGAAACGTTAAACGAGGACTTAGTGCCAAAAATGAGGCTTAATGGTAGCACACAGAGTGATTCTGCGTGACATTAACCCAAGTGCTTCTTTGGTGCTGAGGAATCTCGTCAAAGAAGATTCGTCCTCTTGTTTTGATATAACTAGGACAGAAAGATGAAAGAAAGAAATCCAGACCACTTTGCCCTACCTTGGACTCACCAGGCAGGTATGGTCCTCGTAAGTTGAAAAAGCCAAACCCTGACTCAAACAGCAGTTTGGTTGAATGCTCATATACATGAACAAGTCCCAAACACGCACCGATGTGTCCACGGTTGTCCGCTTGACTATTCTATAATTTCGGAACTTCGTCGACCATGTTCTGACGGGTTTACGTACACTTAGCTGAGCGAGAAGTATGGCAGTTACAAAATGGAACTAACTGATACCTAGATGATGAGATCCTGGCCAGTCCGGTCCACCACGTATTTATTGTTGATCCTTGTCAGACCAAGAACCAACAATCAAAAGATAAACCGATGAGTTTGGGTGACATCAAAGGAATATTGCCAATTTGCATTCTACAATTTGTGTCATTCATCAAAATGGAACAAGGTTGGAGGTACAGGCTTATTTTCGACTAAGACTCCGGTCGAAATCAATTGAATCTGTGTAAATCCCCAGTAAATAAGATGTGCACAAGTTGATGCATGTTTGCGCAGTCTGGCACGTGGGACGCTCCCTCCGACTGTAAAAAGATGAGGCTGACGAAAGTCGTCCTCATGCCTTGGGGATTTCTCTCTAGAGTGGATCCACTGTACACAAAACATTGTCACCATTCGTAACAGGGCTTCACTGCCACAACAGCCTACTAATTTAAAGAAACTTCTGTGTGGAGCATTAAACAGAGTAGAAAAGCGGACCTAATTCTAGCCCACCACAAACAATCCACATGCCTATGCCTCCGAATAAGACAACAGGAGTGGGAACCGGTAACGAGAAAAATGTCTATTGCCATATACTGTAGCGTTTCTAGCGTCTCTCTTGGAAACGATCTCGTAAGGGGGTCATTCCAAAGACGCACAGAATTTTCGCAACTCCCTCCATCTAACCCAACGGTTTCCTAGCATTCCGCCTAAAATAATATACCGTCGGTGACTAGCTGCCATGCCAACGGGAGGCACGAGGGATGGGATACTGTCATGTTGCCGAAGTCTAGACAGGAGCAGTCTAGATGCAGGGGGATGGAGTGGAACCACAAACCTTCCGTCAGTAGTTCGCACCTCTAACCACTAAGCTATCTCGAGCTCTCCACCTACGCTGCTCCAAACTCGGCATGCGGAACTAAACCCTCATTAGTAGCACATGATCAGGCCTACGGTGTTGCCACATACATTCGCGAAACAACGCACCCACCGCTCAAAGAATATCCAGCTGACAACCACATCACAACGAATTCGTTAACGCCAGCTCATATCAACGGTGATTCCGAGACACCACTCACCAGAGACGTGAAGGTATCTTAGGTAATCGGCCGCACCATGTCCAATATCGTCTGCACTGTGGTCTGGTAAATGAAGGACACGCGGCACGTAAAACAAGTGTGCTCAGGAGAATGGATTATCGATAAGCTCAGACGTGTCCTTCACACCACGGACTATCGACAGTATGGACAGCATATACAAATATCGTTGCGCTAACACTACGAAATGTGGATCTGTGACACACACTTCTTGACCAGAATCTTGCTTGAATTTTTCGGGTCAAGGTTTCATGTCCACGTAAGGTGACGAACAATAACGTATCCTAAGAGCTTGTTACTGCTTGGATCAGGCTGATACCCTTGAGGTGGAGTTTTCAGTGAGGTTTTCAGGTTGCTACCGGCAACTAGGACGACAAATGAGTAGGACTGGGATCCATAAGCAGAATGCAATGAGGAAAATATATTAACTTACTTCACCATGAGAATCATCGAAGTAGAACATGGGCATCTCTGCATCCGTAGGAAAGGTATGGCAGCAAACAGGAGCCCGGTGGGGGTCATAGGTTTCCATGCACTGTGCACAAATCAGGCAGATATCACAGGAACTAGGAAATGGATGGGACATAGGTAAATAAAGCATGACAACTTACGGGCATGGGAAGCGAGTAGCTGCCAGTGGTTGGTTGCAAATAAAGCAAATATCTTTGTCAAGTCGATCAATCACAAACAAATCAACACTGCCAGGAGCAGCAGCGGTCGCCGGTTCTTCCACATCCAGTAAGGCCCAGGAATCATTGGAAGACACAGAGAGCTGCTCAAAAGAAAGTTCTTCGGACATGGCTTGTCACAGAATGTTAACAGACAAATGTTGTAAAGACGCCTAAAAAGAGGGACGAAAATAAGTAGTGCAGAAGGGTTGAGCATGTGCGATGTGTGGGTCTGTGAGGAGATATGCAAAAAACGGAACTAAGAATCCAACTCAGACAACGATGTCGGATATATATATATATATACTTTCTAGATGAACGCAGGTAGTTTTTTTTAAACAAGAAGGTATAGAGTTTGTAACACCGTGTTTCGGGGCTGACTTGCCTCTTGACCATCTTATTTCTTCAACTTTCGCCTGAACTTGCGAATGAAAGACGTTTTGGAAAATGTTGAGTTGTCATCCTCAATACGTGTCCCGAAATGGGAAATCCATATTGCTCTACATCTAGTTCGCAGAAGACGCACCTAAGTATTAGTCACTTATTGCTGTCCCCAGATATCCAATCGGCTTCGTAGGCAATAATGGTCGGAAACAACGTGTCGTCTGATGCGTTGAGATTGGAGAGGCCAGGCTTCAAACCCAGAAAGGGGTGTTAAACGGTGGTTTAGATTATTGGAGGTTACTCTTACCTTGCTGATTCTACATGTGGCTTGGACAGCTAAACCACCACAGCTAAAAACCACTCTGCTCCGAGGTACGCAGAGTGGTCAACCACTCTGACTGCCTCTAACGATGGAGCACAATTACAGCTCCAAGTCAGTGATAAATCTCGACTTAAAGCTGTCGCCTTACTGTGGTGGTCATGCTTCCGTTGTGCACTAATTCTGTGGCTATAATGGCTTTAATTCAGTTCCTAAGGGATCACCACGCAAGGAAGGACAACAGGGAGCAATCCGACGAAGAACAGCCAGTCCGCGTACTGTGAGGAATCGTAATAGAGGGCGGTTTGGAGGTGAAAATGCGCTGCTTCTGTGATAGGAGCACAAGGGCAGTAAGGCGTTTCCTTCAGGCGATCAGCTTGTCCAGATTTACGTGATTTTGCCTTCCCTCGCGGGAAAACGAGTCATAAAAGATCGGTTTTAAAAATCCGATCGCCAAACGGTGGACCGTGACCACCAGCACATCATTCAGGTGAAATGTTTTTAAACCCAGAGTATGGAACTCCTCGGAGGGCATCTACCGTGCACAGTCGCATTAGGAGTTAGACAGACATGCTTAACTCCCTGCGCCCCTCGACTAGGCCAGTCCCCTACAGTCAAGTTGGTCAGACTATTGAGTCAGTCACTTGAGGAAAGGACCCCTCGAGAAAACCGCTGTCTCGCGGTTCAAACTTTGGGGTCAGAGGCTAACGGAAGGGTCTTCGAACAAAACCTTAAATCATCTATCTTTTGGGTCAGACTTCTGAGCCAAAGGCTCAAGGGGATAACTTAACCGAACTCCCTTAGCCAGCCTAGGCAACCGGGAAGCAAGATTCACCCTTACAGCTCTTCGTTCACTTAGTCCTCTCAATATGACATATACCCAAGTCCTGCTGACTAACTTAACTCTCAATTAACTAACCGTTGTTCCCTACCTAAGTTTCTGTTCAGTAAAATAACTCCAGAAAATATTTCGGCGTTGCGATGACGATGTTTTTTGTTGTAATCAAACGTGAAGAGTTGAACAACTTCCACAAATATCTCAAAAGTTTGATTTCTCATATAAAGTTTTGCATGGAGATAGAATCCACCTCTTAGATTCCACTTTGTGGACTGTATGACAGATAAGAGTGGTGGAAAATTAAAAACTAATGTCCGCATAAGCCAACAGACCCAAAGGTAGTTTTAAACTACTCATTAACACACCCAAAGTTCACGTACGCCGGTATTATCTCACCAAGCTTTAGTCAGAGAGCTGTACACAGGACAGGCCGACCGAACAGTAGCTCAAATCGAGATTGCCCACAGACTTCAAGAGATAGGATACCCGGTGGAAGTCCTAGGATGGGGACTGCGAGTCACAGCACAGCAACTGGTTGCCAAGGCGGTGGAAATTACCAGGCATCATAGCATGAATAGAACCGATGAGGTGGAACCAGCGAATATATGGAGAGCGGTCTTAAGTAAGCCGAGATAGCTCAGTAGGCTCGAGATAGTTTCGTGGTTATGGCACCTGTTTACGCTCTAACAATTGAGCCATCTAGACTGCTCCTTGGGTAACTTGGCAGTATCCCAGCCCTCGTGCATCCCTCCATTGCATGACATTTAGGTACCAAAAGGGTGCTACAGCTGAACGATTTTTTAAGCCGAGTTGACACGTGACGTTATGTGATTGTCAACAAACGTAGAACCTTTAGCAAAAAAGCTAGTAGAAATTCCAACCAAACCAAATTTCACACAATCTCTCCCCCTCATACAACTGTCGTAGCAGTAGCTCATCCCAACAGACGAACAAAAGGTGTAGACGGCATTCAAGAGTGATCTTCACGTGAACCGAACTTGAATAACTAGAACCTGAGCTGGATCCATTTCTGTGTAGGACCCCATCTGTCTTAACACATAGTGACTCACCCCGACAAACAAAATCACTTGGCCAACACCTAACACCGATTTAGACTGATTTAGCTGATTGGTTTACCTTCCGCTCAAATCTTGATCAACCCGTTAACCTTGTCATTTGGCCTGACGAAGCTTGTGACAAAACCGAAACGTTGCCCAATAATCAACCTCCCCATTGTTTTTCAGACTTTGCCGGAAATAAACCCTTATTAAGTTCAAGAGATCTGTCACATAGTGCTGATTTCGGCGTCCGTACTCAGTGTCAAAGTGAGCACCAGGTAACTCTTGATCGGAACTTCTCTCACGAAGAAACTGGACCTTACAGTGGTGTGGCGGTTTGTGTACCCATTGAGCTATACTCGGGGGTATCCGCCCGACACTCGCAGTCTCTCGTACCAGGTCAGTTAGAGGTCTCACGAACACAGACTCCCGATCCTCCACTTAGAGTGTTAGAACATGTGTAGCAACTTGTTCTACAACAATGATAATACACTTGCATGTCTCGCCAAACACCGCTGCCTTGTGGCTACGCTTTTGGGCCAGATAAACCCAAATAGGCTAGACAGGCATTGGCTGAGAAGCCCACCGCTAACCCTGAAAAGAGCAGGTGGAAGGTCGTCAGGACTGCAGCACGATGACGCTGAGAGACTGAGATTAAAGAGGACCGCATATTTACGGTTCGCCTTTCTGTTGAAGGCCAGGATCCTGGGTTGGGGGTAACATGTGGCCAGCTGAATTGCTGCTCGAAGTAGTGTGCCCAGCGGTCCAAATGTTCTGCTTTGCTGTATATCAGGGAGCCATTTTAGCCCTTGATTGTTTCGCTGACAACAGGTTTCCGAGGACCAGTCGAACGAATCAAGTAGAACAGTTTGCGGACCTTTCTAGCATTTCCTCCCCTTTCGTGTCTTCGGCCTTTCGGGTCCACCAAGTTTCCCGCTCCGCACGGACACTCAGTTTCACCTGGCGTCGGATGATGCGTCGGGTTAGAGCATGTGCGGCAACTTGTTCTCTAAAAATAATAATGCACTTGCATTTCCAGCCAAACACCGCTGCCTTGTGGTCAGGCTTTTAAGCCAAAGGCTTTGTACCGAAAACAGAAGTTCCGACTTTGAGTACCGCTTTGGATATATTTTCCCAGTGACCGTTTATATCCGACATCTGACCGTCCGGTAGGCGTTAGAGGAGTTGGTTCTGACAGTTTCGTTTGATTTATGGGTCCACTATCTTCTCAATGGCTAAGCGAGGTGTGCGCGTTTTGCGGAGACCAGAAAAGCGCAGCGAAAGGCAGCAGCGTACAACTGCGTGCTCGGAGTCCACGCTGTGTTCCAGAAGGAGTGACAGTCAGTGGTCGATCCTCGCCACCGATAGTTGACGGCGATGTGGTCTATTTGGATTAGTGGCTGGTTTCTTGGAGAGTACTATGTCAAGTGATTTCCGCTGTTCCGGAAATTCGTACTGCAAAGGAACAGTCTGTGATCGGCACACATCTGAAATAAGCAATCCCCGTTTTCCGTGCGTTTCGTATCCAGTCCAAGAGGACCACCCAATCGAGCCTCGGCAGCGCTTAGTCTACTTGCCTGGGCGTTCATGTCAGCAACAACCACAACGATATCTGAGTTCTTAGCCCTCTGTAAAAGGATACCTAGAGCGTCACAGAAAAAGTCCCTGGCAGATTCAGAGCTACAGTCATTTGGGGCATAAGCAGATGCAATAAACAGATTCTCTCACAGACGTTGCCAAACGAACCGCACAGAGGCGACTGTCAACGGGTACCAAATCAAGTAGAGGCGCTTCCGCTCGCTCGCTCAATACAATACCCACGCTAGCATATCCAGCTGCAGCGGCCTCTGCATTACCAGAGCTGCGCAGCCGGAACCTGGAAGAGAGCTAGGGAGCAGTCAGTTCGATCGCAGCACTTGCGTCCTGTGTCCTATGCCCTTGTTTCTGACAGACAACATATATCAATGCAGAGGGAATCCAGCGTACGAGTAACAGCCGCCTGTAGTCCTGCTTGCTTCCGTGAGCGAACATTAAAGGCGGCTAAGCAGACAGCCTTTCGGGGTTTGAAAACAGACTTCGAAGTGTTTAGGGTTGTTACCAAACTCGGACTGCGGAAACTACATCTGAGTGTGATGCAGGGTGAGCAAAACGATCTGTCCTAATGCTGGGCCCTGCGGAGAGAGAATGCAAATTTTTCAAATTTGGGTGGGAACGGAGAAAGCGGGGAAACGTGAAATTGTAAGAAGGAAGGTGTCAGCAGTAACATGTTTTCGCTCACCCGCCCTGCTGTATGCAGCACGTAAGGCGACCCGGCTGGGACACAACGCGACGGCCGATGTGGCATGAGAATATTGTTAGTTGTAAATGTTATGATTGTACGTGGGATGGGGTAGTGCCAGGGCGCCCACATCTAGACAGGAAGACGATTAGGGTCCTCAACCAAAGCCTTTGGCTTAAAAGCCTGACCACAAGGCAGCGGTGTTTGGCTGGAAATGCAAGTGCATTATTATTTTTAGAGAACAAGTTGCCGCACATGCTCTAACCCGACGCATCATCCGACGCCAGGTGAAACTGAGTGTCCGTGCGGAGCGGGAAACTTGGTGGACCCGAAAGGCCGAAGACACGAAAGGGGAGGAAATGCTAGAAAGGTCCGCAAACTGTTCTACTTGATTCGTTCGACTGGTCCTCGGAAACCTGTTGTCAGCGAAACAATCAAGGGCTAAAATGGCTCCCTGATATACAGCAAAGCAGAACATTTGGACCGCTGGGCACACTACTTCGAGCAGCAATTCAGCTGGCCACATGTTACCCCCAACCCAGGATCCTGGCCTTCAACAGAAAGGCGAACCGTAAATATGCGGTCCTCTTTAGTCTCAGTAGTTTCCGAGTGTATTTCTCTACTCAAGCGTCATCGTGCTGCAGTCCTGACGACCTTCCACCTGCTCTTTTCAGGGTTAGCGGTGGGCTTCTCAGCCAATGCCCGTCTAGCCTATTTGGGTATATCTGGGAGAAAGAGACCGTCCCAGACGACTGCGGTGATTCGATAGTGGTGCCCATTTTCAAAAAAATTAGTCACAGTGAACGTAGTTATCACAGAGGTGTTAGTTTAACTCCTCTTGTGACGAGGCTCCTGGCGTCGCTGATTTTTCATCGTCTTACGGTGGCACACGAAACCTTAACTAGTGAGAACCAAACGGAATTTCGATCGGGTAGAGGCTGCGTTGGCCACATTTTCACACTCCATCACGTGTTAGAGCAACGCCACATGTAGAGACGACCCACACTCTTGGCGTTTATTGACTTCAATGGTGTGTTCAAATCTGTCAATCGGTCAGTGCTGTTAACTACACTTGCCAGACAGGGTGATCCCCAGAAGTTTGTGAACATAATCTGATATCTATATGCACATACTTCTGGGCGTGAGTGTGTGGTGAGCTCTCAAAAAGCTTCGCCATAAAAAGTGGTATCCGATAAGGGTGTCCACTCTCTCTCTCTCTCTCTCTCTCAGGTTCAGGCACCTGAAAATGCTTGACACAGACCAGCACTAGATCTCCTCCCTCACCCACACTTTTTTCTTTTTTACTTTAGGACTTTGAATATAACTAGATGAGACTAGGCTACGAGGTTGGTCGAGATTTAAGGCGGAAGGAGAACCAATCAGCTAAGTCAAGCTAAATCTCTGTTGGGTATCGGTCGAGGGATTTTTGGTGTTGGGGTGGGTGACCAAGTGTTAGGCCGATTCACACCACAGCGGCTGATAGCCGAGGCGGTGGAAATCATCAAGCACCACAGCGTGAACAGAATCGAGGGTGTGGAACTGGCGAGCATATGGAAAGCGGTCTTAGACAAGCGGAGTTGACACGTGACTGTGTGCGGGTGTTAATGCACGTAGAATCATTAGCAAATCAGGGGGTGGAAATCCCAACCCGACCAAAGTTCAATAGGGATCTTCACATGAACCGAACCGGAAGAACTAGACCCTAGGCTGGACCCAAATCCATGTAGGTTCCCAATCGGCCTAACACTTGGTCACCCACCCCAACACCAAAAATCCCTCGACCGATACCCAACAGAGATTTAGCTTGACTTAGCTGATTGGTTCTCCTTCCGCCTTAAATCTCGACCAACCTCGTAGCCTAGTCACTTGGCCTGACTAAGTTTTCGTGTCAAAAGCGAAACATTGCCCAGCAATAAATCTACCGATTGTAACCAAACTTTTCCGAAAAACGATGAGTACTCAATCGGTTCCAAGCGTTTTTCAACTTATTGAATATAACTAGATGAGCTTTATGGTTGTACGGCAGCATTAGTGTCGACACGGATGTTACTGTCTTTGATGATGATGGCGTGTCTCCGAAGCACACACAAAAACTCAGTTCAGTCATCGATTTCAAACCACTCGGTACGAACCAAGATTTCCAGCAATTTACTCCTCGGGTTTCTGGTGATCCTCGTTTAATGGCTCGGGGTACCTACGGCGTGGGAGTTGTTATTAGCCCCAGGGCGCAATGTGCCCCACTGGACTGGATTCAAGTAAACAGTCGTCTACCCGATGTTACGTTGATTGGTTTAACCAAGATCAAAGCATCCCAATGTAGTAAACATTGTTTGTTTGTTGTGTCAGCATACTCTCCGAAAGACGGCAGCTCTCGAGCTGAAGAGTTTTCACGGTGACTCTGGCCATCAAAAAGTACACATATCGATTATGGTAGCAGTGAACGCTCAGGTTGGCCAACTAAGTTTTAAAAAAAAACATCTTGCCGGCCGATTCGGGGTTGACGATCACCGCACGGATACTAGGGAGAGAATTCTTCACGTGTGCTGAACATCACTTATTTCTAACCGGCACAAGCACCCCCACTGTGTGACTTGGAGGCCCCCAAAAATAAACAAGCTGTAGACTTAGTTGGACTTAGTTAGTGGCAATCAGTTGCCGGTGGAGAGCTTCGATAAGAGATTGTCATTCATTTTTGGGGTACACCAATGGACCTCCGTTACGACATTGTGCGAGTAAGTGTACCCATTAGCTATGCCCCGCGGACAAGCCGATTCATTATCGTCATCATCACGGACAGCTTAGCATCAGATTCCAACACATACCAGCTGATGCAAAGCCACCCCGCTCATCAACTGCAAAGCGCCTGTAGCCCAACATTATCGAGTTGAGTTGGCTGAGAAGCTCCCAGAACTCGAACGGTACTACGGTTGTAAGTGATAAGATCACGAAAAGAGTATGTAATGGTGGAGTTCAGAATGGTCCTCCTTAGGCCGGATTCCATCGTCCGGCACGCCAAGCTGGGAATGTTAAGAGGCCTGTAGCGACCGGACAATAGTCGGTCACATTCGAAGATGCCGAACATTTTCGTGACACTTCTCCAGTCCCTTTAATTCAATATCCGCTGTCGAGTCAAAGCCTACGAAGAGTATTTGTCCAGAAGTCAGCCGTTCAGAACAACTGCAGTATGTACGCTATGTAAGCAGCAGGAGACAGTGATTCTCCGAAGGTAAAGGTTCCCGATATTTTCTGCGAGTAGAAAACAGAGGGAAAGCTCATGAGCCAAAGCCCAATAAGCAGGGCTGTACATCACCAATATCTACACATAAATCAACCACAACGCCAGACAATGCATACGGCACAAAAGAAAATAACGTCCATTAGATGGATGCGTAGCTATAGACCAAACACAGACATTGCCTGGTTGGCCAGAATGTTAGCTAATAGAGAACGAGGATCACGAAGCTCCAGGAACAACCTTAAGGACAAATTCGTGATGACACTTACAACCCTCCCATTCTTACCCGCAATAGACTATTTTCCCGAAAGCGCTGAGCGTAGGAAGAAAACGTTGGATTAAACGGTTGCATTTCTCTCCACGTATGGTCAGATCAAAATGCACAATAATTTGGAATGCGAGTCATGCACAAGCCAGATTACCGATGGCCGGTTGTGCACAAGACAGAAAGCGCGCCCACCCAAACTACAACTGCACAGCTGAGCGGCTTCAGCTGGCCGCTCAGTATTTGAACAATTAAATTGATTTCTCGAAAGCGGTACGTTCGAAATTGGTTTCGTTTTTCCCTCGTGCTAGTTCCTGAAGGAATTGTTTCACTGCTCAGAGTTTACACAGAGTTTACAGAGTTTACACGTGTTATTTGTTGAATTTTCACACACCAACATAACATTTACGTGATAATCCCCGTTACTTTGCACCCAGTTCCTACTCTGCATCTAGTCGCACTCATGTCACTAGTCAATGCAGGCTGCTCTCTGCAGTCATCGATAGTCCACAACAGCTGTGGACGAAATGGCTGCCCGTCGAACGTGAGACGCGGTATGCAATGCCACACCTGCAAGGCCTGGTGGCACTTTAAATGCACGGGTTTACAGGACGACCAGGTAAGCCAACTGGCTACCTCTCCTGACCCGTTTGTATGCGCCAGCTGCCTCTACATTAAGGGTGCAATGCATTCCCAAACTAAGAAGAAAGCCATAAAAAACAAGACCAATTCCTCACTACCGAATCACACAGACCAGTGTAAGTGCTCCTCGTTAATCGATGTACTCGCGACGAAACTCGAGCTTCTCTCTAAAGCTCTGACAGACGCAAACACTAAAAATGCAGCGATCTGGACGAAAGTTGACAAGGAACTTTCCTCGCTGAACGAGTACCTTGCACTATCCACCCCTGGTCTGCTGGCTGCGAAAAAGGTTATCCAGCTCTCCGATGCGGCAATAAAGACCGCCACGGCGTCTCTAGTGGACAGACGCGTAAGGGAGAGCAGACTGATAATCTGGGGGTCATTCTCTAGAAAAGTCACGCCAACGAAGCAGGCACAATCGCTCCTTGGCAGTGTCCTCTCAAAGCCTGACCACGAATCGCTTCACGCAGACTGGTTACGCCAGAAGGGAAGCAAGCGAACACTCGGGCTTCTCGTTACCCTTTCCTCGCCGTCGGCCGTACAGAAGGTTTTGGGTCGGGCTGTCAGCGTCCAAAAGGCAAATCCAACGATCAGGCGTCTATCTGAGGATCGCCCTCTAGACGCACGGAAGCCAGGCCACAGCAGTTCTAGGGAAGAGATGCGGAAAAAGCTTCCGGATGGCGCCAATTCGGCCGATCCCAAACTTAAGGCCAAACCGATTGTAGTTATAGCCCCTTGTGCTCCTGAAAGCACGCCGAGGCAAACGACCGCGACTCCGGACAGCAGTTTCTACTCAACCACCGCGGACCCCTCGAATTCTATAGGCAGTGACGCTCTGGAGGAGGCAAGCCTCACGTGGACGGAGCGCCCAAAGTACGTACAGTTATCAGCACTTCTTTCCGTAACAGACGTCAAAGGTGCAACAGTGAACTCCACACCCAAGCTACAACCGAGCTGGATTGGGTCAGACGAGCGGAGTCAAGTGGTGAAGCCTACCGGCAAACCAACCACATGCGCTGACGTCGACATCGGGGAATGCTGCGAGAACCGTACATCCACTGAGGCTGTGAAATTGCCAATCTCTAGCTCCACTCCGTCTAAAGTAGCCTCTTTGATTGTGGACACAACTCTTGCCCAGGACCATGACAATCAAAGCCACAAGCCTGACCACGGCGAGCCGAACAGTCCCTCATACACCCAGTTGGCCACGCTGATCGCGGGTGACTCGGATGACCACACAGGCGCGAAAGAAAGGCGACTGCGGCCAAACAAGCCATATACAACTCGCCAAATCAGAAAACTGCTGGCTGGCTTCAAGGTGCAGTCCTCTGAGAAAACCAGCCTCATGGGAGCACCACCAAAAGAACTACCCGGTGCTGCCACCCAGCGCTCAAAGCATCACAGAGGCACCTTTCCGACCAAATCGCGCCAAAATGCCCAAGAAGCCAAACAGACGCGAGATCGCCCATTGAGCAACAGCGAACCTGGCCGTCCAGAAGAAGTTAAAGAAAGGGCTACAAGTAGCAATGGTCGAAATTTTCGCCCACGGGGAAAAAAACTTCGTCCACCAAAACTAATAGGCCCGCGCAAACCGGGCTCCCACAGGGCGAAAAAAACCCTGCAAATGAAAAGCAACCCACGAAACCACCAATCGAGGGAGCAGACAAATATGCCTCAGAGGTCCCTTCGGAGCCCTCGACTCAAACCCGACGTGCAGCTATTAAGCCTGCTAACCTCCCTGGTTACACAACTCTCGGCTCCTCACCTTCGGAGGCAGCAGAGACAGTGTTGAAATGCTTGTCCACAAACTGTCTTAGCCTCTTCAACAAACTTTGTGATATTAAACAGTCAGTTTGTCTTGAACAGCCGTCCATTATCGCACTCACAGAGACCTGGCTCACACCAGATGTCTCTGACGCGGAGATCTCAATAGACGGCTACTCTATTTTTCGAGCTGACTCAAAACGAGGGAGAGCTGGTGGGGTTGCTTTATACTTACATGCGGCCCTGCCAATCCCGATTGTCCTCTCTGATACCACTCCTGCACCTTTTTGTGATGCACTGTGGCTTCAAGTCCCGCTGCGCGGGTCCGATTCTCTCCTTCTCGGTGTGGTCTACCGTAGCCCCTCGAGTCCTCCGGAAGATGACCACTTCCTCATACGAACCCTTGGGCAACTCTCCTCCAGCTACCACTTCACTCATCTCCTGCTGGTAGGTGACTTCAACGCTCCAAAGGCCCCCTGGACGGAGCTCCAGTGCGTCGGATCAAGTGGACCCTTTGCAGCGGCGTTGACCGAAGTCGTTCAACAGAGCGCTTGGACTCAACATGTCGTTGCACCCACCAGATACCGCGCGGGCCAACAACCGTCCCTCCTGGATTTGGTCATCACCAACGAAAGACATTTCGTTGATCAGGTGACAATTAACGCTCCACTGGGACATAGCGACCACTGTGTGCTCACCTTTGATTTCATCTGCTATTGGGCCAGAAATCCCGAACCCCAAACGTGGATTCGAAACTTCTGCCGTGCAGACTTTTCGGGAATGCGCATCTTTCTTAACCAAGTTAAACTGGGGCCAGCCTCAGTGGAAGACTTATATAGGACTATTGTCCAGAAAGTTCACGAGGCTGACGCGATGTTCGTCCCAAAAAAACCAGCACGCAGTCGGATGAGCCGTAAACTACCCAAAAGGATCCGGCGTCTTCTGGAAAAGAGGTCACAACTATTTCTCAAAAAGTTGACTACAGGAGACACAGAAGATGAGCTGGCATTTCGTAAAATGCGGAACCGCTGTAAATCGGAAATCCGCCAATGGAACATACGAAAACAAGCCACCATTCTAGACCTCGCCCGGAAGAACAGAAATGTGCTGTTCAAATACATGCGGCATCGCCGAAGAAACAAGCCATCCGCGTTCTCCCTGAGGGACAGGAACGGGGAACCCACGAGTGACCCAATAGTGGTATCTGAGTTCTACAGAGATCACTATGCAGGTCTGTATTCAGTCCCAGCGTCCTCGTCACATCCAACGTTGTCAAGGCGTACCTACGAACGGCCTCTAACCGACTTGGTATTCACGGTGGAGGACATTCGTCAACTCCTGCACAAGATCAACCCATTCTGCGCGTTGGGGCCCGACGAAGTCCACCCAAGGATCCTGAAGGAAACGTCGTACACACTGGCAACTCATTTCCATCTGCTGTTTCGTCAGTCGCTTGACGAAGGCCACCTTCCCTCTGTTTGGAAGGAAGCGATTGTCACGCCAATCTACAAAACTGGTGACCGACTATCGCCTGGCAGCTACAGGCCTATAAGCCTCACTAGCGTGCCATGCAAGGTGATGGAACGCATTCTGAAGCGAGCCATTCTAGATCACCTTACTTCCAACAACTTGATTTCTCAAGCTCAACACGGATTTCTCCCAAACCGTTCCTGCGTGACGAACATGCTCGTATTTATGGACAGCTTAACCCAAGCCAAGGACGAGGGACTCATATCGGATGCCATATTTTTCGACTTTTCAAAAGCATTTGATCGAGTCCCACACGTCCCTCTGCTCCACAAACTCGAGTCTTACGGGATTCAAGGGAAAATCCTACACTGGATCAAGGCATTCCTATCAGACAGATCATTCCGAGTGAAAGTAGGCTCGACCTACTCTTCTGCGGCGCCGGTCTCCATTGGAGTTCCTCAGGGCTCCGTTTTGGGACCTTTGCTGTTTCTGATATACGTCAATGACCTTCCAGATGTTCTTTCAAGTCCATGTCTACTTTTTGCGGACGACTTGAAATCGTGGAGTTCCAATGCCAGTGCCCTCCAAATTGATGTAGACGCCGCAAAGCAGTGGTCGTTGGACTGGCACCTTCCTCTGAATGACGAAAAGTGCGTCCATATGTCATTTGGAGGAGACTCAGCGAACTCCTTTGTCATGCATGGTGAGAAAGGACCAGAAGACATCACGAGGATAGATGCCAAAAAAGATTTGGGTATCTGGCTCTCTCCAAACCTGTCCTTCTCACTGCACCTTGAGAAATCGGCTCAGAAGGCATTCGCTGTTCTACGGATGATTCGGCGTACCTTCTCTCGTATTACTCGCACGGACTTCCAAATACTCTATGGGGCCTATGTCAGACCGCTCCTTGAATATGCCAACCCGGTTGTCTACTCAGGACGCACGAAAGACGTAATCCTCATTGAGCGTGTCCAGCGAGCTGCTACGAAAATGGTTGCCGGTCTCAAGTCCATGGACTACGAAACGCGTCTCGTGGTGCTCGACCTCTTTCCCTTGGAGTATCGTCGTCTCCGAGGGGACTCAATTCTTACTTACACTCTGTTTGAACAAGGCTTGGCCGACAGGTTTTTCACCGTTGACCGAGCAAACACACGGCGGGGACATGTTAAGAAGATTTTTAAGCTCCGAGCGCACACCTTCATTAGGCAAACTTTTTTCTCATTTCGGGTAGTTGCTGCGTGGAATAACCTTCCTGATACGGTTGTCCACGCTCCCTCTAGAACTCAGTTCAAAACACTATTAGACACTTATTTACGCGAGTCCTCGCGCTGGCAAACATACTGCCCCGCGCTGAGAACTTAAAGAGCAGTGCTACACCCTTTTTTCACTTGTGACTTTCAGGTGAACGACAGCTGCTGAACGACGAGAACAAAACCGACCCGGGAAACTTGGGCGAAAGCCTCGCTCCTGTGTATCAATCCGTGAATCCGTGAAAGCTACGACATGTCAGGGTTGTGTATTTTCTGTATTCCGTTGTCACACTTACAATTTTCGCCTGAACGTAAACTGCACTTTTAACTGTCGTACATATTTCATCATGACGTTTGTTTTAATGTTGCGAATACACAATTTTCTGGCGTCTTCTTGCGGACTTCTTGCTGAACGAGCGTATTTACGGTCCGTTGGACTGTTTGCCGACTGCTGAACCAGTGGGACTAGATCTCTGTGTTTGTGTCAACTGCCGAACGTCACAATAAATCCTCATGACATTTTTCAGCCGTGAATAACTTTCTTATCATGGAATATATCACTCACACGTTATTCATCCGTGGGAAATTTCTACGAGTGAATATTTCTTTCGCAGCCGGTTACTGCATTTGGATCGGTGTAGTGGATTATTGGATCTAGGCATTCGTGTCCCCATTTGACTACTCATTCTTTTCTTATTGTGATTTTGTGATTTTGTATTGGTTACTCTGCTCGTTAATTTGTTCGAACACGCTGTTAAGCTCCTAGTCCACTACAGTTGCCACTTCATAATGTAGAATGTCTCTGTATAATGTATATGATCTGTGGCGTTTAGTACCTTTATTTTGCTTTCATTATAACACGGTGTACTTCATCAATTGTATAATCGTTTTTTGTTTGAATACGAAAAACTACAAAAACGCGCACTTGTACAATTTCACGCAATACAAACGTGGTCACGTGCTTCGACTCTTTCCTGATTTCGCTCACGCTTGCAGCGGTCATTTGAGAGTCTCATGTGCTAACTCTGGTATCAAAACATTTCAGACCATCTTCGGAATCTATTATACGTGGGAACTGTTCAGAAGAAGACCCCTGAAACACCATAACTGGATTATTGTTTATTCACTGACCTGGGCCAACGACGAACTATTTTAAAGAGAACAATTATTAGTGAGTCTGTTCCATCTGACCTCTTTATTATTGTATACCCAACCTAGCGTTATTATTTTTATTTCTTTGCCACACACTCCTGATGAAGTAACTTATTGGGTACTACACTGGTCATAGGTTTGTGTATTATTGCAAATTCTCCACATTGGTTATTTGTTTAAGTGAGCGAATCTTCAAGGTCAATAAACACCACCGACTCTGAATATGCTGCCAAAAAGAACAAGAAATCGCGAATTGCACAAAGATGTGACTCACTCACAATGCATGGAACTTTCAGTTACAGGTTAAACAATTCTCGGAACATTCCAGAATGTACATGGCTCTTGTGGATGCACAATTGGTGGTGGTGCCGCTCCCGAAATATACTGTTGCTCGATAATTGTTGTTACAAGTTAAAATTGCGTAGGCTATGTTGATTATTGGCAAAAAAATCGTGCAATTTTGTTGTTAAACAGCAGAGTCCTCCATTCCAGCCTGCGAATTATGCTAGGAAGACCATTACGTTGATCACTAAACCAGATGGAACTAAAGTGCGGCTAGTGGTCCACGATGCCTAATCAACTAGCCGAATGGAAACTGCGTCGACCATAGCGGACAGCTGAACAATCCTAGCTGGCCGAAGCGCGCACGTCCATTTCTACCGGGGAAAATGTCTACAATAGACAAAATAAAAAGTTGCCACATTGGTCGTTTAGATGAATACATATGTTCTGCCAAAAGACAAACTTCCTCGTGAGGAGCGTTCATTTGACCATTGACGTCCTGAAATGAGAGCAAGATATAAGTTAGGTTATCGAAATATCATCATGAGGCAGCCGGCTGACAAACTGGGAGAAATATTTATCCTAAAATGGAGGCACTTCAGCGGCTATAATATCGTAGAGACTCGTTTACACTTCATCTTCAGCGGCTAGTTCGCATGCCTACTTACTGTATCCATCAAGAAATACGAGACTTACAGGAAATGCACGGGATTTCATTAGCAGACGAACTCTCTGGTGTTGGTGGGTCATATGAAATCAGCTTCGTCTCTTTCATCCAACGGGTGCTCTACAGCGCTAGTCGTAGTAGTCAGAAATTTACTCACGGCTGTCGAGTAGTTCCTCCTTGGACCCGAAAACACGGACACACACAGACTTCCGAACCACACCATGCTGGGATTCTGCGCTTCTGTCCAGGTCAACATCATAAGACGCCCTCTTTGCGGACCTGGTAGCAAGCACACCTTTGCGTTTTTTGAGCTAACCGGAAGCTAAGGAGCAAAAGTAAATTATTCTTCTATGGACTCACCTTTCAAGCAAACCTGAAAAGCATCACCGCACAGCGAGCAAGGTCCACCATCGCAAGGTTTGGCGTGATATGATACGCGATCGGTTGCACACCAGAAGTCACTGGTAGCATTTTGCCGGTCACAGAGCACACAAAAGCCCAAGTCTGTGCCCCTAGACCGCCATCCGGGTTGAGGTGCAGTATCCTCGACCACAGGCGGCAGGCCATCAGTTGCAGAATTTCAGCCTTGACAAAGCAGGATTGGCCCACGAACAATCAGTTGCTCAAAGCTGGCTGTGGCCTTGCTGGGTTCCAGCCCCTGAAGCTTATCCACCACTCGGTTCAGTTGTTTGCGAAGGGCGTCAAAAGCTGTCGGCGGTGGCTTTGGAACAAGTGTAAGGGGTATACCTTTTTCCGGTAGGTTGTAATCCGACAGCCATCGTTGGTGGATTGTGAAGCAAGCTAAGAAAAGATTTATGAAGAACAGTTCTTACTGCTTGGAACCGACTGATCTCCAAAAACAGAAAACAAATGCATGCACGGCAGCCATATCGCCTGGCGGAACGGGCATGTGCATTCTCCAACACAGAAGTCAACCGTCTGGGAGGATCTGGGTGTTTGAACCACAAACAGTAAGTTAGTTAACGTAGCTTGACCTCACCTTTTTTATGCCGACACCGTCATAGGTAAGGTAAGAAACAACTCGGGAGTCCGTTCGGCGCAGCAGCTGCAGATCTTGCCGGAAGCTGCGTGTTCGTAATGCAATAGACAAACAACCTCCTGTACGGCGTTGTCCAGGCGAACCATGGGGTGGAATGTGTCAACTGTTCACACAGTGTGTTTATGACCAAAAATACATGGACGTTGAACGATACATGCGTGCTTCCTGATAGCTTTTCTGATATGAAAGTAGCAAAGCATTACATCACAGACGAACACGACACTTGCCGCCTGCATTTGCGCCGCCAACTTGTTTATAACGAAAGTCCTAACTGGATACTGCCCGCCTACCGTTTCCTTGAACAAACCGAACAGTTTACGCATAGGAACAGACTGTTCGCTCTCCACGAACGCATACACAACCGGACGCCCGATATCCATGTCGTCCGTTATCAAGAAGGTATAGAGCTTGTATCTACAGGCCGAATATTAGGTGCTTTAAAGAAACTTACACAAAACGTTTTGTTGCGTGCGTTCTGTCTACATTTATGACATCTGGAAAGCGTCGGAACAACGCCATCTGCTGCCATTGGGAAAAGCATAGGTGGTCATAGTGACCTTCCTCTGATTGCCACATGAGCAGTGGTCCCGTCTCCAAAAGTGTTGCCAGCTCCAAAGGCATATCATCTGCCACAATAAAACCCAACTATGCGGCACCTACTCAACAGAGCCAGTCGACACTTCCGGCGGTAGTTGTATATATCCTAAGTTGTGAGGATCTTGCCGAATTCATCGGCCGCAAACTGCCCCGCAGCACATGATGGCGATCAGGAGGGCCCTGAAGGTGCCTAACTCGTCTTCCGTTAGCCGTCGATTAAACGGAAGCCGATAGTACAAAAAGTCTTACAACTTATGGTTGTATTTAAGAAAATAAGAGGTGATTGCCTCCGTAAACAGAACCGTACTGGACAGCTGGTGCTTCGCGTACTGTTTTTTACTAGCAACCGCGCTCAGCTTCCTAGCTTTTGTTACCGGTTCACGAGGGTTAACTTTACCCTATTTTGGCGTTCTTCGTTATTCTTTAAGAATGAAGTAACTTCTACAAAATATCGCATGCGTTTCCACCCGGGAAAACCGGTCATTGGCGTTTGGTTGCTTTATACTCCCCAGCTTAAACAAATGAGATAATTTCGTTTTGGCTACCTTCGTCACAACACCCTTTTTCGTGGAGCTCATCTTCCATTAAGCGCAACATTGTCATACAACAGCAGTGCAGTGGAGATGCGAGTGCCATCTCTGTGGATGATATTCTTTCCCATATATGCATAAATAGCCTGTGAACAATGCAGCGTCGGACGGTAACTGTAGGTTAATTACCAACACACTGGCGTCATTCTTATCAGGAACATGACTCACCATAGTCGGAATACGTCGTACAGCGTCATCATGATAACGGTAGCCGTTGTTACTCACTTCGACTGCTTATCGCAACTGCCAGACACGTGTCTATGTGCGACGCTGCTTATGAAGCCCTACATAGGCATGGCAACCTAATCCAATGACAAACGACTGTCTCGCTTACTCATACCTGTGCGCGACGTCGCTTAGCTTTGCTACCTATAGTAGATACCAGGCTAGTATCTATGCGGGCCGGTAAGAATAAGTCGTCTACAATGTGTGACAGCCTGTCTTGCTCATGACGGTACTCGGTGCAATTTAACTTGGCTACTTATCGCACCTGCTGGGACTTTATCCATGGGCGGCGTTGATTATGAAGTGTTGATTATGCGCGGCAACCTAATCCAACCTAATCCGTCATGCTCATAATTATATGCGTTGTCGCTTATCTCTGCTACCTAAGATAAACACAGGCCAGTATTTATGCAAACCGATGAATGCGATGCCTCAATTATGCACCCAAACTTAATCTAACAGCAAAAGACGGACGTCATAGTCATAAATGTAGTCGATACCGCCTACTTTGGCTAGATATCGTAAATGGTAGGCCGGTAGCTACGCGCAACGCCGAATATAAGGCCTCAACTATAACCAGTAGCCTAACCCAATGGCCAACGACGGCCCGTCGTACTCATAACCATGCTCGATGTCATCTACCGTGGCTAATAATAGTAACTGCCGGGCCCGTACACATGCTCGTACCTGGCTACGATGCCTCAACTATACATAACAGACTAGTCCAAGGGCCAACGGCCTTATCCATACATTTCGTCCGTCTGCCAACCCCATGTCTAGAAGTGCACAACCATCTTTAAAAATTCGTTTCCGTTTATTGCTTGCGTCGGCACAAACGTATTGTGTGGTCAATCCAGTTCTCAGCTTGAGGAAGTTGTTTTTACTCGACAGGGTTTCTGAAAGGAAAAGGTATAACCAGTTACGACTCGTACATACCTTCCGCGATATAAGTTAAAACAACTAAACATAGTTGGAGTGGCTAACTCACCAAGTGCTTAGTAAAACCATTTGTCCACAATTACAGATTGGTGTCCATGCTGAACCTGGCGTTCTACTTTTAAAAAGGTAAACTCGATACTTGCTCAATTAGTCCCACTGGCGACAATGACAGAGCAGTCTGTATATCGATTATTCGATGGCGGGATTCGGCAAATATATGCATTATTGGGCGCAGGGAAGTTAAAGCTAAAGAAGGGTGTACACTTGTCAGCCGCAAGACCAAGTGGTATAGACTTGAGCCGTAGCGAAGACCTGGTAAGTGGGCGGGTGCTTGCTATCAACTCCGCTCCTTTAGCGCACTAAATCACAACTTTCCTCCATTTCTGCTTCATGATACAATGTAGCTTAATAAAATCGAAAGTTCCGTCTTCCTCATCAAAATTCGTAACCATCCTACACTCAACCACATTAGCAATCCCACCAACAAGAGTCTCCGTTCTGGGCTTCAGCCAACTCATCTTTAATGTCGAAGTATTGCAACCCATTTTCACTTCCAAAATCATGTCTGTTATATCCGAATAATTGAGCTACTGGGGGAGGCAAACCCGATGCGCCCCAACTGTCTCCGATAATGATAATCTAGCTGAGGACTGCAAGGACACATTCTTCAATGAAAATCTCTGGCGCACAACCGAAAAACCACTATTTAGCTGTCATTTTCCGGATCCGCCGGCACTGACCCACGCTAGTTATGATTTTCACGCAACCATTGTCAAACACCTGAAAACGTCTTAGTTCCGCCTTTCGAACAAACCAAATCTCACAGTCATATAACAAAATAGCCCATACTACAGCCAGCACACACTTTCCTTGATATTCAGGGATATATTGCTTTGATGCCATAGGTGTTCCGAATTAGAGAACGCGACCGGAGCATAGCGGATTCGTGCATTGACCGTACCTGCCACACTGAAACCAAAATTAACACCACTCCGAATCTATATGAAACGTTCCACAAATTCGTGTGCGACTCTGTGGACTGTAGGTGGCGTGTTCAATGACTGCATGTCCAGAAGCATAACCTCACACTTTGTGGGTGCAAAGTGCATACTGATGGATGGGATGACTTCAGTTAGTTCATCCAAAAACGCCTCCGCCTGCTTCTCTTCGAAGACGAGAACGATCCCGCCTGCATATCCTGGCTTCGTCCCAGACTATTTGAACACCGCGGTTCCATTGTTCGCTTCATTATCTCATTGATCACGAAGGTAAATGAACTGGATAGTGTGGGCGGACGGACGGACTTCTGACGGACGCCGCTTATGGACGGAAGCATTTGGGGAGCTTCCCATATCTTTCTGTACCATGTCCGCCTCTCTCGCGTGTCCTGCCCACGACTATGCAAAAGACTGCACCGTCGACAACTCTCACTTCAATTGCATGCCTACATCTCTCTAAGGATACTACTATCATATGCTGAACTACATTATCCGCCTTCTGCAATGGAGGAAAGGGAAAATCAAATAAGAGCAACTTTTGTCGGACGCCTGTGCCAACGGCATGAGCTCGCCCTGCCTGTAGCATGTATCCCGTGCAATCTTCCTTTCCAAGGGAAAATTTATTGAAAGCAGAGCGAAAATTTCTAAGAACTTTTAAATACACGTGGTATGACGCCTCAGAGACAACTCGTTTTACGAGGCCTCCACGCTTTACTATAGGCTGTAACAGCGCAATTCTGGGGCCAACTCATCGTACAACATCACCAGATGTTTCTGAGCTCGTGTCTCTGCAAGCTCAAAACTACCCTCGTTGCGCACAATCGAGCTCATAATTACATATGCTCACACCCGTTCGCATCGACCGCGTGCCTACTATCTACACCGGAATATAGATTACCGTTTTTGAAATCCGGCAGTGTTGCCTCAATGAAGTAGTTAGGAATTGTGACCACTTTTGGCTGCCAGTTTTTCCGGGCCGCGATGTAACTCACATTGTAATGATTTATAACACACAGTTTTGACACTTTTTCTCATTTTCAGTCCCCAGTGTAGTCACGACTCCCTTATAGCCTCGTTTGAATAGCAATAATGAAATACCGTGCACCTTCAATGGACCCAAGGATGCCCTTGATGCATCCTGGTCTTAATTTGCTACGACTCCTTGAAAAACCTTAACCATGATGACAGTCCTAAACGGCTCACCCAAGATGTTCATGTACGGGACTGTGTAAGAATCCGAGTACGGCGTCGCGTTGACGGTACCCCCACCATGTCCAGTTTGATGAACTACCCGTAGTTCACCATATCCCTAATTTCTCCCGGACGCGCGTATTACGTGCACTCACGAGATCGCCTCAATCCAAACGGATTGAGTTGTTCCAGAACTTGAAAGCGCTGAATACCTTGTTGCGCTGCCTGCTTTTCCGGCCCATAAACCCACTAATTTATCCAGCGGTACTGTTGGTGTTTCGGTATATCAGTGGAGAGTACACCTCGTCTTGCGCCAGATATATACAGCGTGTGCTGACCACCATGAAAACAAAAAACTTACTACCTGTAACGAACTCATTGACTTGGTCAGGACGTCTGCCGCAACGGTAGAAGCCTTTTTTGTATACAAGTCATGAATGGCCGCTCCATTTTGAGGTAGCACAGGCATTGAGTGAGTAATTATTGTTTATGTCGTTTCAAAATTATTTTCAACTTTAATACGGCAAAAAACACGTGAAGAAAGCAGCTTTTTCCCCAAAATTTTCTACCGTTTTCACGGAGACCATACGCAAAGACACCAAACCCCGCGTCCACAGTCAACCCCGAGTTCGCTTAAACCACTTCCAAAAACTGCGGTCGCATGTGGAGACTTCAAGGGCTCGAATATATACTATCAAATAGTAAAAGTTATGTTAAAGATTCCTTTCTTCAAGCTACTTTTTTAAAGAAATTTTCGGTGTGCGTCTTAGGTACGGCGCTCCATATATCGCCGCCAAAATGCCGGGAAACTTTATGGAAGAGCCAGTTTATTCACGTGTTTTCTTCTGCCTTGGATTTGGAAATAATCTCAAGTCTACGCGAACAATAATTACGCACTCTATGACCGCGCAGTCTCACAGTGGGACAGCTATTTGCACTCTGTATAGGCAAAAGTTTTCTATGTTTGTCTCAGGGGTCGTACCAAACATAGCCAATGAATTCGAATTTTATGGTGGTCAGAAACATGCTACATCGAGTGTGCGGGAGGGCCTTATCTTCACCAGTGTACTGAACCCTTGACAGTGCCCTTGGAAGAATTACTGGGTTTACGGGCAGAACGAGTGGCAGAAAAACAAGATTTCCGGTGCTTTGAAGTTCTGGCACTAATTCCACGGACTAGGATAGACTTATGTACGCGTGCACCAGGCCCGGCCTGGGAATGTCAGGGATATTTTAAGCTATGGGCAAGCCGTCAACCTGCGGATGGCAGTCGCGGTACCGTCATCGCAACGTTCGTGGACAGTTCTGGATAGAACCTCTTGGGTGAGTCAGTCGGGGTTGTCATTGTAGTTGGGATTGGCCAAGGAATCTTGACAAATTAAGACCAGCATGGGTCAAGGATATTCTTGTGTCCATCGAGGGCGCACAGTGGTTCGTTGTCGTTCAAACGAGATGATAAAACAGCCGTGTCTAGCCTGGGGAAGCAAGGTAGGAAGAAGTGTCAGAAGGTCTGCTAGAGGGCACTATGCTATTAGTCAGACTGCGACCCGAAATGGCAGGTGGAAAGAAGTGATCACGATTTCCGACTACCCCATTTCCAAAACGGTGATCAATATCCATTTGGAAATGATGGGTGTGGTCAATGCGAACGGGTCTAGGCGCGTGTGATTGTGAGGGACGCGGATTATCTAAAGTGTGCGCAACTGGTATAACTCAGTGGGTGCACGGACAAGAGAACAGACAAAAACATGAGATGCCTGGTGGTGTCGCGTGTTTGTACTAAAAGGCGACAAGAGAATGGCACACACAGCCTGAGGAAAAGCGTTCAGACTTTGCAAAGCGAGTTGTTTTCAATGTTGTTTCAATGTTGATTCAATGTTATCTTTGTCTCTTCTTGATTACTTTTCGGCTAATCGTTACGCACTATTGACCACGGTGTTTCCTCCCTAAAACCCAATGTCAAAACTTCCGCGTGTAGGCCTAACCAGAAGCTAACTTATGGCTCCTTGGAAATTATATCGTAACCATCCTAACTGGTTAGAGATCATAAACACACCACAGCACACTGAAGGTTCACCACTTCATGTACGCCACTGCCCCGCCTTGTATGTGCAAGCAAAATGTTAATTATTCCCTGACGTTGTTTTATGCTATTTTGATGTTTCTCCAGCATGTATGGCTCTTTATTTCATCAACATTTTGATAATAGCGGTCTGCTTATGAACAACGGTGGTACGTTGTGACCCAATAATTCAAAAACTGCTCCGTTTTTCTCCAAGAATCGGTGCGATTTTGCTCTCATTTCGCGTCACATTTCTGGTCTGCATGATCTCTAACTTGTGGCCAACCGCAACTCACAATGTTCATTTCACTGTTCACAAACCCGCTTCTTTCCTAAACCTTCACAAGGTTGCGTGTAATCACCGTTTGTTCGAAACAACAAGACTTCATCTTAGCGCTCCTAGGTCATTCTGTTGCATCGTTGCATCGAAAATCTCCTTGAGTTTGCAGCACGGTATCCTGATGTGGTTCATTGTTTCACGGCTGCCTGTTAGGTATCGGCTACACAAAGTTGATTAAGTTAATGCGTGTACACAGCGTGCCAGGAAACACATGCAGTATAGAAGGGCCAGCTTATTCACCGGCACAATTTTATCACCGTAAAAAGACCGATGAAACAAACGGAATTACTTGGCATCCTCAGTCCGCAGACAAGCTATCTGTCAAAGTTGACAGGAAGGAGCGTCTGGTAGGCTGAGGGTACCAGAACGGAGCGACGATGGCAGTTACAAGATGGATTTTATTTCTCTCTGAGGGTTGCAGGCATCATCGAGTCCCATTTCCTCCGGTAACGATTTGAGCCAGTGGCTCAACCGGGCAGCCAAGGCTCCGTCTTCTTTGAAGAAAACTATTGCAGTCCAGTTTCACAATGCTTTCAATAAACGTTACCGCCTACTTAGCAAACGTTGCTACTTTGACTTGTGGGAGCGTCCAATTAGAAGCACTGGACTACGATGAACATAGTTTCAACTACAACCTCATCTCAGGTCTTATTAAACATTTTTGTCGTTTACAACGAAGTCCTAACAGTTCGGCTAACTTTCTTTACATCATTTAATTTTTAACTTAGAGCAGTAGTTGAGGTCTTTTCACCCTCTTCCGTTCTCTAATTATCAGGCTTCTCCGCAACCTAATCCTGGCAGTATTTGTTCGATGAGTTTGTCACTAAAATTGGGGTGCTGCAACCTGACGTCACACTTCTGCTTTCCAATGCTGATACCTTGTTGCGTACTAGAACTAAGCTCTGTTGTCCTTGCGCTAACCAGGAACCATGCCATGCTAAGCCAATGTGGCAAACTACCCAAATTAAAGCTCCTTCCTCAAACCCTAACTAACAATTCCCATGTTTGGGTATTAAGGCCGACTCTTACATGATCTTGATTGTCCAACTGTAGTCTAACAAACTGCCGAATCTCAGGTGCGCTCGATAAGTCAAAAGCCACTTGCTATTTCGCGCTACGCCTCAGCTTTTCCCCTGCCGTCGCACAATTTCGGGACTCACGTGTATCTTTTATCTATGTATGTAGTATCTTGCATGCATGTATCTTGCCGATCTATCGCCACATATCATTACTCCTACAATCTCATCTAAACTATCCTAATAAATAAGCAGCTAAGGAAGGCACACCTGACATGGTCATACTAAGAATGAGTAGGGTTACTAACTCCCATTCACCCAGGAGGAAATATTTTTCAACCGACACCCAAGTGACACATGGCCAAGTCGCCACGACTCCCTTCAGTGACACCAAGCGATTGACCGACCCTGACTCCTCACCATCCATCCTCCATGTGCGTTCAAACAAGAGCCCCGCAGTCAAGATGTCCAGGGCTGAACCCTCCCTATTCTCTAGGTCGTTCCATTGAGCACTTCGAGTAAGATGGGGTTTTATACGACACAAGATTCTCTTCTGCTCCGGTCGCTTACGTTCTTTCCACTGCATTACCAGGGGATCCACGAATTTAAACAGATCTGACAAACCTCAGGTTTTGCGTGCATTAACCGTAAAATAAACCGTCTTCAGCGAAATGCACTCATTTGCAAACTCAGTTGTGAAAGACTCACGTGGAACCCAGCTGAATCTCTTGTTTGCGAGTCTCCTGTCAAAATCAAAATGTTACACAAATGGGTGTATTTCCAAAATTTCGAGCAATTTGAGTTCAAGTAGAATATAATGTAGACGGAATCTCGGGGGCCGCTCCTACCTGATGAAGCCCAATAAGAGCGAAACCGGTCATGGGTTGTCGAAGAATTTCCAGCAACCTTATGCGTGGTGTACTACGTCAAAACCGCCCATCTCCCCACGCTTTCAGCCAGTTGCTTACCCTGACACGGTGCTTAACTCATAAAGTCTTAAAAAGCGTCAGTTCTTATTGCCACGCTTGCGCCTGAGATTCTCCTAATATACAATACGCTTGACTACCTTCAGCTTGAGCACACGAAATTACGATCTTCAATCGTGTAACATGCTTGGTACCAACTGCATTGCTCGACGGCCCAAATGTCGAACCCATTATTGTGTAGCAGAATACTAAAGCAATTTGGGGATGCAAACGAAGCCGTACGCTCGGTTCTCTGTATGCATCAATTCTAAAAGTTAAAGGTCAGGGCTACGTGTCCCCGACCGCAAAGATAGCGTATTGAAAATTATTCCCTCAGCACCGACATTTGGCAACTCATGGCTACCAAATTAAATTCATTTATCATCCCTTATCCACGCCAATGGTTTTGGCGTGACTCACTCAGAGAGTTTGATCACTATTCACTCCGCAGATGACTTCGCAGGCCGCATTGCCGGTGGTGCATGTAAGAATGGCAGCCGAATTACGCCCTTCTACAACTCACAATTAGCTGAATCTCTCAGATAACTCATGCTATTATGCAGTCAATTCAGACTGTCAGGCCAGCAGCCAGCCGTGACCGCCCCGAAGTTTCCGTGGCATCCTCACGCGCTTTAACACCTCGTTTACACACCACTATATCGCCTGCTCTAGCTCTCATACACCGTCAGTCTGACTCCGTTTTCTTTTCCCCGGTCACAGTTTTCGCCCCTCTGGGGGGAAAATTCATGGATAGTGGTTCTTCCATCTTTTTCAAACTGGAATTTTTTGCACCTGACTTCAACCGCGGGTGCATGCTGTGTGCTTTTCTGACCTGATTTTGCGGCGTTTCCCGGTGTTACCTTCCTGCGACCGGATACAATTTCTGGTACCTGGAGTTTGGTGATGCAGAAGCCGAAATAAGGCCGTCGGAGGGTTGCCCGCCTTACAACTTTCGCGGCATGCGGAGCTAATAAACCTGCGCGTTGGCCAGGTACGGTCGGCGGGGATGACCACTCTGTCGTGTTGCAACCAAGTGACTATGCACGCTGGCCAACCATACGCTGGCACCTGTGAATCATCGGGTGTCGAGGCGTCAAGACTGGCTTTTATATACAAAAAACAAAACTGAGTCGCAAACGTGTGCTTGTAATGCTGGCTCAAATATGTCATGGTGTTATCGCCTATCCGCAGTTGACGTTGATTAAAGTGAACGTAAATTATTGGACTATATATCCCACTACCCTCTTGAGTATATTCAGTCAATGGTTGCTTGATACATACCCACTTGATTTGCTTGTGCTGCATTACTGGCCTGCCTATGCCCGAGCCGGATTAAGTATGTGGCGGCTAGAGTTCATTACCGCGGAAACCGAGAATAATGCTTTTAAATGTTTAGCCACCTTGGAGGTTCGGTGGTATGCATCGGTATAAAAACTCGTGTAGTTACAGGGTACGCCATGATATGGGGCGTTCCGATCCAGCTCACTAGGAATCATGGATCCACAGATTGATACACAGCATCGAGGCTTTCGCCCAATTTTCTTGGGTAGGTTTCGTACTTACCGTTCAGTGACTGTCATCCACCTGCGAGGCACAAGCTAAATAGGGCGTAGCACTGCCCTTTAAGTTCTCACTGTGGGGCAGTAAGCTTGCCAACGCCAGGACTGGTATAAAAAGTGTCCAATAATGATTTGAAATGGGTTCTAGAAGGAGCTTGGACAATAGTCAGAGGAAGGGAGTCCACGCGGCAGCTACCCAAAGTGAGAAAAAAATTGCCTAATGAATAAATGCGCTCAGAGCTTGAAAATGTTACCATGCTCCCGCCGTGTGTTTGCTGGGTCAACGGTGAAAAGCCTGTCGGCCATACCTTGTGCTAACTGGGTATAGGTAAGAATTAGGTCTCCTCGGGGGCGATGATACTCCGGGGGAAAGAGGTCAAGAACCACGAGACGGGTTTCATAGTCCACGGATTCAAGACCGGCAACAATTTTCGTAGGACTTTGCAGGGCCAGCTCAATGGGGGCTACGTTGTTCAAGCGACCTAAGTGGACAGCTTGGTTGGCATATTCGAGAAGCGGTCTGGCGTAGGCCTCATATACGGTTCTGTGCCGTGTGAATTAGTGCATGCTTCTCCGGCACAGGTTCCAAGCTGCTCGCTAGTTCATGCTATTCTGAGGGTCTATTCCGTACCTGTCGTCTTCGAACTTCGGCAATGCCTGGTTTGGAGGACCTGGTTGGCTGTTACCCACTCCACCTGGTCGGTGATCCTCAACAACAGGATCCCCATACGGACCAATAAACCCTGCGATTCCATATCGGCTTCGCTCCACCTTGTTTCCTCGACCAGCCTGAAATGAATCCCGCTGCCCAAAGAACTGCACACCCCAGCCCACTCACCTTAAGACGTCCGTTACGGGGCTGTCCAAAAACTGAAGCATGTCAGGCCAATGATGGCACGGCACTGCCATGCCCAGTTCGATAGCACACCCGCAACTATTCCATACCTTCTCTCGACCGTGCCCCCTGGCCCACTCGTTCCATTAACTGCAAATACGACGAACTCCCCAATCGACCCCAGCTGACTCCATGACTCATTCATTCCAACCTGCTGAACCATTGGTTCAAATTTAACCATCTCTGTGTTACTGTGCTTCCCACCAAATCCAATAACTTTCTATACAGTTCGCGTTCCGGCTCGTGTGTTGCCACCATCTCTCTCTTCCAAAGGAACTATTATGCCCGCCTCCACAACAGCGACACCAGTGAGTCACTACAGTTTAACTGTATACCATGTTTCTGAGATCATTATTATTATTATTATTATTATTATTATTATTATTATTATTATTATTATTATTATTATTATTATTATTATTATTATTATTATTATTATTATTATTATTATTATTATTATTATTATTATTATTATTATTATTATTATTATTATTATTATTATTATTATTATTATTATTATTATTATTATTATTATTATTATTATTATTATTATTATTATTATTATTATTATTATTATTATTATTATTATTATTATTATTATTATTATTATTATTATTATTATTATTATTATTATTATTATTATTATTATTATTATTATTATTATTATTATTATTATTATTATTATTATTATTATTATTATTATTATTATTATTATTATTATTATTATTATTATTATTATTATTATTATTATTATTATTATTATTATTATTATTATTATTATTATTATTATTATTATTATTATTATTATTATTATTATTATTATTATTATTATTATTATTATTATTATTATTATTATTATTATTATTATTATTATTATTATTATTATACGGGAGAAGGTTCATCGAATAGTCCGTTGAACGGCGAATGCCTGAATGCTATATGGACACACTTTTCGTCATTCAGAGGAGGGTGCCCGTCCATCGATCACCTCTTTGCAGGCCTACCTCCATTTGGAGGGAACTCCAGGATTTCAAGCCGTCCACAAAAAGTATAGAGGGAGGTGGAAGGACGTCTGCAAGATCGTTGACGTATATCAGAAACAGCGGTGGTTCCAAAACGCAGCCTTGTGTAACTCCAATAAGGGACGGCACTGCAGAAGAGCAGGTTTTGCCGACTTTCACTCGGAACGTTCTGTTTTATAGGAAAGCCTTAATACGTTGTCCAGTTTTCCCCTGAACCTCATAAGACTCGAGTCTGTGGAGCAGCGTGACGTGTGGGACTCGATCAAATGCTTTTGAGAAATCGAAAAATATGGCATCCGATATGAGTCCTTCGTCCTTGGCTTGGGTTAAGCTGTCCATAAATACGAGCATGTTTGTCACGCAAGAACGGTTTGGGAGAAATCCGTGTTGAACCGGAGAAATCAAGTTGTTGGAAGTAAGGTGATCTATAATGGCTCGCATCAGAATGTGTTCCATCAACTTGCACGGCATGCAGTCGAGACTAATAGGCTTGTAGCTGCTAGGCGGTAGTCGGTAATCAGTTATGTAGGCTAGCGTGACAATCGCTTTCTTCCAAGATGTTCTTTCAAGTCCATGTCTACTTTTTGCGGACGACTTGAAATCGTGGAGTTCCAATGCCAGTGCCCTCCAAATTGATGTAGACGCCGCAAAGCAGTGGTCGTTGGACTGGCACCTTCCTCTGAATGACGAAAAGTGCGTCCATATGTCATTTGGAGGAGACTCAGCGAACTCCTTTGTCATGCATGGTGAGAAAGGACCAGAAGACATCACGAGGATAGATGCCAAAAAGGATTTGGGTATCTGGCTCTCTCCAAACCTGTCCTTCTCACTGCACCTTGAGAAATCGGCTCAGAAGGCATTCGCTGTTCTACGGATGATTCGGCGTACCTTCTCTCGTATTACTCGCACGGACTTCCAAATACTCTATGGGGCCTATGTCAGACCGCTCCTTGAATATGCCAACCCGGTTGTCTACTCAGGACGCACGAAAGACGTAATCCTCATTGAGCGTGTCCAGCGAGCTGCTACGAAAATGGTTGCCGGTCTCAAGTCCATGGACTACGAAACGCGTCTCGTGGTGCTCGACCTCTTTCCCTTGGAGTATCGTCGCCTCCGAGGGGACTTAATTCTTACTTACGCCCTGTTTGAACAAGGCTTGGCCAACAGGTTTTTCACCGTTGACCCAGCAAACACACGGCGGGGACACGGTAAGAAGATTTTTAAGCTCAGAGCGCACACCTTCATTAGGCAAACTTTTTTCTCATTTCGGGTAGTTGCTGCGTGGAATAACCTTCCTGAGACGGTTGTCCACGCTCCCTCTAGAACTCAGTTCAAAACACTATTAGACACTTATTTACGCGAGTCCTCGCGCTGGCAAACATACTGCCCCGCGCTGAGAACTTAAAGAGCAGTGCTACACCCTTTTTTCACTTGTGACTTTCAGGTGAACGACAGCTGCTGAACGACAAGAACAAAACCGACCCGGGAAACTTGGGCGAAAGCCTCGCTCCTGTGTATCAATCCGTGAATCCGTGAAAGTACAGGGAAGGTGGCCTTCGTTAAGCAACTGACGAAACACCAGGTGATGTTTTGCCAATGTGAACGACGCTTTCTTCAGGGTCCTTGGATGGACCTGGCCCCAACGCACAGAACGGGTTGATGTTTTACGAGAGTTGACGAATGTCCTTCATCGTGAAAACCACGTCGGTGATTGAGGCCGTTCGTAGTTGCACCTTGACACGATTGGGTAAGGCGATGTCCGTAAATCTGATCTCTGAGTGGTCAGAAACGTGGACACAACAGCCAATCATGTTTCAGTTTCACCTGGTGGCTGACTGGCAATTCTGTCTGCAGGCGTGCAAATATCCAGAAGTTTTCACTGCATAAACTTTGAATACGAAGAACTGTAACTCAGTCTTTGACCTCATTTTTGGCGTTTAATGCATTGCGTACCCTCGGTCGTTCTTTTACTGAGAGGGCTGGCTTGTGGGGAGAATCAGACTGAACTGAGCTGTAGTATTTTCGCTGTGGCAGAATGGAAGGTCGATACCATTCCGCGGTCAACAAAACAAATCCAACGTGAGTTGTCATTATCCCAACGCGACAAGGAACCTCGTGTGCATGGTCTATACCTCACACTCTTCACACAAGGCGTAGTCAGTAAAGCTCGCGCATGAAAGCCTAGCTACTCGGTTCACAAACTAACTTCACATTTCGTCGCCTCCAATACTTGGCTGCATCCGTCACGCTTCCCCATTTTCCGGTGACTGATTCCCGTTCTATTCAGTGTACCCTTGATCCTTTTTCCCTTGATCCTTCCGTTGATCCATTTATCTCAATTTAGCTGAACCGAACCGAAATGTGGAACACATTCCTTAAAGTCGGAAAGAGCTCATTTTCATCTGTTTTACCTGGCGGAAGGGAGCAACGGTTAGGTTTCAGCTAGCGTTGCCTGTCTGCCAATTTGACGTAGAGTACGGGCGTTAAAAGTTCCTATGTAGAAAGGATTTCGTGGATTTAGAAAGGTGTTGTTTTGTTTGCTAATAGGCAACGAGGAGCAGAAGGCCCTTTGGTCAGATAACTGACAGTCCAATGACCCAGCGGCGTTTGCTTGTATGTTGGGAAGGAGTTAGGGAAGGAAATCAGTGGACACAGAACTGTGCGGTCAAATGACACTTCCCAATTGCCCAGGTCGAATAAGGGGGTTTGATTGACTAACCCCACCTTGAACCTCTGACTCAAAAGTCTGACCCTCAAAATAGTGGGAGGATGTAGTTTTTTCGGGGACCTTGCTTCTAGCCTCTGACTCAAAAGTCTGACCCGCGAGGCAGCGTCAGCAGTGTTTTCTTTTGGGCCCCTGCCCGGAGCCGATGACTCAATAGTCTGACCTGCTGGACCGCAGGAGGTTCGCGTAACCCGAGGGCGCAGGGAATAAAGCGTTACTGTTTCATTCTTGGTACGGCTGAACACAGCGGGTGCTTTTTGAGCAGCACCGGACTCTTTGGTTTTAAAAGTACCTCGACCGTATTGAATAATGCGCCAGAGGTCACAGTCAACCCTTGGGCGATCGGAGTGTGCGGTTTTTAGGGCTGACCTTTTCTAACCCGTCCTTCCTCGGGAGAAGGCAGCATTGCTGCTTCCACAATTATGGACATGCTAGTCGCCTGTGGGAAACACCTTACTCCTGTTGCAGAGGACAGTACGACTTTACTTCCAGGCTGCCTCGCAGCACAATTACTCGTAGTGCGTGTCTCACTGCTCTTAGTCTGACTGCTCCTTTTTGGCCTTCTTGGCATGGCTGTATCTTGTGGAACGAAGTTCCAGCCAGTCTAGCCCGCTGGATCATTGCAGCACTCAAACCCGACTACCACGTTGAGGTGGCAGCTTTAGGTCGGGTTGAAGTGCTCAGCCCGTCGCTCAAGAATATTTTGAGTGAATTGCTGTTCTCTCTTTCGCATATTGTTTCGCTTGCACTTAGCTCCTTTTGGCCGGTTGATCGAATCGGCTGAAATAGGGCTGTTGCCTGCAGCGAAAACCTCCCTCTCTTGGGCCTTCGCAACCTACCAGCGTCCCCTGTCATTTGTAAAGCTCTTGATCATAGTCGCTAGTTGCTGGTATGGCCTTTCTGGTAGCAATAAGACCTGCTGATCTCGACGATGTCCAACTTTCAGTTAGTCAAGTTCAACAGCTTGGACAGACAGTTCTGAAAGCTGAGAGTGTAGTTCTTTTAACCCGCTTCGACTCAATCTCCAAGCAGTCGTCGTCATTCATATGACTATGCGTACCCAGTGGCTTTCTATCCAGATCAACTCGATACTCTCCTGCTACTGAAACTTGTCGAAGTCGATAAATGGAATTGCTCTGCTCTGTCACGCGTAATGCCGATGGAAAGTGAACTGATAACCGGGCCTGCACAATCGCATAATCAGAGTCAAGTCGCGTGCTTTGGAAGGAACGGAAATCTTCACTTGAGGCCCTTCATCCGCACCGGATAGCCACGTCGTCCCATTGGGTCCATGAGTGTCTTGCGGTTGGGTACCTCCAAGTAGCTCGATGTGAGCGTCTACACTGGAAGTCCGTACTGGCCAGGAACGGGCGGTGATCAGCACACAAATGAATCAGCAGCTTCCCATTATGTGTACGTTAGACATCGACGCCAAAGCCATCACCTAACTGTGCTTCTTCTGGACTTCGTCGTCCAAATTTGGCATTCATAAAGCCCACCAGGGTGACTGTATCCATCCGTCTTGCCGACCGAAGCAGTCGCGACAAACCTCGATAAAACCCATCCCTCTCAGTCTCAGAACTGTCGGCAGTGAAGCATCGGTGTTGAACACTGATGTCTTGCTGTCGATGATGATGATCATGACTCAGAACTGCAGTCCTTCGGGGCGTATACTGACACGGCAAATAAACACCGTTCGCCACATTGACCTTCAGTAAACTTGATTAAGCCAAACACAGCACAAAGACAACTATTTATTGCGATCCATTCCGGTGAAGCGCTTTCAGCTTTGTGGTCTCGTGCAACTCCCACACCATAGCTACCACGAACCATTGCGTCAGGATTACCAGATACTAGCAGAGTGAAACGTGAAACATTTGAGCTCACCGTGAAGAGCTTGAGGTGCACAACCGAGGTAGCGTCTTGTATATGAGTTTCAAAAACAGCGTACTTTGGCAGAGAGGTGAAGCAAGGTTCGAACCCGACCTCTGCCTCTCAACTTTCACCGTTTAGGCTTGGGCAACCTGGCAGTATCCCAGCCCCCGTGCTTCCTTCGGGTAGCATGGCAGTTAGGCACCGAAAGGGTGTTACAGCTGAACAATTTATCTTTTATCGAAGGAAGGTCTCAGCAAAAGGTTTTTGTTGCCTTATTTGCCACAGTACGGACGTTGAAGGCTAGAACGTGGACCAGATCTTTTGGGGTTAGTAATTGATTATTGTGGTTTATTTTTTTGTAGGATAGTTTAGACACGGACTGGCTGATGGCTTGAACGCACTGTATCATTCGACGGGTGGGGAAGAGTGTGAGGGAGGGCATGTGAGCGGACAGCTGCAATGACATTTGACTCCCGGTTGCCAAAGACGAAGAAGGGGATTTGTTTGATGTTCCTCACCTTGAGCTTTAGGCTCAAAAGCCTCAACCACAAGGCAGTGGAATGATGTAGGGTTTTGTTTGGGGAACCCTCCTCTAACGTCCGACTGAAAAGTCCCAACCGTGGGGCAGTGGTTGTCAGGGTTTTCATGGGGGGCCACGCTTAGAGCCAATGACTCAATACTCTGACTTAATTGGCTGCAGCGGGTCGGTCTGGCCTGAGGGCGCGGGGAGTAGGACATTGTTGTTTCACTCCTGAGGTAGCAGTGTACAGTAGGTGTCTTTTGAGCAACATGAAACTCTGGTTTTAAAAGTAATCCGTCCCTAGTGAATAGTACGTCGGCGGTCACTGTCAACCAGTGGGCGATCGGAGTGTGCAGTTTTTAGGGCCGACCTTCCCTAATCCGCACTTTCTTGGGAGAAGGGAGCTCGATGCTTCCATAAATATGGAGATTCCTGTTGCCTGATGGAAGCACAATACTGCCTTGACAGCCTATCTCAGAGGACTGTACGACGTTACCTCTGGATCGCTTCATAATACGAAGTGTGGTGACTCGCTGTTCTTCGTTGGGCTGCTCACCGTTGGCCTTTCTGGTATGGTTGAACCTTGGGGAACTGGGTTATAGCCAATGTAGCCCGCAGGATCATTGGAGCACTGTAGTCCGACCTTCGCGACAAGGTGGCGGCTTCAGGTATTGACAACGGGCTTCTCCCGGATGTTATATTCTTCGACTTCGCTAAGGCCTTTGATTGAGTTCCCCACAACCCACTACACAAACTCGAGTTGTACGACATTCAAGGAACAGTACTGAGTTGAATCGAGGTCTTCTTTCACACCGAAATTTCCGGATCAAGATTGGTACGACTCACTTCTCTCAGTCCCCTTCGGTTTCTGTTCCGGGGCCACTATTTTTTTCAAATTTGCATTAATGGGCTACCGGACATTAAAGCGGGCCTAGCCGATCTCGTCACTGACTTTCCCTAATCCTGGAACTCCGATACAAAAAAAACTCCAAATGGATGTGGACGTGGCGAAACGATGGATGCTGGTTTGCTAACTTCCTTTTAACATTCAGTGGGTTGTCCGAGAGCTCATTCGCGATACTTGATGGTGGAGGACATCATACAGTATCCCGGTTGCATACACAAATGGGTCGAAGTGTCTGACCGATTTTCATTGTATTTTTGCTGCTCCGCCAAAAGAATGCACGCAATTCGTTAACCGTTATGATGTTGATTGTCACATGGGCTCTATCATGGGAGGTAAACAGCACCAACGGTACGAGAAGTTTTCGTGGCATGCTTTTTCCCTTCTGCCTCGTCAAATTCTGTTCATCTCTAGGTTTCCGCCACTCCAAATGATGAGCTGATAGACCGTTCCTCCACCAAATGTCCTGCGGGTTTAAAGAGGCTTCATGACGTATACGTTACGTCATCGGTAGAGTGCGCCAACCAAGTGGTTCATGGCGGATTGCTGGTTGCTAGTGATCGGTCTATAGACTATGGAGGTCGCTTGGTCTCTTCTGGTTGGACTACAGACTTCGGCGTGGGGACTTAATCCTAACCTACTCACTTTTCGAATGTGGTTTAGCTGCATCGTTGCTCACCTTTCACTCCAATGATAGCAGGTGGGGACACAAAATGAAGCTACAGACTGTAAGTGCACGTACTTTCGTGCGAAAACATATCCTCGTTGCAAGTTGAAAACGCGTGTAACAACTACTTCAAAGTATTGTTGCCTAGAGCGGTTCCAGTGTGCCCTTTCTCCTGTTCCAGAACCGAGCTAGAATTCAAACTTGCCCTAAATGGTATAAAATTAACGTTGAAAAGTACTCTACCGTTTGGAAAGCGGGTGACACCATTCTAACGATGAATATGCTGCAGCTCACAGTTCTTTTGTTTTGTATTTTAGACATTTTTCAATGTCCAGCCGTCATTCAGAAAGGTTTTCGGTTGCGGATGACGACGATGACATCTTCAACCCAAAAAGCAAAGCCTTCTGCCAAGCTTGTGTAGATGTGTCTGCGTTCGCGTCCCTGCAATCTGACCCCAAGTGGTTTGAGAAGAGAGAGAAACTTGGTATGTTTTTCAGCGTGAGGTTCGAGGCTACTGTCGGTTTTTTGCAACCGTTTTTTGCCCTTAGGGCAAAACTCGTTTAGGAGCTGAAATTTTTGTCAGCGCCAGAACAGGTCACTCAACAGACGGCACAGATTCTCCGGGCCCTCCTAACAGTCCATGGTCGTGGGAATTGTATAAATCACCTGTAAGAAGTTCGCACAAAAATAGCTCGAGTCCTCCCAAAGGTTGGACACCCTAGTTTAAAAAATCGCGAGCTCCCAGTGGGGTGCATCCCTTCAGAAGATACATATCTTTAAGTTCATTCATGATGATGGACACCACGGTCATCTACGCTGTTACCAAGAAATGCGCGTGGGCCATTCGACACTGATGTGCACGCGTAGGTTAGTGTATCTATTCACAACAGTAACCGTTCAGACTTATTGTTATTTTTTTCAGTGAAAAACCACATTCGTGTCAAGCTAAACGACACGTACTAAAACGTTCCCCTACGCTGCACTCATGGTTTTTCTCATATTACTACCTAGGTAGCATGCCGACAGAGTCAACTGTGCGGTGCGATCGAGCTGGATGACTGCATTTCGCATGCACGCGTAACAACTGCACGTCGCTATGCCACATGACGCTTGAAATGAATAGTTCGTATTGTCTGGTATTGTCAAAGTGCGTCCAACGTTGAAGGACAGTTAGGTCTGATTGCTCAATGATTAACTCGTGCACCGGTCAAACGTAAGCATTCCATTTAACTTCTTTAAGGGAACAGCACAGACAGACTACACGTACATTTATCAACCAACGGCGTTATTGGACAGCAACCCGGATTGGATTGATCGATCGCGGCGCATTACGAACCGGCTCTGGTTACAGAAACCATAATCTGAAAGTGAACTTTGACCTGTGAGGGCCGAAGTTAGACTTCACCAAAAAGTTCAGGCAATTTCAGACGACCCGAAAGCGATTTTCATCTACCTGAGTTGAATTCACGTACTTCTAGGCAAGTAGTGCAGTTTGACCTGCCCAACTCAGTGCTTGACACCGTACGAACACCTACAGAGAATGGCGCCATAATTAACGCTGAATTTTGCCTTGTCAGGTGTGCTAACTGTAACTAATTACTCTAGCCAGTCACGTTCGCTTATAGAGCCCAAACCGGCAACGTAACCATCTTGGTACAGTGTGTCACTAGCGACGCTTGTGATTTGCCTGCTATGCGCGGGTGCCCACTAGTTCAACAGTGTAGATTGTCACATCCGTCTCGAGTGCCTACGGCAACGATGTGCAGCGATTTTACAACAGTTGGTGTACGGCCTAGAACCTGTTCACATCAACCGCAAACTCATTATTTAAAGTCGTGCCGTAGCCCCACTGAGGAAGCTTCCAGAAAGCAACAAGAAGTTTATTACAGGAATTAGTTACCCCATTTTAATATTATTGCCCTTTAGTCGTAATTACACCTTTTGATCGGAATTGAGTGTAAGGTTTCCACATCTCATCCTAAAACTGGAAATGTGGAAAGAAAATTCCTAATGAATAGTGTGTTATCTTCAAAAGTACATCTGGTATTAACAGGAAACAAACTGTATATTAAAGATGAACTTTTGATGAACGACTGGGTAAAACGGTGCTCGAACTAGGCTATCATGAACTGGAATGGACACCTTTCCCTTAGAATGAATGTTCATTAGAATTTCCGATAATTCCCTATATTTCCGAATAAATTAAAAAACGGCGGAATATGATCTTCACTCAGTGGGTGGAATAATGTAATTACTGTTTTGATCAAACTGACCAAGCATTTGAAAGCAGTTTCAGTCTCGACATATCGCTGCTTCCGTTCATGCACAGGAGCGTATAAAATGCGTTGTTCGATAACTTAAAGTAACCGTTCAAACTATGTGGATGCCGTACTTGGTGAAATGCGGACGATTCGAGATCTCTATCAAACCGGATACAACGCATAGAGAGGACTTGTGTCGTTGAAGAACATCGGGAACCTGTACATTGTATTTGAATCTTATCTGGCGGTCATTTGTCACCGACTAACCGTTCCCAACTTCGACGGTAACACAGTTCTGCGAAATTTGAACGTGTACGCTCCCATATCAGTCGGATAATTTTGCATAAATGATACAATCTACGATTCCGTGCGTTCGCGAGCGGAACCTCGAAAGCCTGTGAGTTTCCATTCTGTAGAAGCATCCCATAGAAATTTGGTTAGACGATTTCCGAGGGGGCCTCCGTTGAATAGAAAAACTACGGTTGTTGTGAATGCAATCCATAAACAACAACGTTAGGATGGGAAAAGGCGAGTATTTGCAAGCGTTTACTGAAATTTTCTTTCGGTTGACCTCTACTGAGTTTTGGAACATTGGTATTTGTGAGGACTGGTTTCGCTAGGACACAGGCTTTCAAACTGTCAAGCAATCGATCTTTATTCGACTGTAGGAGTGGAAAACTCCCTTCAGATTCCAAGCAGTCAAGTTTCCGCTCGCGTTCAGACGCGAACAAACAGTGTTGTTAGCATACATGAGCAAAGTGTGCTTTGTTGTAAATAGTGATTTGTTCGCTGAGCTAGTAACTTTGGTTACAAACGGTTAATCACAAGTCGAGATGCTATCGTCCTTATGGTGTGGGTGGGCGTGCGCCCTTCCAGTTGCAACGCGCCGTTGAAAACGCATGACATCTGCCCTCGGGTTTGGAGTTCACTCTTTTGTTTTTCAGGCTGTCCACTGGACAAGCTGTCGCTTGGTCGAGCTACTTGGAGTCTGCTTCACACAATGGCTGCCTACTATCCGGAGAAACCCACAGCTCAGCAACAAAAGGAAATGGCGGGATTCATCAAAGGCCTGTCCACTTTCTATCCCTGCCTTCCGTGTGCTATCGATTTCAGGAAAAGTAAGTTCGCCCACGTTCACTTCATTTTCTACTGGACCGCATTTCACCCAAACTTAAACCAAGTGTCAGGTACACCCTGCCTCCCTCTTTGCATTTTTAACACAGAATTTTTCGTGACCGTGATAGACAAGATTGTCACGTAAGCTGTCATCGATCTGGATTGTGAAGTAGGCCACGGTCGAATGATCTCAACATACCGAAGGAGTGTTGTCATGACAAACGAAAAAAATGCAAACATTTTTTTCGTTCATTAGGCTGGTTGTTGATCAGATGGCCGTTGACCTGTTCGCCGAGCTTGCCAATTAGCTGGCAAACGTTCCTTCCCCAATCGAGGAGACATCGTCAGCGCGCAGTTGGGTGGGTACTTCCTCCTTACCCGCCTGCGGTTACCTAGTTTTCGATGAGCATCTCGTGTCCTCTCATTTGGTTGGTTAATTGGTATATACCCTTCTTGTAGTCTTATGGGCCCGATTTACTCTGCGTTATTGTCCGTAAAGTTCATATTCCACTGGTCTGTTGCACAGTTCCTTTGGGAGATTTAGGTCTGCTATCCGACTGGTCCGTTTCCCGTTTGTGTTGCGTTTTGGCCTTCCATCCTTGAGTTTACTCAGTCTCCATGGCGATCTCTATTTTTGACGGTTTCGTTTCTTCGATCCGATTGATCCTCTCTTAGATTGTATCGTAGTCTCATCTTCTTGGGTATGATTGTCCGGTTGCAATTCCCCGTTTGATGTTGTTGTTTCATTTTGTGTGTCGGCCGATTTGGCTGCGCTCGACCGGCCAGTTTTATGCCTCACTATGTTGAGTCGTTCTTTATCCTCCGATTTATTAGTCCAGTGCTACTTCGGAAAAGTAGACTAATACCTTAGATTCCTTAGTTTGTCTGCTTCTGCTAAAAATTCCCCCTCCGGTTTGTTGTGTACCTTTGCATTCGGTAGTTTTCTTGCATCCAGTGGGTCGAATTCAGTGTGTTTGTTGATAACTTATTCAGTGGAGTACCATGCTTCTGTCAATTCTTTTTTTCTTGGGCCAGCACGTGAACGCCACTGTAATCGAATTTGTGTCCATCGTGATCTTCGTGCATGGAGACGAATGAAGATTGAACGTATCTTTTGGTTACAAGCTTATGTTCACGTAGAGAGTTTCCTTCCTGTTTGTTCCACGTTGCATTTGTCGGGATCGCCTCGCTGAATCTTGTACACAGCAGTGGTCTTCATTATTGTGTCTAATCGTCCCCTTGGGCTTGACATTGCTCTTTGTAAGGTTCCTACAGGTTTGAGACCACGGTTGTGTTATACTGTCGGAACAATCGTACAGTCATTTCCGAAATGTTCCTGATCTATGGAAGTGTAGTCTTTTTGCCTTCTTGTACTGTTGAGCTTCTTTAGGGCTGCCGGAGGAAGTTTCTGGGGTATCCATTTATCTGGAAAGCTTTGTGCAAACGTTTCTCTTCTCTGACTTTTGGCTCCGTAGTGTTGCAGTGCGTCTGGTCCGGATGCGGCTTTGTTTTTGACAGTTCGGATGATTTATGTGGTAGCTGGTGCATTGCCTTTCTGTAGACTTCCGTCAGCAGCTGTCCGTGTGGCAATCTCGTGATGGGGACGTATAGGAATGCCAGTTTTCCATCGACTTCTTCCATTGTGAATTGGATATCATCAAAAACGCTGTTAGTCACCTGCCTTGTTCGTGATAGTTCACTCATTTTAATGATGACAAAGGTGTCATCCACCTAGCGGATTCATATCTTGTCCGGATGTACAATCCGTTCCACTTTTTGCGTCACAATTCCTGTGATAAATCTAGGACAACTAAAAGAAGCACCGATGAGATCTCCGATCGGACAAAGGGATATAAAAGAAACTACGAAAAGTTTGAATGCTGTCAGCGCGGCTCGCCTTTCAGGATGGGGTCTGCGTGATCCCCACTATTCATGGTTGGAGACGCCACAAGATGTGGTTGCTAAATGAGGTTATTTTCAGTTTATGTTCAGATTGCGTCAGTTAGATAGTGGACGTGTAGGCACCTAGGAATGATTTTGATAGGTTAGCACAAAGCCCCTTCGCCATCCACTTTTATTCTCTTCTTCAAAATAAGGCTGTACGGCAGGGAAGCATCAGTGATGAACACCGATATTGTGCTTTGAATGATGGTGATGAGGACGATGGTCATTCTAGTGAGCACAGTATAAATATCAAATGAATTAGCGATATCTGACTTGACAAGCTGCCCAAAAACTGGCTGACACTTCGTGCGCAAAGGATACCGGTAGTCAGACCGGCTTGGTTATGTCGAAAAGCACGTGGTTATTTCAGTCACTTTTCTTCCCGATTATTTTTTCGGCTGTCTTCACTACATGGGGAATGCACATACCCTCTTTAAGGGCGATTTACGTCATGGCAGTTAAGCACCAGCGTGTATTACTAGTGTGTTGCTGCCAGTGGTGATTATGATGACCCACACGATTCGAGTCAAATGTCGGTGGAGCTGAAAGTTTGCCCCTTGGCACTTTTTGAATTGTCGATATGCGATGTCGACCCCTGTGTTGTTTGTGATAGTTCCTCTCTTGTGTCAGGTCTGCTGCGCCTCCAACCTGCAATCAATTGACAGCGCAGTTTCTCAACGACTTCCACAAAGGGGAGTTGTCGCAGTTATATCTTTCCTTCACTTTATTTCCACATCACAGATTTGGTTCTCAACCCACCGGAACTGGGAAGTCGTCAGGAGCTGAGCGGTTGGCTGTGCCTGCAACATAACCTGGTGAACAAAAAATGTCACAAGCCTCTCTTCGACTGTTCCCGCGTGCTTGAGCGTTGGCGGTACGGCTGGGCAGATGGATCTTGTGATTTACCTGGAATGGATTAGTCTGTCTTTCTTTTTGCTGCTACTCTTTCCTGTCAGAACCATATCTTTTTATGATAGCCTAGTCATCTCGGTGAAGTTGCATTTGTAATAACAATCCGGTTTTCAGCAGGAATGGCAGTTATGAGAATTCGCCTCTCTAAGAATGGACAGTGGGTGGGTATGTCTAGGCTGACTACAGTCATCCGATTTTTGGTTGAGTAGAAAGAGTCACGTGATTCAATTTTAACTATTACACGATGTCATTAGCGAATTAAAACGTCCCACTCTCAATCACAGGTCATAAGTCAGATGACCACCCACTAGTAATACAATAATGTGTGACGAATAAATCACACAGACTCCTAATTGATGTGACTGAGCGAAACCATCTATTACAGAGGATTGCTCCCCGCACACGGTCACAACGACCTCCATGTTCCAAAACTGTTTACCTACTGCAGGTAGGTGTTGTCTAGTCGTGACACAAGGGTTTGTTATGCCCACGTTCGTCCATGCGTTTTTACCGATTTGAACTGATGTGTGCTCCCTAGTTGGTTTTGAACTCAACCCTGGTGAGCGGAAGCACACCTGCCTTATGCTACTGTGGTTTTTAAGTTTCGAACACCAACGATGTACATCCGGTTCGTTTAGTAGGGGGCACCTGCCATTCGGATATGGGGGATCATCGGTCTCGACTGGGCCAGTCAACCACAATGCCCTGGGGTTAGTGTTTAAGTGAGATCACACTCTCGTTCGGTGCAGATTTTCACTAAATTTTCCCCGTAAACCCGGGGTACGAACTCCCATTTAGGGGACTGGAAAACCCTATGACCCACAAACTGTGGAAACGGCTTGCAATGCAATGCCGTATACACCGTCTGTTCAGAGGACGTTGACCGTATTCGCGATGAGATAACCACAACTATATATGAGGCCAGAAACTACCCATGGTGTTTTCGAATGCGTACACGGAAACCACTGGATCACTATCACCAGGTTCGAGACGCTATATCCCTTCGACCTCAGAGTTTGATTCGGGTAAGCGATCAACTGGATGTGTGAACGGAGACGTGGTGAAACCAGAAAGTTGAAGAAATACAAAACACTTTCGCGGTCGAGAATGTACGGGGGCCGTTTTGCTTAAAATGAGACGTCAGGGTTAATTAGAGATCATATTGAAAACCAGCGCCCCGATCCATGGACGAGTATTTCCACATAATTACTGGGCCAAAAGGGCTTCTCGCGGCATGATCTAATGATGAAGGTGAATCATTATGTTCTTCATTCACCAGATTTTTCGCACTTATTTTGGACATGCTACATGGAAATGAGGCCCATCAAATGTCTTCTCTGTAGTCAAACAAACCCCCAAACTGATTTAAGGCTGTGTGGTTATAAGCCCCACATCTACCGTGAAACAGCGACCAACTTCCCTAATATTTCAACGCTTAACTTCGGCATGTAGGACATGTCCGAGGACGGCAAACAGGATTTCGACCTGGTACAGAGGCAATAAAAAGCCGTTCCTAAACTAATTTGTGTTCTATCAAATTTATCGTACGACCGTTCGCTCTGCTGCTTGCCACAGAGGCCTCGTTTATATCCAGGCCCACAGGCATTCCCTTCTCAAAGGTTGATTAGTTCACTGGCCATGCTGCAATTACCGCCCGGTCGCAAGTTCAGCTTCTTTAGAACAAACTCTCTTCGCTGGGATTTGGTGGCAAGTGTATCGTTAAATTACACGTTCTATAACCTTATTTGAATATCAGAGTTAGGCTTTTCAGTACGTTAAGACCATAACAAGGCTAATCAAGTCAGTTTTTAAAAAAATGCCACGGTGGACCGAAGAACGCATTTCATTGGTCCATTGATTACAAATCCTGGTTACGTACGGGACTTCGTCATCTCGAAACAACTCGTTACCAAAGGTGACCTTTTTCTTCGCATATTTTGCTTGCCAGGAGTTCACGACAGCTAATCTTCTCTGTTTAAGGTTGGCCTGTACTAGAAAACAACCAGACAAGTTACATTTTGGAGGTGTGTTGTTACCCTCCTAACGGTGTGGAGATTAGCTGAGCACACACTCATTCGCCTAGTCGCACAAATCCACTCAACTAATCGCACCTACTTCACACCCATCCCACAATTGCCACCACTTGACCTATGTTGACTGTTACGATGAGTCGGACACAATCTCGCCCAAAATTGCTACAGATGTGATAACGAAGAAACCTTTGGTGGACTCAATCGATCATGTGGTAATATTTCCCGGAATAATCTTAGTCTGAATTATTCAGTGCGGTTTAGAAGAGGGCAGTCAATGCGAGCTTATTCTCAATCAATAATTTGGAAGGGTCCAGTTACCGATTGTTTAGCAAGCCCTTCTGAAACGAGCTTATTCTCTATCTTGTCGAACACTACTGGCTTCGGGACGAGCCACACGATAGGCCAGATGACAACTGTCAGGCTTACATAAGTTCACATAATTTTTTACCGTCGAGGACTTGGATTTTAGGACATCTACAGTACCACTTGCTTTTCGTGGATTTACAATTCGGGAGGTCTTGAAAATAATGCACCTCGGAATTACTTAGACTTCACGGACCAATAAATCTTCATATGGCGCATCAGCTGAATATTCAGTCAGGACAGTTAATCAATCAGAAACGGAAGTATGAGATATTAAAAAAGTGAATTTACGGTTGGGCTGGAAATGCCTTTCGAATCCGATACCTTAATGACTATGATTTACAACAGCATGTCCAAGTATGCCCCCTGTGCAGTCACTTGGAGCTTGAACTGAACGTGAATTCAGTCACGCTGCAATGCCGGTTACAACCTGAGCATCACCACATTCTATGGAAACGAACTACACTTAAGCAGCAAGCTGAAAGATTCAATTTAACCGCTTTATGCCGTCTAACCAAAAAAAACATGGATGTAACGGATAAACACGGGAGTACGTTAACTTTGGAACAATGTTGATTAGAGCACCGTCGGCTTAAAATGCTCTACTCTGAAAGCGGACGGGAGGGGATAATTCTCCCTTGATTTTTTCTGTGAAATACTCGTGTGGGATTTTATTCAAACATTGAAAAAAATCATCAAACCAAGATGAATGGGAATGCAGAGTCCAGTCCTGGATAATTGCTACTTGTGTCGGACTATAGTTTTGCAGTTCTCAAACTTGTGGACAAACTTAAAATAATAAGGGCTGAAGGAGGCTGTTATCACGCCGTGTTCAATTATGGCCTGTGATTACAGTCCACTTGGTTTATTCGATGGAATGAGTGCCAATCAAATGAACCATGGGAACGCTGGCAGCACCTAGTAGAAAAGTGCACAAATTTTTGGCGGCACACACGACCCAGCCTACGATCCGTGTATACGATCCAGTCTACCGCGTTACAAATTCTAATACGAACTGCTGTTTGTTCTTATCTCCGTACCAGTGAAACGCGCTGCAAAAATGTCCACCGGATACTATCCGTCACTTCTGACACTATCTCGGAAGCGCACACGCCAAAAAAAAACGAAATCCACAATACTGGAAAGGATGGTAATTGTTTAGGAAACAATTCTCCTGGGACCGCTGAATGCCAAGCTGACATAGACAAGCGACCGTGAACGAACAGCGCTCATATTTCCTTGGCAATGCGCTTCGCATACTCCTAATGCATACCGATAACGTTGGAAGTTGGATTTCAGGCTGAATATGCATAAATGACTCCAAAAGTGGTCACCTCATAGTACAATAAGGATGAGGAAAGATCCAGCGGTATTAACACATACAATGTTTTCTCAGACACTTGTCGTACTTCCGCTTTCCTTGGTAGTTTCGTCGCTTTCCCAGGCTCACGAGGTCATCTGTTCGTTGTGGGTCACCCCAGCAACCAGGGGAGACTGTTTTGAATCTCTCGAGAAGAGCTCCCATGACACTTTCTACAAAACTTTCTAGTCGCCCATAATGTCCAGTCTAAGCACGTATCGCCAGATTTTGCCGATGGTCGTCTGTATGTTCAAGACTGCTTTCGACATGGACTGACCAACAACAAGTCAAGTAATTGTCTTGGCGAGGTGCGCTTGCCCACTCGTGCCACAAAGAACTTTGAACACCGAAAATCAAGACACGAAGGCGTAATGTTCCGGAAGTGACTGCCTGATTGAGCTCAACATCGTTTGCAGAACAGGCATTCCTTTCTAGGGTACACAATACTAAGCAATATAGTCCTAAAATTAACATATTTCGTTCAAGTTACCCACAGTGAGTATTGAACAGGCCAGTAACATGTTGTATAGTCGTGATCTTTGCTCCTAACGCATTGTTCCATTTTCCGATCACACGTGCGATGATGAAAACGGTGTTTGCTATGCCAAACAAAAGCCACCAAACTGACATATCGACCATCGTTAAACAAATGTGATTGGCGAGTTTGTGAAAAATTAGATCTGGAGTACGAAAGACACCCGTAGATGACGGAGCTGCATCGTCGAGCATCAGAACTTCCTGGTATGTCTAGATTTACGCGTCGGTATCTTGATAGCTGGTCGCTAATATTCAATTCGTAAGCTTAGATGTTGCACTCAGAACCAGTGCTGATCGACTGCATTGATTTCCTGCGCAAAAATGCAATATCTGTAATGGTCCCGTGCCGGTAGATAGACCGACATGAACATTTTATTGACGACGCGGCTCTGTCTCTGACTCCAGATTAGGCGAGATCCAACTAAAAATAGGAGGGGGCGAGATGGCTCAAGTGGTTTGAGCGCGAATCTGCTGGCCGGAATGTCCGTGGTTCGAACCCGGCCTCTGCCTCTCGACTTCCCCTGTCTAGGATTGGGCAACCTGGCAGTATCCCAGCTCTCGTGCTTCCTTCGGGCGGCATTGCAGTTAGGCACCGAAAGGGTGCTACAGCTGAACGAACTAAAAATAGGAGATAGCATTGAGATGAAACTGTTTAAACACACAAAACTTCTGTTCAATCATTTGAAAAAAAATCGGAGGCGATTGAGAAGTCATTGCTTCAGAAGGGTCCTTCTGAAACACCAAACGTCTTTATTTCACTGCAGCTCGAAGTGCTCGCCTGACTTCCACACTGACAGTACGTGGGGCCTCCTTAAGTTCGACGCATCTAGTTTTGAAGCTGAAGCACCCTCTAGTCACGAAATGTGTAAATCGGTAAAACTAAGGCTGTGGCCAGTATATGCGGACATTGGAATACTCATGAGTACATTTCTTTGCCATGAGTACAGAGGAGGCCGTGATGTTAACACAAGACAACACATCACCTAGGACTGCCGAATTTATCATCTCGTGAAGATATCGAACTGGCCGGCGTGTAGTTTTGATCCCCACCGGAATGAAACTACACAGAGCGCCTAGCACAGCGGGAGTACAAGGATACTGACGACCGAGGACTGAATTGCTCGCAACTCTGAAACTGAAATGCACCAGCGTCGGTCACCATGCTGTCCACGAACTCATTAGTAGTATTGCAGAGTAATTAACAGAAATTCTGAGGCAAAAACGGTCATAAAGCCTCTCCAAAATCTCTCCCATAACCAGCTTGCAGTTTGATGGCTTTGTACCAGTTGATCAAAGTGATATTCTTAAGTTTCGGTATGATATTTATCTGTCAATCAAACATTATCAACTTCAATCTACCGGGAATGGGATCCTGATGATATGCTTCAAACCTTTCATATTGTCCGAGAAAAATCAATGCATTCGGTCATCTTAGAATACATCAATCACTTTGTCCGTTCGAACGCGTATAACGTTTTACGACTAGATCACGAATTAGTTCGCTGTAACAAGAACTGCTCTGAATAACTGGAACGGATCGGATCAAACCTTTTCGACGTCTAGCTGCCATGCCACCCGAAGGGAGCACGAGAGCTGATATACTTCCAGGTCACCCATGTCTAGACAGGGGAATTCGAGAGGCAGAGGTCGGGTTCGAACCGCGGACCTTCCGTCAGTAGGTTCACGCCCTAACCACTGAGCTATCTCGAGCTCAACTGGAACACCATTCACGTTGACCCGGAGATGTGTCTGATCAAATGGATTTCCTCTGTAGATCTATTCTGCGTTTGATTTCATAAAGGCTTAGAACATCAGTGCTTTTAGGCATCTCAACTCAGAATAAAACTACCCTCCCCTCACTCAACTGAAAACCACATTCTGATTTCATCATCCAATCGAGGTGACAACATCAGCGCGTTGTTAGGGGACGTAGTGCAGCGTAGCGATGGGTCGGTGATTGTGCACAACCACCTCGATTGGTGATGAAACGTTTGCAATCAAACTACCCAGCTCAACGAACAAACCCACGACAATCTACGCTACTTGAGCGACGAACGTCCTTCCCAATATCAAACCACAATTCTTTTGAATTACTGTTGTTCGAACGGGAACCAACGGTGATAATGAGAGGTCAGAGAGTTCAGGAAATACACAAGTTATGCAGAGAAAGCGTATTTATTTCAGCGAAACTGTGGAAAAATATCATGAACCCACGATACAGCGTCCAGATTGGGTTCTTACTTCCCTAAAACAACAAATGGGAAAAGTGTGAAGGATACCACGTCAGATCTAGTGTTGTGGAAATGAGTCATGTCGCCTAGAACAATCGCGGATGAATGCTCTGACAAAATACCTCTGCATCTCGACTTTTAATTTAATTTTTTTCATCTGGCAAAATACAAAACCTGTGTAAGACAAAAGTGAGAACACATGCGCATAAGACAACCCTTGAGGAGACGGGCTTCCCTGAATGAACGAGCAGTACGGTGATCAAGTGTTTATGTAGCAAAACAACCGGAGACATGACTGTTGACGGTAACAGCAAAACATCTAGTTTGGGAAATTCCAGCAGCCATCGGTGTTTTCTCTCGTTCAGCTGCGACACTTCGGTGAGCCTTGGTCACGATGAAAACAAATCGTTTAGATTCACGGAGTCGATACAAGCTGAGATATGTCACAAGAGCTGAGGCGACTGTCTGTCTTCATCCCAAGATGGGTGTTTGAGCTTAAACTTAGATACCCATAATAAATGGCGTAGCGACACACTACGCCGAAATCTGCCCAATTCTATTCGAAGAAAAGGCTAGAAGACACGGTGATATACTGCATGCTCCCGGTGGAATTGCTGCGCTCAATCAGTGCCGTCAACGGCCTCTGTAACAAGGTCTTGCTGTTTACATCCATCACGATTCACAAGCCAGACCATGCAGATGAGGATAAGCATCTGTAATCTGACCAAGACAATGACAGATTGAGTTTAGCGGGAATAACTTACCAAGTTTGAGCCATTTAGGTTGAAGTGAACAGGTCTCGGGACCGGAATTGCTGGTGACGGGCGCGCGAGTAGTTGTCGTCCTGCCAGTTTGGGACTGGGCAGATTGTGATGTCAGAGGTTGCATCCTGCAACAGAGTTCAAATGTAGAGATCGTCAAGTCACACGCAACGAGGTGGTACAGCTTGGCAAAGAAAAGTGGGTCGAGCGGCTCATTCAATACAGACAATAAACAACTGCTCACCAATTGGCAACCACTTCTCGGGCACTATGCATGTTAGCTGTTGTAGCATCGGAGATCAATTCAGGCCGAAGAGCTTCAAACGAGAGCGAGCAAACAAAGGAATAAGTGTCGGACCCGCACACACTATCGATTGTTGAGAAAGCACGCCATACGACAAAATTAATGGACCTGTACTTCATTCCAAAGTATCTTTATTACCGTTGAGGACAATAAAAAATAACGGTCAGTCAGGGGATGAATATCATCATGGGGAAAAGTTCGAATTAAGTGGAGTGCTACAGAAAACTACTAGAAACCACAACCTTAGACAGCCAAATCACCGTACTGCCTCGTCGAATACTTGTCGACCTTATCGTGATCAAGACACAAATTAAGTAAGGACGAGGATGTATAATAAAGTATGTAAAAGAGAAGGATGTATCTTATTAAGGTCAACAGAAAATACCATAAGTTCAACAGAACATAACAAAAACGAGAGACAAATTAGATCTCACACAACACCAGGCTAACTTCCGAATGAGTAGTAAAATGGACAGAGGTTTGAGGCAGCCATCTAGAAACTGCATCGATGAGGCTCAACCTTGGAATGTAGGCCCTGTATCTTGAGCAAACGCCTGTCAATGGTTTAGACAAACTTACAAAATATACCTAGTAATCCTGTTCCACTACTGTGTAAATTTGCTCATCGTTCATTTTGATTGGTCTTTCTCTGTCGCTGCTGCAGACCTAAGCAGGTTGGATTGTTTCTACCTGACCTCAGTAGACTTAATATTGTGAATTCCCCATTAGCCTAGCAGCTCGGTAGCGTGCATAAACAACATCCACATCTATGTTGTTCACAGGTAAAGGAGCCTCACAATCAATTTTGCTCTTCTTCATTCGGCATCTTGCCAGTACCTGCTTAAACATCTTGATTTCTGCCCCCAATTCATGTTACTCTGTTGGAACAGTGTTTTAGTTTCCACTCCTTCAGTGATTACGGTGGAAGGAGGAAGGTAAGCAGAGGTCAAACAGCCAACGGGAATGATCAAAACGGAAGGCAACCGCCACATCGAGATTTATTGCTACGTAGCTCGGAGGAAAGATGGCTCAGTGAATAAGGCGCGAACTTGCTGCTCGAAAGGTTTGTGATTTCAAACAAACTCCGGCATCTTCTGTCTAGGCTTGGGAAAACTGGCAGAATCCCAACCTTCGTGCTTTCTTTGGATGGCATGGCAGTTAGGGACAAAAATAGTGTCACAGCTGAGCGAGTATCACTGTATTATTTGCTCTGCTGGACCGCCGAGACTCACACCAGTTTGTACAGAGCAAGCCCCGCTCACTCTTAAATCGGCACCAGATGTATGCCTTAGTTGATTTGACTCGGGGAAACGAGTCGTTCAATATGAGAGGTCGCAGGCGGAACAGATTAGTAAAGTAGGACACGTGCAGAGAAGAGAACTGTTGTTTCTAATCGACAAGGAATACTTGCCATCTCTTAACGGTTGGAAAGTCTTCCGTTTCGCGCTCCACCAGATATCGGTAGTCTTATTGGTAATGTTTTCTGTGACGCTTCTGGACAGGTAGCTTTGGTTGTTAATGAACCCATTAACAAATGGTTTCAGAATTGATGCGCTGCTAAGAGGTGCAGTTTTTTACTTATACAACAACAGCTCCCTAAAATGTCACTTGCTCACCGAACTGTATGTTGGAACCCAATTAGTATGTGACGAGAAATAGTTAAATGCGGTCGGGGCTTACTGTATGAGTTAAAATGAACACATAAGATTGATCGATACGCATGTGCACCCTTGATCAGCTGGGTTGTGTTATGTTAACAACCCCAAACACGCCACAGAAACAATTGGTATGAAAATGAGTGTGTTTGTCGAATCTTCATGCAAGTTGGATTCAAGCAAAACATAAGTTTGAGAGGAACTTGAGGGCTGCGTCCGCCGGATGAGCCCCAACACGGGCGAAAACGGTCGGGATCTGTCGAAGAGTTTTTAGCAACCTTATGGGTAGTGTGTTACGTCAAATATGCCTATTTCCCAATTAGCCGCGGATGTGTACTAGACCAACTGGAATGCCTTCTCTAATTTGAAACGCTCCAGTGGGAGCAATAGTGTGACGAAAATCGCCCATGCGATTTGGACATCACTCGCCGAGGTTGAGAAATTTTTCTTTGTAAACGAAGGTTAATGGAGACAATGATCTGTCTAATTTTATTCTACGTGGACGATCCAAATCAAAATAAGGTTGGACTACCTGAGGGACAGAAGCACGCTTGGATGACATCCAGTGGAAGACACACTGGAGCGTATCAGGAAGTATCGGATCTGACTGTTATCAATACATGGATTGAAACCACGGAAGGTCACATTGTCATCGTCCATCATTCTAACTATAAACCGAGGCTTGTAATTGAGGAGATTGAACAACATTCAGGTTGTGTGGATGCTCCTTGTAAATCTCTATGGTCTCCCCCTTGGCATATCATTTGGTATCCCAAAGTGACGGTTTTAGGTTTGTCTACCGACAGGATTCCAGAATGGTCACTGTCAAATCAGTTCACCCAGATATCAACTAATCAAAAGATAGGTTAGTCATCAAGCCAGCAGAACAGATCACCCGAAACAATTCAAGCATGCAAATGTAGTGATGTCACCTCGCCTGATTATAAAACGTTTTGCGCAAAAAATGGACCAAATAACGGCTCAGCGGAACGTTCAAGTGATTGACTAAGTCACACTGAACAAGTAGCAGCTGGAACCATTTTGCCTATGATACACGGTTTATAGCTGATAAACTGATTTGAATTGAGTATAAACATCCTCCACATAGACTGATCGAGCTGCATAGTTAAAGTCCCCAGGTGGTCCGTGGGAATTCACCAGGACAAAAAAGTGTCAGTCTATCGCAGTATGTGTTTTCTTTCCATTAACATAAAACGTTGTTTGGAAGACGAGGTGAAAGGAGCGTATGCCTCAGCACAGCCTAAAAGCCTACTGAAATAAACTGAACTATCAATTGCTAACCATGGCCATTAGTTGCGACAACAAGTCAGCGCCTTTTCAGCGGAGTTTACGTGGATAAAGACAAGTCCACTGAGCACAATGCGTGCTCGCCTGCAAGTTGTCCAGGAAGGTAGGCACTGTAAAGCACAGAAAATAGGCAGAGAAAATAACTTACCTTCTTCAGCCTTGAGGGACTGGGGCGAGATGTAGACCTTGGTCATAGGTACCAAATTCGCCTGGAGAAGAGGCATGGAAGATGTGGCGTTTATTTGGTAAGCTACTCCGAAACTGGGCACTCAGGAGACATAACTCGATCACATCGGCTTTACTTGCTCACAAAGAGCTCATGTAAGACCTACTGTCCGAAGAGTCCTTATGAGGAAGTCTTATTCGCTGCTGTTTTGTGTCGGTATCCTGACAAGAGTAAATGTGAAAAGTAAACGTGGAAGTGCTTTAGTTGAGATCATCCATTTACCTTAAATCTCCTAAGCCTCGGAGGCCATCCAGATGTTACATGATTGTCATATTTTACCAGTGGATAGTATACAGAGGAATCACACAAGGAACAAAAGTAATGTCCTAATGAACAGTCTCCTCGCTGGAGATAGTTTGCTGTACGGAGCAACACGACATAAAGCTTAAAGGATCACGAAAAAAAAGCGTACTCATTCCCAGAAATGCCCAGTACGTTAACTCGGCCATCGTATTGCCCGGTCTAGCTGAAGGACACTATGATGACTCCACCAGTGACTGCACAACACAACGTCGGTTTTACTCTCACAAACAGCTCACATCCGCCGAGGCTCTCGCAACCAACCGTGATTATGTCAGCCTCAACGAGAGCGAACAAGCTTCAGCTATTTGAACTAGTCCCTTACCTGCATTTCTCGAGCGGCAAGGCCTGAAGTACTAACCAAGGAACACGAATTTTCCAAAGAGCTCACCCAAATGAGTTTGACTTGGTACTAAACGCTGTAGGTAAGGTTTACCCACTGCGGGAGAACGGCATATGTACTTGGCAAAGCCTTGTAAGTGATCGTACTGCGAGACATCGGTTTTAAAGACATTTGAAACGGGACAGTGCACATTGTGATAAAGGTAACCTTTTTTGTAATACTAATTACTGAGAGTGAGCAAACAGGGGAGGCTCACCTCAATAAGAGTTTCGTCCTTGTCCTTGAGGAAGGTTTTCGGAGGAGTGGTGTCTAACAACGGTCGAAAAGAAGGATTGTGAGCATATACACGGAGAAATCAACAAACGGGAAACTGGACCAGTATATGATTGACTTAGAAATCCTACGGGTTAACTCGCCTGGAAGTAACTGAGGTAACAATCTATGAGCGTTTTCGTTAAAACCGTTTGGTCTGAGTGGGAAATCGGGGCTAAACAGTTGTGTGAAGGAGAACATGTCCGTTGACTTAACGATCAGAATTAATGGTATCAACAAACAATGCAGAAATCTGCACCGACATTCAACGGAAGAGGGGACTCAGCATATACTGGATTAGTCGAGGGCAAGCGACATAACTACAAAGGCACCACCGATGCAATATAACGGGTGTTATCAATTTCTATTGCAGAGTAAAGGCTTCAATTGTGTTGGTACCAAACAGTTCTTTGTGACAGGATCCCTTTCCCTCTACCTTTTTTTTCCTTTCTTCGCCGTAAGGCTTCTTAAAAGATGGAACCGGAGGCAACTCGGTGATGAACGTGAAATCGACGATAACGACGATGATGAGTAGTGTGATGGCTAGGGTGAAGATTACATTGGTGAAAATTCTACCGCTGGTGGCAGTGACACAGTGACCACAGTGACAGTGAATTTGAGAGTTAAGGATTTCAGCTGGATCCTTTGTGGGACAAACATTGGGGCGTGAGATGGGATGCGGCATAACAGCGTGTACAGTTGTTGTTCAAAAATGACCCACTGCGCATCCACAGAACGTATGAGGCTCCAAGAACGGAAACCTGAAATTCAGCTGGTTGAACCACAACTCGAAACACCAATGTTCGGTAGATTTGTTGCAGCCACCCGAGAATACAGAAACAACGAAGGTACCAGTGAACGTATGAAGAGGTCGGTCTAGATGCTCAGTCACAGCTGAGCAATATATATGCATTAAAGGGAATATACCAAAGGTAGGATATCTTTCAGACCCTTCCGAAATGCTTATATCTCCAACATACTGAAAACTATCATCCGGAGGAATGAACCCGAAAGGCATAGCTACTCAGTAATCAATTCGAGGAAGGTAAAAGATGTGGAAGTTAAGAAACCACGTTTGTGTTTGCCCCCATATTCTACGGGTAGTCGGTTGCACATGAAGAGTGTATGAGAATGTTTTTTCGTAATTGCTAAGTGAAGCATCAGTGTCAACATTGATGTTGCTGTCTTTGATGATGATGATGATGATGATGGATTGCTAAGTGTACACTGTCAGCCAACAGTCAAAGAGCACCAAGTCAACATCACCAAGAGCGAACAGAAATAACACCATTCAACTTCCGTAAGCCTTCAGGAGAAGTAACTTACATAACTGTAGTTCCGTCGTTTGAGGACACCGTATGTTCTCTTGTATGAAGTGGTAGAGTTCTGAGACTACAAGGAAGATACCATAGTATAGGAAATTCGATAGAAAGACGTAGGCACGATTGTATTTCTAGCAGATGGAATGATGAGAACAATGTCCGTGAGGTAGTTCAAGTGACAACTCCAGTTAGTAAGAAGGATATACCCAGTGACAGATGTCATCATTAATCCAGGCGTCATATTCATGAAGAGTAACTGTGACAGGGTTTCGTTAATTTCTACCCGATTCCATCTAGCCGTAGTAACACGAAACAATATCTAAGCGAATATGTAGTGAAAATTCAGATGCGTCCAACGTGCGTTGGTGGAGTAGTGGTAACACGCTCGCCTCGCATGTCAGATGTCCGGGGTTCAAATCCCGGCACGGCCACTGGATATGCACTGCTGATGAGCTCTAATAAGAGCGAAACTCGAGTCCAGTGCTTCCCTTTGGTGTGGACTCACCGGAATAATTACGCCAGAACAGGAGGACGACCGTTCAAACGAGAGTGGTGTGAATATGAACAGAATATGTAGTCGTCCGTCGTCCCGACCAGGTTACAAGCTTCATTGTAGACCGTGCCGCATGATTCGAATGAAACCATCTGCTTTATCTCTCTACTGCCCTCGAGTAGGAAAATAAAACAGGAAAGCCGTTCATTTGAAGAACAGAAAAACAGATAACACCCCAAATAAAATAGCTTAAACCCAAAAAGAGCGTAAAATGAACTCCGTTTGTGACCGTTCTGACAAAATCTGATAAGGAAGCTCGAGAACCGAGTGCAGTCCATAATTCATCGAGAACCACTGAACAAACTAGTTACAATCACTAGATTGCAGGCAAGTTTGCTTGATAAATTTCAGGATGGATATCATACAACAAAACGGCTATCTTATGTGGTTGAGTCAGAGGGTGTTAGCTGCAGCTAGGTTGCAATAATGTGCGGTAAATGGGAGATACACACGAATACACACCATGTTCCCGAGGATGAAAGCAAGCTTGTAGCACAACTCCGTCGGACCAGTGAAACTGAATAATTGCGCGTGGATATTTGCGATAAAGCTGTTCCCGAGCAGACTTCCGCATAGCTGCTGTTTGCAGTGGTTGGTTCGATGCCCTGAAATGAAAACAGTGATCAAATCAAATACAAATTAACGAAACCAAGCGTATTACTCACACAGACACGCGAACGAAATAGCAAACCAGACCATAGTGGTCAGAAAACACTCGAAAACCCCGAATAGACTGGTTGTCAACCGGAATTCTAAACTACGGTTGGAACACAGAAGGCAGGAAGAGGGGACCTATTATAGCTTGATCGCATGTCGTTTTACCGGTTGGTTAGAAAATGACGGAAAAACCCAGGTTATTGAAACAGCAACAGAACCCTAACCCTAATTCTAACCCAGACGAGCATCTGGTATTGACTTGCACTATCAATTTACGCGTCGTATCGATTACTTCATTCGGTTCTTGGTTGAGTGATGTTTGCTCACCAGTCAGAGTACCCTTGTTTTTGTGCTCATGTGTAATTTGCATACAGTGCGGTGCAGACACAAATCGGTGATTCTAGACTTTGCTCAAAAGGTAGATTCGGACGATTGTGCCAAGGATAACAGAATTCATGCTCCTAGAATTGCTGCGACAATGGCAGAAAACATCAACAGACGGCTTTACCGGGGAAAAAAGGACCAAAAACCCAATCACAGGACTGTATAGCGACATGAAAACTGAGACGATGGGATAAATCACAACCGGCCTGCGAAGCAAACCTACATGGGGGGACACGACGGCATGATCTCACGCGATTCTACGCAATGCAATATGCCGAGTGAAGTTCGTTAAAAAGTCAATGGACACGACCGACAAAACCTATGAAAGAAACACATGTTGTTAACCGAGTAGCTATCTATCGCACGCGTTATGTAGCTGGGTAACGAAAAGAGAACCAGTCACCTGTAGACAGTAACTTACAGCCTGCAAAGCAAAACCCGGAACAAAAATGCCACATCAAGCAGTCCAGCAGAGTAGTGGTAAGACTACGGTTGGGCACCTTTATACTTCATAGAGTTTCCAGGAACAAGCAATGAGAGCAACATAGACTCTAGTCAAGCACGGGAATCATACGACGCTCGCAATGGTATGTGGGGTTGCCGCATCATGAGTAAACATTAATCGTTCATTTAACTACTTAAAAGTCATAGGTAGTATATAACTATTTTCTCAAACGCAGCAATTTCAATGGCTATGGGGGCCCAGCAACCGGAGATGGGAACGAAGGATAGCTGCGTTAATGTGGCATGAACCCCAAGAATATCAGCTATGACGGTTCCACTTGAAGAGGAGTAGAGCGAGTCGAGTTTGACGAACTTGTTCCCCCTTCGAAAGGGACCTACCTTTCAGATGACTACCGTAAATCGAGGGTCCAGTATATCACAACACTGTGTTTTTGAACAAAAACACCCGATAATCGCAACCAGATGCATAGTTGTCTCTGATGACTGTCTTGGAAGCATACACATTCCGCTTCGGCCAGACTTCTTTTCTGCACAAGTTGGTGAATATTGTACGTGTCCGGATATTGGATGGCCTGACAACAGATATCAGGTAGGTAAAGTGATCCAGACTCCCTACTTCTGTGTGGGAGAACGATTAGCTTCCATAAAACTAGACAACACAGGCAAAGTCAAACGCAGCATAGACTTATGACATACCATTCGTTTCGGTAGGCCTGTATAATGTTCCGCAGGTCAGCCTCGGTGAGTTCAAAAAATTCGTCCGGAACATCCTCGGTAGCTAGGGAGAGACAAACATGAAAGGGAGCGAAGTGACGAATGAAGCGTTGGTGTGGAACGTGTCAGTTTTGTGGTCTACACAATCACATCGGTTTCACGCGGTTTCCAATTTGGAGGACACCACTTCCTGGGGCTCATTTGCTGAGCCACAATAAACTAAAAGAGCTAAACCTTAATGTTACAGGTTCTCTTTGCGTAGTGTACGAAAATGATTGGATCAGCGAACTGATAGGTTGACAGATGATTCGTTTCACAAAAACCGGTTATTCCACTCGCTACAACAAACTGTACCTGATCCCATCGCTGTTCAAGTTTTCCTTTAGGTTCCAACTAAGCAATTTATGGTGTTGAGTTTTCGACACCAAAATCTTTTACAACAAAACTATACAATCGATCGACCAAGCAATCACGAAGTTGGTGTTAGTGAAGATCGAACATCAAGTAGTAGGACTCACAGTCACAATAATTTACTTTGAACTGAGTGTACAATCGACGATGCCTGCATGACCGAATCGGAGGATGAAGAACTGGCAGACTCAGCAAAGGTTGTATTCGAAGTTAATTTTTCCAAACGGAATGATTCCAAGGTGATCAGAATTTCAAACTTTCTGAAGTGACAGGCTATTTCAGAGAGTATTTCAGGTAACCCGGCATGAACACTAGGATTTCAAAACTATTGTCATTTTCGCTTGTGGAAGATGTCAAACCTCGGGCACATGTGCTTCGGCTGATCATCAGCGTCTAGTTAATTCAGGACGTTTGTTTGAGTTGGATGGAATCTTAATTCAAGCTGCTGTAAAGAACATTCACATGAAAAGTTGGACAGGGCACCACAGAACAACAGATCAAGTGTTTAGGTTCCACAGGCTCGAATCCGCACCAGAATAGATATCATGGCCAATGCAACTGACCGGATTTGGTATGGGTGATATGATCACGTAGTCGAAAGCAACTGTACTCAGCCAGTAAAACAGACATTACTGACGGTTAAAAGTGGTATCCTCTCCCCCACCCATTCAGATCGTAGCACAAGCTCAACACGCGAGGGCAGACATGACAATGTTAACAATGCTACACGTCTGAATGCTTGAATGTGGTGTTGCGCAGTCGTCCTGATGACCTAATCTGCGTCTTATAAGTGACATAGCAAAGACAGGTGTCAGGCATGATGGAAACTCATGAAGTAGCCATCAGAATGATACAAAATGCAATGATACGTTTACCATCACGGGGACAAGGGAACTAAAACAGTGGAGAAGTACCTGGCAACGCAGCGCGTCACTGACTATTTGTTTGGTTGCGTTCCTCACTTCGATGTTCCAATGTAGTAGTGTTTGTGTGATGCTATCATGACCACCTCTTATATTCACAGACCTGTCTTCTGTTAACCTGGCATCCTGAAACTTCGTGAGCCCAGGCAGTTTCTGAATGCTTACAAACTGTTGAGGTCAAACGCCAAAAGCCACCAAACTATCATCCTGCAGACCATAAGTGTGCAAAACGTCAGTGCGACCAGAATAAGTCAATGACTAAAAAGTCCACGTGGAATCGACAACAATCGCCTGCGAAACGGAACGGAATAAAGCTCAGGATCACATCTAATCAGATGACGAGTGCACGCGAGTGTCAACCAAGTTGAACAACGACTACATCAGTCTGGTCGTCAACTAGAATTCAGGGAGATAAGTGTTCTGTGTTTAGACGAAATTCTCATGCAGTAAAGACTGATGTAAGTAGCCCGGTCGCACGCTGTGAAATTTCTACAGGTTCGGTCACAATATCGGAAAAGTTCGCTTGTATTCAGTAATTATCCGAACCTGGAATGATCGGATTGGAAGGTCCTAAGATGGGACGGGAGCGGAGATGCACAGAGATAACTTTTGGCCACAATAGCATTGATCGAGCAAGCAATACCAGATGAACGACCTCCAGTGAATGACATCGATCATTACTTGTCGGACCAGCATCAAGCTTCACGAATTGTAATGAGAACCTCCTCCACCAAGCCCAACCACTTTTCGATTATACAAATCGATGAAAAATCGACAAGCAGTTGATCGAACTGGTAAGAGCAAAGCTCACGCGTGCTGGGGCAGCCAAGATGTTCTTGCTTAGTTCCGTGTACAGAATTAGCATACAGACTGTGCTCAGTCATCAGTTGATGCTTTCAAGCTCTCTACGCTCAACATCATCAACGGGACAACACTGGTGCTTAAACGCTCGGTAGGTTAACACTGTACGATGCGATTCAAACTGGAGGAGGAGGTCTTGATGATGCAAGTCCTGCAACAGTGCTGGGAGCCACTTGGGTTCGAGACAACTGGTTGGGACAGTTCCAGAAAGACAGCAACAACAACATTCCAGTCAACGGATGTAATGGTGGTCTCTTGTCCTACTTGGAGTTTTCGAGATTACCTCATGAGACGGGTTTTTAAACGTTTGGTAACGCTGAATTTCGTGCCATTCAGAGTGGTGATTGACAAGTGGCCAGACTTGACAGTATGCAAGGAGGTCAACGTTGGGGTAGCTGGCGCAGGAAGGTTCATTAACAAACATTCTTGTTTTTGCCTGACAATCACCAACTGCATGTCGCATGTCATTCGGCCAGGGTGTTCCTTTTCCACCAATAGGTTTTTTTTGCCAAAGACTGTTACACATCTTGCGGAGAAACTACATGAACATCCGAATTTTCTACTATAGCCTTAGCAGTAGTGGAACGGGACGAATTTTGGCCAGTAGATGATGAATACCGTCGGAAAGCAGGAACAGACCTTCTGCTAGATTAAACATCAAACTACGGTGTTCCTACGAGGAAACCGTCTCTACGTACAATGTGGCAACGTGTTATTCAATGTGTTCCTTGTCACATCCTAACGATTACATCCAACATCTTTCAAACCTAATCGATCTGGCCGATTACAGTCAGTCGTTCAGCTGTGACACCATTTTGGTGCATAGCTGCCGTGCCACACGAAGCAAGCACGATTAATGGGATACAGCCAGGTTGCCGAAGCCTAGACAGAGCGGTCGAGATGCTAGGGTTATGTTCGAACATGAGGAACCTTCCGGTCGGTGAGCGCTTTCGGCCTTCTGGCCTATTACAATTGTTGTGCAATTTGGTTCCTTAAGAGATGCACTCGAGCTGGCCATGTCTGGCACGTACTAATGGCTGTAACTAATAAACTGGAATACCTAATTATGTGTTCCATTGGATTTTAGCAGTAGTTTTACGATCGCTTACTTTAAGCGAAATATATCATCATCATCGACGACATAACATCGATGTTCGATACTGATAGTTATTGTGGAGAAAAGAATGAAAGTGGGTTGGGAACGGACTTGATGATAGCCTCCCACAATCATTCTGACGTGTCTACACTTCCACTCAAGCAATCTCCATAGAAATTGAAAACAGGAACGCCATTGGATTCGATTGGTGGCCATATCTTGCAGCGTCTCCAAACAGGGACAGTGGGACAAACGCGGTCCTCATCCTGAAAGGCAAGTTGCACCAACAGCACCAAGATTCATTGTACTCTCTTTCATGCCCCTCTGCCAAGTCAAAGGTTAACCCCACGCATCCAACCCAACCAAATGCGCACTGATGGTGTCTCCTTGTATTGTTTGAACGTCAACTGCCAGACTCGAAGAACAGATCAACAACCAAAAGCCTTCTCTCTGCTTCCGCCACTCTGCGTTTCAAAACGAGTGGTAGTTAGATATTGATCCGTGCCATCGGTGGCTGGTAGCGATATGATAAGTCCCGGTTCATGGCTGATACACTGGTGGAGCACAGCATGTGACTAGACGATTTTCGTACCGCATAAGAACAGCCTATGGTCAGTACCTAGCTGAAGCACTCGTTCGTCATTGTCCGTGCCTACCGAGTCCAATCCATGTCGACCACCTAAGTGAGTCTCAGATGCGCTAAGCCTGTCCACTTATGCATTCAGGTCTCCGGAAACGACAACGACATCTGAGCTTTTAGCCCGCCATAATAGGGCACTTAACGTATCATAAAACTTGCCTTTGATGGCGCCAGGGCTACAATCGGTTGGAACGTTAGCAGATACGACAAACAGACAACGACCAACTTCCCGCTTGTGAGACTCTTTCACAGACGTTGCCAGACAAACCGCACACAGGCGACCACCAACGGGTGTCCAGTCAACCAAAAATACCTCCGCCCGGTAACTTAGGAGGATACCAACCCATGCACATCCTGCCGCAGCAGCCACTGGATCACCAGAGTTGCACAACCGGAAGCGAGTGGAGAGTGATGGGGCGGTTACCTCAACCACTGTGTTTGCATCTTGAATTCCTGTTTCCGATACACAATGTGATAGAAAGAGCAGGTTGTTGTTGTGCTTGCTTCAAAGTGTGAACATCAAACGCAGCCACATAGACTGGATATCGAGGTCTGAAGATTGAATTCGAGATGCCTAAGGTTGTTAGTGCCAACTGAGGCGTGGATGTTGCGGTCTCAAACGATGCAAGGCGAACTGAGTCGTCAGTGCTAACGGATGGGCCTATAAGGAAAGAGTTATTATTGCGGGGGAGGAGGAAAAGTAAGAGTGTGTGAAAGAGAAAAAGGGGGTGTCAGCAGTGGCATATAATCGCTTACCCACTCTGCTGTATGCAGCAGGTAAGGCTGGTGACCACACGACGGCCAATATGGCATGAGAGTATTATTAGTTATGGGTATCATGGTTATCCGAGGGTTGGGATACTACCAGGGCGCCCAAACCTAGACCATATAGTTTGGCTCAAAAGCCTGACTTCAAGGCAGCGGTGTTTGGCGGGAAATGCAAATGCACCACCATTTTTAAAGGATAAGTCGCCACGCATGTTTCAACCGCAAACCTGGAGGGCCATGAGACTTCTTTGATCAGACCTCTAACCTCTGACCAACCTGGTATGACAGACTGCGATGGGTCACGGAATTTCACAAACCGTCATACCACGGTAAGCTTCAGTCTCTTCGTGACGGAACGCGAAATACGAAATTGAATGAGACCGCTCAATGATTCAAACTGGACCTTCACGAAGTAATGTCTCGTAAGTGGGTTTAACCAAAATTCAAGGCTGTTTGTTTCAGTTTCCTTTATCAGCGACCGAATATGGATCCAAAGACATGGGCAAGTGATTCACAGTTCCATCGTTGCTTGTATTTCAATCGGCTTGAAATTCATTTGTTCTATTTCATCACAGTCTTGTTTCCTGCTTAATACCGCGGTGTCCAACTGCCTGCAAAAAATTATGAACAACCTAGTTCGATCAGTAGAGAAGGCAACATGAACCTGCAGAAGAAAGTTGGATTGGGTAAACGGAAGTAACTGGGATTCAAGGTAAAGGATTCGCAACAAAAAAAACATTTGAACTCACAAGTTATCTGAGTGGTGGGTGCAAGTCGAAATGCGATGCATTCACGGTCGACGTTCAGGTTGACAGAATACATATCCTCGTCAGAACTGAAAAAAGTATTGCAAATGGGAATGACTCAGACAAGCTTACTCGATATCGGAACGTGAGTAGTCCAGTAATTCAAACATCAAAACATACAGTTGAATCAGAGACGCAGCTCGTCCGTCCTACAACCGACTAAAACGAGTAAGAGGTCAAACGGATCGAAATTAAACTGAACAGTAGGAACACGATCACGACGAACGACACTGAGAATTCCGTCGTAGTCTACCCAAACAGGCAAACGGATTTCAGACACGAAATAATGACGTCAGATTCACAGGCTCACATATTAGTAGAGTGAACTGATGTCGAACTGAACATGAGATGGACTGAGTGGACAAAAGAAGGCAAAACAGCCGAACCGGCGAAATGAGGCAGTCTGGAAGTTTTATTCGGTCACAAACGATAAACTTCAAGAAGGCGGTACAGCCGAGTGCAAAAAGGCTACCAAGTGCATGTGATACTCAATGGAGGAAGCATACGTAAGTCAGAGTAGGCAGGTACCAAAAAAGAGGTGGGATAATGGAAGCTCGTTTCGCCACCGTTAATATTCAATAGGATGAACAAGGAGCCCAGGTTAAGTGCCGCTATGAACACGGAATGTGAGGTTAACGGATGAGAAGGGATTCAACATGCTCTGGCCGGATTGCTTGATGTGCATCAGGTATGAATTTCGGAAAGCGTTACAAACCTCTATTGTCCTCGTTGCACAGAATTTCTAAATGTTACTGCTGTCGCATGTTAGCGAACAAACGGATTCGAATGAAATCCAGGTTGCCTGGGGAAAAAGCTAGCATTTTACGAGCACCTCGAATAAGAGAAAAAAAACATGTCTGCAAACCAAAATCTAATATGGACAATTGACCCAACTGTCCCAGAGCAAACAAAAACGATTCGTCCCCGTAAATTACTGTCAAAAGTAATTAAGTACTTTACTGTCAAAAGTGGGGCGAGATGGCTCAGTGGTTAGAGCACGAATTTACTGACCGGAAGATCCGTGGTTCGAACCCGACCTCTGCCTCTCGACTTCCCCTGTCTAGGCTTGGGCAACCTGGCAGTATCCCAGCCCTCGTGCTCCCTTCTGGTGGCATGGCAGCTAGGCACCGAAAGGGTGTTACATTTGAACGATTTTTTATTACTGTCAAAAGTAACCGAATCCATGATAAAAAAACGTTTCGTCTCTTACCTCTGAATTCGCAAGTCAACACCGGCGGTTTCTTCGGGGAACTGTAACCGAAGGGATAGAAGCATGAAGAAATAAAGGAAACCTGAAACTAGTGAAACTAGAGTCTGTAGGATTCCTGCGTCCAAGTTAACACCACATAACTCGGAGTGGAGCCACTGTAATCTAATGGGCACCAGGGGTGCCCGCTTTTTGCCTTTTGTACAATCCTAACTTTCTTTCAGTCATTTCAGAAATGTTTTTGGCATAAAGGGGGTGTACTTCATCTGCGCCCTCCTTACGCTGTTGAGTTCGTCGAGCACCAACATAAAACTGTTACTTTTTAGTAGTGGTCCCGCCGTCTCTGAGTCTTTGACAAGAGCCTGATATTCACAGCAACTGCATTTCTTGCTGGAATTGTTATTCTTCTCTTAAGCTCACCAATTACGGCATATAGTTCTCTAGGTGTTTGCCCTTTGTAAACCATAGCGAGAACGCTTGCTTTATACTCTTTCGACCGGGAGGTGATTCCTCTAATGCAGCAATACTGAGGGTGGCGTTTTCCCTTCTGAATGGTGAATCGTGTTTTGACTGTGCTCAGTACTCTTCGAATAAACTATGACGTCCTTGCATTATACGAAATGACTGTCGGGCCGATCAATTCTCCGCTGCATCTTAATATCGGGGCTAATACCCTACTAGCTAAAGACCGCTGAATATGCATTTTCTTGACGTCTGTTTTTGGCCTCCATTTGGGTTGCAGTTCAATCCAAGACACTTTACTCTGGCCAGATAGATGCACTAAAAGTAGGACATTACAGCGTCCAGAAAACAGTTCTTAATTATCATCACTTTTGTACGCCAAAAAGTCCAGGAGGGGAGGTGCCACGAAGGAGGGTTTGTTAACACGCTGAACTTTACTTGGTGTCAAATTATTGGGAAGTTTGCAGAACCTATTGACCTTATCAAGGTCGATCAATGAAAATGTCATCCACATAACAAAACAACTCGGTGAGCAGTCCTGCCAAATCCTTCTATTCCAGCTCTTTCACATAAAAATGAACCGAAACCGAGTGTTTTCCGAGCTGTTCATACACTATTGACTCTCGATCGCTGATTACTTGAATCCTATCTCTTCTCTCATCCTCACAACACACGTTAGGATCCATGTTGGATGAAAGTTGGAATAAGGAACGATGAACCAACCAAGCGATGCAACCCAGTCCGATCAGGTCAATATGGATAGGTGACCTGTTTCACAGCATGACTAAAGGAAAGCAGCTAGTGTATCATGAAACTGGATTAACGTCAAAATCCAAAAGTAAGTAGTAACTTGTGGAAGTATTGGCAGTTCTAGTTGTTATATGGTTTTCAGGATCTAAGTTGATGTTGGACTTGATCACTGAGCTGGGCAGTTTATCCACAAACAATATGACATCCCTGGCTGGTGATGAAACCTACACCAGATGAATGTTTTAGTATGGAATCGATCAACTGTCATCAGCTACAACTACTCTCCACCGTGATTGGTTCGTTGGACAACAGCGTTCCGAAATGTGATTGGCTCCCTTCGAGTTGTGTTCACCACCAGGCGCAAACGGTGCAATCAGGTTACAATTGAGCGGTTCTGAATTAGCCAGAAAAAGTTGAAGAAATTAGCTAGATATCTGTTAGAAAAAGGGCTGGCAAGAGCTGATGATATCACCTCGATTGGTGAAAGTTTGTAAGGTATTCGAAAAATCCGGCAGACGGGTCAATCAAGAATCAAAAGCAGGTTGAAACAGGCTCAGCTCTCGGACTTAAAATTCCATGTGAACATGGAGATGAAAAGACTGGGAATTACAGCACACGGGACGAATCGTAAATTTTGGGGATTAAAAGTAATACAGGGTTCCCAAAGAATCAAGCAATTCAAGGGCCTTAATTCCGGCAGAGGCAACTGTACAATTAGGCCATTTCCTTGGGAGAAACAGGTGTAATACAAGAGAGTACCAGGAGATAGATTGCTCACCTTGAACTGGTCAAACTGAACATTAGGTTCACCCTGTGACGTCGTACCCATAGGTTCCATTCCAGGTTCCAGGCTAATGCCCAGAAGAGCACCAAGTGTTTCAGGCTATCAAGACAAGGGGAAAAGGAAGGACTGTTGCGCACCATCGGAGCTATTATTTTGATACCAACCGACCGAAAGCAAAGCACTACAAACCGACGAACTGATTAAATTCCACAGTAACTGGAACGGAAAAGCCTCGTATAACACCACAGTTGGCTCGAAGATAGGTTGGGACGAGCGACGCTCCAAATCCGACAGGTTAATAAAACAATCAGTCGTGTAGCTGTGACACACTCTCGGTACCCAGCTAACAGGTTATCCGAAGAAAGCACGGGGGCTTGGATACTACCCGAGCGTAGACAGGAGCAGTCGAGATACTGTGGTGGGGTTCGAACCACAGACATTCCACTTAGTAACTTCAGGCCTTACCAACTGAGCTATCTCGAGCTATTCTAGGGAGAACCAAGTTGACTCCTAGATTGATCATTTCGAATTCCAAGGAGGTCCTTTTTAGCAGTTTTCATTTTGGACGTATCGATACTAAGTCTTTAATTAGAATTCTGAGATGAAATAAGTTAAGTTTTTCAAGTTGAAATGTTTACTGGCCGGACCAGAAATTCGCTAAGGTTTCGCACCTACCTGCACCCACAATAGAAAGGTGAAGTGAAGGATAACTCTTGAGCTTCATATTAACTAAGACCTGCTTGTAAAAAGAGCCTGACCTTAGTTTGTCCAGACCATAAAACATAAAGTCACCCAAGTGCACACACAAACCAGTCTACTCCCTCATTAAGCGTATATCAACATTGAGCCTACTGAACGGTACTGCGGGTTAGCCAACCACATCCAACTCGACTAATGGTGAAGGTGAAGCTCTTGTGAATTCGATGGAACTTTCGTCACTGTAGCCGAGCACACTGTTCAAAAATAGTAAATGCGAAAGCGGTGTGGCACAGGGCTCAGTTCACGTCGATTACCACTCACATCCTTTACTTTGGTGAGTTACACATTCTATCCGCTCGGATCGCGATAATGGATTGTTGGAGTATGCGTGTCTATTCTTTAAGGACGGTGTCGGTTCTTTAATGGGCCTTATCTTGAGACTGAATGTGTGTCACGGTCCGATGACATGACTGAACTTTTTTTCTGCTGAAGATACCAATGTTCAAACGACCTCGAACTGTACGGCAGTGCAAAAGGATTCCATGGGTCCATTATTTTTCACAAAACACTGGACCCAAATATCACAGGTGACATTTTCAGCCTAGAGGCAGCCTTCGGATGAGAATCATCAATATTTGTCGGAGCGTTTACCACCCGAAAGAAATGATCTGGACCGAACACCAGACAGGCTTGCGTTCTTCTGTCAACCACACGCAGCCTATCGATTAGGTGATGGCTCAAAACACATCAGTTGCACAATTCTATGAGAAAAGCGTGATGCTGACAAAGCGACGATTCTGCACGACACATCTACAAACTGTTGCTCAGCTCCAAGAAGTTGACATACGAGAAAATATCGTTGACATGGAAGTGCTCGACGACTGGACAAGTTTTCGGATTCCAAAGGCAATTATATTAGATGGAATGACTCTCATTCCAGCTCACTTGAGTGGCCTGGTGGACCGATATATCTCGAGTGGTTTAAACTAAAGTACTGTCTCGACAAAGCAACATCCCACAGTAATAACAATAATAATAATAGCAGTTCAGCTGTAACATCCTTTCGATTTCTAGCTGTCATTTCATCCGAAAGAAGCACGAAGGCTGGGATATTGTCAGGTTGCTCAAGCCTAGACAGAAACAGTCGAGATGTCGGGGTTGGTTTTGAACCACAGACCGTGCTTTTACCACTGAGCCATCTCGAGTTCACATCCCACGGTGCTCTGACACGAACTGGAAATGCAATTCTCGAACCTGCAGAAACAGGTTGAGTGAGATTGGCAAAAGTAGGCGTTTCTTCTTGCAAGTTATTCAGAACATTCACTCTCACAAAGGCTGTTGGAAAAAGGAACTCAGACTGATATGGAATTTCATGACCCAGTGCAAAGACATTCGACATTGTTCAGTAGTCATCCTGCTACAAGAAAACACCACCGCCGAGGAAACATTTTGGAAAACCGTGTTCCCTCGAGGGGAGAACAGTGTACACTCTGGCCATTCTAGCTTCAAATCTCTGTGAACCAGCTAGCTGAACTTTGTGTCACAAATCTATAGTTCTCATTCAGGAAAATCACAAACTCGGTTTTCAAGTCACACACGCATGCGACCGGGTGTAGCTTCCAGGTAAGTGAACTCTACAAGCTGCATCAAACGCACTGAGATCAGGACATCATCAACCAAAACCCATCCATGATGATATGAAAGGCGTGATCCACCATGTTTTGTTGTCCAACTGTTTCAACACCGTGTGTGGTCAGGAAAACCAGCGGTACTATTAGGTAACCTAGTGCCTGAACGTAGGCAGCAGTCAATAACCAGTGAGTAGCGCTGGTTCGCATATCTCATAAGTTGGCAAGACACTCCAGACCCGCTAACCCGACCGTAAATTCTTCATGTATCTGGTTCACCAATATGGAATTCGTTTTTACCACCAATGACAGCGTATTTCCGTGGCTCATTCCAAGTGAAAAGCACACCGATTTTCAGAGATGAGAGCTTCATAGTTTTTTTCGTTTTCTCTTAGTTCAGACTTCAAACTGCGTCTTGTAACCATATCGTTAGTAGGCGCTACTTTAAATTAGGCGCACATCCACGTGGACTAGGAACCCTTTCAGGTTAACAGACACAAATGCTGCCGCGCCCATCTGGACGTTGGGACACAGTATTGTGTACTGCTGCCATCAGCAGACATGAGGGTGGGACATTCGAGCGAAACAGCACGGTGGATCATGCCAATCACATCAACGACTGAAGTCTGTTTCGTCTCGTGAATATGACAGGCCGAACAGAAGTCAAGCTGAAATTCTCACCCACAGACAGCATTTTTGTCTCAACGGTCCTGCTCCTGTTCTATAAAACAATTACTGACAGATTGATCCACATCAAAAATGGAGCCGTGCGACTTGAGTTTGTGACAGTCAAGCATCAAAATATATATTGCTGGTGTATTACTGTCAATCATGATTATGATGAACATGGTTCTCAACGGTGCATATGCTTGGACCTCTGTCAAGTGAGGTGAGCGTTCTGGATGACCCTGAACTAACATGGTCGAATAAGCGAACATTCTGCACTTCGAACGGGGTGAATAGCCTGCCCGGCAAGTTGAAAAAACAACCGAGTGGTCGTCCTGGTGGTGACAACCAGCTGACCCACCTGTCACGACATTTTAGCAAGTTAATGAAAAAGACGCTGGAAACCTGCCCGTAAATAATGAAATCTAAACTTGGCCATTGTCAAGACTTTGTTTCACCTGACACCTATATGGTCACCAAGAAACCGAATTAATTTCTTCAGTGAACCTTTCAGAGTGTTATGGCTGAGAGCAACAACCGGAAAGCGATGTTTACCTCGTTTTGTGTCTGATGATCCACGTCGCATTCCTCCGGCTGCCCGAAAACCGACTGAGTTGGTCGTTCGGCAAAAACGCTATAAGGCGAGACAAACTCCGTCTCAAAGTGTACATCCGCTGTGAAACAGAAACGTGGGAAACAGAAGTGCCGTCACCGATGGGAAACAAACTAACCACAACCAAGAACTAAAGTTACTTTTTAAAGACATCCCACTCAACCCCGCACTGATGATGTCACCTCGATTGGTGATGAAACGTTTGCAATCCAACTGCCAAGCTCGGCGAACAGACCAACAATCAATCAGCGCACCCGAGCTACCTATATTCCACATTGCCGACATCCGAAGGAAATTAAAATCTTGGTTGCACTGTCTGGCTCGTACCTTCAGTACTCTAAACAAAAGAATTCAATAATGATGGGCAAACTACGCGAGCAGAGGCACGGCAACTGTTAACTTCGTTCCAAAGGGTGTGGTGCCTAGTTATCGCAACTATACTATCCAATGACCCCGACAATTACAATAGCTAAATACACTCCCAAGAGTTGTACGTTAATACTGGGAGGTCAAAAAAGGAAGTTGACAATAAGGATGATCAAGCCAGTGGATATTTCTAATAGTATATTGCCCGTCTCAAGTAAACGACCGCCCTTCGTTGGAGAGATGTGATATGCTCTGGTTCGATATATTTACTGTCATTTCCCCCCATGTCTGACGCCCGGAGAAGAATGAGCATGATACCGAACGTGAAGGTTATTCAGCCACTTACACGTCCCTTCTGGCTTGAGAAGGGGCATGGTAACATGCTCCAAACAATCCTGGTCATTCGAGTCAGGTGGTGGAGTCTCTAAAGCCATCTCGGTTGGGTTGACATCGTCCCCTCCGTCTGACTGCGTTTCGACAGGTTCTGCTGTTTTCGCCACCCCAGAAACGGGTGCAGCGGGAGTAGGAGGTATCGGATGACCAGGCGGAAATCGTTGAAGTTGGAGCAACGCTGAACCACGCAAAACACCCAGTTCAGCCGGATTCGTAGCCTCTAAATTCATTCTTCCGATTATCTAATCAAGGAGGAGTGAAAGTAAAAGGGAAACGAGTCACCACCAGGATGAAGGAAATGAAGAACCAAACACAAAGCCCATTTCGACAAGCAGCAGTGTCTTGGACATCGATACAATGTCGGTTATCCATGTGGTATGGCTAAAGGGTCAGAGCACTCGATAAATAGAGTATCTATTCTGGCCAACCACAACTACTCATGACATAGAACACAATGAGTAGAGTAAACTAGTCATTTTGGGAAGCTAGCTAGAGGATGCGTCACCAAACTGACACCTCTGAAAAGGATTATTCTTCTTGAAGGGCTTCTTTGTGAGAACTATCGCATCACGCATCAGTAGTAACCTGAATTACTTGTTCTTCGAAAATGTGCTATAGCCATTCTGTTTCTGGAAATGGTAACGTGTATCCTACTTGATCAGTTGATCCGGATCGAACCTAGCCCTCACTGCCTTATTCCGCTTCTTGTTCTATTTACGGTGTCACCCTACTTCCAGCTGTGTGGAATCCGTCATACTGCTCCTGATTCTACAAGAGGTCTTGAATACAGATGACTGAACCACATCTATGAGGTGTGCCAGATCCCAGAGTCATACAGGCTGCCACCAAAGTACCGGATCTTGTTAATCACGGCTTACAATAGCAAGTAAAAACTGATGGGTTCGTCCAAGTCGGTACCCGTTGGACACGACCAGACAGTTGGCTCACTAATATACTCAGCAGAATGACCACACCTTTTTCACATCCGATGCCTTCGTAAAATTATTCGGGTGATTTTACGGGAATCTCAAAGTATCTCAATAGAAATCCAGACATAACTGTGTGTGAAGCTAAGGTGCCCTAATGGAGGGCTTAGATACTGGCATAAAACCAGAAGCGTTGAATATCCTCTATCACCTATTGCGTTAGCATCTCTCAGCTTTTGGTGATACCACCCTGAGGTCACTATGGACTCATCGTGAGAAACCTTATCCAGGTATCTTACGAAAGATACCAAAACAAACTGACACGATAGGTGGCCATCACTCCCTTCTGGTATATGATAACCGTGGAAGGCGAAGATGCTGAACTAGCCAGCATGGAAAGCATGTGAACTTACTTGCTCTTGAAGAAAGATAACACCCAGCGGACCCACCGCCTCCTTGCCTTCTTCGGATATCAAGTTCTTTATTCTAAAAAAAATACAACGAAGTCCTTAAGTGAACAAGTAGCCAGAGATGGCTCAGGAGTTAAGGCCCGAATTTACAGACCGGAAGATCCGTGACTCGAACCCAACCACTGCATCTCAACCGCTCCTGTCTACGCATGGGCAAGCTGGGGGTACCTCAGCCCTCGTGCTTCCTTCGGATGACATGGCAGTTAGGCACAGGAAATGGTTTTACGGCTCAACGATCGTTGTATTATCATTATTATTAAGTGAACAAGGAAGGAAATATGTGACATGAAAGTTTCCTTGTTCATTTCTCTTTCTTGTCGCTTTAGGAGTTATTCAAACAAAGTTCAGTGCGTGTCAGTGGAGTAGCAGTATTGTAACTGTCTCGGACAGCGAGCACCTAGCAGGATATCCACCGCTGGCGAAATTCAACGACAGTGTTTCGCATATAGCATTGATCAACCAGAACTATCATTCAGACGAACTATGTGGACACGAATTTGGGACTGTAAAGCAGTGAGGAATCAGTCTGAACGCTGGTTGGATGTCCATGACGATAATCTACGCATACCAGAACATAACGCAATGATTATCAACCTTGATTTGCAACGAAGTCCACGTCTCACTTCTCCATCTGGATACTGAGTCGCTAGCAAATCCCAGAAAAAATATTCCAGCCATCTAGGCTGTTTAAGCCCTTACAGGTATCTGAGGTCCAGACAAGGGTATCATGAGGTACTTTCGACTATAATGCATGCTAACACATTCTATTTTCGCTACGTAAAACACCAGTACACTTACTCCGCAGAATTCGAGGCCAGTTCCGTCAAGATGGACCAGAGGGATAAGGAAGGTCTGCCGGACCATAAGACACGCTGACCGCCGTCCAGCCGGAAACATAGTCGTATTTCCGCGGACAAATCGGTTTGCGTGGTGCGTTTGTCTTCATCTAAAATGAGGTCAACTGCTGCATTGTTCACGAGTCCGGAGTAGCGGAAAGTGACAGTGAGATCAACCGGGCGACGATTGTGACTGAGCAGTGCAAAAGAGAAAGGCAACTATGAGAAGCGAGAAATTGGACGAAAGCAAACCAACAAGCGTAAATACTCATTTATACATTGAAAGTATTGGGAGCGAAAAAGATACGTAACTCATGATGAATTCGAAATCTCTATTAAGACATATGTCAGGGTCAATAGCCATAAATGCTTCTCGTCCCGCGGACCCCATCCGGGGAGACTCCAGTTACCAACGGGACTCAGCTAACTGGCAAGGACTTTGATACATACCCTCGGGTCATCTCCATCCGATACACGATTGGGCGAAGGGGTTTCTTCGAAGCCAACCACCCTCTGGTTAACGAAGTAGATGACTCAACCTGTGGAATGTGACCAGCTCATCTAGCTGATCTTTCCTGAAAACCGTCTGGCGTATCTCAGCAGCATTGATCTGATGTTCCCACCAGACCCGCGAAATGCTTCGCAGGCACCAACGGTAAAACACAGGGGGTCTCCGAAGATCTTCCGCACGCAGTGGCCATGCATCTGATCTACAAAGTAAGACATATTGACCCGCAGATATGTAGGCTCTACTCTTGGCAGCCGGGCTGTCACGTCAGCGCTACAAATGTCAGAGGTTAGCGAATGCTGCCCTGGCCTTCCCATTTCGTCTTTCCCCAGTCCACCGAGAATTCTGCAGGTCTCCAGCTACAGGAACTTATCTACCACAGGTTAGTCCGCAAGTATAAGGTTTGGGTTTGATCGTACTCAGTCTTGCAGTAACATTGTACTTTCAGGGTGTAAAGTGTATGCCCAACTGCGCAGCAGAAACATGAAAGTTATTTCAAGTAGTTTGCATTTCTAAAGGGTTTGATCCAAGAAAAGCAAAGGAGTTGACACACAGATTGTTCGTGTGCAAACGCCCAGAAAGAACTTCTCGCCCCGCGGCGTCAGGTGCAGATAAAAAAGACTCAGTCGTTCAGCTATAGCACTCTTTCGGCGCCTAGCCGCTATGCCAACGGGAGAGGGCACGAGGACTGGGATGCAGCCAAGACAAGAACAGTCGAGAAGCTGAGGTTGGGTTCGAACCACGGGCCTTCCGGTCCGTAGGCTATAGCCCTAACCCTGAGCTATCCCGAGTACAGCAGCATATCGATTAAGAACTACGAAAAAGGGAGATGGAGGACATCTTTTTCCGACACCACTGAATGTGGTGAGCTTTTCAAAGCTTTTCGTAGAAAATTGCGGAGGCATATAGAGCCTTTATAAGAGATAATAATTTAGGAGGGACCCACTGCACCGCCAAACACTGAGCAACGGAATCAAAAGCAGACTGGAGATCGAGGAAGACTACCACTGTTGGTCTTTGGAAGAAGAGATGCAATTCTGGCACTTATCGCGAAGTGACGATTTGGTCGATGCAACCCTGGTCAGGGTGGAACCCATCTGGATTCTCGCGACGATGGACCAACCTGCGTGCGATGACACTAGAGAGCACCTTGGAAGCCATATCCACCAGGCTGATACCCTGGTGGTCTCCGCATGATGTTCCTTGACCCACTCTAAAATATAGGAATCAACGTCGACACGGGCCATTCTATCAGTATTCTATCTTCGACCCAGATATTTTGGAGCAAAGTCGTCGGGTTAACCACGAGGATCTCGCCATCTTCTCTGAAGAACAGAGGGTACAAACAGACTGAGTCAGTTATTCTGTTGCGCTAAAGCATGAAAATGAACACTGGACTTCCAGTGAAGATGGTGGGTTGGTGGACAACTGAACTGTCCATCAAGTTGCTGCAGAGGAATTTAGGCTTCATGCTTTTCGGAGACTGCCATACACTTGCAACACCCTTTTGATGCCTAGATGCCATGCCACCCGAAGGAATCACGACGGCTGAGGTACTGACAGGTTGCCTACGCCCAGACAGGAGCAGTCGAAATGTCGGGGTTGGGTCCGAACCAAAGACTTTTTGGTTAGTAAGTTCGCGCACTAACCACTAAAATATCTCGAGCTCCCAGACTGTTCCACAAACACGCGTCCTCCTCGGTCTGGTTGGTCGGTTTAGCCGGAATAGTTTGCAACTGCATCCGTTGCAAAAGCTTTCTCACCATCGCTCTCGCTAAAGCCTCAGGTTCCTTATTACGCCATGTTTGCATAATTTTCGCGCGCCATTATAGTCATTGGTTGCTGGCATCAGGAAAAGCTGCTGATCGGGACGAAACCCACTGGCATGTGCTAGCGGCCTCCGGCAAATGGTTTCAGAAACTTTGAGCAAAGCTTCTTCCACCTTTCCAATCGTCATTAAAATCATCACTGCTTCCATTGTGTCTGTTAAGCTCTGTAAGCTTTCCAGTCTACTCAACTCGATACTGCTGGATTACGGAGACGTTTCGCAGATGGTAAGCCTAACGGTTTCGCGTCAACAGGTACAGTCTCTTGGGAAACCGAATTGATACGAGTGTCTAACAGTGCGACTGTCACAGTCAAGTTGTGTACACCAAAATGAAAGGCAATCTTGTATTGAAGCTATCCACCAGTACCTGATTGCCGCATGTTTCAACTCAGTCTATGGCTAGCTTTCTGTGAGTGGCCTCCAGGTAATATGGTATGTGCGCAAAGTTATTACTGGTTGAAACCAAAGGGTGGTCAGCAAATAAACGGAATAGAAACTCCTCATCATCTGAGTATTAGCCCCGAGTCGGCCACGAAGTGGGCTTCCTCAGGCTTCAGGTATAGCCGGCCGACCTTGGAATTCATATCACCTGCCCTAATCACCTCTCTACTCTTCGTTGATCGAAGCAAACATGACAGATCACAACAGCTGTCTTTCTCAACCCAAGATTGGACAGTATGCTGATGCAACAAATAAATGCCGTTTACCGCGTCCAGATGCACTTATCTTGACGGCATCAGTCAACCTAACGTCGCAGGGACGACTGTTTACTGGAATCTAATCCCGTAAAGCGCATTCAGTCCCGAAGCTAAGCATAACACGTCGTCGATACCAGGAGCCATTGCATCAGAATCACCAGATACCCGCGGAGTAAAGTGTGAGAGATCCGGGTTTGTTCCGAGTTGTTTGAGGTGTATGATCGAAATGGAGTTTTGTATGTATGTCTCGGAAACAGCATACACCTATTAAAAGAAACATGGTTTGCGCATGATACACTTGTTGCCCGAATCGACACAGAGTACAGACGTTGAAAGCAGCAATGTAGAAAAAATCTGAAGATAAAAGGGGTTCGTTTTGATTTATTTTAATGGGCAGAAGTTTAGAGAGGGAGAAACAGTTAGGTAAGTGACAGCTGAATGAATCAGAACGACTTGAATGAGAGGTAAGGGGTCAATGAGTTGTAAGTTCGAATGAGTTTACCGGGTCAAAGAAGGGGATTTAGCTGAGGTATTTCAACTTGTCTTTGACTCAAAAGTTTGACTCACAAAGCGGTGGTAGGATGTGAGGTTTTTCTCTCTGACACAAAAGTCTGAACCGCGAGGCGGCGGTTGTTATGGATTTTTTTGAGGGACTCATCCCAGCCCCCATGACTCAACGGTCTGACCCACTTGGCCGTAGGATGCTGGTCTGGCCCGAAGGCGCACAGTAGATGTGTTTGGAGTCAAGTTGGACTCATGACAAGGCTCGCTTGCCGTATTGGATAACTTGTCGGCCGACAGTCAAAATGTGCAGTTTTTAGAACCGAATTCTTCTAACCGTCATTACTCGGAGGAAGGCAGGATTGCTGTTTCCATAGATATGGGCATACTAGTCACCTGAAGGGAGCACCTTAAAAAATATTAAGGTCCTACCTCCGAGCCGCCACATTATACGTTCTCTCACAGTATGAGCTCTAACTCTCCCTCGTTTGATTGCCCCCGGTTGATGTTTCTGACATGGTTGGAGTCTAAGGAACTAAATTTCAGCCGCTGTAGACCACAGAATCACCGCAGCACTGGAGCCCAACCACGACGACAAGGTGAGAGGTTCATATCAGACTACGACACCAGAGCTACCAACGGCACGATCTGCTTCAAACAAGGCAACTCCGATGGTGAATCTCCTAGTCTGACACGGCTGACGATAGCCAAGCTTCGGTAGCAGTCAATAATCCACCGTCATTAACATCACCATCATTATCGCCGTCGCAAGGCCAATTCTAAAATCACCGCTGTTGTTAACGGGGTCTGGCAGAGGTGCTACAAGGGTTATTGAAAGCTACCGAAGACTGGGCGGCCTTTCTGACGGCGCCGACCACCACACTTAGTTGGGCAATGTTAAAGGTGTAACCTCGAGCAAAAGTCGTGCAGTCTGGGGACACCGCCAGGGAACAAACCCCCATTGTATACAACGATTGTGTCCCAATCATACCGCTGCTCGTGTTCCACTGAATTTTAGGACGGATTTATCCTCTTCTAGCACAAAGCTAACTAAGTAGTATCGTCTAGGTCGACAGCGATAGATCAGTAAACGCTTAAATGCAATCACGGAGAAAAACACCATATATGAAAGTGGGGTAGGGGGCTTGCATTGGAAAGCTTATGTCCCCTGTGAGGACAGCCAAGAACAAAGTATCCACACCAACTTATAGGGTTGGTGAAAATTCGTGGACTGTCCGCTATCCCCTTCACCTTTCGGGGAGCTTATCATCAGACTTGAACACAAAATCGGACGAATTCAACGAGAAACGCAACTGGATCTACATGGATAGTACAGTTCAAGTGAATATGTTGCGCTCAAGGGGAACGGTACTCAAGATGCCGAAGTAATTTTCTTGCACTCCAGATTGAGTTGAAGAATACCGTAAGTGCAAAGGTACCTAGTCCTAGGTCAGCAGTGAGAGAACATATTCGAGCAGAATGAGATAAAGCAGGCGCAAATGTCCCGCGGAATGCAGATTGACAGAAGCCGTCTTCATTCCGTGTAACCATGTAATGGCATGTGAAGCACGGCAGTGAAGTATCAATGTCAAAACTGATGTTGCTGTCTACGATGATGATGATGACGAGGATGGCATGTCTCCCGTCAACAGGACTTCGAGGTGGGTAACAGAGACTTCCTTGGCAAGCCTTGTTTGGACAATCGTAGCACATACTCAAACCACTTCAACTTGAGCAACTTAATTTGCTACTTCAGAGAACCTGACTCATAATCGAGTGCTGTCTTCGTCCCTTCTGTGGAGAGACGAACTGGGGGTTTTCGGTCTTCCGGTATCTCGGAAGTGCTAGTGTCGTTCAGCTGTAACATTCTTTCGGTCTCCAGCTGCCATGCCACCCGAAGAAGCACGAGGGCTGGAATACTGCCAGGATGCACAAGCCTAGATCGGGGAAGCCGAGATGCATAAATGGTGGGGTTCGAACCATGGTCCTTCCTAACAGTAAATTCGCGCTCTCTAACCACTAAGCCATCTCGCAATCACCCTGGATAAGATCTCCTTGACACCCCTCCCACGGCTCGATAGAAGCTATTGCAAGAAATAGCAGCTCACCCATGTCAGTAGCACTCGTGATGTCAGTTTCCTTCCAGAATATGACTGAGTTCTTGGAGGTGAGGCGCCTCAGAATACCTGCGATAAGCCAGCACCATGTTCCGCTTACACCTACTCTTTACTCTTTTCATTTTAAGGCTCTGAATATAACTAAATCGACACTGTAACTGTATGGCAGTGGAGCATCAGTGTCAAGATGGCGAGATAGCACAGTGGCTAGAGCGCACCGGAAGGTCCGTGGTTCGAACTCGACCTCTGCCTCTCGACTTCCCCTGTCTAGGCTTGGGCAACCTGGCAGTATCCCAGCCCTCGTGCTTCCTTCGGGTGGCATGACAGTTATGCACCGAAAGGGTGCTACAGCTGAACAACGACGATCAGTGTCAACACTAATTTTGCTGTCCCTGATGATGATGACGATGATCTGTCGAAAAACAATTACACCACACCAAAACTGGATACAACCCCAAAAACGTCTGTTGTGCGCAGCACAGTCGACAGTCATATTTCCACGCCATATTCCCTGTACCCGCGGGACAGGCCAATAGTTCAAAACATTGGGCAAGACTCCGGGCAGCGTACATCATGAAAAGTCGTGGTTCTGCTGGCAGGTTACTGAGTCAAAGGCTCAAGGCGCGGAACCTCAAACAAGCCATGTTCTTCAACCCTGGCAACCGGGAAGTATAATCCCTCTTAACAGGTCTGTATCCGCTGATGCCCACCCGCAGCCCTCCTCCATTACTCAGTAGACGTTCCGCTCATCCGTCAATTGTCTAAGCGAATTCTCCTATCCATTTAACTGTTAATTAAAATCAATCAAGACTAATCCAAGACATGCATTCCATATGAAGGCTTTCAAATACCGTACCCTTCATCAAACATACCAACCGGCCTCTCTTCCCCAGGCCTAACTTCCCGTTGAAATAGACCTGCTTCTTGCCTGAAACAAACACACCAAATTCAAGGCTGGTCATGTATCTTAGTACTTCCCCCATGAGAACTGCACTTCATTGTTTACGCGGACTGACTGAACAGAGGTGGGTAGGTCCGCAGAAATCAAACCAAGAAAGTGTATATTGATCACCATACTCAGGGAGGCTAACTGCATTGAGCACCCTACCGTCCCTTTCTGGCATTAACGTGTGTCGCCAATTCCATTGGTCATCGATTGCTGTGGTAGTCAGTGTCAAGTGGTGTCTCACATCTTGATTCTTCGATACCCTCGTGGCCGAGTAAAAGCATCTGACAAGCTACCACTTGTAAGTCCTGCATCCGTCAATGGCAAGCAAACAGTCCACCTTCCCCGTTACTCCTTAACTTGTTATCGATTTCATCATGGGAAAGTCTGGGCCAGCCCCTGGTACCTTTGGGTAAGAAATGCTCCCAGAATGTCTCCTTGGAGACACTCAGTACACAGACGGTACATTTTTTTCTTGAATACGGTCTTATTCAAGCACATGCAGTACTAAATAAAATAAATAACTGCGCTGCACAATTCGGCATGCCCTTCACGTCTCATCATCACCATCAAAGACAGCAACAGTGTTGACACTGATGCTTCACTGCCGTCTGTTTCACATCTGCAAAGCGTAGTGTTGCTGGAGGACTGACTGATACTAAATGAACCGACCAAATCATCTGCCTAGGTAGTCGCACCATTCCCAGTTGTCTGCCTGCAGACGAATTAATCTCTCGACCATGGAAGACCAACTCTTGTCTATTTTCAATAACGCTTACGTGACAGCAACCTACTTGTCTAAAACGCTACAGTGCATTCCATGCTTTTATACGGTTCGTAAACCAACTAATTCAAGTGGTAAATATCAAGAAGCTTTAATTGTTTGGCCATCGGGACCTCCGGCGTCCGGCAACAGACCAGTAATGTTGAGTTTCACCGAATGTTTTATTGAAAGAACTCACGGGCAGTAGCTGGGCTGATGACACATCACAGATTTTGTTGGCATGGCAGTGTATTCCGATTGTAATGGGACCACCTGACCAGAGGTGCTTTTTTCACCTAACCATGCACAAGGTTCGAAGGAACGTCATGATCTGACAGCAAAACCTGGAAGGTATTACCAGTCACTTGCATTGACAAATGTTGTCTGTCGAGATGCGAAGCTTGAGGCGACACACGCCAATGTTAACACGCGCTGGCAGAAATGGTCCAGCCACATACCCCAGTCGCTGTCTTCAGTGTGCAACTTATGTCTACTTACCCACATCAACGTGGAATGCCCCAACACACACATTCCCAACTGGATCTGCACTGCAGTGTTTCGAGTGGTCACCTACAATACATGGTCCTTTCATCCCCATCTCTTAATCACCAATGAACTAAACTTGTGGCACCTAGAACTGATGTACGACTAACCATGGTTTATATTTGCTGTTGCTGATGATTACTGATAATGATAGCGATGTTGATAACGATGCGGAGTTGAAAACATGAGCATTTCAGTCGCTTGCTGGCATCTGAACCCATCACGCATTTCAATTTTCGGATCACGATATGTTGTTCAATGGGATCGGTAAGTCACTATCTGACCAGCACTTGAAATCTAACTCAAACGACAGACTTGATGCTGAGTGCCCATGGTGATGCTGAATTTGGAAAGGGCATATGGATATGAACTCACATAAAAATGTGTTTTGAAGGATCCAAAGAACGTCGTGCACATGCAATTTCTAGTGCCTGGAGAGAAATAATGATAATTCTGAGTTACCTTGATTAGTGGTTTATTTGGAGGCACATCGATGCTTGCCTTGTGTCCAGTCGGGTATTGCACAACCAGAGTGGGCATTCAAAAATGGGATAGAATGAGATTATATAACCTCTCAAGACGAAAGTAACTGTTAATCCCAGATACCACAGACCTGCGAAAAAAGAAAAGTTATGGGTTAGTGATTTCGGGGATGGCGAGGAAGATATGCAGCTGACTAGTAACAAGTTACATCTCATCATCCTGGTGGTCATCATCATCATCAGCTGCTAAACCGCGGACGTGTTATACAGCGGCTAAAACTGCCACAGTTTTGCTTGCCGATGATTTGGGGTGATGGAGCTGAATAGTTACGTGTTAGAGGCGTGGATTGGATCTAGGAGGGACCGGACCATTCATTGGGGAGATCTGCATGAGAAGTTATACATTGAAGACAACAGCTTGGATGTTTGTGCGCGACTGGACGATGTCTGCCAACGTATCTAAACATCAATGTATCCCGTTTCCTGGCCATCATCCACGGAGACTGCAATAGCCAGCGCAGGTAAATTAGATGCTAATGACCTGCATAATATGCTGCCAAGTCATCGTCTGACCTCCCCTGGTTGGTTTCCATCCTCTACGTGGTTACGCAAGACAGCACAGTCTGCGGAGTGCGACCAATTCATTCATCATGGGCATTATTTCTCCCGAAAACCATCCGCTGTACTTCAGCAGTACTGATTCAGTGTTCCTACCAGACTAGCAATTCTCTAGCCACCAAAGCCACCACACCGAAAGTCCTTCAACGTCCTTAGCGGCCAGGCTTCTGGCTCACATAACAAGATGGAGCCCACTACAACACCCTCGATAGATAAGTTGACGTAACCCCTGTACCACAGGTGTTGCAAGTCAACAAAAGCTGTCCCAGTCTTCCAGATCCAGGTGGACATATCGTCTTTCGCTAGAACACAGGAACTGATACACCTACCCATGTAAACATACACGGTTCACTCACAAGCCCATCCAGCCATACAGCAGCACTTTACACTTTGCAGGTGTGAAACGCATACCAAGCTGAGGTAGAATAATTTGGAGCACTTACTATTGTCTGTATCCCCTGTTGGTGAGGCAGTCAGTATCATCGCCGACAGCAATACACAGGCACTTAAAGTCATGCTGTCGATGGGAGACTAAATCATAAAGTTTGGATAAAAATGAGGCAGACTCTTGCTTTGTACAAAAATGTCTGCAGTCCCATAAGCGTCCCATAAGAGTGAAGCTTTGCAGAGTATGGTGGCATGGAAGGCAAGCATATACTCCACGGTAATCTGCAAATATAATATCAATACTAACGTTTTCGTCAGTGATCCCCGAATATCTTTTACCGCCACGAAGAGCCTGGACCTTACCGTGGTGTGGCGGTTTGTGTACCTCGGCGACCCATTGAGCTATACTGGGGGGGGTGTCCGCGTGACACTCACAGTCTCTCATACCAGGTTGGTCCATGGGTAGAGGTCTGACAAACACAGTCTCCTGGCCCTCCAGGTTGGGGGTTGGAACATGTCTGGCGACGTGTTCCGTAAAAATGGTAATGTACTTGCATTTCCAGCCCAACACCGCTGCCTTGCGGTTAGGCTTTTGAGCCAAAGGCTTTGGTTGAGGACCCTAATCGTCCTCCTGTCTCGGTGTGGGCGCCCTGGCAGTATCCCAGCCCTCGTACAACCATGACATTCACAACTAACAGTACTTTCATGCCACATCGGCCGTCGCGTGGTGCCATCAGCCGGGTCGCCTTACTTGCTGCATACAGCAGGGCGGGTAAGCGAAAACATGCTACTGCTGACGCCTCCCTTCTTACACTTTCACGTTTTCCGTCTTCCACCCTCCCCCGCCCCAATTTTAATACTTTCTCCGCAGGTCCCAGCTCTAGGACTGATCGGTTTGCCCGCCCTACATCACACTTAGCCGCAGATTGTGTACGTCCGAGTTCCGTTACATCCCTAAACACTTCGAAGTCTGTTTTCAAACCCCGAAAGCCTGTCTACTTAGCCACCTTTAATGTTCGTTCACTGAAGCAAGCAGGTCAACAGGTGGCTCTTGCTCGTACGCTGGATTCCCTCAGCATTGATGTATGTTGTCTGTCAGAAACAAGGACGCAGGACGCAAGTACCGTGATCGAACTGACTGCCCCCTCGCTCTCTTCCAGGTTCCGGCTGCGCACCTCTGGTGATGCAGAGGCCGCTGCAGCTGGATATGCTGGGGTGGGTATTGTACTGAGCGAACGAGCGGAAGCGTCTCTGCTTGATTGGATACCCGTTGATAGTCGCCTCTGTGCGGTTCGTTTGGCAACATCTGTGAGAGAATCTAGAGGAAGTGAGGTCCATCGCACCTTGTTTATTGTGTCTGCTTACGCCCCAACTGACTGTAGCTCTGAATCTGCCAAGGACAGTTTCTATGACGCTCTAGGTGCCCTTCTACAGCAGGTTAAAACCTCAGATATCGTTGTGGTTGCTGGTGATATGAACGCCCAGGTAGGTAGACTGAGCGCTGCTGAGGCCCGATTGGGTGGTCGTCTTGGTTTGGACACGAGACGCACGGACAACGGAGACCGCTTACTTCAGATGTGTGCCGATCACAGACTGTTCCTTTGCAGTACGAATTTCCGGAACAGCGGAAATCGCTTGACAACGTGGTGCCCACCAACAAACCAGCGACGAACCCAAATAGACCACATCGCCGTGAGTTATCGGTGGCGAGGGTCGATCACCGCTTGCCGCTCCTTCTGGAACACCAGCGTGGACTCCGACCATGCACTTGTACGCTGCTGCTTTTCATTGCGCTTTTCAGGTGTACGCAAAACGCGCACACCTCGCTTAGCCATTGAGAAGCTAGTGGATCCAGAAGTCAAACGAAACTATCAAAACCAACTCGTCGAATGCCTGCCGGACGGTACGGTGTCGGATATAAACGGCCACTGGGAAAAGATATCCAAAGCGCTACTCAAGGTTGGAACGTCTGTTTGCGGTACAACCCAGCCAACCTCTTTCAAACACTGGATCTCTGATAGGACCGTGTCTTTGCTGGAGACCCGGCGACAGATTCCCCCTGGCCGCCACCACAACTCCACCCGACGCATCATCCGACGCCAAGTGAAACTGAGTGTCCGTGCAGACCGAGAAGCTTGGTGGACCCGAAAGGCCGAAGAAATGGAAGATGCAAAGAATGCTGGAAATGTGCGCAGGCTGTTCCATTTGATTCGTTCGACTGGTCCTCGAAAACCTCTTGTCAGCGAAACAATCAGAGACCAAAATGGCTCCCTGATATGCAATAAAGCAGAACGTCTGGACCGCTGGGCACAGTACTTTGAACAGCAATTCAGCTGGCCACCTGCTACCTCCAATCCAGAATCCTGGCCTTCAACAGAAAGCTGGACCGTAAATATGGAGTCGCCTTCGGTCTCAGAAGTGTCCGAGTGTATTTCTCTACTCAAGCGTCATCGTGCTGCTGGTCCTGACGACCTTCCACCTGCTCTTTTCAAGGATGGCGGTGGGCTCCTCAGCCAGTGCCTGTCTAGACTATTTGGGTCTATCTGGGAGAAAGAGACCGTCCCAGACAACTGGGGTGAATCGATAGTAGTGCCCATTTTCAAAAAGGGTACTCGCAGTGAATGTAGCAACCACAGAGGTGTTAGTTTGACTCCTGTTGTGACAAGGCTTCTGGCGTCATTGATTCTTCGTCGTCTTACGATGGCACGCGAAACCTTGACTCGTGAGAATCAAGCGGGATTTCGACCGGGTAGAGGCTGCATTGACCACATCTTCACACTCCGTCAGGTGTTAGAGCAACGCCACATGTACAGACGACCCACAATCTTGGTGTTCCTTGACTTCAAGGGTGCGTTTGATTCTGTCGATCGGTCAGTGCTGTTAAATATACTTGCTCAACAGGGTATGCCCCAGAAGTTTGTAAACATAATCCGATCCCTATATTCACATACTTCTGGGCGGGTGAGAGTGTATGGTGAGCTCTCCAAAAGCTTCCCTACAAAAAGTGGTGTCAGACAAGGATGTCCACTCTCTCCATTCTTGTTCAACTTCGTCATTGATGAAATAATGAGGCGAACGCTGGAAGGTCTTCAAAACCCCGGTGTTCAAATCGTTGCTGGTGAGAGCCTTGTCGATCTGGAGTACGCAGATGATATCGCCCTCATCTTTGAAGACGAAAGTGAAGCACAAGCCCTGTTGAACAGACTGACCACCATCATACCATCTTTTGGCATGCGCCTTGCACCTTCAAAGTGCAAAGTCATGCTTCAGAACGTGCAGTCTCCGGACATATCCCTTAAAATTCAAGGAGAATCACTGGAGATTGTGGAAAACTTTACATACCTCGGTAGTTGTATTAGCTCTGACGGAAGTGTGTCTGGTGAAGTCAGTGCAAGAATCTCAAAGGCTCGAATCACGTTTGCTAATTTGCGTCACTTGTGGCGTCAAAAAGGCATCTCACTAGATCTTAAGGGTCGTGTGTACCAGGCTACAGTAAGGGCTGTATTGTTGTATGGGTGCGAGACATGGCCTCTACGGACAGATGATGTGAGGCGTCTCCAGGTTTTCGACCACCGATGCCTCAGAAGCGTGGCTGGTTTTGGATGGCGTCAGCGTGTTAGTCACGAGGTGATTAGAAAACGGGTATTTGGTTGTGCTGCAGGTACATCAATTGGGGAAATCATCCAGCACCACCGACTACGATGGCTCGGTCATGTGCTACGCATGCCGAAACACCGTCTACCGAGGCGAGTGTTGTTCTCCGTGCCTCCTTCAGACTGGCGCAAACCGCGAGGTGGACAGCGCATGACTTGGCAGAAAGGCGTGAAAGAGATCACGAAGAGTTTGGGTGTTGTTGGTGCTGTACGCCTTCCAGGATGGGGTCCCCGTGACCCCGCCTGTGCTTGGCTGGAGACGTTGCAAGAAATGGCGGCTAATCGATGTCAGTGGCGTTCATGCTGTCAGTTTCTTTCCAGATTGTCTGATTGAGCGGTTGGAGGTGTAGGCACCTCAGAATGCTTGACATAAGCCAGCACTAGGTCCCCTCCCTCATCCACTCTTTTTCTCTTCTTTTCGCTCTAGGGCCTTAAATATGTATATATGAAATTCGACGAACTTCATGGTTGTACGGCAGTGAAGCATCAGTGTCAACACTGGTGTAGCTGTTTTTGATGATGATGATGACGATGATGATGAAAAGCATGTAAATAATTCAGCATATTTCCGTGAAACCAATAATGGAAAACGCCCTAAGGACAGTTTGAAGAAAGGGACGCCCACCTATGCCTTTATCTCACTTCTTTTTAACCTTGGGGAAAACAAATTGGTCGGTGTTCTTGAGATCCTGTTTTAAGTCCCATTTGTACAGGGTTTTAAAGACAGCAGCTGACCTTTAACACTCCTTCGAAAAAGCGGACAACCGAGTGGCGGTAAGTCCTGTAGGGTTTTTGAAGGTATGGTGTAATTAAAGTGGTTCCTCAGACAACCACTGAACCAATGCAGGTGATACTGAGTGTATAAATGAATTCGCTTCTTTAGTGATCGTGTAAGTTCCACATTAACTGACCATGGACTTGATCTTTTGAGACATCTAGATGGGTAGATCTGGCAATTCACAGATCTCGAGTCTTGTACGCTTCGTCCCATTGAACTTGTTTCGTCTAACTCACGGTTCCCAACATATTCACATGACAGAAGAGGCGCATCAACCGGGGAATTTTAGCTTTTTTTAAGTTGTTGTAGCTGGCTCCTATGGGAACAACAATTCAGCCCCATGAAGCTGTTCAAATGGTATTCAGCGTCTCGGACCTGGACGTTTCGAGGTGGCTCCAGACGTCTGTAGGCGTTCAATTTGTACCGCTGTACGCCTGCCCAACGAATCCTGACAATCTGAGGACATCGGATTTTCTTGTATCGCCATCCGCGTTCAAGTCTTCAATGCACCATTTTATTTTGGCACAAAGCATTTATATGGAGTGATGTCTACCGGTATCTGCTAAACAAGACAACGGTGAACTGATGAACCAGTGAAGCGGCTGACAGCATGGAACACGAGCCAGTATCAGCCTCGCGACTCCTCGAGCATTCCAGAAAATCACTTGGCAAAATACGCGGCAGAAACGGAGAGATCGCTTGGGCTTCCGTGACCAGCAAGGTCCCCGGAGTTTACAGAAGTGCTCACCTAACAGCCGTCCAAATTGGAGACATTGCTCGGTTTAGGTCCAACAATCAAGCCTAGAGTAGGCTTAAGGTTGAAAGACTACAATGGTGAAGCAACACGGAGGGACGGAGTGTCGCTGGGACTGATTCTTGATGTTCTAAGTCTACACGAAGCAAAATCGCAGAGTCGTGTTATTGAGTCACTTTCAAAGGTGCGATTCCGAATGAACTCAGGACCAAGTTCACTTCCTGATCTGGATTGCAGTTTTTAACAGGATCCTCGTCCGCCCACTGTAGTAAGGCAGTTTGAGACAAACTTTGCCGGAGGTGAATTGAGATTCCCATAAATATATCTGTGGGGTAATCACAACGTTCTATAAAGCCGTACGAAATGCAGTATGGATGCTGAGGAAGCAGCTTGGGGCAGTGATCCTCCGAAGGTGGAAGTTCATTCAAAATTTCTGCGGATAAAAAACAGAGAGAGGCTTCGTGAGACGAAGCCCTGTGAGAAATGCTTAATATTACCCATACTTACATATAAACCACCCAAAATTGTAGACGCTTTATTTTATAGACTATTCCTGTGGTTGGGACAGAGGCGCCGGACCGGTGGTGCTCGATTCTGATTGACCCATGTTTCGACCAATCGGGACACAGCAGAAAGTTTGATCGCAAGAAACGTCTGTCCAGCCGACTGCTGGTCAGTTATTTCGAACAGCGGGCCACCAACCATTTTTAAGGATCATCGGAATAGTCAACTCCTGCACAAGATCAATCCATTCTGCGCGTTGGGGCCCGACGAAGTCCACCCAAGGATCCTGAAGGAAACGTCGTATACTCTGGCAACCCATTTCCACCTGCTGTTTCGTCAGTCGCTTGACGAAGGCCACCTTCCCTCTGTTTGGAAGGAAGCGATTGTCACGCCAATCCGATTCTGACGCCATTCAGTGTTGAGCGACGAGCCAATCTTTGCGATGCGCGCAGATGCTGTTTTCCACCTGATATCTGGCAGCTCGTCGAGTGGTGCTGTACTCCCGACCAGGAAAAATGTGTCCGAGTTTCGAGTAAGTTTATAGTTTTACTAGGTACCTTGTGCTCAGACCTAGTTGCTCGCAATTCATGCAGAACGTGCGGTCATCAGTAGATGTTCCTCGCCACCTATAGCTAATTGTTTTGGATGTTGGTTCGTATCTGGAGGCTGTCGTGTGGCTAGGTGATTTATGTTATTTCAGGACTTAGTGCTGCACAGTCAAATTTGTGGTCAGCACACCCTCAAGACGGCCGTTTGCCGCTATTTGTGTGTCTTGATTCAACTCCAGGATGACCAGCGGCGCAAAGTTTACCTATCGTCTTAATCATATTCCAGACAATAACTGCTATTTACGGGCTCTTAGCTTATCGTAACTGGGCGTCGTAGAACCTGTCATTGGTAGCATCTAAGCTACGTCTAAATCTAAAGCTGACACCTTGGCGTGGTGGCAGGAATTGGGTGCCCGCAATGATTCCGCAAGCTGTACTAACTGAAACGTCGTGTCACAAGGCGCAACCATGCCCTGAAGGCTAAAGGAGGGCGGTCAGACTAACGGGAGCGGGACCAGGTAATACAAGTGATCGTATTACCAGACAGTCTGGGGGTAAAGTTGTGCTGTTCTCTGTAATGGGAGGTTGAAGACAGTAAGGCGATTTCCCGAGGGGATCAACATACCTATATTCATGAAAAAAGTGGTACTGTTTTCCCCAGAGGAAGGACGGGTTAGAAAAGGTTGCCCCTAAAAACTGCCCACTTCGGTCCCTCAATGGTCGCCTACCGATGAGTGGCCTAATATGGTCGAAAAACAAATAAACCTTGCCATGAGCTCGATGCCTTTGCCGTGCTCGGGGAATCAGGATTGAGACATCTTTGTTTTTTTTCTTACGCCCCCGAATTAATCTAGTCCCCTGCAGCTGAGCAGGTCATACTGAGGGGACTTAATTCTTACTTACGCTTTGTTTGAACAAGGCTTGGCCGACAGGTTTTTCACCGTTGACCCAGCAAACACATGGCGGGGACATGGTAAGAAGATTTTTAAGCTCAGAGGGCACACCTTCATTAGGCAAGCTTTTTTCTCATTTCGGGTAGTTGCTGCGTGGAATAACCTTCCTGAGACGGTTGTCCACGCTCCCTCTAGAACTCAGTTCAAAACACTGTTAGACACTTATTTACGCGAGTCCTCGCGCTGGCAAACGTACTGCCCCGCGCTGACAACTTAAAGAGCAGTGCTACACCCTTTTTTCACTTGTGCCTTTCAGGTGAACGACAGCTGCTGAACGACGAGAACAAAACCGACCCGGGAAACTTGGGCGAAAGCCTCGATCCTGTGTATCAATCCGTGAATCCGTGAAAAAGAGCAGAAATAAAACAACAATCGTAACTGGCGCTTAAACACCATACTACCATGAAGGAGGAAGACCAGATTAAATGGTTTTAATTAGGCGGATAATAGAACGTGTTGCGAAGGGCTCTATACCTAAAGATCTGGGTAGCTGTAAATTATATGACCAGCCAGTGGGGTAACATTAAGCATCATGTTGAAGGAAAGCCCTATCAGTGAGATTGACCCAGTGCCTCGCTAACCTGGCCCGGCTCAAGGGGAGCACACAACACGGCCTTTAATCAGGAAACCTGCGAAAACGAGCAGATTGATCACTTTCTTTTTAATGACATGCAAGGAGGTCACCTGTGGCTCAGCGCTCAATGTCATGCCAGTTGCTCCCCTTTGGCTCTGGCATGTCACTGCATGGCCTCCACTGAGCCCTTGCCAACCAAGTTTTCAGACAGTTAAACAAAGCTTTCCTTGGGGGATGTAAGACGGGCGTAAACGGTGCACACTCGAGCAGCCTAACCTTACAAGCCTTGTCCGATAGCCAAGCAAATCCGGTTGTTACCCGGCCCTTCCAGCAAAACCTTCTATAGCGTGGAGTACTGATGACCAATTATCAAGAGACGCTAGTGGTATCCTAGTGGGAAAGGCTAAGTTTTCCGGTCACTGAATACCGTAATACCACAACTAAGAACACGATGTAAGTCTAGGCTAACTGCCTCAGTTTTTCCGCGCAACTTTCATATGGCCTTCAGAGATTTGGAACCCACTCTGTAAATGCACATGCATCTTATATCAACTTATACCACCTTTCCATTAACTTGTCTTTCGTAATCAGGGGCGGTTCTGTACCTAGCATTAAAGAGCCGTATAAACACCTTTTCCTCCAGCTTTGCCAATCCACCGAAGGCTCTTGGAAGACTATAAGTTGCGGGAGCGTTAAATGGTCTACTTTTGTTTCCAGTCCACCATCATCATGCTTAGGTGGACCGGCCGGGAGGTGGACAAATTGTGGCCATCAAAAATCCGATAAATCACGAAGAACACCAAACAGTTGGTTGCCCAGAAGCAAATGTTTCCCTTCAGTTGCGCGTTGATCCTGAGGAGTGATCACGGATTCACGGCTTGATACGCAGAATCGACGCCTTTGCCCAAGTTTCACGCGCCCGTCCCTTTCGTGCAACAGCTGCCGTTCATTTGAAAGGCACAAGCGGAACAGGTATTGCACCGCTCTTTGTGTTCTACGAGCGGGACTGTAACATTGTCAAACCGATGACTCGCATAAAAAGCGTCTAATGGTGCTTTGAAATGGGTACTGGATAGAGCGTGGACAACTGTCTGAGAAAGGTTATTCCACGCGACCCGAAGAGGAAAAACTGCTTAATAAACGTGTGCGTTCTCAGCTTGAAAATCTCCCCACCATGTCTTCGCTGTTTGCTAGTTGGAGACACGGTGTAAAAACTGAATGACAAACCTTGTTCAAACAGGGCATACATAAGTGTTCAGTCTCCTCGGAGGCGACGATACTCCAAAGGAAAGAGTTCAAGCACCACGAGACGCGTTTCATAGTCCATGAATTTATGAACGACAACTAGCAGCTCGCTAGACACGCCCAATGAGGGTTACGTCGGTCCTGTGTTCTGAGTAGACAACTTGGTCGCCATATTCAAGGAGCGGTCTAGCGTAGGCCCCATAGAGTATTTGGAAGTCTATGCGAGCAACACAGAAGACGGTTCGCCGAAGCGTCCGTAGAACGGTGAATACCTTTCGGGCCTGTGTCTGATACTTCAGTGAGAAGGACATGCTTGAGGAGAGCCAGATATCCAAGTCCTTTTTGGCATTTATCCTCATAAGGTTCTCCGGTCCTTCTCATGATACCTGGCTAGCGCCTTCGCCTGAGTATCCTACGAATGACACATGGACGCACCTTTCGTCATTCAGAGAAATGTACCAGTCCAAAGACCACTGCTTTGCAACGTCTACATCCATTTGAAGGTCATAGGCATTTCAATTCGTCCACTAAAAGTGGAATGAACTTGAAACAACATCTGCAAGGCCGTTGACATAGATCAAAAGCAGCAGAGGTCCCAAAACGGAGCTTTGAGGACCTCCAAGAAAGACCGGCGCCGGAGAAGGTCAGGTCGAGCCTACATTCACTCGGAATGTTCTGTGTGATAGGAACTCCTTAATCCTGCGTAAATATTCTTCTTGAATCCCGTAAGACTCGAGTTTGTGGAGCAGCCCGGCGTGTGGGACTCGATCGAATGCTTTCGAAAAGCCCAAATGTGTGGCATCCAATATAAGCTGCTGATCGTTAGCTTGGGTGAAGCTGTTCGCCACGCAAGAAAGGTTTGGGAGGAGTCCGTGTCGATCTGATTATAGCAAAATTTTGGTAAGGTGATCTAGGATGGCCCGCTTCAGAATGCGTCCCATCACTTCGCAGAGAACGCTACCGAGGCTACTAATTTTGAAGCTGTCGGGCGATAGTTGGTCACCAGTTTCGTAGATTGGCGTGACAGTCGCCTCCATCCAAGCAGAGGGAAGTTGCCTTCGTCAAAGGACTGACGAAACACGAGGTAGAAATGCTTTGCCAGTGTGAATGATGTTTCATTCAGGATCCTCCGCTGGGCTTCGTCTTATTCCAATGTGCAGAACGGATTTATCTTTGAAAGGGTTGACGAATGTCCTTCTCCATGAAGAGCTACTTAATAAAAGGCCGTTCGTAGCAACGTCTTGGCAAGATTGGGTGTGACAATGTCACTGGGGCAGGATACATTCCTGTGAACTTCAGATACAGCTATTGGGTTATTCGTGGGTTCCTCGTTTGTACCCCCGAAGGAGAACGCCGCTGGTTTGCTTCTTCGACGCTCCCTTGTTTACCTAAACGGCACGTTTTTTCGGGTCAAGATCTACTATGGTGGCTTGTTTTCAAAGAAAGAAGGTCTCAGTCAAGTGGGTGAACTCAGCGCAAAAGATTCGTTTTTATGGGCCGTGACCTGCGGAATCTTGATACTGATCGTTGGTGTTCAGGAGGTTGCCTAAATTATCCTATCGATGTTACGGGGATGAAACGTATCGACAGTATGTAGGGTGTATGCGAACGTCTTTCCAAAGCCATGCTTGCACTCACCTGCCTTATCTAAAAGTAATAAAACTTGCAGACCGGGTTTCTACCAGTGTTCTTTAGCCGTTAGGCGAACGTAGCTCACAAAAGACCGACAGCATTCATAATGACACATGTGAAGCACCCACTCTGCTCTCCGTGCAGATTACAAGTTTCCGCGGTTTGGCCGCCCAACTGAGTTAATGGTCACAGTAAACACCTGGAATACCGCAAAGTTAATCCATTCATCTACAGCAGTCGGGGGTATACAAGGTAGTACCGGCAATTCCGTTCTCAAACTAGATGTCACATCAATAGCTAATCTTGTTAGACGCTGCAAAAAGTGGGTAAGGTGCATCTAGCTGCATCAAGCTCCGACAAAATGTTGTGCTCGACGACGTTACTGCATCGTTATACGGTGGCAAAAAATGTTACAGCTCACTAGGACAGTAGAATGCTACGACGTCAACCGTTTGACCACTTTCTATAAGAGAAACCAGGATTACAGCGCCGGTTGTCACCTACTGGGTCCGCGCGCCATCAAATCAAAACCTACTGGATCCTCATCTTCCCTGGCCAACTCCAAAGCCTACGCGACCTCCTCAAGCCCATTGTTCCCTGGCATCTCTCCTGCCTCTATACGCACGCCTACTTATTCCACGGCCCCTAACCGGATGGATGGCCACCCACTCAGTTGATACTTGATTGTCTTTATCGGTAGCTTCCTGCCAATAAAATCTACCGCTGTGTCACGCATCTAACTTCTGGATCTCCCCGGTGACATGAAGGGTTATTGCGTTGATACCAATCCCCACATATTTACCTTCTCCCAAATGCCGTCTATAGCGCGCGGTAACCCTCAAAACGATCTTCCTGCAATCCAGTTACACATTCTTTCTTTGGCATTCACACTCTCTACGCCCGGAATAATGCACCTGCGTCGACTGAGGACACACCCGAAAGATTCTGAAGCTGAAACTCCGACCTGCGTCGCACAGCCCCCTTAGTGCAACATTACAAAATAAGCTAGGTTAGCAGCCACATATTCTACTTTTTTGGCTCACTCTTGCCAATAATACCGTTCAGCAGTCGCTCGTTACTTCCAAATGTCTAGAATGCCCGTGCGATTAGCTCCAGTTTGCAATCAAACCAGGGAAGCGACCAGATTGTTCAGCTCGAATAGCACTCCTGAGAAGGACATTTCACTCGGCGGCTTTCATCACCCCGACAAGACAAAAGTTAATCTTCCATCTCGATTAAGGATCCCAGCCCATGGAGGATTCCACAGGCCATCTGAATCCTTACAAAACGGACTCGCCGATCTGTCCTACTAGTTCACATTTGTCTGCCACCAGTTCCGTCCACTGTCTCCGCTGAAGATTTGCCCCGTATTATCAACACGGTACCTACCCACGTGGATATCCAAGCCCGCACTTGGTGGCTGCCGGATATCTCCTGATTCTTCGCCAATGAGTTTCCTTGCCACGCCCCATTGCCTGGTGTAGGACTTTAATCAAAAACTGTGTAGTGCTCAACTCGTGCGTCCATGAAACAAGACCTAGCATCCTTAAAATGACTGTTCTTGTCCTGGTTGCAATAAGTCCACGCTTTTTGGAAAGTTATCGTTGTGTCTCTTCCTTTTATGCAGTCAGGTGTTTTCGAACCCTTTCGTCCTTCGTCCTTCACCTCCAAACATTCGAGTGATATTCTCCTCCCAGCAAGCACAGCTGATCTAGGGCAAATTCTTTTCCCCCAACCGACTGAACACTGTTTACCCAGTTTCGTCAAAAAATTTCAACTTCGTCTCCTCCGCCACTGAAGACCTGTTGAAATTTCCCATACGAAAATCCACCCAGTAAGAAAAATCTCGTGATTTCTTATTGCTAAGCCTCAAAAGATTGTTTAACCCTCCGCTCATCTCTCAACTGCTTTGATGAGTGTGTCATTCTTGGTGTGTCACCTTACCTTACGGGTAGTTGTTGCGTGGAATAACCTTCCTCATATGGTTGTCCACGCTCCTTCTAGAACCCAGTTCAAAACACTATTAGACACTTATTTATGGGAGTCCTCGCGCTGGCGAGCACACTGCCCCGCGCTGAGAACTTGAAGAGCAAAGCTACACCCTTTTTCACTTGTGCCTTTCATCTGAAAGACAGCCGTTGAACGAGAAAAACAAAACCAATCCGGAAAACTTGGGCAAATACGTCGATCCTGTGCATCACTCCGTGAATCCGTGAATACCAAAGTACGAAGCTGCGGTGAAAACATGGCGACTATCGTACCCAGTTGAATGGTATGTTCCACGTTCATTATAAGTTCGACCGCACGATAATATCCAGTTTGCTGTTTCCAGTTTGAGGGCATCAACTGTGCGCCTAAACTACCCAATAGTCTCATCCTTTATACATGCAATTCTCCAGCCTGCTAAATCTGTGCCTGAACTTTAAGTTTCCGCCCATCCTTATCAACCCGCAGCTGGTTGTGTGCATTGATTAACTTCTAATCTCCGCGGTGACAATTTGGTGTCAGTGTTTAGGCGCCCCAGTAACTCAGGCTACACATTCCTTACCCTTAGTACCAGTGAGGCTTTACCGAAACGTACACTGTACCTCCGAGGCAAAAGCTTCTTCCGTCCTACCTTGACCAACACTTTTGTCGTCCATCTGCTATTTAAGCAATAATTCAAATGTTCATGTTTGGTATTCTTCATTCTCGATCATATCAGTAACCATGGTGCAGGACTCCCTCAGTCGCAACTTTTCTCTAACCTTGTCACGTCTCTCGTGTGTCAAGTTTGGCATGCCATCATGTATCTAGAAGCAAGCCTGTATTTGCCATTTGGCTGCGGTATTCCTCCTCAGCTACAGCCCCCTGCAACTGGCGTTTATCATACTAGTTTTATTTTGTGCTACGCTGACCGTGCCTCCAAGTATGTCACTCGCCGGTGGGTAATACCCGTTATTAGTTATTTAGAAAGTTAGTGCAGACACAATAATCAAGCAGTGTCTTGGCATAAATGTACGGAAGCCAACAAAATCTTGGATACACTGCTCTTTGCTGTCTACCGGGACGGGGACTCTGAGACTGGGTACGTCAGTGATTAAATATATTGGATGAAATGACCCGGTCTGGAAACTAATGCTGCGCTCAAATCTAGGCTATTGTCCGGGCCACATATCTTTCTTTCCTTAAATCACCAGGGGGCACTTCTACGCCACTTCTGAAATCACGCGTGAAGGCTATCAGCTTGTGCCCACACCACCATCGTCTAAATTCTTCTACCCCCGTCAGCTATTCGGCTGCCAAAATATGGTAGCGAGAGCTACACTAGAGATGGGACAACGATGATTCGCCATATTGTCCGTTCCGTTTCAGTTTTGGAAAGTTGATATTCTTCGTAGGCTGTGGTGGATGCATACTAGGTGGAACCACACCTTCATCAGCAACCCAAATAACGAACTCAAATTCGTCGACTTACAAAACGAGAATTGATTGTCAGGAAAAACAAAGTGACATCTGTTTGCTTCAAGCGTCATCGTAACGTGAAGTTCTATAACAGAACACGTGATGATTCCTTCTAATGCCCACAAGTGGCATACAGCATGAGTAGCATTCCTGTAAACTAAAAACCGCAGTGGGTTAACCAGTATTTGGATTCAGAAGACTGTTTTGGGTCAATGACTAACGAAACTCCTTTGGTCAAAATATAATGGGCCAAATTCGGTCCACAGAATCCACGCATCCTCCAGGGATCCTACCAATTTGAATTTAGGAGGAGGCCCTCTTCGTCACCTTATTCTGTGGCACAGTTTCCACATGTAAGTTTCCATTCCGGTCGAAAGAAGCGTACCCAGCTTTGAGGCCCCCGTCATCGCAAAGCTTTGGCTTTAACGCGAAGCAGATGAGAGACTGCGTTACCCAGTCTTATTCATCGTCGTGGGTATGCGTAAACTCAGTAAGAAGCCGCACCAAGGTCGACTGTCCGACGCTGTTCAAGGCCGGTTCGCTCATCAGTCGGCAGCCGGAGGGTGGAACGTCAGTCTGCGTACTGCGTGTATTCCGGTGGGACTCGGCCATTTTTGAAATTGTCCCAAGGTCTTTGCGCTTACTCACGGTCATTCATAGTTTTCAGGCGGCCCAATACAGAACTTACAACGTCCGCTATCTGCATTTATGGGTACACCTCCGATAGGGACTTGGCAATCTGCATTTCGCACATAACCAACGCTTTCCACCTCATAGAGGTATATTTTCGGTTAGAATCTGACTAGCACCGTTTTAGTAGAGACGTAGTTTCCCTTTAATTCAACATGCAACATCAGCAGAATCGCACATCTAATCTGTGCGAACCGAATGAGCACGTAGTTTGTGTCTCAGGAAAATACAATAAAAAATGTCTATCTCACTGCAAGTAAAGAATGCTGCAGGATTAATAAGTTCTAGTATGCTTAATGCGTACTAGATTCCAAATTAGAAGCACAATGCTTTTATCTGCAAAATTTTTGCAAATTGAATGAAACTTTTTGAGCCCAAATTTTGCATTTTGTTGCATATGTGCGTAAGCGAAGAATTATTTAAATCTACGTTCATGTTTTCGCAATTTGTTTTATTCAATCTTTCCCTTAAATTTTTGGCGCAGCTTCGACTTTGAACTTGCTGTGCTATAATAATAATGTTTATTCCCAACTAATGGGTAACCTACCGTGAGGCATGATCACACGATTACAGTAAGGACAAAGCACGACTGGATGGGACTAGCGGGTACTGGGGATTGCGCGATAAAAAGGGCAATCATAAACAGTAACCAACGGACTTAGTCACGCCTAAACCGGCATGGGAAATGAAACAAAATTACTAGGAGTTCATAATAATAATGGGGTTATTTCCCAACCTGTAAAGAGCATGCCGATTGAGGATGATAGGGTCGTTACAACCTGGACGCGGCAGGCAAATACACAAGGGGAAGTTACAACCAAGGAGGCATGCTTATTATGTGAAGTGTCACCGCAGTTATGGGAACCACAGGCGCTCAGTATTTGCACAATAAAATCAAATTTTTGAAGGCTACGACGTCCGCGAAGGGGCCGCATGAAAAACCGAGTGAACCACTCAGATACCCTTGAGCCATACATAAGGTGTCTTGGCACGTTGTGTAGCTTATGCGGGGGTAAAAAATGCTTACCTCATATCACTGTGACCAACGGGAAGGCATCGACTGCCTTCTGAACGTTGTCTATCGAATGACCACGTATGCATGTTCCCTCGATTGGAGGCACTCGTGCCGTGACCCCCAAGGCCGCACTATCACAGTGTTGGAACAAAAAAGTGACGTCGACCCACTCTTACTAACTTATAGTTCGTGGTGTAAACCTGAGGTGCTCACAGACGGTTGAAGCCTGTGCTGGAAAATGCAGATGCCCCTTCTATCAGGAGACCTGGCTCCCCTTCATCCATGTGTTTGCTGTATTTAGAGACAATTTGGCTCCAAGCAGTAAGGAAGATCCTTCATAGGTGTTTTCTTAGGTTGCTTCCCAATCCACCAACGTTGGCTATCGGATTACAACCTACCGGAACAAGATGTATCCCTTACATTTGTTCTCAAGCCACGGCCGACAACTTTCAAAGGCACGGGTAACAGAGAGGTGGATAAGCTATGTGGGCCGTTACTCGGGAGGTCCGCAGCCATCATTCAGCAGTTGATTATACAGAGTCGAATCCTGCTGCGCAAAGGCTCAGAGTCTGCAAGTGATGCCCTGCCGTCGGGGTTCGAGGTACTGCACCTCAACCAAGATGGTGGTCCAGGGTCACAGATTTATACTTTCATGTGCTTTGTGACCGGCCAACTAATACCAGTGACTGCTGGTGTGCAACGGATAGCGTATCATATTACGTCGACTGTTGTGCTGGTGAGCCTTGCCAGCTGTGCGGTGATGCTATTCAGGTTTAGTTCAAAGATGAGTCCACAGACGAATGATTTATTTTTGGTTCTTCGCCCGCGAACCCCCCAGAAAACGAGACGGCCTGCCTGCCAACTGGTCCGGAAAGAAGGCGTTTAATGATGTTGACGTGGACCAAATCACAAAATCCCATCAGTGTGTGACGGAGGTCTTTGTGCGTCCATATTTTCGGTTCCAAGGAGGAACTAATCGAAAGCCATGAGTAAATATTTGACTACCAGGACTAACGTTGTAAAGCGCCAGCTATAGGAAAGAGATGACAATGATTTCATGTCACTCACACATGGCCCATCGGCCCCAGACAGTTGGTCTGTTAATGAGACCTCAAGTTTAACGGTTATGGTCTATAGGCACCCAGCTGCAAGAAATCACGCAATACAAATCAGCCGTTGAAGGTGGCGTTGTGCAAGCAAAATTCCAGGAGATTACCGACGCTGATGTACTCCGTTTATAGGGTAAACATTTTGTCACCTGCCTGCCTCAGTGATATTTCGATGACCTAACTTGCATCTTCCTCTCATTTCAGCACGTCAATAGCCCAATAAACACAGCAAACAAAGTAGGCTATAGGCTTCCAGAAGAGCATCTGTACTTATCCAAAAGGCCTTTAAAATTCAACGTTTCTTGTCGCATCATTTTGACATTCGGCTTTCTCTAGTAGAGGCGGATGGCCGGACTTCGGCCGGCTGATTAAGCGTCGCGCCCCCCAGCCGCATGTCATTTGTGCGCGTCAGCTAGGTTTGCTCAGCTATCCTACTATTGACTACATGGTCGTCCTGGTATATTTCAGTGGTTATCGAAAACTGCTGTTTGGCGAAAAAATAGCATAGGTCGTCAAAATATGCACGTCTTACGGTTGTCCCGCCTTGCACGGCAATAATGAATGCGCCTTCCGCGACGGTAACTCGGAATAACAATTATCGAGGTCCCTGCACATATTATTCTCTATTCGGATAATGAAGAATTCAAAAATAACAAAAGTTATTTATCTAAGTGGCACTTACGCCTCCACAAGTACCACGTAGCTTCTAGAAAGCTCAGTGAATTTTTTAGCTGTAGAACTATCTGCAGATTTTGTCCATTTCAGGTGCTTCACGTTCTATCGCAATTCGTGATGTCGTATTACATTTGGCGCCGTTTTCACTTTCGGTGCTGATTGACGACCTTGAGGATTTGGGCACTTAAGCAAATCACCCGTGCAGGCAATTTGCAGGACAATTCGTGATGCGTAGACACTTTTTTACTATGACGTGGTAACTGAAACCTCATAGACTTTGAGAATTCAATTCCATTGTGCGAATAGTGAGCAGTGTACTGGACCGAGCAGGATTTTAGTAGAAGTGAGCTAGCCCCACCTGATGTGACCCCTCCACAACCGTGCTGCCCTCTTGGAACTGCCTCCGTGTCATGCCTGCTCACTCCCCCAGAAGATGAGCTGTCATTTCTTCAAATGTGGAACCGCTGTAAATCGGAAATCCGCCAATGGAACATACGAAAACAAGCCACCATTCTGGACCTCGCCCGGAAGAACAAAAATGTGCTGTTCAAATACATGGGACATCGCCGAAGAAACAAGCCATCCGCGTTCTCTTTGAGGGACAGGAACGGGGAACCGATGAGTGACCCAATAGTGGTATCTGAGTTCTACAGAGATCACTATGCAGGTCTGTATTCAGTCCCAGCCTCCTCGCTACATCCAACCTTGACAAGGCGTACCTACGAACGGCCTCTAACCGACTTGGTATTCACGGTGGAGGACATTCGTCAACTCCTGCACAAGATCAACCCATTCTGCGCGTTGGGGCCCGACGAAGTCCACCCAAGGATCCTGAAGGAAACGTCGTACACACTGGCAACCCATTTCCATCTGCTGTTTCGTCAGTCGCTTGACGAAGGCCACCTTCCCTCTGTTTGGAAGGAAGCGATTGTCACGCCAATCTACAAAACAGGTGACCGACTATCGCCTGGCAGCTACAGGCATATAAGCCTCACTAGCGTGCAAGGTGATGAAACGCCTTCTGAAGCAAGCCATTCTATTCTAGATCACCTTACTTCCAACAACTTGATTTCTCAAGCTCAACACGGATTTCTCCCAAACCGTTCCTGCGTGACGAACATGCTCGTATTTATGGACAGCTTAACCCAAGCCAAGGACGAGGGACTCATATCGGATGCCATATTTTTCGACTTTTCAAAAGCATTTGATCGAGTCCCACACGTCCCTCTGCTCCACAAACTCGAGTCTTACGGGATTCAAGGGAAAATCCTACACTGGATCAAGGCATTCCTATCAGACAGATCATTCCGAGTGAAAGTAGGCTCGACCTACTCTTCTGCGGCGCCGGTCTCCATTGGAGTTCCTCAGGGCTCCGTTTTGGGACCTTTGCTGTTTCTGATATACGTCAATGACCTTCCAGATGTTCTTTCAAGTCCATGTCTACTTTTTGCGGACGACTTGAAATCGTGGAGTTCCAATGCCAGTGCCCTCCAAATTGATGTAGACGCCGCAAAGCAGTGGTCGTTGGACTGGCACCTTCCTCTGAATGACGAAAAGTGCGTCCATATGTCATTTGGAGGAGACTCAGCGAACTCCTTTGTCATGCATGGTGAGAAAGGACCAGAAGACATCACGAGGATAGATGCCAAAAAAGATTTGGGTATCTGGCTCTCTCCAAACCTGTCCTTCTCACTGCACCTTGAGAAATCGGCTCAGAAGGCATTCGCTGTTCTACGGATGATTCGGCGTACCTTCTCTCGTATTACTCGCACGGACTTCCAAATACTCTATGGGGCCTATGTCAGACCGCTCCTTGAATATGCCAACCCGGTTGTCTACTCAGGACGCACGAAAGACGTAATCCTCATTGAGCGTGTCCAGCGAGCTGCTACGAAAATGGTTGCCGGTCTCAAGTCCATGGACTACGAAACGCGTCTCGTGGTGCTCGACCTCTTTCCCTTGGAGTATCGTCGCCTCCGAGGGGACTTAATTCTTACTTACGCCCTGTTTGAACAAGGCTTGGCCAACAGGTTTTTCACCGTTGACCCAGCAAACACACGGCGGGGACACGGTAAGAAGATTTTTAAGCTCAGAGCGCACACCTTCATTAGGCAAACTTTTTTCTCATTTCGGGTAGTTGCTGCGTGGAATAACCTTCCTGAGACGGTTGTCCACGCTCCCTCTAGAACTCAGTTCAAAACACTATTAGACACTTATTTACGCGAGTCCTCGCGCTGGCAAACATACTGCCCCGCGCTGAGAACTTAAAGAGCAGTGCTACACCCTTTTTTCACTTGTGCCTTTCAGGTGAACGACAGCTGCTGAACGACGAGAACAAAACCGACCCGGGAAACTTGGGCGAAAGCCTCGATCCTGTGTATCAATCCGTGAATCAGGGAGTCCGTGAAATTTCTCCCAAGTTTGTGAGAACGCCTCGGCCTTCCCGCTTAGCTAAACACTTAAGTCCACTTGACAGAATCAAACAAATCCGGACTTGGTACCCCGTCACGCCGTTATTACAGTGTGATACTACATTACATTCCTGTTTCATTACAATCATTTTCACTATTATTGTCCTTATTTTCAATCAGATTGCGGATGTCGACCACCACTATCCATCTGTGCATTAGACTCCATTGAAATGGAGTCCAGCCCCGTCCCTACACTGAACTCTAAAAAGACCTTATAGAATTTGTCTAAGCTGTGGATCCTTGATTGGGATTTCCGCTGGCGAGTCTTCCAAAACCCTTTGAAACCCACGAAATGTACAATTAGCCAACCAGGATGCGGTTTTTTCAGCGTGCGCAGCAACCTAGCGTTGGGTCCGCGACGGACTGCGCGCTCCAATGGTTCACGATGAGTACAAACTGTAGGTTGATTGTTCAGTTTTATTTTCTTCAGGTTTACGTCACCGGATACATATTATATTCTGGCCCTTGGGACAAAGGAGGTACTTCTTATTGACAGGATATCTCAGGATCTAAGGATCGAACGTATGTCACCAGTGTGGTCTAGAAAATCTGTTTCCAGAGGACCTAAATATAATACCGTCGGGGTTGGATTCGATGACACTTTATGGTCTGTGGGGGGTGGTTCGACTGCTCTCCGGTAGCTTACTCGCTTAATTTTTACGTTGCTCAATAGGGTATTATTTATTGGTTATTACTGGGCGAGAAAAAGTGGGTGATATTTTCGGCCATATCATATGGAAGATTACCCGAAGTTCCATGCTTCCATATGTTAAGTCTGATATTACTTTATCGGACATTCAGGTAATAATGGATTGTCTATATGAACCTGTACACATCCCCTCGACAGACCCAAGACGAACGAGCATATTGTCAAATGCTTACAAATGTGCTCGAAACGGAAGGATTTTACTACTCGACTTCATTCGATATAACACATACGCAACAAAGACTGTCGGATACACCGCCTGAATTCCGCAACAAGAGTCTTTTCGAACGGGTATGTCTAATTTACATGGTGTCTAATGTTAACCTGTTTTCATTGTTCTCTGAAAACGATGGCCGTGACGAAAGAGGACGGCCACAGCTTGACCAGTCAGACCTACTAGCGAATAGTTAAAGCCTTGCCAACCGGAAACGTTCAGCATCCCTTATAAACCCCACTGAAATTCGGGAATACGGAAAATCAACCACGTCATTCCTCAAGCTGTGAACACAGTGCTTAGAAAAGTTCTACAGAATTAATCAATAAAGTGGTCTTCTATCAGTTAAACGTCCCCTACATCATAGGACTTACCAGAGTTGGGCCTGGTATCTAATCTTATTTACAATGACGTATCGGTTCCGGAGCTGGACACCTAGTCGTTGTTTGAACATAGCTAGGAACGAAGTGGTGACGACATCGGATGGGGGGTCACCGTGGTTGCAAACACAAGCGGGAGCGAAGCAACTTCGGCCACCTAGGTATCAGTGCTGTTGTTCGGTCCTTAACGAATGCCCTCGGAGGTGATAATTTTTGCAGGATGTTATTGATCACAATATGGATGTTTGGGAATATACGGACCAGAAGCTACCACCGTGACGTGGTTGCGGGCGACACTGGCCAGAACGTCATTCCACGAGGCACAGCCATACCAGGAAGACCTAAAAGAGGGCGCCGAGAACCCGTGCAACGAGGATATCTGAATTTTCACTAGAAGAAAAGTTAAATGACAAGATACGGTAGGCCAATGTCTCCAATGCATGGCAGTCCTCCCGTCCTTCCGTCTGTCATCAGCGAATGAACCCATAGCAGTTTGAATCTAAACATCCTGTCTTTTAGCTGGCAAGCTCACTTTGTTTAGAATTGCTGTAGCGATTCTTCAGTGCTTCTGGCAGATGGTATATTGCTCGTGGTAATCCCAATGATAGTAGGTCCTCTGAATTGAGCTCCATGACCTGTTACCAGTTGAAGGAGCCAAGTTAGTGAATCGTGGTATTTTAGTCCCCCTAGTAGGAGGCGAGGTTGATTGGGTCATAGAACAGATCAATCATGGAAATACAGCATGATCGTCTAGGCTTGTGGATGCCTAATAATGAAAGTCGCCGCCTTCACTCCAGAGCCCCGGGTTTTCTGAAACTGTTTCATTCTTCAAGACAGGCATTAAAATTTTGGGGAAACACTGATTTAGGGGTTCACTGCATTCAGAAGCCCTCGATATCAGGAAAGTTTTTATACCCACTGTCTACATTTACTTTGCGGATTGACAATGGATTTGTAGGTAGTCATGCAGTCAATGCGCGGCCTTGTAATGCATACCTATGAACTTTCCTTAGGAGATTATGGTGCCGTACCTAGTGGTCTCTCAATGCCTGCATATTTTGAGTCAACCAGGGTTGGCCTGATAAGGTCTTCTTTGTCCAAACCGTTTTATCATTCGGGTAGCAGTTTGCATCGCTTAGAGTGGGCTTGCAGTTTTTATCAAATATTAAGTCTCTCAGCAGAGCAGGAAAAGGGTAACCGCTAGATAGATAAACATTTTTCTGCTTTCTTGGATAACCCGATTGATTCATATGGAGGTTCCAGCAAGTCTCACTCAGTTGCGCGCCCAAAACTTGCCGACAGCCTCAGCCTTTGCATTTCCGAGGATTCTAAGTGTGACTGCTTCAATGAAGGAAGCGTTGCTGTCTGCACTCACCCCGAGCGGATTTTGGTTTAGTTCACGTAAAATGTTTGAAACGTTAGGCTTCGAATACAACAAGTTTTTTTGGGGCGTTTGGTCACAGCAGTCTGTGATTAGACGTGATTAATAGAAGTATTCGATAGCTTGCATGTAAACCACAGTTCTACCATAGAGTTCAAAGAAATACCTGGTTTGTTACGTTCCATAGTTGGAGAGTTTTCATCAAACCTATAAGTATTATCGCTTCAGTGAATGGAGAACTGTGTTTCCTATTACAGCTGTTAGGCCAGAATCGGAGTAACGCTTGATCCAGTATGGAGCATCAAGACTTGTTGGTGTGAAATTGGTAGCATTATGTGCTTATCTAGGATGATATCAATGGTTCCTTTGTATTATTTTTCAACAGTGTGATCCTCGGTTCACTTGGAATCGTTTTCTGCTAACCACCTGGGCGGATCAGCTGGCTTCCGCCGCTTCGAGATTGTGTGGCGAAGGCGTCTTAAGAATGGCGACGTGGGATCGATTTGCTTATTGCGTACCGGTTATCCAGGGATTTGTCGGTATCATTCATAACCCGCAAGGCGACAGCGGTTCGGATAAACGCGGTGCTGTTTATGCAATTATTTCCCGTCGCAGTGTGCAGCGTGTGGGAACCAGATTTAATTCTCGAGGATTGGACCAATCTGGTCACGCGTCAAATACGATTGAGACGGAACAATTGTTTGAAATGGATGGGAATCGCTTTTCTTTTGTGCAGGCGAGTTTAATTAATTTGAGCTTTCAGTCCACGGTGTAGATTTCGTAGTTATTACCACGTTTCGACAATCTGTTGGATGTTCTGATTTCGGTTAAAAACGTGCGCGATATTTCAATAAATTGGAGTTCCAACTACAATGCGTTTCGACGTTTGAGACACTTGAACTTTCTTTTGAAGCTTAATAGACGAAGCTCCTACTATTCAAACAATTATCCAGTCCGGCTTACTCTAAGTTGCTGTCTATTACTGATGAGAATATCTGTTCTCAAGGTCTACTCTCGTATTCAGTCTTGCAAACCTCTTCTCGTTAACAACGCCAATAGTTTATTCAGTATTTGCGAACGGGATGGATTATTTGGCTCGTTTCTGGTTTGTCAAAACATCGAACTTCAGATGATGGTGCGAAACCTTCCTTCACACTGATTTGAGTCTCGACAGCACAAGTCTCCGGGTGAACGTATCTGTACAATATTTATATGACACAGGCAGCTGGGATAAAGAAGACGGGGGAAATTTTTGTGTTAGAAAGATATTGAAGCAACGAGATCCTATAGTGCCATCCAACCCATGTGATCTTGTACGCTATCGTCATTTTTAGAACGTTTAAAATATAGTGGGAATTTGACGGACTTGCTAGTCTCTCGCCTTCTTGAGATAGCCTGTCATCTGTGGGGAAGGGGGGGGCTAGATGACCCAAGTGGTTAGAGCGCGAATTTACTGACTGGAAGGTCCGTGGTTCGAACCCGACCTCTGCCTCTCGACGTCCCCTGCCTAGGCTTGGGTAACCTGGCAGTATCCCAGCCCTCGTGCAACCTTCGGGTGGCATGGCAGCTAGGCACCGAAGGCGTGCTACAGCTGAACGATTCCGTCATCTGTGGGATGGAAGGTTTTTCTGCGCATGGCATACCGATCATTATTCCGCTAAGACCTATGTAGTTTTTTGCTTCCGAAGGCATGTGTTGTTTAGTGCGTATTCGTCACAGGGACACTTGGACTTCGTACAAAAGTACATCAGTCCATTCACTGCTCAATTTTTGCAGCTTTCCTTCGCCAATGCCGCCAAGAACGACTGGCTCTCCTCATGTATCCTGTTTCGAAGTAATGTACCATTCGATCCTGTGCACAATTCATTGAGGAATCCTTGAAATCCTCTGACTTAAATCCTTGTTCTCAGAAAATACCGCCATATGCAGTGTCTCATGTTGTATCTTATTTCGTTACGCTTCAGCTGCTTCCACCGTTCCTCAAATTCAAATAGCACCATCAAATTTCAACAGCTATGTTCAATTGATTGCTTTGATCACTCACCTGTTGTGTTGGAGAAAAACTTCTTTTGGTCATTTGTATGCCGCCTTACCGAATATTCGGGTATAATTCAAGAAGCGCGTTCTAAATTAAGGTTCTAATGTAGAGTTTCCTCGGATATTCAGAATACTTCTTGAGAGGCACGACAAAAGGAAGTGCCTTTTCAACAGGACAACCTATGTAGTCACTGCTTAGAACTGGCAGAATTCAAGATTGCTTCGTTTCGTTTCGAGGTATTTCAATGCCTGGATTCGTCAGGTATGCTGACAGGGATCCGAATCTGCGTTTTCCCAATTCCAGGGTTACCTGACTCTTCCTGCCTCTCGTCAGCATCATCGTCGGCAACAACAACTCCAGCGTTGACCCGAGCTCTATTCGACTAACTCATACTATCATTTGGCTGGATAACCAATGGAGGAACCAGAAACTTACAACTGTGAAATAGCTGAGAGGAACTAAAATAGTGGATAGGGCTTGATGTTCGAGAGTAGAACCTTCTAAAGGTGCCGATCCCCTATCAGTGACATCCTCTTGCCATATAACAAACCACCTGTGAAGGTTATCATCTGGCAGACGATTTTGGAGGTCGTCCGACTATTGGCGTTTATAAAACCGAGCCAGTACTTTCAAAACCTAGTCACTCCTTACCGACCCCCCTACAAGTTTGTGACCAATACCCTATACTCAACCCCAAGAAAACTAACTGTCTCCTACAGCTCGTAACGCCAAGGCCCCCATTCCCCAACCTCTTCAGTATCTTCTAAAACCACTGTACATCCTGTACACACTTGAGAACTGATGATGAGAATGAACCCGTCTAATTGTTCTGTTTCACTTCTCAACCGTGACATTGAGGTCATTTTTTTGCTTAGAACCATGGATTTGGCGCACGAGCTACCCAATCTTCTTGGGAGCTGAATGACGCGGATCTGACTTCCCATACTGTCGATTTCAACTTGGCGGATGGTCTTCATTTAGAACTTTAGGAACCACAGTGTAGCAGACTTGTTTTTTTGACCATACCAAAGAATCAATCCTTTCACTGCCCCGGATTCGGCTTTTCCCTTTAGATCCGTGGTTCCGTTCCACTCTTCTGGAGTCAAAAACCGAACTTGCGGTACAAACCCGCAGTTCTTTTGGGTGGTAGTCAACTGACTTCCTTCTCCGTGACTGCTCCCGTGGAATCAGGACAAAAAGTCGACGAGGCTAGCTTACAGGTTGCGCAATCGGCTATAGCACGCCACCATTTCAATCAACTAATCTACACCTATGGTTATGGGCGACAGGTGATTATCAATTTACTAAATCAGACTGGTATGGAACGCCCTCTGGGACGTGCGTTTGCCGAGGCCACGATGGACTTGGACGAGAATGAAGTGAAGTAAGTGGTCTGCTGTTATTCTCTGTCTGTTGTACAGATGGACTCATTTTGGACTCATTTTTGGCTCCCGCTTGTAGGTGGCAACTTGTATCTAAGTGTCTGTTGCCCATCGGCAACGACAGCGGTTTAAGAAACAGAATCCTAAATGTTGTGCATTCATTGTGGTGAAAATAAGTATCTGGAAGCCGATTGTTCACGTTGCGATTGTTTTTTTAATAAAAAATCAGGAACATCAGTTTGAGATGTTCGTCCCCACATGGTGTAAAGAAAGCGCAGACCTCAACAGCTTCGACGCTGCCCTATGAAAGCTCTAGATTACTCCCAGAATACTCAGTGGCTGCTGCAGTGTTCGGTATGAGACTGGACCTAAAGGTGCCAATTCCTGTAGTGATGACACTTTTTTTTATTATCCTCTGAATTCATTAGAGGAAGACCGCCCCCCAGTGATACAGCAACCAGCTTTGGGCACATTTCTGAGAGCATTTTCCCACCATTGGTTTCCATTGCTGCGTTGTCTAGTGGGTTCATATGCTTGTTCTTCGTTTGTCAAGTTTAGGTTTACTGAGTGACGCCTTGAGCGAACAGCAGGTAGATAGACATGTGGGGCCTATAGCGTTGACATGAATTACATGGGTCCAGTAACTGCGTCGATATTTGCTTAGCACGTGATGCTATCAGCTCGTTAACCTGCACCAGCACGCTATACATGTGAGCAACTGTCTGAGGGAAAAACTGTTTGTCAGATCAGTTTTCACAACGGTAACGCGTGCATACAATCTGAAAACACCCTATCTCAATGTGAGGTCAAACAGTTGGTGCGTAACACGCTGTGTTTTAAGGCCCGTCGTTTTCGGAGGGAATACTCTTGTGAGCCCCGTTAAATTAAGCAGTCTGTCAGATTGATCCATCTTTGGGGTACCATTCTCTTGAAATAAAGTTATTTTAGAAACGTATACTACTAAAATGCTGCTTGCTGCCTTTACCAACTCAGGAATTTCGCGGTACGTAACTCCCATAGTCCGACCACCATTTTTCACCCACTTGTTTAAGCTGGAACTTGTAAATTAGTATCACAGTTGGTGGACACAGTATTCTGGCATGTGGACTGTGGGTCAGCCCTAAAAGATGCATACTGTCTGGAAAGTCACTTGCCAGTCCGCTCGTCCACAAAGCGCGGGTCTCAATGCAAGCTCTGATACAAAGGACAAACTGTCAATATTTTATTTCCCAACGCAACGAAACGTTACTCTGACCATAGTAACAGGTTATCTGTCTGCTGCCATACCACGTTATATGGGTATTCATAGTAAGTTAAACGTTTTATGTAGGCGCTTGATGCGATTTGAAGTTTCCTTTTGTTTGTCGCTGGATGATGACATGTAAAACTCTTAAACAAAAGATGGCGTTTTAGCGATGGGAAATGGAGGACCAGCTGGATCTATTATCGAGTTTTGTCTCTAAAATACTACAAATTAGGAAGGGGGTCAGCTAATCTTGAGGTAGAAAGTTCAAGTCCACTTAGCGTGAGCATGGAGGTGGATTCGAACCAGCCAAGCTTCCGGTTCCCGGACAAGGATGCCGATTGTCTGTTACAACCATACATTTGAGCTTCACTGCAGCTTATTCCCTAACATTCCGTTATTCAAACAGATTATACAGACTCGTTCTCTTGCGCCAAGTTTAACCTCTTCTGTCTTTAAACGATCCAGATACGAAAGCTTCGACTTCCACCGCGAATGTGGCTCAACGCGATGGGATCGACTGAGTATCCTTCTGGATCGTCTCATTCCCGACCTTCTTGCATCCGGGTAAGTTGTTATGCTTTATATATTCTTTCTTTGCCTTGTTCTAGCATTAATTTATCCCGACGCCCTACTTTTCTCTGTACAGACAATTTCATCTGGATTTGAACCACTCCAAAGTTGTCAGTCGACAAACCGGTGTGTTCCGAAGCAACTGTATTGATTGCTTGGATCGCACCAATGTGGTACAGTCAATGCTTGCCTGGTGTGCCCTTGAAAGGGCGCTCATCACCATCGGCCAACTCAGCCCACAGTCAGCCTCGACATCAGCTTCCGCGAGTACCAATTCCGCTTTGGCTCAGATGTGGTCTGGTTTTGGATTCCGGTTCCGGTCTATTTGGGCGGACAATGCTGACTACTGTTCACTTCAGTACACCGGCACCAGGGCACTAAAGACGGACTTCACGCGGACAGGTATGACTGCAATGGACTGTCCGGTTCACTTCATTATTCGACTTATATATGTTGACCTCGGTGCTCCCCTCTGCAGTTTATCGTAGCTATTTGGATGCACAGTGATGGATTGTCCGTTTCACTTCATTATTCGACTTCTATATGTTGACCTCGGTGCTCCTCTCTACAGTTTATCGTAGCTATTTGGATGCACAGTTCTGTATGCCTGTGGTTATTTGCGGATATTTGTTGGGTATCGATCGGCTAATGTCACGGCTGTGAATCCTTCTCTTGTGAAAGTTGAGCCAGCTTGACTGACTAGTTCAAGGTGACTCATTGGAAAATGTGTCCGCACACTATTTAGGAATTCCACACTAGCAGTACTGTCAGCTAGTTTGAGCGTCTGAGAAGCAATATGTAAAGAAAGCCGTTGGTGGGTTCGGTCGAAAACGGCTACTCCAGAGGATATTGTATAGGATTTACTCATGAATTAAAGTGTATCAAAATGCATTAAGATTGCTTTTGTCTACGAATATGCATTAACTTATTTGTCACCGCTAAGTAACTACGGACTTGTCTGATGATTGTATTGCTCCCTCCCAGCAAACTTACGAATCAATCTTTTCTTACAAAGAGATTTTTGGAAAGCGCTTTGCCAAAACTTGATAATTTTCCAACTGTCTTGCTCTCATCCATATTGTGTCCGTTAACGAAGAGGAGCCTCGTAATCCAACTGATCTCATCCAAGTCAACGGTAACTAGAAAGTTGAAGTGGCATTCTTCGCCATTCCGCAACTTACAGTGTCGCTTTATTGGGTCTTAGTGAGATCTTTTTTGTTTGAGACTTGTGTTTTTCGTGATCTCCAATCGAGTCGCTCGTTTTATCTCTTCGTCGATGGTCAGTACCTTGCTTCCCAGTTGAACGAAAAAACGCCAGTTTTTATCACATGTGTTAGGATAATTAGGATCCTTAGTTATTAGCATGAAGCTTACCTTATCACGGTGTAAGTACACGCGGAAGCTGGGATGGATAAATGTTACAACAACTGGCCAGATTGTTTAAACCTAGTATGTTAAGATTAGCTTTTTGCTTCAGATTCCTTTCTAGGGAGGTACTTGTTGCGAGCAGACCTAACTGCGGCTCCGTGGCCATTGCACTGCCACGGTTCATAGGAGGCAAATAAGAGGGTTCTCTCGATACAGGTGTCGTCTACCGTTTGTGACAGCTGGTTGCTCTTGAGACTCACGGTGAATGGTCACACAGACTGTTAGTTTGCATACAGTGGATGTGTCAGATTGCTGGATTGCTAATGTTTCGACTGTAGCAACTCCTATTTTCTATGTGGCTCTTCAGTTTGTTCTTGTCTCCCGATCCGCGTCATCCGGAACAGAACAAAACATACCTCTAACCTTGTCCAGTCAAACCCCATACGGCCGCGGTTACTCGTCCGGGGTTTGTAGCTGGATCAAGATGGCCCAAGTGGTTAGAGCGCGAATTTACTGACCGTAAGGTCCGTGGTTCGATCCTGACCTCTGTCTCTCGGCTTCCTCTGTCTAGGCTTGGGCGACCTGGCAGTATCCCAGCCCTCGTGCAACCTTCGGGTGGCATGGCAGCTAGGCACCGAAAGGGTGCTACAGCTGAACAGTTAGTTAGTTTCTGTAGGTGGATCTTTCTCACAGAACGTTCAACAGCGACAAATTAGACACATGTTTGGATGTGTGCATTTACCGTAAGGAAGATATGAACTGCTTATCATACTGTTTTCATCTTGTTATCAAAGTCCCTGGCGTTCAGTCCAGTTTGTCGAGTACTCACTTAGTGTATTATCAAACCGTGCAGCGGTGCGTTTTAATATATTTGTTTTGCTCCACATTCGGGAGATGCAAAGTCCCAACACAACATTGGTTGGAATCCACCCCAATCCTCATGTTTACGTTATTTCTGATGTTCAAGTTTGTGTGATCGGTCAGTTCCATCAGCTTGCGAACAACGAAGCTATCCTGCGAATGACGCACTTCACCCAAAAGCTTGTAGAAGATGTGGTACCCACTCTGGCGCGCTCCACAGTGCTAAACACGCGCGCGAGCCGACCATATTCTGACGACTGAGCGTCCGAAGCACCGCTCACATCTGATTGGAACCTCAGATCTGTAGTGCCGAGTTGCATTGACCGGCTTTTTGGGAGAGGAACCCACACGCTTTAGACAGGTGATTGACTGCATAGACTGCACCATTTTGGTCAAATATTCCGAATACCAAAAGATTTCCTGCCCCGGAGATCTCGTTTCGCTCAATAATATGCAGGATGAAAGTGGTGTAGTGGCTTGGTGGCGAGGGATAACAGAGAAAACTAACAGTCCGTCGCTTAGGCACCTGTTGCCTGAGGGACTCGAAAACAGGAAATATGGCTAGCTATGGACCATAAGAGTTGGCCATCTCATCCAATGACATTCATGAATCATATTTTGCCTTCAGTTCCTTGGTACGTTACCCCTTCATTTGTAATGAGAACACATGTAATCAGTGTGCTATCATTTCTATCTACATACTCTATCACCTCGTCGTCGCTGAACAAAACTGTGATAGCTGGAAGCACTCTATACGAATTTTCAGACTGCTTCTGATTTCGGCTTTCAAGTCCTTATCGAGTTCACTTAGTGGATCCTTTGATTACTGGAAGACAGCAGCCATAGGCTACATTTGCCACATGGTAAATATGAGTGGAAGCGATCTCTTTGTTCATCTGACGCAACCTACGCGCCGAGACGTCCGACTACTAATGGGCACTCTGTTGGAAGTTCTGATAGTCTCTGAACCTTCTGAGATGTGTTCCATCCTTTGAACTGTCCAGTTTAATTCAGGTCGGCTGCATCGGTGGTCAGAGTGGTCGAAACTCGTGGTATACGCTCCACTCATAATTTTCTCCCAGGTTGGTTTCGTCGAACAGCTATACAAGAACTCATTTCCAAAATGAATAAATCCTGTGTTTAGAGGACAGAACTGACCTGTGAGGTCTGTTGGACCTTTTTTCATCACTGACTTACGTTCTAGCATGATCTTCGCGAGCAGGAATCCACTCTAGTCAAACAGCTACCTGTGCATCTTTCGGCTCCCCTTTCTTTCACCCACAATATACTAACTAGTCTGTTGGATTAACCTTCGACTCGCCGTGATTCAGGATGGTGTGCCAAAAGTTCTGATTGATTCTTGAATTTATTGACCCGGGCTTTCCAGGATGGAACTGCATACCATTGAAAGTGTGACTGAGGTAAATGTAGGACTCCAAAATTTTTAGAAGAATGATAGCAAGCATTTGATGGCTGCCTCCGTATGAAGTTACCAGGTTTGAAGTAGACATGCTACCCACCGTAACGTAGAAAAAACTAGTTTTCACACTAACTGCTTCAGAATCTCTTTTGCAACTTCAACAAGCAGTTATCCAGTTTGGTCTATTGTTTTTTTATAATTCTGATTACTCCAATCCCATTCAAAGCATGATGCCACAAATCTCGGCACAATAACGCCGTGTTCTATGATGATCCAGCGAAACTAAACGTTCCACACATCGTCCCTGTTTTCATCTTCGTTCGTGCTGCATTCCATACAGATATTTTGATACTGGACGTATCTCTTCGCCGAAGAATGCAGATCAATCAGATCGCTTTGCGATCCGCACGAGGTTTAAAGTTAACAAATAGATATCTCCCGATCAATAAGTTGTTGGAGAACAATCCACTTCGAACTTCCAGATGTTACTTAGCTTGATATAAGTGGTCGGTGAAACGTTCTAAAACCACGACTCCTCGGATGAGTCTCGCCATAGGAGGTAGATTTGTGACGGATGGCTACTATATATACACAAAACTACAAGAAAACCGACACCAGAATCGGTCTTCTTGGGGTTTTGGTGTATTCACGCGTTCATCTGTAAAATTCACCTGTAGCAAGGGCCAGTTTCGTAACCCCAGAACCTGGCCTCTCTTCCACCTCACCCGAGTCACGGATTCGTTGTTTGTTTGCCCTTTCATTAGCATCAGTTCTACCTCAATGCATTTCTTTATCTCTGATCTTTTAGGTAAACGAACACTACGGGGCATGCTGATGGATGGTTATCATTCCTTGTTGCGGTACTACATGAACAATTTCACGGATGGTTTTCGTCAAGATGCAATGCACCTCTTTTTGGGTCAATATCTGGTTCATGATGCTGACGGAACCCCAAAACCCCTTACTGGGCCTGGCGGTCGTGGTCGTAGAGGTTCCGGTCGGGCCGATACAGAATGGCGCACGCAATTCCTGCCTTTGGTATTCACCTTCGCTTTGGCGATGTCAGTTCTTTGCGTTGCTGTGCCCACAGGTCAGTCTACCAGCAATGATTTATAATAGGACAGTTTAACCCATTGAGTTCCGTTCCTACGTACAACTCTGCCTTACTGCACTGACCAACTTAGAGTTCAGTGATTTGGACTTAATACACTACTCTTAAGGTTGCTGAAAACGCTTCGAAGACTGCAAGTGAAGAGACAGTTTGTGTGGGCAAGAGTATGGTTCGGAAAACGCAGCTTACTGCGCCAATCAAAAGGCATACTTGTTTTAGCAGCACAAAAAGTGGCAACGTCTCGATGCTGGTAAACGAGGCACTTAGACATATAACGATATGCTGGACTTGATAAGGCAGTGTAAGATAGGAATAGGAGGTCCTACCCGCTACATGGTAGCAGTATTCTATGTTGAGGTTTGCAGGGCAGTTGCAGCTAACATGGGGGGGGGGAAGAACTTGAAACGAAACAGGAACCGAACTTTTCTGGAGCCAAAGTTGCAACTAGTTTGATGTGAGAGAGGATCTGGAAAGACCACTGGAAAACTTACGGGTTCCTATGTAGAGGAAGGAGTGTGGCCTAAGTGGAATAGTGAACCAGACAGGTTACTCAACGGCTCAGTGAACTATGAATCATACCCCTACCTTCTTTCATTTATTTATATAACCGTGAGTTTCCACAACGACGCACCTGATTCCTCTCTACTGCCATATAAATCCGTCGAACAATTGTGAGGGATGAGCGGAACGGTCAGGAGATCGGTGGGCTGGGGCTAGGTCCGCTGGAGAATAGAACCTTGGGGCTAACATCGGGTTGAATATAACGGCGTTTGACAAATCCAAACCGAGCAGCCTCGCAAATTTGGGGAATGGAATACAGGTTCCACCATTTCGCTGGTGCAGTCGCCAACTGGGTGAAGTTCAGTTGAACAGGGATAAATTTTGTGGAAGTGGAAGTTAGACAAATCACTAGACAACAAGGGATTCTGAGCAAAATTTGGGTAAGTATGAGCGATGGACGCTTTATTGGGCGTGCCTTACAGTTTTTGAGGAGGGAGTTCAACCAACTCCAGTAATCAGCTATAGGATCCAGTAGACGATTTCTGAATGTTGAGTTTACTACTGCTCAGTGGTTTGTTATCAGATATTCCCGGTAATTTGATTCAGTTTTCATACATACTGCAAGAAGTGAACAACGAATACTCTATCTATTGGCTGACATCCGTATGTCCAATGTGCACAGAGTCGTAACCCTCCTAATAAGAGAAACACGAGCTTCCAGCCACAATCATTCGTTGTGACTTAGTCCGATGGATTTTAAGGTATTCTTTATTCGTGATTGGGTTCTAGTAGGGTCTGTTCGTCTGTGGTGCGGATGTTCGTCATCAATGGTTCAGTTATTGCCTGCCATGGCGGTTGTTTCAGTCTGCTCACCCGACTCCTGGCCGATTGGTTGGTTGTATTGTGTTACTACACCATACGGATACGCTGTTTGTCGTACTCAGTTTTGTCCATTCTCTAAATTTACTTTGCAGCACACTGGACCGAACAGGTCACATACGTGCTATTTTGGGGCACTGCGTCTGTTCTCTCCGCGTTTGCCATATTCGCCTACGGTGAAGAGTTTGTTGATCGCCCTCGCTTCTGTCCGGACTAAACCGGGACGACACCATCGTCAGAGTCTGTGATCATATTTCTAGGTTACCCTCTTCGCTGCTGGCATCTTATAGCTCATGTCACCTTATTGTCCAGTCTGAAAAGCACTGATGCTCTCTTGTCTCGTCTTATTTTGAGCCCGATGTTTTCGTCTTTCAGCACTATTGCCACAAATCTGAATGTAAATCCAAATATTGGTGTTCTTCTTATCTCTGCCTATAGTGTTTTGGATGCGTACTTCTCAGCATTTGTACTGTTCTTTGATTTGTCTGAAACTAAAAGCCAAGGTTGCTTCCTCTGATTCCTGTTTCACTTTGAAATACCGCTGCTTTCAGTTCAGACATTTGCGGATAGAGATATGTCTGGTTAGTTTGTGTCCCGACCTAAAGCTGTCACCTTGTCGTGGTGGTCGGGCTTCTATGCTGCAATGATCCTACGGGCTATATTGGCTGGAACTCAGTTCCTAAAGGTTCAACCATGCCAGGAAGGCCAACGGTGAGTAGCCCGACAAAGAACTGCGAGTCCCCATACTGCGAATAATCGTATTACGAGGCGGTCTGGAAGTAAAGTCGTACTATCTTCTGCGATAGGAGTGTGAAGGCAGTAAGGCGTTTCTACCAGGCGACCAGCATGTCTAGATTTATGGAAGCTGCGGCACTGCCCTCGTCCTAGGAAGGACGGGTTGGACAAGGTGGACCCTGAAAACTGCAAATTCCGATCGGCTGACAATGACCACCGGCGCATTATTCAACACGGTCGAAATACTTTGAAAACCAAAGAGTTTAGTGCTGCTCAAAAAGCACCTGCTGTGCCCAGCTGCACCAGGAGTAAGACAATAGTGCTTTACTCCCTGCGTCCTCGGGCCAGGCCAGGCACCTACAGCCAAGTGGGTCAGACCATTGGATCATTGGATCCGAGAGAGGTCTCCCAAGAAAACCCTAACAACCGCTGCCTCGCAGTTCAGGCGCAAAAACGTCATGTGAAAACCTTCGTGGCATCAGGCTGGTATCTGTCACATCTAGGGTGCTTTCTGGCATTATTTTGCGTAGTTTGATCGATTATCACGAGAGACAGATTCGTGAGAATGAAGCTGGGTTTCGCCCTGGCTGAGGATGCATCGACCATATGTTTACCTTGAGACAAATTCCTGAACAGCGCCACCCCTTCAAACATCCCACGTTGGTTGTTATTCTTGATCCAAAATATGCTTTTGATTCTGTCGATTGTGAGGAATTTCGGCGGTGTCTGTCGATCAAAGGAGTCCCTTCCAATTTTATATCCCTGTGTGCGAACTCCTATGGATGGGTGCGAGTGTGCAACAAACTTTCGCCTGAGTTCACCACGTCCAGTGATGTAAGACGAGGCTGCCTTCTATCAACCTTCCTCTTCAGTTTTGTTACTGATATGCTGCTTCAAATTTCTCTGCCTGCCTCCGAAATCTCGGGATGTTCCCTCACAGAAATTCAGTAGGCCGATGATATCGGTTCAGATCCTTCAAAAATGCAAACCATGTTAAATAACCTAAATAACTCTGCCGCACGGTTTGGCATGCGCTTCACACCTACGAAGTGTAAATTACTGCTACAAGGCTGGGTGGGATCAAACCCAAACGTAATGCCTGCAGACTAGCCAATCAATTTGTAGATCAATTTGTTTACCTGAGCAGCTGTATAAGTTCCGGTGGACTGGCTGAATATGAGATTATTACGCGAATCGAAAAAAAACAGGACAGCTTTTGCCAAATTCCGACACCTATGGCACACGGTTTATTGCTGATAATTGATTGAACTGATTGGTTAGTTTGTGTGAGTTGTTCTTCGGTCTTATCATATGTGGTCTACAGGACCGGATGCACAAATTCGGAAACCTTCGACTTCTGAACCAGGCTTGACCAAACATGGTGGGACAACTATGAGCACACATTCCGCCATAGATGCACAAGCGTTCCAAATATTTAGCACCTCCTCCAGGCGAAGTGGAATATCCAAAATGCTTGAATACGGTAACTCCAAAATGTCGAAAGTTTGAGGTCATCTTAGGGGGACGGTTGCATACAGAACATCAGGTCAGCAATGCTCAAGCATGCTAGATGATTCTCGGGGAAGTTCACTCTTCCTCGATAGATCAGCTGGTCACAGTTTACAGGTTGTGCTGGTTAGGCCATGTGTTTCGTGTGCTAGAGGACCGTTTGCCCCATAGATCCCTCTGCTTATACTTGCGTCCAATGGAGGGAACCTAATGGCAATTGGTCCATGACTTGTCTACAGAACATGGAAGCCCCTTCGTTGCGTTAACAGTTGCCTCCCCCCAAAGTGGGAACCGTTGCACAAGACAAACCAATGCTTAGTGATCCTGACAGAAATGGCTGCGCCATGCAGCCAACGGTGGTCTTGCATGCAAGCTTTCACCATCACTGTGTAGCTCTCACAGCCTACCACACTAGGGGACCTTAGCCACTACGTAAATGAGCTACTTGTGCCATTGCCTCCAATGCGTGCCCCTCTTTTGTTCTCATCTTTGGTGAACGAAAGTGTATTAGCTGGGACCACTGCGTCTCAGTGCACAGTTTCTGAGCCTAAGAAACTGGAAAATGTTTTATTCAACGTCCAACTGTCGTCAAATTTAACATGAATATGGAATAGCTAGTGAGAAGTACCTACAACGCAGTCACCATTAAGGCGATTCCGGAGAGATGTAATCATTTGATGTTTGGGTCGTGGTAGGACTGTAGGCTGAAGATCACTGAAAACCAGCTGGCACCATGGAGGGTAAAAGGTGTGGTCATACATGAAGTAGGTTTCATCTCAATTATCGTTGGTTGAACCCTACCAAAGGATCTCCTGACTGGATGGACTGTTCATAAAATTGCTGGAAGCTTCGGTACCCTACGGCTGCTTTGGTCTTTCTTGGTGCTCCTCAGGTAGATGCAGTTCCAGAGTTTCCACCGACTTTATGTTTTTGATCTGTCTGTTTCTGGACAAAACCGATTTAAGGTGTCGAAGGGCCACAGTCTGCGCCAGGCACCATTTTGATGGGCCGTAAAGAATGCGCGATTACAGTTTATCGCGTCCGCTTTGTTTTTTGTTGGCAGTTCTTGGCATTTCATTACTCGATAGATTTGAGTCGTTGACGGGACAGTTTTGTTGCAGCGTTTCCTCGTAAGATGTGAATAAAACATTCCGGTCTGGTGGGGCCGTTTTTACAGGATTGAATTGCAGTGGGATAAATTCCGCACTCCTGAAATTATCCGGAGGCTAGCCGGCCTTAATAACCGAGCATCACGTCGGTTGGACGCGTGTCACGCGCGGGCTACGAACCAAACGAAGTCATCTTGATTGGTCAGAGTGTCGGCCAATCGGATAGATCATTTATAACTCGGCCCTTCCCACTCCTTCATGAAGATTCTGCCACGGCCTTGTGGGACCCTATAAATACGGTTGTAATAATCTTCCTTTGTCTCCATTAAGGGCTGTCTCAAGCTACCGCACCATCTGATATACAGCAATGGGCAGAGCAGGAAGCCAAGGACCGACAGAAGTTGAACTGCCGTTAGGAAGTCACAATGCCTAACTAGATCACCAGGGTTGCCAGTGGCAATTTGTTGACATCTGTTTCGTCGACTGCTGACAAATGTCAAAATAGCTTACCGGGATAAATAAATTCTCTTGGCAACTCTCTGACGTCATCAAGATCCTCAACGATTAGAACTTTAGGTTCAGCTGCTGTTCCGTGCTCATGTGTCGTGTCAGTAAATCGCCGCCAAAGCACAACATCTGCACACCAATCTAGGTGCACTGCCTAAGACGACATGCAAAAATGCAGCTGGAATATTTTTGGGTTGGGACAGCCGAAATGGTACAATCATGGGGCGTAAAACGAACTAGTCTATTGTTGTCCGAAAACCTAGTTTTCCTGAGTTGTCAGGGTGGGATTAATCGTATATTATACACGAACGGGGGCATTACTCATTTGGTCATCGTGTGTCGATTTGTCTATCCGTATGTACCTCTGAATGTTGTGGTTTATCAATAGTCGTTTGATCGACAACGAACCCTGGGTTGTGATGTTGATTATAGTAAATTTCTTTCACTTGCCCGAAACAATCGAAAAAGCTATCTGCGTTTCAGATTACACATAGAAAAGTTTCCGGGAACGGTGGTGTCCTTACACAAGGAGTCGTAGGGAGAGTCTTGTACCATCAAAACCCAGTCACATCGACTTTGAACTTTGCGAAGCTCTTCATTAGTGTGCCTTTCGAAAAGAAATTCCGGTACTCCCTGAAGTTTTTTCTTCTAGTAGAGAGTATTGTACAGTAAAGCCTATGTGGAATGAATAGTGGCGGAACTGGTCAGAGCGCTCATCCCAGAGGCGTGTTAGCTGTGGTTTAGCCAGACTTTTGTGGTCTTTAACGAAAAGATGAGAAATCACTATAAGGATTTCACCAAGAGTTCTACCGAACGGGTCAGATTTGTCACTGTGGGGAAGTGCTCGCAACAGAGGGTTCTCACCATATTTCACAGGCATATCTCGGTGTGCATATGGTTCACCATCATTGACAGCAACACCAGAGGAGAACATTGGTTCTTCACTCTTGTACAAGGATATACTTGTGATTGGTGACGGGGACTGACAGACGATAAGTGAGCTTTCAAGACGAGAGGGTCAGACACTTTGAAAAGGTTTCTATGCTTCTCCCGTAATCACCGGCTCTTAACTGCCATTAAAAACAGTAGTAAAGAGTGAAAAGGACAGGAAAGTTTAGGGCCTGAGTGCAAAATGCTCCATCGTTCTAAGAAAAAACGATCGACAGTGTGTTCGTACCTTTGAACGCGTCAGACTTGTCCAATACAGGTCAATCACACCACAAGAAACTAACTGGGCGGTCCTATCAGGAAATGATAGGTGGCCTAGGTTACGTGCAATTCACTCTAGAGATTATGGAAGTGTACAGAAAGAATCATGTATATCCCACCTGATTTAACCGAAAGCATTTTCAGTTCATACTGTTATCTTATATCTTATCCCCGCGAACTCTTATCCAATGAGGATTTGGAGCAGAGACAGCACTTCATCTCTGCTAGATGATGATGACCTGGACACCTTGACTTCGTAAGTTTAATTTGCTCCTTAAATGACTCTTATTCGTCAACTAAGGGCTTGGGCAATGCAGCCCGCTATAACCTGCTGTGTCAGAAAGCACCGGTAGCCAGATTCCCTATAAGCACTTGGGGTCTTCAGGTCGGAGGATCCAGGTAGGTTAACTCTTACAGTTGCTTTGTATCAACGAAAACCTAGGGCTTCCAGAGGACACAAACGTGTAGAAGACCACGAAACAACTAGTTGAACTTCTAAGGCTCAAAACAATTCCTACAACAAGGCATCACTTCCGACATTCTATTTTGGTTGGAACGTTCGGACCGATGATCGTTGAACGACGAAACAGCATTACTGGCGTGGCGCTAGCCCACTATTTTCTCTCAAGCCGCAATGGTTTGTATTCTACAGTCGTACTAGTGACAAGGTTGAACGTCAAGGTAGGTGGAAGACAGCCCTGACATATCCTACTAGTTTTTGAAATCCACGACACTGTTAAAGAGTGCTTCATTTCTTAGCAGAGAAGCAAACGCTGCCAACTGAGTACATCGTAGAATGACCCACACTCTGCTTTTTTATCGGGGCCTTCGATTTTTCAGAGGAGTTTGTGACTCACCATCCAACCGACGTCCATACCTTCGACAAGGTTTGGCCGAAACTCTTGAGAGGCGACGGAAAATGGGTTGTCTGTCCTGTTTTCAAGGGAAGTGTATAGGAAATTGTGGCTGCTGTGACCTCTCCAGAGAGATACCTTTCTTCCGGTGGGCTGGAGGATCAATGCAGCCAGATTCACTTTATACGTTACCTTAAAAAAATTAACACTTCGGGAGATTTGTTGAATGACAATCGGCACGTTTTTCTGCCATGCAATACTTCCCCAAAGATTACCCAACAACATCTGGAGTCTTGTCGTCAGGAGTAAACCAAGTCGGCTGAACGAGAGTGGTGGAATGGCTACGGACCGATTGATCAGAATAGGGGCCAACCAGAGGAAATTTCAGTTCGACGCTTCTTGTCTGGTCACGATGGGGCTAGCTTGAGCCTCTGGATAACTCAGCTTCGTTGCCTACGGTTGCGATGAGCATATCTTGTCTGCCCGAACATACCGCAGCGGGCGCACCAAAAAGCCAAGTAACAATACAAGGGCTGTTCGACCACAACATATCCCACTGGGAGGTCCACAACAGCAACAGTTCGGTGACCGCCTCCCCACCCACAGAGAACTTACATCCAATCCCCACGAAATGGTCTTGAGGAACTTAGCATGTATGGTTATGAATGTAGTTTTATTTCTCTAGCCACAATACCTCATGGTTACTGATACCAGCAAAACAGGAGAAGAAAGCACTCCCTTGACACCTAATTCAACTTCTTGAATTTCTCGATGACTCCACTGCAGAGGCCTACCAAGTTAAAATGAACTGCACCAGAAAGTGTCCTGGAAGTTCTACACAGCAGGCCAAGTTCTTCACTTCAGTCTGAGGGAAAGTTCAAGAAAACCAGTCTTGAATTTCGCGGTCAACAGTATAACTTCATTTAGTTCTCAGGAAAGTTTTCGGCGATGAAAAAAATTGGAGAAAGGCCCCTAAAATGCGAGGCTGCTCTAATGTATTACTTGAACGCAGAAAAGTTGGGCGGTTTCTTATCAATTCGCGCAAGTACTGGCGTCCTGTTCGTACCGATATCTTACCCAGATGCAAATTATTGTGGAGGCATGATGTGGACAGAGACAGACTCATCTCCACGTAGCTTTTTTGACGACAATTGAAGCACTCCGACAAGGAACCTCTGAGTAGCCTGACGAAATTGCGGTCTACATATCAGACCGTTTGAAGCACTTGGCTATCTTTACAGTCACTGATGGTACCCACTTTCCCAGCCGCGTTTAGTGGTTACCAATATGAGGCGGGACTCCTTAGGAAAAGGGGTCTGTGTGCCTCCACGTGCACTTTGAACTCTATGGACCCAACAGCGCACGATATAGGTCTCAAGTACCGGAGTTAGTTGCAATACAATCAGCGGATTGAGTACGGGTGCTGTCACTGATAGATGAATGGCTCACACACCGAGTCGACGTTATCCCGGTTTAATTGCGCATATAGCTTGCCGCTACTAGTCTAATAGGACAAGCGTTTCCGATACACCGTTTGCATTAACCACTTGCGTTTCACGCTGAACGATCTGTCGCCCCCAAACATTTGGCCATCGATTGGCTTATAGACTACCGCGAGTATTCCGCATTTGTGGAAATAATCGGGTTACTTCGCTGGGTTTATAAGGTTTACTGCCTACAAAGAACATAGCCAAGCTGTTTCCTCTGTGGGTGTTCCGGAATCAAGACAGCAGCAACCAGCTGGCTCAATACTGATCGAGCTGACGAAGGTTGTATGTTTTCGCCAGTTTGCTATGGAGGGTCCCTTTACAGCTGTGCAGGTTGATTTACAACCTGTAAAAAGCAGTCGGATACACAAAACTAATCAAAAACCTTATTCGAATGCATCACAGCATAGATATTGTTGGTCGCCACCTAATCAATGGTTTTAAAAAAAACCTGTACAGATCATGCTGAGTTTGAAGGGCTTGGCGATATTAGAACATAATGGTCGAATTCGAAGATCAAAATTCGAGAAAAATGAATCTGGCATTTCATTGTTAACGAGGGTTGTTCACTAACCTTGATCCGTCCGATTCTGATGCCAGAACTGGATTTTGTCCCACTGCGAAATCCACAGTATTTTTGCCAAATCAGTGGTATGTATGACTGGTTTCAACTGGCCAGTACCGTTGTGCCACACACGTTAAGCTCTCTGACAATGCGTACTTGCACTCCGGTTAACAGAAACTAGGTTTTCACACGTCTGGGTCGTAGTTAAGTTTTCTCAGATGTTGAGGATGAACAAGCTCAATAGAGTTTCAAGCAAACGTTTGCGCTGCAATGGTATGATTCGTGTCATAGCTAACCATAGCGTTCGGACGGTACAAATTCAGGCAGACCTGAAGGTCGGTGGTGTGCTTTTGTACGGAGCAGCATTCTTTTGGTAGTTGAATTCCTGACCGGCTGGATCAGAACGGTGATACTAACGAGGGTGTTCATTGCCGCTTTAACAAATTCAAGATTTACCAAATTAATTTCCCAACTGGCTTTAATAGTTGCGATTTATTTCCTGAAATTATCAACATGTTTTCTTGAACATTCGCTGATACGATAACCTTAGATCAGGAATTTCTTGAACTAAGATCCTTTGCTGTTAGTGGACCACACTATCGGTGAGACAACTTATTTTTTTCGGGTTAGTGTATGTCCTGATAGACGACAGTTTCAGAACCCATGGAAATCAATCCAACCACGATTTGTTTACCCTGGTTCAGCTGATCAACAGCAGATACCTCAATTAGCACAATGGGGTTTGCATAAAACACCTCCCCAGTCAAAGTAAATGATAGCCATAGAGAAACGTTGAGAGCTCCTCACTAGAACATTGATAAGTATCCGGTTTAGTACTGGTTTCTTGGAGCAAAAAACAGCTAGCAGCAGGATATCACGAACTCGTTTTGTTTCTAGAATGCAGTTCAACTCCGTTTCCCCCTCCCTCTCACTAAGCACGAACTAGGAGGTAAGCCAGTCTCATTCCCCCTACCCAGTTCGACAGTGCACCCAACTCCCGTTAATATTAACTTTCCGATTGTGATTCACCCAATCAATATGTATCGTAATTTACTCATCGCAAGCGTGACATCACGTGATTTTACTTGCCGCACCGACTGTTTTGCAGTCCCCTGTCTTTCTCGTCCGCAGGATAAGACGTCATCCACTTTTGCGAATGTCATTTCCGATGGAAAAAATGTGACATCACGGTAGTGAAGAGTGAGCTGTGATGGGAATTAGTCTACGCATGATATCTTACATTGACTAGGCCAAGCTCCCTCAATCGGAGAAATGAAGGTCGCAATGGACCACAATTCGTTGTACCGGCAAATATTCTCACAACTTGGAGAAACAAAGGTCGCAATGGACCACAGTTCGTTGTACCGGCAAATATTCTCACAACTATTAAGAAATACACTTCCGGAAAAAAATCACCAAAAATAGGGGTTTGGGGGGCTAAGATAGATAGATTGATAAAGATGAGATGCGATAAGTGCAAGGGCACACATAATGAGCGAGCATTTTCTTCGCAAAAAAAGAAAAAACCGAAGATAGCAAGAAAACAGCACCCTGTGACGTTTCAATGTTATGTGATGGTGACAACAAGCGCTAGGCTAGGGCGCAGATAAGTTCGATTCGGACACAGAAATAAAACAGGATCGTTGGATCGAATAGAAAAATAGGCAAGGAATGAGTAGCATTGTTGTTGTTGAGAAATACACAGGACAGTTTCTAATGTGTTTGTGGATCTCTAGAGAGAAACTACCTAGAATATACAAAATTCGACCGTAACGAAACTAGTAGTCTATGCGGGCTGGGGGCGAAGGGGGGGGGGCGGATTGCGCACCTGTCCGTGAATGTGGGCATGCACATTTTGTCCGTTACACAAGGCTAGTAGTTCTCGGTTTGTTTTTTGTACTTCGAAACGTATGATGAACAAAGCACAGCATTGCACTGGAGTAGCAGCGGAGTTTGTGTGTGTGTGTGTATATATGTGAAGGGGGATCAGCAGCTCAACTGAGAGAGGTACGTTTGATGCCCGTGTATGTGGTTCGGGTCGCACCGGGCAGATCTAGCGTTCCTTCGTCCTCTTCGTGACCGTAGACAACAAGTCCACGGAGGCTAGGATGGGATTGTGAGTTGGGCGGATTACGACTTCCAGGTAAAGGACCGTCTGAAAAAGAAACGATAAAAAGAGTGACTCAAATTTGCACAGCGCTCTCGTGGTGCGGTCGCAAGCAGACGATCTATCTATAACAGCGCTCTCGTGATGCGGTCGCAAGCAGACGATCTATCTATAAAGCCCAAAGTGAACTCATTCGAATTTGAATACTTGTCGTGACATTTTTTCTTTTTCTAGCACTCGCAAAATTCTATTTCAGCTGACCAATTAGTTTACACAGTCCTGTGAAGATATTCATTCACATACTGCCTCTTGCTACTCTGCGCATAGGCCGACGCTCACAGCCTACCGAGGTTACATGCGTCACTGAGTTCTCTTCAATACCACAAGCACTGCTGCAGCATAGTTCAACCAAACAATCGGGGCGTCTCTATCCGTAATTCAATAGAAGAACAAAACTGGTGCATGTCTGGAAGTTGTATTCACTGCCCATGGAAATGGCAGTGGGCGTGAACCTTACACGTGAAAAAGTCTACTTTCACTCTAAGTTATGGCTACAAGTCCAGTGCGGTAAGTGGGTAACTTAAATGTGAAGGGTCAACCGATGAAGGCACGAGCAACCCCTTCAAATGGCAGCACAGAAGACCTCTCACAAAGCGATTTTATATAGCTTACTTGTGCCAATAATCGTTTTGGTGTCCAAAAGTCCTATATCGGTCGAAGTGCTTAAGTACTGCAAAGATGTCGAAAAAGGCTGTAGATGACCAGTATGGACTTCCTTCACCACACTACCGGCATGTGAAAAATCAAACGATGATGGTGGCCGCCGAATATGACGTACCAAGTGAAACACAAAAAGATGTCACCAGAAAGTAGACGCAGGTTGGATATAACCCGAAATCAGAACTACACATAATATGAGCGCAAGAACACCAGAGTTTGTACGCAAACCACTGACATCCAGCTTACCGTATAGGTATGTCCGGAGGCAAGTCGCTATAAATAACCGAACATCCCGAGCCAGCGACGGATCACATGAGGGCACGCACTGATTGGCCACAATGGGAGCCAATCAGGATCGGATCGAGCATTTTTAGCATAGTGTTTCTTGTAACCTCAGGAAGATTCTAGCGTGATCCTGTGGAAAATCCAGCAGTATATCCATAAATACGGTTGTAGTAATTTTCCCTAGTATCCACAAAAGTCTATCTCAAGCCACCGTACCATTCGATAACCACATTGGGAGGAACAGGAAGCCAAGAATCGTTAGCAAGACATAACAAAGTGCAAACTGATCTATCGAGGACGCTTGTTCTCCACTACGCAGTTAGGGTACGAGCGGTAGCAGTGAGTTTCAATCGGATAACGGTACTCTGAAGGTTTCGATGTAAACTGGTGGACGAAAATTTGTTAGAGCACTGTTATTCAGCAAACAGAGGCAAGTCACATTCGAGGTCCAACTGTACATGCACCACACAGAGAGTAAGTGTCCTCGACAGCTCAGCTGGTGGAGCAGCCATCGGATAAACGAGGGGTAAGTGGTCCCTGTCCATTATCAGGCGTGTCGTTCTGTTCATCCTGTGTACTTAGGCCTCTCATTACATCTTGATACATATGGGATGGAGATGCTGTCATCAGTATGTGGCATGCCGAGCAATAAAAAAACATTTAGTGCCCCGTGAGAGGTGACCAGTCATGGAGTAAGAATTCCAGGACACATTAAAACTAAGCACTCACTTGTTTTAAGCAAGCTCCTCGGGATTGCTGCTTCAGCCGGGAACCCATCGTTCAGCGTTGACGTAGCTGGAGCTCTATCGTTTTCGGACTCGGAAGAGGCACCGCCGTTCTGCGTCTGATGATCGGAAGCGCCAACCACGGTCAAACGAACGGGATTTTCTAATGAAGACCCACGAGCTAACCAGGTTTCTTTGATGCGGGCTAAAAGTTGACGTGGCGTGGTGTCTGAGTCTAAGAGGAGAAGTAGTTTGTCATCTAGTCCAAGGATTCTATCTCCAACCCTAAGAAGAGTTTGTGAAGCCACTGAATCAGGCATAATCCGAACTATGACTGGACCACTAATTCCGTGGGCCTTGGCCAGACGGATCCCTAGGGTAGACCCCGGCAATGCTGGAGGCAAACAGACTTGTCGAACTTGAAAACCCGCCGCCGAACGTTGAGCGACTTGGCCAGCTTCGTCAGTGGAACTGATGCTGGATGAGCTGGAGGAGAGACGAGTCTTCTTCGCTATGCTAAAATCGACTGGATTGGCATCAGTACGCGGCTTCTCTTCTTCTAATGTATCCATCGATCGCACACCAGGAGGTGGTTCAATAATGGGCATCTCCGCATCGAAAATCTCTGGGAGTTCCACCGAACAAGGGTAGGGAGGCTGTTCGTCTTGGGGGAAACAGGCGGTTGAAAGACCAGGATCCACAGGGTAAGGTGCAACGGGTAGTCGACCGAGTTCTAGGGTACATTCAGTCAAACCGGATAACAGACTAAAAACTTCATCTGGTCTTAGCCAGTCAACAGGTTCACGGTCAACGGTCAGAAGTCGATCACCTGGCTGAAAGAAATGAGGAGAGGCTTTCAGAATGGGTATACATAGTACTTTGCCAGATAGGTACAACGATGACTAACTTAAGAGGTTTACATTTGACCAGGTACATGCAAAATGAGAGATGGTGTCCAAAAGACAGATAGGTCAAAATCATATGACATCGTCTTTCACACACGCAAACCAGGGTAAATCAGTCGCATTTAGTTTGCGAATCTTTGTTAGTTAAAGCCACACTACACCGGTAGTATGTATGGGTAAACGATTGAGTTAAGCGGACAAACAGTGGGATGCAATCGGCATCAATGCTCGATTCTGGTTTACGTATTACGAGAAACAACCCATTCCCCCAGAAGAAGTTCCAACCAACACAGAAAAGCATCGGACCAAGAAACTAACCTGGATCATGATTGACAGGGCCGCCGGACTACCGGGCAGGATATCTTCAACAATCAAATTGCCCCCAGTCTCCAATACCTCTTCCGGTGAGGCCTGACGAATGGAAAGACCGAAACTAGAATCTAGATTGCTTGACCCAAGCAATGCATGTTGAAAGCCGATTGTCCGCGACGCTTCCTGATCGGATCGACGCAGCACGACCACGTACAGTTTTAGACGATGTGATGGGACGGCTGAAAAGAGAACGGAAAACCTGGAAGTCGAATATCCTTGTGGCCACGGGAACAAATCATGCAAACGAGCTCCCCCCCTCAATAAATATAGCGGCAAACAAACAGGCAAGGCGGGATATGGGTGGGGAAAAATGATGACCATTCAGGCGACTGGTGCGACTACTTACCGCGTGGTGTGAAGAGGACCCATTCTCGTGAATAGCATAGTTTAAAGTCTGACTGGCATCGAGTTAACAATAGCACAATTGCTAAGGTACAAGGAAACGAAAAGACGTGGCCTACAACAGTTTTTTCCAACAACAACAGTCTAGTTAGCCATAGAGTTGTGTAGGACAGTTTGGCAGCCAGGGACGGTTTCTCTTCTGTACAGCTATGAAAGACAGGTAGGTGATTGGCTGAGAATGACGTATATGCAATGAAGGGCGTGGAGGACTCTAGTGTCTACACGTGGCATGCAACCTCGCGAATCCCACTAAACATGCAGCACTGCCGAGATGAGTGCCACTTTTTGATGTTACGAACATAGGGGTCACAACAATAAACGGACCGGACACAAGCGTGCCACCAACGAGAGGGTAGGGAGGCAGACGCATGCACAAGTTCCATCGTTTTAGCACAGGAGAGAGGGGGAGGAAAGTGAAAGTGAAAACAACGAACATTATTGCGGATGAATAGTGACCAGTTCTGGAAATTTATTTGGAAAATATGCAACCGGAAAAGACACCTGTTGAATGGATGGCGATTAAAATGGAAAACCCTTATGCGGAGAAAAGACAGTGGACAAGGAGCTGACCTGTGGCTAGTCTACAACTCGCATTTTGAGGCGAATTCACCCATAAACGCTCTGGATAGAAGTTAACATGCGTATTAATGTCTGTACAGAGCACAGAACGCATCACGAACTCATCATCCGTCCGGTAGACAGCTTGCACCAAGACAGAGTTGAACCTGATGGCCGCTGATCTGTTTGCTGAGTTGGACAACTTGGTTACAAACGTTTCATCTGCAGTCGAGATGAGATCATCAGTGCATTTTTAGTGAAAGTGTCTTATGAGTGGAAATGCGTGGTTTTTGCGCGTACATGGCTCGATATAAGGTCTGTTTACCTTGGCGGATCGTGGGTAGTTGATGTGAACATTCCTCGGATGAAACACTTGAAACCAAACCGGTAAGCTAAACAAACAAATCAACGGCCATCAAGAAAACTTGAGTTGCAAAAATTCTCTCCAATCGCAGAGTTGAAATGTTGACCATACTTAAGCCAATAATCCAGAAACCGACTGAATACAATACGAGGGGATAGTGTACGGATCAAGACGCGAGATCTCCAACAGAGCTTCCTAGTATTCCTCTTACATCCACGCAGTGTTCCTGCAATCTGGCAGTAGCTTATCACTTTTGTTTCTGCTGCTGAAGATGTGCACCATGGCGCCACAGCATATAGAGATCAACTTGAAAACTACGCAAGTAAGTCGTTACCAAAGTTCTTTCATGGCGGAACGTTAGTGAACGTCTTTTTTGTGTTGGAAAGCGGTATAATGATGTAGGTGGGTCCTAGAAAGAAAAGACCTGAAAACCAACAAACCAAAAGACAAGGATTAATACAATTAGCCGGTACCGATAGAACGGGCTCAGTAGCAAGGCGCTCAAAGAATGCTAGTCACGTGATAGCCTGTCAGCCACTGAAGAAGCTGAGGCCGGTGTGAATAGCATCTCCGATTGCATTTCCAGATTTTGGTCCCGATGGCTTCGGAGCTTATCTTTTGATTAGACTACCTTGGTTGCTCGTGAAGACAAAACAAACAACCCGTCTTGAGAGGGTGAGTATTATCCGGAAAACAGCCAATAGGCATAGGTTCCAATGAAACGGGGAATCGAACTGTAAACGTGACGCAACACAGAAACCGGTAACAATCTGGACAAAATTATAGTGCGAGATTCGCACCACAAACAACACGCTGATATCACAGTCAACTTACGCGGAGGATGTGTTGGGTGACTGGAAGGTGGCTCACGTTGAACCTTGAGTCGAACTTCTCCAGAAGCAGCCTAGACAAACAAAGAACATCGGTAAATTTTAGCATCGTCATGTCAAGTAGCGACCTAAGTAATGTACAATAATTCCATTTGAAAAGATATAATTTCCCTAGAGAATGCATAATACTGGTCTCCAACAACCATAGACATCAATATCAGTGATAACGATGACGTTTCATTGTCGCACAAATACACTTCACTCTTCCGCTGCACCAATGAAAAGAAGCTACGTTCACCCAAAAAAGCAGGACAAATATTCCTCTCCTCTGGTGAACACACCCAGAAGACCATTGAAGATGGAGGATTTTGAATCGTACACGACAGTACTACCAAATGGATGTTACAACAGCATGACAAACTCACTTTGAAGGCTGCGGCGACCTCTTGATATTGAGCGAGTCGATAATCAAGGCCATTAATTTCCAAAACAACATCACCAGGCTTCAGTAGACCACACTGCGCGGCAGGTGTGCCAGGAACCTACCAAAGAGAAAACAACAGGACTTTTCTTGTATCGGATTAGCGCAACTCACCAGTGTTGAACAGTGACGTCATGCTGTCGATGATGATGAATTAATCAGGATAGAACACCCGGTAAGGTTGGACTCAACAACTTCTCGCTAAGAACAGTGAGTAGAAAGCTGGAACGTTGTAGGAAGCCAAATCGTCCAGCTTTGATACGTTTGGAAGCACAAATTACTGCCCAAACCACGGAGACGGATGAATATAGTTAACTGATTGAAATTGCATCTTGGAGGTTGGAAGGTGGTGTTTTACGACATCGGCCTAACACGCAGGTCTGTTCACTGTGAAATGAGTGATTTCGCCGAAAATGCTTCAACTACAGTGACATCATCCAAACGTTCTCCACCCAACACAGAACCGTTGTAGCACATTTGTACTGGGTTCTCAACAGCACAACAAGGATGAATTCCGGAACATCCTGCGGAAAACCGTTGACAGAAGCGCTAACAGCTTCTGGTGGCTGGGTTGCTTGTACCGGATTTATGTGTCATATAATTGAAAGTACGGTAGAGGCACTCGTCGTTAAAACTACGTCGGGGCTCGTTGGCCTCAATCGTTTGTATGTCACCAATATATGCTTCTAACACCCTAAGAAGCACCAAAACGACATCCACATCAGCCCACCAGATGGACTACGAATGAGCACGGTTTGAATAAGCATCGAGTATGAAGGAGTACCGTTTCTTTCGCGGGAGCAGAAGCAAGTGACCGATGAGGGGCGATTGCCAGAACACATGCCAGTCCCCATCTAACACAATCTGTAGAAAGCTTGGACACGCACCTTCACACGAGGACTGTCGGCTGTCAACTTTGTTATATTTCGCCTCCAAATAACGACAGTCCACGGATTGGTCGACGTGAAGGTGAGATGGCTTATAAGAGATTACTGCAACCTTCTACAACTACTCACCGAACGACTGTGCTTGATGACTTCAATACAGTGGGGGTGCCAAATGTTACAGTTTATGCCGTTTGCACTAAGCACTTAGGAACTACACTACACCTTCAGAATCGTCGAATATTGGAACTCACTACAGCAATATCTAAACAAGCTAAGGAGGAACCATTGTCGCACAAACAACACAATCCGCCAATAAAGACCGGAATCGCAAAGGTACCGACATGGCCGCCAGTAGGGACGCCGTACCGGGTGTTGGTGAACACAAGAAGCTACTTCTCCTTCAGTGGCAAACCTGCCTAAATCGTCCTACGTACTAAAACTGTGGAAGCCATCCCCGTCACAAACGGAAAACCATCGCAATTAGACAAACGTATCCAGTAACTTCTCCACCGCATCTATTTATGGTTTCTCCTGTTTGGCCTGGGATGGCTCAGTATTCCCACCTGAGTGAAGCACCTCTATTTGTCTGTTTGTGACAGCTGTCGTGGCACCCCAGCTCAAACGGGGCAGCTCTCTGCCCAGACTGCACTGTCCAAAATTTTCTTATTCTGGTAGAGTGCTGTCAATGTGAACATACAACTTTTATGAACCCAACTTTCAAGTATATTTCGCATTCATGACCCAAAACAGCTAGTCGGGCGGTTGAGGGCCAACTAAGCTGACGCAAAAGCATGGTTCCGTGTGTATGCTGAAGAGTCCTCAATCCTTGTTCTGGCATCTAGGCATAACATCGTTCAGCTTCAGAGACGATTGGAGCACGTTGTCAAATGGGTAAAAAACAAAGTGTGTCGATCGGGGACAAGCGTGAGTTCCCTGCTGATCACTGCGGTCTAAGTAAGGTCCTTAACTAAAACTACTGGTGTATTTTTACCGTCGGGTTGGTGTCCCCAAAAATCAATATGTTCCCCATCTGCTTCCAGTTCTAGATGACCATTTATCAAGAATGATGTGCTGTTTGAACATGAATCAATGACATCCAAAACACATATGCCGAGTACGAAGCCATAATCTGCCTGAAACAAGCAAGAGTAGCACTCATGTAAACAAGGTCTACGGCACAGGAGAGGAGTAGTCTGACAAAGTATCTACCGTCCAATCTGCCCTACTTAACGCCTGTGAAGCCTGGTGAACACGAATATTTTGGACTCATAATGTGGAACACTATCGGGATACTGTCGAGTCATCGATCCCAGCCCTCGGATGGCTAACCAAACAACGTCAACTGGGATGACTCTGAAACGTTCTTCGCCGTCCACGTAACGATATAAACAGAGCAGTGGCAACTCCGAAAACACGCCAAGATTGACAATGCAGTCGGTTGGAAACCTGAGCAGACATCGTAAATTCTTGTCTGTTGTATACAGCCTGGGGCCATATAAATCGAAATTTGTCTAAATACTACAGTGCACTTGTAGCCGCGGTTCCAGACAACGACTAAACTTCAGGCGAGAAACAGTCAAAGTAAAGTAAATAGTGGGCAATACAAACATCTTTACATTTCCATACGTCGCATCCGGGTCCCATCAATTCTGTTCAGTTAGTGGAGCGACGAATGTCTGAAGAAGGGGGAGGTCAAGACAGCGACGGTTCTCAAGGAAGACGCGTGCCAAAACACGTTCGAGAGGGTACAGTTGCTAATCGCAGTGCTAAGCTTTCGATGCCTAGCTGCCATGCCACTCGAAGGAAGCACGAGGGCTGGGATACTGTCAGGTTGCCTAAGCCTAGACAGGAGAAGTCGAGATGCAGAGGTGGGGTTCGAAACACGGGTCTTCTGGTCAGTAAATCCGCAATCTAACCGCTGGACCATCTATCCCAAAGGAAATTTCGAACTTCGAAACTAACTGGCACCGTCTTAGCGATGAAAATGTCGCATTTTACCCAAGCAGACGAATGCTCGTTTCACGGAACAGGAAGACATATGTGTATCCAGCAAGGTTAATCTCACTACGCGCATACAAAGGTCTACTCAAAAGAAGCCAAACCACAAAGACGGACCACACATTTGAAATGTTTGGGACGTCATAAATCTACTTCCGATTAATCTGAAATCATTTGATCACAGGAGAAAAACTTACAATCGCAGCGATGGCCGTGCCCGTGCTATAGGGTGAGCGACCGAAGAGCGATAAACCAAGGCTTTCACCCGGTTTTCGTACTATCGTCACCTCAATTTCCTGTGGTTGTTCCGTTTCCCCGAGGCATGTCGGAGGCTCTCGATAAATGAGAAGACGAAGGGAATCACCCGCATTTCGAATTATCTGCAGAAATAGGAAAATGATTCAGAGGATTTGATGTGCAGGTTAAAGTGTGCGAACGTGACAGCGAGATCCGGATCACATACGAGGCACGGCTTACCTTCTTTCCGGTCTCATGATCAGCATCACGTAGATCGACGCCATTCACCGCTAAAAGTCGATCGCCAACAGCAATACGACCGTCTTCAGCAACAATACCGTCGTCATGCACTGCATGAACAAGGATTCCCCCCTGGACAGAATAAAACGTTGAGACAACAATAGAGGAGGAAGTGTACGTAGCAACGGGGTGTAATCGAAAACTTGATGCTACAGAAGTTTGGCATACCTGTTTGTTTCGTTTAACAATACACGGATGTCCCTCCCCAACCCCTTCCCACCACACAAGCAAACGTCACTGGGTCACTTGACTGTCAGTTATCTGACCGAAAGGCCCTATGCCCCTTGCTGCCTGTTAACAGTAAAATAAATAACACCCTTCTAAATCCACGAGGGTATCCCTGAACTTACGAAATAAAAGGATCTAACACTGGAATATTGGAATTGTGTTAGCTAGTTATGGTATCACTTTTTCACAGCGTCTTTATTTCTCTCTGCAATACTACTTACGTCCCAATGACACGAATTCACTTCACTTCAATCGACGTCTCACGTACCAAGTTGCAGTTTATGGCAAGTTTACAATAGAAAAAATGTCAAATTAATCTGGACCGGTAACGTAGACCACCAGGCTGGATCCCACTCACAGACAGTAGTCTTCATTGCCATGAGGACGCTGTCATATTATCGTGTGGTTAGTGGATGCAAACGTGTTTTCAGTATTTTGTCCAAGCCAGTAGAGCACAACGAGACCCCGAAACTATTCAACAGTTCAGACATATCTGTTGGGCACACAAAGTAATTGAGCATACTTTGAAACGGCACCTGATGATGCATCCATTTACGTTCGGTTAGTTAAAATCTGTTAAACAAAAGACGAAAGTGAACACACTAACGCGTAAAGTTTCCAGTTCCAAAGATCTGTCGTCACATTTCGGGGAGAGCAAAGTCTGCTTATTATTTAAGGGACGACTTTTGCCACAACAAATGGCTGGTAATGCGAAACTACTCCAGTGCATTCGCACTCTTCGTAAAATCTGCAAACGTGGATTGGTAGTTAGGCATTTCGGCAGAGTGTTTAAAATTGGCCTTGTTGTTCATATTTGAGATTTTATTTTATATCTTCACCAGCTGATTATCGTTTAATTGCCTCCGCTTCAAGGTCATGTGTTCTACACCTACCAGGACTAAAATAAATCCTTCAGTTGTTGTATCCCTTCGAGGGAACATCTCGACAGCAGCGTATATCTTTTTTAATTCTACGGAAAGCAAAAATCGCGCTAGTAGGTTGTAGCTCTTAAATTTGTTGACCCTGGGAAAATGCATATTTCACCTTTTATAGCCAGTAACGTCCGCTTGCTTGCCATGTCATTTATCAGAATTTCCAGTTAGCAGACAACTCTAGACTACAGGTGTAACTTCGCTTCAGGATATCTGCCTCTACAATGATCTCGACAATGGTATCATTGACTTGCTGAACACAATATGCTTTTTGTTGACTGCTCAACTCACTTCGTCGGCAGAGGCGTCGTCGTCAGGCTTGGTAATGGTGCAGCTGGACGACCGGATTAATCGAATATCCAAATGCAGGATATCAAACGTGGCCTTCCCTGCGCTTGGCTGGAGATACTGAAAGATATAGCATTTAGCCGATATCGTGCATGTTCATGCTGTTAGTTTCTTCCCAGATTGTCCGGCTGAATGTTGTTTGTGTTTGCGGTAGGCGAGCCATGGGTCTCCCCCCCGTCACATTTTTCTCTCTGTTTTAATAGTAAGGCTTCATGCAAATGAACTGATATGGTTGTACGGCAGTAAAGCACCAGGCTTCTTTGGCGTTGTTGTCAAGGGTGACGATGAATCGTGAGATGCAGACGCCACTTGCTAAGCACCAACCACTCCACCCTAATTGTAAACACAGATATAGCCCTCAGCGCTCCAGTGTCTAAGCTTTCTGAGTGTGCCGATACCTTTCCCGCCGAAGCGATTTTTCAATTGGATGTTAATTTTTATGACATACCAGTCTGGTCGAATAGACAGGACCAATTGCTACCTCCTTCGGATGGCAAATTACTTTGCATTATACTACATGGGTTGGTGTCCCACTTGAGCGTCTGTTTGAATAACATTGATATCATCGCCACACAAAGGCCTGCTCAATTAGTTCTTCGGGCTACTGTACTTTGATCCCCTAGTAAAAGGTCTACTCAAAAGAAGCCAAACCACAAAGACGGACCACACATTTGAAATGTTTGGGACGTCATAAATCTACTTCCGATTAATCTGAAATCATTTGATCACAGGAGAAAAACTTACAATCGCAGCGATGGCCGTGCCCGTGCTATAGGGTGAGCGACCGAAGAGCGATAAACCAAGGCTTTCACCCGGTTTTCGTACTATCGTCACCTCAATTTCCTGTGGTTGTTCCGTTTCCCCGAGGCATGTCGGAGGCTCTCGATAAATGAGAAGACGAAGGGAATCACCCGCATTTCGAATTATCTGCAGAAATAGGAAAATGATTCAGAGGATTTGATGTGCAGGTTAAAGTGTGCGAACGTGACAGCGAGATCCGGATCACATACGAGGCACGGCTTACCTTCTTTCCGGTCTCATGATCAGCATCACGTAGATCGACGCCATTCACCGCTAAAAGTCGATCGCCAACAGCAATACGACCGTCTTCAGCAACAATACCGTCGTCATGCACTGCATGAACAAGGATTCCCCCCTGGACAGAATAAAACGTTGAGACAACAATAGAGGAGGAAGTGTACGTAGCAACGGGGTGTAATCGAAAACTTGATGCTACAGAAGTTCGGCATACCTGTTTGTTTCGTTTAACAATACACGGATGTCCCTCCCCAACCCCTTCCCACCACACAAGCAAACGTCACTGGGTCACTTGACTGTCAGTTATCTGACCGAAAGGCCCTATGCCCCTTGCTGCCTGTTAACAGTAAAATAAATAACACCCTTCTAAATCCACGAGATCCTTTCTATATAGGAGCTTTTAACGTCCGTACTCTATGTCAAATTGGCAAACAGGCAGAGCTTGCTGAAACTTTATACTCCCTTAAAATTGATGTATGCTGTGTCTCCGAAACACGCATACAAGACCCAAGCGTGGTTATGCATCTCAGAACGCCAAGGATGAACTCAGCTCTTTCACATTTCTCCCTCCGTGTGTCCGGTGACCCAGAAGCGATGACTCGTGGACTATATGGCGTGGGAGTTGCACTCAGCCCCAGAGCTGAACGCGCTTTGCTGGATTGGATCCCAGTGAACAGTCGGCTTTGCGCCGTCCGGTTATCCAGTTCAATCAAGCTCAATGCCTCTCGGCATAAAAAGCGCTGCCTGTTTGTAGTGTCGGCTTATGCCCCAACGGACTGCAGTTCTGATGTTGAGAAGGATACCTTTTATCGAGAACTATCCGGGCTCATTCGTCAGGCAAAAAGCACTGATATTGTGATCCTTGCAGGCGATCTGAATGCTCAAGTGGGTCGTCTGAGCTCCTTGGAATCACATTTGGGCGGTCGATTTGGAGTCGATGCTCGCCGCACAGACAACGGAGATCGACTCCTTCAGTTGTGTGCTGACCATGAACTGTTTCTGGCAAGTACGAACTTTCAACATAAGCGTTCGCATCGCGTGACCTGGCGGCCACCAACTGCAAATCAACCGTGGACCCAGTTGGACCACGTGGCCATCAGCTACCGGTGGAGAGCCACAATTCAAGACTGCCGTTCCTTTTGGGGCACTCCACTTGATTCCGATCACGCCATGGTGCGTGCACGCCTGACAGTTCGCTTCCCTTCAGGCCCTCGCAAACTAGAAAGAAGCATGCCAATCCAGTATCTTCGAAGATCGACCATAGCTCAACAGTACCGATCTGAGCTAGCCCAACAACTCTCTACATGCACTGGCAGTGCGAGTGTAGATGAAGCATGGCAAAATGTGAAAGAAGCCATGTTAGCGGCGTTCAGTGCTGTCTGTCCAACCTCCCCGATTCGACCACAAAACCACTGGATATCGGCGAGGTCGCTATCCATGATTGATGCCCGGAAATCCATACCAGCAGGCAACGCGTACGACGGCGCACGCAAATCCCTTAAACGCCAAATAGTGAAGAGCCTAAGGAAAGACCGAGAGCTCTGGTGGAAATCGAAAGCTCGAGAGATGGAGAAGGCTTTTGCTACGGGAAACAGCCGTGCCCTATATCAACTGATACGATCGACTGGTCCCAGGAAAACAACGGTCAGCGAAACGATAAGTGAAAAAGACGGCTCATTAATTCACTCCCAAAAACGTCGACTGGAAAGATGGGCCGAACACTTCGAAGAGCAGTTCAGCTGGCCTCCTGCAACACAGCCTGTGGAGATAATGCATACGGGCCAGTGGAATGTAAACCTTGATCGTCCTTCGGAAGAAGAAATAAAGTACGAACTATCCGTACTAAAACGTGAGAAGGCACCAGGACCGGACGGTCTCTATCCAGCCCTCTTCAAAGAAGGCGGAGAATCCCTGGTGACCCATCTGACAAAGCTTGCTGGTGCTATATGGAACGAAGAGAAGGTGCCTGCAGAATGGGGCATGTCGACAGTTATCCCTATTTTCAAAAAGGGTACGCGGACGCTGTGCGAAAACCACCGTGGCATCAGCCTGTTAGCTGTGGCATCGAAGGTACTCTCTGGTCTTATCCTTCGAAGGTTAACTGAACACAGGGAGAGACAAATCCGTGAAAACCAAGCTGGGTTCCGTCCTGCAAGAGGATGCATCGATCATATCTTCACCCTCCGACAGATTCTTGAACAGCGACACTGCTTCCAGCAACCAACAATGGTTGTGTTTCTCGATCTGAAGGCTGCCTTTGACTCTGTAGACCGCCAGGCACTATGGCAGTGTCTGTGGAGCAAAGGTGTCCCCCTTAAATTCTTGACCCTTCTTAAGGCGCTGTACGCCAACTCCCGCGGCCGTGTGAAGGTCTACGGGAAGCTCTCTTCTGAGTTCACCACATCAAGTGGTGTCAGACAGGGCTGTCCTCTTTCACCTTTCCTCTTCAATTTCGTCATTGATACGATCATGGAAGACTCATTATCAGCCTCTACTGCCTGTGGGGTCGAAGCGCTCCCGGGGCGTCCGCTTACAGATATCGAGTATGCAGACGACATAGCTCTTCTTGGATCTGACGCCGTGGTAATGCAAAGAATATTAAATAATCTAACTAATTCCGCCTCACGGTTCGGCATGCGCTTCACACCTGCAAAGTGTAAAGTGCTAGTGCAAGACTGGGTGGGCCCGAACCCTAGCCTAGTGCTTGCGGGTGAACCGATTGAGGTAGTAGACAAATTTGTCTACCTGGGCAGCTGTATTAGTCCCGGTGGTCTCGCGAAAGATGATATTTCCATCCGAATTGGGAAGGCCCGAGCAGCTTTTGTGAACCTGCGTCACCTGTGGCGTAGGCGTGACATCAGCTTATCCGTCAAGGGTCGAGTTTATAATGCTGCTGTGCGCTCCGTATTACTATACGGATCAGAAACCTGGCCGCTGCGCGCCGAGGACGTCAAACGACTTTCAGTGTTTGACCACCGATGTCTCCGGAGCATTGCCCGAATCTGGTGGGAACACCGGATCAGCAATGCTGAAGTACGTCGAATGGTATTCGGGAGGAATAACTCACCCTCGATAGATGAACTGATCACACTGCATAGGTTGCGCTGGCTTGGCCACGTGCTGCGCATGCCAGTCGACCGACTTCCTCGAAGGGTTCTTTTCGCACAACCACGTGAAGGGTGGAAACGAGCCAGAGGCGGTCAAACAATGACTTGGCAGCGAAGTATAAAAGCCATTACCAGCAAACTCAGCTGCGCTGGTCACTGCCGTCTTCCTGGATGGGGACCCCGAGACGGGCCACATCAATGGTTAGAGACATTGTCAGACATGGCCCAATCGCGCCCTCAATGGCGCTCATGCATCCAAGCTATTGCCTTCAATGCATAGCCCCCTTCCCAATTCCCCGACGTAACAGCCCATTGACAGTGGTGCATTTACGCAGCTCGCGCCTCCAATGCGCAGCTACCTACCTCACCTCCCCAAATCATCGGCGGACGAAACTGTGGCAGCTACAACCACTGTACGACAAGTACACGGTTTCTTACAGCTGATGACGAGGATGAGGGCAAAACAGCTGGTTTTATCAAAGCGACCCTGTTAGAGGAAACACCTTTTGGGATTCCAAGATGTCCCTGAGGTGGGCGTGTGAGAGAGGACGAGGAATAACTACTGACTTCTGCATTGGGGTAATAAAGTTGCATGTGTACTATCGTGGTTGAAACAACTTTATGAAAGCTCCATCTGTTCAATACTATCGCAAGTTGTGGTTAGCACACACTGGAGCCGTATGATGAACCTGTGTGATGGTTGTCAGCTTCATTATTGAGAACTAGGATTTTCTCCACACAACTAAAGCCAAACGAATGCAAATAAACACAACAAAATCTCCGGAGGATGCATTCTTGCACAGTAACGAAAACGATAAGCCTCCTTAGAAAGCAATATTTAATGAGTATGTCGGAGCCGGATTCCGGAATTTTAACTGAGTTTTCATCCCGTAAGTGAAGTCAAACTGCATCAACAAACCTGGAAGATCTAGGGAGATTCGAGCGAGCCCCATTTCTGACGGTAGCTTCATGTTGCACCAGCAGCCACAAGTGGTTGACTAAAAGTGCCAGAGAAGTCCGATAATCACTTTGGGAGTAAGAGGACTTGGAATAATACACTAAAAAGCAACTAGTTTGGCCAGTTGGACCTGCTACAAACCAGTTTGTCTCAAAGTCGCCAGTGTACGCCTTGCTTCCACAGGGCCTCAGACTGCTAGATGCGCAGAACAGATGTGCGGTTCTGGCGGTTTCCACACTGAGATAGCTGTTTTCGATCGATATTACTAGCGACATAATCAGTAGACAAACATAATTAAACAGGTCTCAGACCCCAAGGGTAGACTTAAAGTGTAACAAGTACAATAAAAGCGACTTACAATGTGTGTTAACTTACCAATACAGTGTCCTTTCCACCGACCACCGAAAAGCCCCAAGAGCTTCCTGAATGACGAGTGAGCTCAACAAGGGTCTCTCTGCCAGGTACGATGGGTGGTGGTTTGGGGCGTTCCAGAGGTGCGTTCGTCACGGAAGCACTTGGAGCTGGTGATGAAGTGGCCACAGGTTTGGTGGCGGCCTTGCCAGGTGACTGTACGGCTGGTTTTCGGCGTGCAATCGTCAGACGAACACGTGTGGTGGACTGTTTCATCAAGGACAGCGTTGAGTCGTAATCGGTCTGGATCTGACCATTCACAGCCAGTATCCGATCATTGGGACACAGTTCACCATGCTAAGAAAAACGGCGAGAGATGTAAGCAGAGAATGATTTGGGCGAAATTTGGTGTAATACGGCCAAATGGAGGGTCAACAATGAAATACCAGCCGTATTACACCAAATGGAGGGTCAACAATGAAATACCAGTCTCCTCTGGCAACGTGTAGTCCATGAGTGAGAGAACGGATTGTTTTCTCATCAAGTTAAGTGCACCAGAGTGTCCTTTAGTAAAGGGAACTATCAAAAGCCTATACAGTTTACACCAGAAATGACAGCAAACGGGCCGGAAAAATAATTACCTGGGCAGCCGCACCATTTGGAGCCAAATCGGACACGAACACGCCGGGCTTGTCCTGTGGCCCATAATTCACAATGAAAATTCCATATCCGTTGCTATTCTGGTTGTTCGTTGAAAAAAAAAGATGGATGATACGATTTTTTGAAAGATCAAAGAAATCAATGCAAAGAGCGGCACAAATTACTTAACATTCCAACTCTTCGTGCACAACGTGCTTTATACGACTAAGAAGAAATACATATGTCTGGCTATTCCAACGTGAATGTGCAACCCCTAGAATGGACCCTGACTTGTTGCCCACCAGGGTAGTCCGTAACACGCAACGATAAGGAACTATAAGGTTTACAATGCTGCGGTGCGCTCCGTATTACTATACGGATCAGAAACCTGGCCGCTGTGCGCCGAGGACGTCAAAAGACTTTCAGTGTTTGACCATCGATGTCTTCGGAGCATTGCCCGAATCTGGTGGGAACACCGGATCAGCAATGCTGAAGTACGTCGAATGGTATTCGGGAGAAATAACTCACCCTCGATAGATGAACTGATCACACTGCATAGGTTGCGCTGGCTTGGCCACGTGCTCCGTATGCCAGTCTACCGACTTCCCCGAAGGGTTCTTTTCGCACAACCACGTGAAGGGTGGAAGAGAGCCAGAGGCGATCAAACAATGACTTGGCAGCGAAGTATAAAAGCCATTACAAGCAAACTCAGCTGCGCTGGTCACTGCCGTCTTCCTGGATGGGGACCCCGAGACGGGCCACATCAATGGTTAGAGACATTATCAGACATGGCCCAATCGCGCCCTCAATGGCGCTCATGCATCCAAGCTATTGTCTTCAACGCATATCTCCCTTCCCAATCCCCCCAACCAACAGTCCATTGACAGTAGTGTATTTACGCACCAGTTTATCAGCTCCCGCCTCCAATGCGCAGCTACCTACCTCACCTCCCCAAATCATCGGTGAACGCAACTGTGGCAGCTACAACCACTGTACGACAAGTACACGGTTCCTACAGCTGACAATGATGATTCTGATTTGGAAGCGCTGAGTTCGACTCTTCTATAGCATCGATGCAGATTTTATCCTGTAAGTGAAGCCAACTGAGTTGAAAAGCAGCTACAAACCAGATATCCGTTGCGTCCTGTTTTGTTGTTGGTGTAAACAACGATAAGAGAGACCTGAATACAAAATAAATCGTTACATAGTTGTAAATGAGTTGACCTCCCTCGCAATAACCGAAAGCTTACTGGACTTTAGGAGGTTTCTCACCGAGGGGATTGTCGCACTTTTATTTCACAGCTGGTCACAGGTGTAAGGCGATTATACAGATGCTCCAACAGGTTGAGTTTGCGCGGATACGGTTCTGGCTACCAGTATTCTAATAGCGTAAATGCTTGAAGGTGTGGGCACCACACAACCGTAGCAGAGTAGCAACCTAGAATGCCCAATTTTTCCGTTCACTTTCCGGTTTATTGAGATACCCATTCTGTAGCGTCACCGATGCGAAACACTATCAGTGTTGCTGCCAGTGATTAGCTCTCAGCTTTCGATGCAAAGATTCGTTATTCATAGGTTCAAGTCATGTCAGGTATTACGTGACTTCCACAGAAATATTATGAACAGGGAGCGAGACGGCCCAAGTGGTTAGAGCGCGAGCTTACTGACCGGAAAGTCCGTGGTTCGAATCCGACCTCTGCCTCTCGACTCCCCCTGTCTAGGCTTGGGCAACCTGGCAGTATCCCAGCCCTGGTGCAACCTTCGGGTGGCATGGCAGTTAGGCACCGAAAGGGTGCTACAGCTGAACGACGAACAGGCTAATGTTGGCCTCACATGTGTACTCTGCTGTAAGACAGTAAGAAATGCTGAAAGAATCCAAAGTGATATCACCACACGTTAGGCTTCAAACGAGGTACGATTAAGGGAAGGAACTTACTCGTTGAATCTCCGTATCAAAGATGTCGTAGAGATCGGGCGATTCGTCTAACAGAGCATGAACCTGGACCAACAAGTCTTGCGAAACAGGTAGGTGGTTGACGGTTGACGTCAAAGGAATGGTACTAACAGCAGGAGTCTGTCAAACAAAAAGAACAGACAGAGACGCTATTTACCTTGTAAGGGAGCAGCAGACGAAATTCTCGCAAGGTGAAGCAAACGTACCAATAGTTCCGATTCGTCACCTGAACCGAGGAGAAAAGAACCTTGTGTTCGCTCCTCTGGACGATCCAGACTAAGTCCATTGGTCAGCCCGAACGGATGCTCTGGGGTAGATCGCTCGGGAGATGTTATGCAAGCCATGAGTTTCATGTTGTTAGGATTTCGGCGAACAACCAGAAAGACGGTTGGTGTAATCGGATCCTGTTCCGCAGCTGCTCGTTTGATACTCTGATAAACAGCACGAGTAATGCAGCGACCAACCATCAGCCGACCCAAATCAACCACACTATTTTGTCCGACCTTTAACAAAACATGGAAGGGGAAAACCGACAAAGAATGGTTCGTCAAAAGTGAGAATAGAGCAAAAACAAATAGCCACAGCGAGTGAAAAAGAGCCTCACTTGAACGACTTCGTCTCCGATTTGCAAAGTGCCAGACTGCTCAGCCACTGATCCCGGAGTTAAACCGGCCACATAGGTTGCGTTCAAGTTTGGATCGATACTTCCGACTAGATGAATTCCGAGACTTTCAAACTTGGGCGACGGTACATCACCTGAACCGTTAACCAGAGGCCAAGGAAGTTCGATTTGTACCGGAATGACTTTATCTCCAGCAGGTTCGTCACGTTCGTACAGTGAGACTGGGTCTTCTATGATGTGAGAACGAATAAACGGTAATGAGAGCGTTAGATTGGGAATATAACATTGGTTCTGTCACAAAAAATGCCTAGTATCCCCGGCTTAGTGAAAGTAAAGCCAAGCAAGCAGGAAATACCAAATAACGCCGTTCGAAGCTACTCGAGCGGGAAACTCGCCAGTGCATCAAAAACAGAAAAATAAACCATAAAACTTAATGAATGACCTCTGGACATCAACAAAGAAACACTTATTTAAGAAATATCATTATGAAGAAAACGATTTTCGCGATTCACTATTTTCAGCAACGCGGACCCTCCGTGCCAATGAAATCTTTCAATAATCGGGCAGAAAACACATCAAGGTAGGTATCACTCGAATTAAAGCCAGTATAACATTTTACCCGGGAACTTGATCACATCTGGCTGCTTCGACGGAGCGAAAGACGCCCATTCTAATCAACCGTGTTTTGGACCAAATCACACGCAGCAAAGGTAACTTGATCATATCTGGCTGCTTCGACAGAGCGAAAGACGCCCATTCTAATCAACCATGTTTTGGACCAAATCACACGCAGCAAAGGTGTGTAAATAGTTCGTTACCTTTGAAAAAAGGTGGTATTGTCTGGCATGGACGGACGACACAGTCTCAGGGCGAAGCTCTCAGTTTACGCGATCAGATAACTACAAGACTTTATTCAACCACACACCGCAAATCACTCTGAATTTCGTTTGAATTCACGAATCCTTGACATTTTCGGTACTCCAAAAGATCTCAATTCCCACCTAACGGGCAGAAATTTCCCCGAACCGAGTAGTTTCGTAGTAGTAGGTCGTGTCAAGAAAAGTGCACTTATCTCGATGCATTGAAACCTAACATGGAGTTATTATTCACTTGAATTCACGGTTGAATGCGTGACGGTTTACTGGGTAGTGTATGTCTCGGAGAATTGTCGATACGGTACGTGCAATGGACAAGTAAATGAGCATCTCGTTACTTCGTCACGACGCAGACACATCAGACATCAGCAAGACCAATAGCAGCGCCAAAAGTGTTGCCCCAGAACTGTGTAATCACGGTTCACCGTGGAAAAAATAACGAAAAGGATAGAGAATGAACACTGCTAGAACCATACAAGTACCCCAGCATGCCTCCAACTCTAAACATCCATTCGGATAAACTGTATTCAAACTGAGAACAAGGGCAGTACTGGTCTAAACTAACGGTCGTATCTTGAAGCGTCTGTAGAGAAACACAGGGAGAATCAGACGAACTCTATCCTGGAAGGTGAGTCAAAACGACAGTACTTAGAATTTTCGCAAGAGCTTTTATGTCTTTTTAACAGGCTAGTCACCTATCTCTGAAGTAGTTTGTATCCTCAGACTTCCGAGGTTATGAGAGTATACGGAGAGCTCCACAAAACACATCTGTACACAATGTGTTGTCCGCCAAGGGTGCCCACTCTCTCCATTCCTATTTAACTTTGTGATCAATGGAAGGCCATCGAAACCCTGCTGCTCAAATAGCTGCTGACAAAAACCCTGTGGGTCTGGGATATGCAAATACCATCGTTCTCGTCTTCAAAGAGAGAAGTCTTCCCGTCTTTCGGCATGCGCTTTATACCCACAAAACGTAGGGTCATGATCCTGGACATTCAGTCCTTAAACACGCCACATATAATCCAGGGAGAGACAATCAAATTTGTGGGGCGCTTTACGTATCCTGGAATTTGTATTAGTTTGGTCTGTAGCTTGACAAATGAGGCCAATGCACCAATCTCCAAGGCTCGGGCCGCGTTTGCCAAGTTCAGAAACCTATGGCGTCAATTCGGTATATTCCTGAATATGTTTTGTTGTATGGCTGTGAGACGTGACCTCCGCGAGCAGCTGAGGTCTTTCACAGCCATTGCCTCAGCCTGTGTGGGTTGGTATTGGAGAATCCATAATGGGGAAATTAGAAAGCAAGTTTTCGGTTGTGCAACGGGAAATTCCATTGAACAATGTGTCCAGCACCAGAAACTGTTTTGGCTGGGCTATGTATTGCGCATGCCGAACCATCGTTTCCCGAAGAGAGTGCTGTTTTCCGTACCCAGTTCGAAGTTGTGGAAGCAGAAAGGTAGCCAACCCTTGGCCTGGCAGAGGGGTATGAAAGAAATCACGAAACGCTTGGGTGCTGTCGGTGCTACTCGCCTTCCTAGATGGGGACCGCGTGATCCCCACTGCGCCTAGTTGGAGACGCTGCAAGATATGACTGCCAACCGATGTCAGTGGCGATCTTGTTGTCAGTTTCTATCCAGATTTCCGGAATGAATGTTTGGAGCTGAAGGCACCTCGGAATGATAACAGTAAGCTAGCATTAAGTCCCTTCCCCATCCACCTTTATTCTTTTTTCTCACAGTGAGGCTTTCAAATAAATCATGGCTGTACGGCAGCGAACCATCAGTGTTGAACACTGACGTCACACTGTTGATGAGGAGGATGGTGATATTACAATCAGTGTTGATGAGGAGGATGGTGATATTACAATCATGCCGAGCGGGAGAAACTGTTCAGAGTGGTCATCACACATCTGAACTAAGTGTAAGTCGGAGTTCACATTTCGAACGTCATATGAATGTCACGACCTAGAATCCTGCTTTCAGCGTTCACAATGTTTTATCGCAAACTCCCAACTCACATATGGTAAGGATATCCGGTGCGAAAGCCTACGGAGCTCAATCACCGTCCAGTCAAGCAGTAATCTGAGCGATTTTGGAGAATGGGTAACGCAGTATATGACTAGCTGGATAATGCGATTTGTTCCCTGTAGCCGTATCATGCCGAAATAGACGGTTTCACGTCTCTCTGAGACAAAACCAATTCACATAAGGGAAAAGTCCCTTATGACCAACAGTGTGCGGATGAGCGTTTGTTCTGGTGTTGATATTCGCGTCTTTTTCTACTGGAAATGCTTCAAAAAGTGTGCGGGTTCCGTCCAGGCTAGTGACATACGTCAACCTAGTTTAACTTGAAATGAACGAGTTACTTTTCAGTCACATTTGGTACCGATACTTCGACATTCTAGTTCAGCCACAATTTAGAAATGCACGACCTTGATTGACCTGAAAGAAGGATGTCAATTATTTTTTTTTCAAAAATTAGGGAGGTCAGATTGTCTGAAAGTTCCAATGATAACCTCATATAGAACAAGGAAAGTATCTTTTCTGAGAGAAGTCTTGTGAGGGATTTTAACATAAAAGATTCTGCGAAGGACAAAGAAGGTAAAGTAAGGATGCGCAAGAGATGCAACCATGTGAAACAAGGCGCACTGTGCTGAGTAGGCGCTATGTCGAATGAAGGAGGTAAGCGGATAAAGTTGCATGTATAGACCTAAATAGATTGTGACAGCATTACGTACAGATGATACGTGCAGATGTTTGCTCAAACACGTACTTGTAATGACTGGGAGATTGCTGATGGAATCTTCAACCGAAAACGGTGCAGCCTCCCTAGAGAAACGTCGAGTTGGTGGGGGTGGTGGTGGTGGAAACCCGGCTCCGACCCGGAAAGCGTTGACTGTTCCGTTCACATCAGCCACTGATTTATCAGTTGACTTGACCGTCAAAGACTCGCTCGCAACTGACTCATCCAGCAGGACTGGACAGGCAAGTGACGATAAGGGGACAATATCATCGTCATCCTGCTGACCAACGCCACCATCCGCAGTAGTGCCGGTTCGATGAACAGGGGATTCGATGGAGCGTGACAGAACGTTGAGTTCATCACGTGAATCCATTTCACTCTATCATGAAAGTGGGTGGATTGGGGGTGGTAAGGAATAGAAAAACTGAGAAAAACCACAAAAGACAGCAAAAAGTGGTCGTGAGCATGTTTGAACGAAAAAAATAATCGGAGAAAGTTTATCAGTGGTAACAAACAGCTGGAAATAAACGGGTTTCGAAACTAGTAGTTTCACAACTTTTACGACATTACTTCGCATACAAAACACCACATTCAGGTCTACATTTAATATTACTGGAAGGATGATGCCTATACACGCTTATTGTGTGCAGCGATGAAGCGGGGTAGAAGGGACACCGACTTCATCGGTTCACTCTAGTCCAGCTCCGACTGGTGATTTCGCGTGAGTAGTCAGCTCAAGACCTGGGTCGACACTGTCAGAGCCGATGTGAAACGATTCTGCATACAGAGGGTTTAATATGTTCGTCGTTCGTATCTCGGTTCGGATCGTTACCGCCTGGCGTTATTGAAGTGATCTCATCCTCTGCAGGAGACAGTTGCGGTAAAGTGAATTATGGAAGAGACACGGGAACTTCTGACAGTTTGGAAAAACGTAGCTGCAGCTAGCACATATTCTTTGAGTGACGAACACTGCTCAAGGTTGGGGCGGTTTCATTATGATGGCCCGTTAGGGGATATCAAGCTGTCGGAGTACAAAACTGATGGCATATTTAGAGACCATATGAAATCTGACTGTTTGAAGTGAAAAAAGGGAATTGAATCCCCTACGCAGAATAACTGACGAATTATGTTCAAAAACCGCGGCGAACCATATTACAACTGACCACACTATATGTCAAGCTAAACGTGCGGTCACGATGCCTACAGAACAGAGAGACGTCCCACCGAATAACCAGTGAGCTCAGAAGAATAACAGGACTTGAAGCAGAGGAGAGAAACAATCCGTTTTTTCTTTCTGTCATATCGATACTTGGACACACGGAGGGAATGCATTTGTGTCCTGTCCTACACTGAATACTGCTCGATTAAGACGACCAGCATTGATGTCATTACCCAGAGTATGTCCTACGCAAAAACCGATACAGTATAGGCCACTATGTCACAGGCGTGGAATTATAGAGGGACGCCCGTCTTCAAGAGCACAACCTCATTTGGGAGGTAGCTGAAGATGGTCTGCATGAAGCTATTGCGCCTCCCGTCGATCAAATGAACGATGAACTATTAGTGCTCGAGTAGAGCGGTCGTTTTCATCGAACCTCTCCCCTCAATTAAACTCAGCCTCCTCCACTAAAGTCTAAATATTCCATTACAGATGTGAAACGTTTGCCGTGTCCTTTTTCAAAACAGCATTCCTCTAGGGCTCTCCAGCATTTTTGTGGTCCAAAGCCATGATACTCACCTCCACAAAGTGCCAAGTTGATGTGCACTTAGACTAGCAAAACTTCAGAAAAACCTCATTGCATGAATTTAATACTGATGTGCCAGAATCTCGAATTCAAGATAAACAAACGAATGTGTTGTATCCTCGCGTGAAACAAGTCCACACGCACTTATCAGTCGACCAACAACCGCCAAACTGGTTTGGGTTACTGCGAAGTAAAAACCGTACAAAAAAAGGTGACAAGAAAAAAGGTGACACAGAGAGTTGATCTGACAAACTGAACGGACTCCACTGATAGTATCCGCCAAGTGTCACTGGACATTTGATAAAATCAAGTATGTTTATGGCTTTAAGGGTGTGGTATCTCGGACGACGTTAATTCACTTAAGTTTGTGGTGCTATGAAAAATTGAACTGAAGTGCACGTCCCTTTGGTCATGCTATAATCGACTGCCTTAGTTCAGTAGGACAACCGAATAAGCTGGTGGTAATGCGTTGGTGCAACTTACCAGGCTCAAACTCAGACTGCACCAGAGTGAGCTAATCCTTAACAACACTGCCTATTAATACATAAATACACGTCATTAAAAAAGGACACTGTTCAACAAGAAATAGGAGCTCGGACATAGAAAGAGATGTCAATATTCAAAGGTAGGAACGTTGATTATGTCTCTCCTGGTCTATACAGCATGCTAGTGGTGTGACAAGTAACTCGTCTGCGAACGTTTGGGCGCTGCACATGACGCCGCCGCCCAGGGAGATTATGTAGAGGATGATAGAGCGTCGAATGCATCACACAGGTTCATAAGATTGTCCCATCAAATCCCTGTCTGAACTACAGTCAAGAGAGGACGTCTGAGTTGAATGTGTTTCAGAGTAAGCCAACACATTGGCGAAGGACAGAATACAGTTACAAAGTGAGAAATCGAGAGAATGAGTAATGAGAAATGAGAAAAAGAGTACTATATAAGCGGTCAGCAGAAGCAACCAGGAATGGAAGACCCCAGTGGTGATGTCTGAACACATGTTTACTAGAAATAAACCCACGAAGTGAATTTGCACGGCGATACTCAACGAGGTCTATAGCTTATGGTATCACTCAACTAAATGTGTTGCGTATAAGCTGTCCGTGTTATGGTTGGAATGAGTGATTTCCTACACGAAACACCACTTACTTATAACGCTGATGAAAATTCCTACGGTTGGAATAAGTGATTTCCTACACGAAACACTACTTACTTATAACGCTGATGAAAATTCCTAAATTTATTTGCGTATAACCCCACTTACGTATAACTTGGTGTGTGAGTGGGAAATAAGACTGAAGCAGATATGGGGACTACATCCACCACCTAATGAGAACTAAGAAGGCTGAAACTGGCAGTCGTAGTAGTAGGTTGTCCAAGTGTCTTGACCGACCTCACAAGCAGTGTTTGTTGTTTACAAATTATCCTCCCATAGGCCCCCGTGTTTCATATCAGAATTAGTAAATACTGTATCAATCCAAGTAACGGTACCATCTCCCGTTTGGCTTGGCCGAAATCACATACTGGCTATGCATTAGTATCTAAATGTTCGAACCATTATTGAGTCAGCAGCGCACATTAAACAGGTGCCACGTTATCCACTGGTTCGACCACCGAGTGGAAACGAGATGACGTGCACCCGACTAGGCAACCCACTGCGGGAAGGCCTTGCGTAAACCTGACCAGTGACACCTGGATGCAAAAAGGTCCGATCACTCTGCTGCACTAAAGTCTGGTCGGAGATTTTCCAATTTGCATAAGCTGTTGAATGGAGCAAAGTGATAAACCGAACACGTGGTGCGGGTGGGAGCAGAAAAGCAAAGGTTTAGAGATGAACTCAAACGCACCAACGGCTCTGGTGCCTCAACTTGGCTGAAGCTTGAGGGAGAATCTTCCCGGTCCAGTTCGTCAATACCCTTGCTGAATCGTCTGTCTCCGGGTACAAGCGACTGGCGAATGAGAAAAACAACAACAATTGTTTCACCAAACAGATTGCAAAACAGACGGTTGGTTAAATAAAATAACCCAAAGTATACCCGGTTTAAACAAAACTCATGCATAACCAATGGGAGAAAAACAAGTAGGCTAAAGCAATCCACTTAGTGAAGGTTATTGCCTGGAATAGAGCGATATAAGAAGGTGTGATAAGAGAAGTCACCCCAGAAGGTTACGGGACGGCGCCCGTATAAACTGATCAGACAGTTCCGAACATGATTTAAATGAGCCCATAATCCGCTACCGAAGAATTTTTCGTGGCAGTGGATGGCGAGGGAGAATGTTCGGTTGTTCAACCAGGTTGACAGACCAGTAGTTATCTACCCAGAAAGGTTGCCTGAAACGGTCAACAACCTGGTATCAAACCATCGCGGCTGGCATACAAAGCGAAGTTGACTAGTTTTACGTGTGACTTTTGGTTTATTTGACTAACCACCAGCAGTCAGATGATCGCCTAAAACAGTCCACAGTTGGTTGAACCAAACGACACATCCGAAATCAAATTCATCAGCCGCACAAGTTGATCGGCAGAGGGGTGATTCAGAGACCATAACCTGAAACTATCAGTCACTCTGGCTGCTGCTCATTGGTGAACGTGTGAACGAAGACTGCAGTGACCGTTCGCGATGGTTGTCGGTACCTCAAATGACGTAAGAACCGTATCCACGAGTAGCATATCATGATCCACCGGTTTGGCGAACTTAGCCTTCCAACAGAAAAAGTACCTTAAAATAGCCTTTTCCGTCTTTTATTGGTGGAAGAACACGTGTATCCGACTTTCAAGACGGGTGGTGGGAGCTAATTTAAAGGTACTACGCAGTGACATGAACACTGGTCGCTGGAACGGAAGACCACGATTCGAAATACTGGACCACCGGGGCCCAGAATAGGGAACCCGAAGTCCCCTTCCCCTGCTGAATTGGTCTGCTTCAAAAGTACGTGAAGACTATATGATCAAAACACTGCAAGCTTTCGAAATTAAAAGTATTTGCCTGCATTGCAGCAAGTGGAAATCTCGCGTAAGTTGACCAGTTGTGACACGCAAACCAATTTCATCCGAAGCCCACCTACAGGCCACGACCCCAAGCAGTTGCCTACGTGCAACATCAACTACTTCCCGGCTTACCGCCTAGACAAGTGAGGCAAACCACGCGAAAATGGATAGATGGCAAACATACGAAGACAGTCGCGGTGGAATGAACAGGCACTATAAACAGAGCCCAGCGTCTACTTTGTTAAAGATTCCTAAGTTAACCCTGGGCGTATTGTGCTAGGTCAACTTTGAAAGTGCATCATGAAACAAAACGTTGCGCAGAGCTGGGAACACTACTTCTATTAAATATCACTGACAGCGCCGAAAGGCCGCTGCAACAATCTCCGCAGGAGTAAACAGAAGAGAAGTTGGGTACCAGGTAACATATCGTTTACAAAACTGTATATCCACCTTCTCCTTGAACGCGTCTTCCTGAACTTTTTCTGGATATTCATTGACTGTTACTCAAATCCAGGCAAATGTTACAAAGAGACTCCGTCAATTCCGTCACAGATCTCACTTTTCAAGAGACGCAAAGCGGATTTACGAGAAGACGTACTACTCACGTGCCTCATCAGTAGTATCCACCGTTACATTAGGACCTAAGACCAGGAAGCGAAACTAAATATCCATTTACGTTTTCCAGGCCAGACCAATAGCTTCCACTTGAGGTGCTAGGGTACTAAAGGGTACTGTTCAGCTGTAACACACCCTTTCGGTGCCTAGCTGCCATGCCACCCGAGGGAAGCACGAGGGCTGGGATACTGCCAGGTTGCCCAAGCCTAGATAGGGGAAGTCGAGAGGCAGAGGTCGGGTTCGAACCACGGACCTTTCGGTCAGTAAATTCGCGCTCACACCACTTGAGCCATCTTGCCCCCGCTTGAGATGGTGCTCGTCCGCGATAAAAGTAGGAAAGCAGCAAGATGATTTCTACAGGCGACCAGCATATCGATGTATACGAGGGCATTGACGCTGCCTTCCGCGGATTAGAAAAGGTCGGCCCTAAAAACCAGACACTCCGATCGCCCCAAGGTCGATCGTGACCACCGACAAATCAATCGATACCGTCGGAATAACGAAGAAACTGGTGCTGCTGAAAAGAATCAAACAATCATGCCATACTCTCCGCACGTTCGGACCAGACCAGTCCCTTGCAGTCCATTGTTCAGACTTTTAATTCACTGGCTTCGGATAGGTTCCCCACGAAAACTTTAAAATCTGTTACATCGCAGGATAGTGTTGAGTCAGAGTTTACTAGCAGGGAGCCAGAACAAAGTCCTGTCCTCTCCCACTGTATTGTGAATCAGGTTCAGAGGAGGCTCTCACAAATAAATTTCCTTCTTCGACCTGAACAACCGGGAAGTAACATCCGCTAGTGCAAAGTAGAAGTAGCGGTGAGTCACTTCAATTTGTCAGCTCCAACTGTAATTACTCCCCAATGTCAACACGACCTCGTCTGCTGGTAGTTCCATGAAATCGGGTTAAATTCCTCGACGCTTTCCTGGAGAAAAATGAAACCTGAATACGAGCTTCCAACACCAAGCAATATGCTCAACACAGCAACGATTAGTATTCTCACTCTTTTACAGATGTACTTCTCTTGCTTACATTTTTTCCTCTCCAAAATCGATGTGCTGTGCCTCTTCAAAACACATATACAAGATCCTACTATGGTAATGAACCAGAACGTGGTCCAAAACAGCTCTGCCTACTTACTCTCCAGGTGACCCAGAAGCGCTTCACAGGCTGACCGTATCTACAAGAACCCGAAAACAACGATACAAAACACAAAATTTGTTCACTACCTATGCATCCGCCCCAAAAGGCTGCAACAGTGACTGTCGAAGACTTCTGCAGATATCGCTATTCTGCTTGGCGATTCGAATGCTACGTTCGGAAGAATCAACCAGCATGAGAGCTGTCTCGGCGGACGACTCGACAACTCTCCCCAGAACTGACAACGGTGATCGCTTTCCACAACGAAACAGTCACCAACAGCTGCTTATTGCAGGCACAAACGCGAGCATCCACACTCAGACTGACCACGTAACAAGTAGCTATAGATGATGATGCGTACAGTGTGACCTCACGCCCTCGTTCTATGTCCATGTTGCAGCTCGTATCCCAGTAACCGAGGCGACCATTCACCACTACGACCCTCAGCATTCAGGCGTTAACGAAGTCTATCGCAGCAGCTATCTAGATAACTTGCAGAAGTGAAACCAACTGGTCGGTCAAATAAAGGCTAGTTCAAAGACCGAAATTCTGGGAATTCTGCGTTTGAGTGCGTGCTTCCCAAAACAGAAACACGTTCAATTCATTTAGAATTTCAGTGATCCATGTCTCTGACCGAGGCTAGGAAAGCGGTACCGCTGGGACGACAATACGATTCAGTGAGAAAACCTGCGAAACGACGCCTGACCTGCAGTCTCAAGACTAACCACAAGTGGTGGCTAAGGAAGCCTAAGAAAGGGAAAAGGCTGTCAGAAGTGGAAGTAGCCGAACCAAATAATCTAACACACAGTGCAAGAAACCCGTCAATCAGTGAATTCATTAAAGAGGAAGACGGTTCAAAAGTTCACTCCATATCTCACCGCCTGCTCAGTATAACAAACCAGTTTCACAATGAGACGTGAACTGTTCGGTCTCAAGTGAAGGTGAATTCAAAAACGAAATTAAACTTCTGAAGAGGAACCAAACATCTCGTCCTCTCCCTCCTTCTCATTTAGGAATGCCAGATTTGTGCACAACCTGGCAAAACTCATGCACAGCGTTTAGAAGACGAGAGAAATGTCATATGAAACGGCAGATATCAGATTTCGCTCCGGTTTTCAAAAAAGGTGTCAGGTCTAAGTGTGAGAATCACCGGGGTATCAGTCGAGTCACCAATGCTGTTGGTTACTCACAGGTATCATCTTACGCAGGCATAATGGCGCTCGCGAAAGGCAAACTTGTGAAAACCAAGCAGGGTTTCGTCTGGGTTGTGGAAGCAGTGATCACATATTAATCTCATGACAACTTATTGAAAACCGACACACCTATAGAAAGCTCTTAGATCTAAAAGCGGTTCGACCCAGCTGCTGTGTGGTGCTTCTCGAATCCTTACCCTATAAAACCCGTGGACAAATGAAAGTCTATGGAGAGTACCTCTTGAGTTCTCCGACAAAAAAAATGGTGTCCGTCAGAACTACCTTTTTCACCCCTCCTATTCAACCTCATAGTCAAACTGAATATCGAGGAAACATTCACTGTGCCCAGTAACTCCGATGTGGAGTTTCTTTTCGGGAAAGGCCTTAGAGAAGCGGACGGTGTGGACGGTGTTCAACATGGTACAGGTTCTATACAGATGAAAAATAAACTAACTAATTTAAACAAAGTCGCCATCCGCTCTGGTATGCACCTTCAAGATGCAAAGTACTATTACAGAATTGTGCGAGCGTTGTGTCCGACCAACGCTAGTCATGGTATCAGTGGACAGTTGTAGTTGTATCACGTCGGGTGACAGCATTTCCGAGGAAATGCATGCTAGGACTGCTGGAACCCAGTCTGCTTTCCCTACATTTCGGCACCTAGACGCCACATTAGCCCGTCGGTGAAAGGCAGAATTTACAATGCGTTCAGTATGGTGAAGCGTGCTGGAAACCAAAGATGGCCTGTCTTTGACCGTCGGCACCCTCGAAGCACCAAAAACTTATCACGGGAACATCGGATTAGTAAGACTGAAGTGCGATGAACGGTCGTCAGCAACGAATCAACGACTAATCCCATTGGTAAACTGATTCGGTTGCACCAACTAAACTGGCTGGACCATGTGATCCGTATGCCAGGTGATTGACTGTCTTTGCGTGTCGTGTTTGTTTGGGGAGGTTCGACTGGAAGACACTAAATGGTGGACAAAATATACTCTGGAGACGAAGCATGAAAAACAATATAGGGTCTTGGCCGCACTTGTACACGTCATCTTCGAGGCTGGGGTATCAGAGACGAAGCACTATTATATTTATGCTCTTATTCTTAATTACCAACCCGCTATTCTTTTCCTATTTATTTGTTTTTCTGTTCGTCCTCCAACCAGCAATATCCATTGTCATAAGCAGGAGTGACTCAACGCCGCGTACATGCAATAAGACTCACGGTTATCAAAACGAACTGAACTGAACCGAATGTTTCTAGATCTGAAGCAAGTGATATAAGCCACGAAGTGAGCGTGGTAGATTGGTTGAAACATTTGCGTTAAATCATTCGCAACTGTTGCCCGACCTGATAAATGTTAAGGTATATGCGATTAGGATAGGACAAGCACCGTAAATATACATCACAAGATCCGAAGAGAAAGTGGCAAAAGACCCGGTTTGTTTCCCGACAATTAAAAAAAACACAGCAACCATGTGATGGTACTGAAAATCACGTGTAAAAAGATAACTACACGAATGGGTGTTCAAGTGATGTGATCACCAAATAATGGAAGTGGTGCGACTCACGTGAGATCGGTCGGCGAGGCTACTACGTCGTTCAACTTCGGCAACCGTTGTGCTCTTGTTGTTGACTTCTTCGGATGTCGGTGCCACGGTGGAGAATCGCACTCCGAGAGACACCTGTGTAGCACCCTGATTGAGGAAATCCTGAAGCAAGTGGCGGACGTATGCTGGACCCGCATGAACAACATCCATATCAGCAATCTGAAAATGGTTACAGAGCGGAGCGTTATTGGCTGTTGAAAAGGTTGGATTTGTGTTACAGGAAGGGGGGAGAGTAAATCGAATGGCCTGTTATTCTCCATATTGTTATAATGAGGACTCAGAACAACCAAATGAATATTTGTTGGTTGTTGCGCACAGCTTTCCAATAAGTGAAGTTTTTTCCAAGTCGATTCAGCAAAGTAGAGGATAGCTCATCTGTTCTACGAACCTCGAAATTTGTACCGCGGGACGCTCCACTGCATATTGCAAATAAAATGGAGCCCCTATGCAGATTTTCATCTTTAATCTGTCTCAGAATGACAAAAAAACTTAGTTACCGATTCGTTCACTACGTTACAAATTGGTCTATTTCTACGTAGTACACTACTCATAAGGTTGCTGAAAATTCTTCGACAGCCCACGACCGGTTTCGCCCTTCTTGGGGCTCATCAGGTAGGCGCAGTCCCCGAGTTTCCATCAACCTTATGTTCTACTTGAACCCAAATTGGACTGATTTCGATAAATACGCTCATTTGCAAATCAATTTGGAAACATCACAGACGGGAGATTCAGCTGGGTTCCAGGTGAGTCTCTCGCAAAAACCAAATTGATTTGCAAAGGAGTGTAGTTATTGGTCTATTTTTCTTCATCACCAAAAACTTAGTATAATCGATCAGATTGGGCGATATATATTCCGATTACCCATTCAATGGAGCTTGCTCTATGACTAATGTGCTCTGTACTGGTGCTGTAATGCGGCCAACAGCATGAAACGGTCAAACAAAGGGTCACAATCAAACTCTTTACAACCACCTTATGAGTCTCAGGAAGCACAAAATAGCTCGTCGGGATCCGACCCATCTGTCCTATCAACATTCGGTTACATTACAACCCAATGGTTTGGTACATATCACTGCCCCTGTAACAACAGAGAATTACTCAGACACAAAAACCAGATTATCTGCTGGCGGACGGCTGGTAAAACCGACTTCCTTGCAGACAAACCAGCCAAAGAATACTGCACCGTGCAGAGCCTCACTGAAGGGCCGTCCCAATCATGCAGTTGTTGAGCCCTGTGAAGGAGTACAAAGAAAACATGCCACCAGCTGCGGACGATATCTCAGTTCACTTTCGCAACGCACTTAACCGTTCCGTTTCGCCGACTTCTCATGAAGCGTATTTCGGTTTACTGTACACCTGAGCGATTGTTCAATCATAAATTCTGAGAAATCAAGAGGGGCCTGACTGGTCAGTACGGGGCGCGCAGTATGACTGTGAAGTTGTAAGCGCAGAGATCAGGTGGTGAGTGCAATATAGAACATTGCAATGTCGTACCAATTCTAAGCATTGTGTTCACTTACTAGTCGACCGTTGACAGTTGCAATTAGGGTTGTTGAGCTCCGAAAATTTCACCTTATCGGCCCCATCATCTAGCTTTTGCCCAGGCAGAGTTGAGGGCGACCAAAAGTAGACCCAACCCAACTTTACGGCAACTTCCCGTAGAACCAGTTGAAAACGATCGATATCGAAATTTCCATAACATTAGTGACCATCGTCCGCTTGAAGCAGCTTTTCATTGGGTGAAAAGTTTATTCTAGCTTCTATCGGGACAGGTTTAAGTATATTAGCTAAGCGTCGAGACGTAGTAAAAAACGAGTCGGTCGTCACAGTGGTTTTAGTGTAGTACACAGATATTCCTGACCAGTATTGGCTAAATTTGACTGGTGAGAAAGCCGCATCAATCACAACAGAAGACTTCGGAAAGCAAGTACTCCAAATTTTTTTTATCTTAATAGCAGAATAAGGGACATCAGAAGGCAAGGTGATTATCCGCACTATTGAACGAAAATGCGAGGAGGTTCCCGTCTACCAAAATGCATGTGGGGATGACTCGTGCGTTACTACAGGGATTTGGACCAATGTGCAAAGCAACGTGCGTTAACCGACACATTTACTGAGGAGTGCTGCGACCTTTTAAAGTCAGACAACCAGTGTATGCTTGGTTGACGTCTAAACAAAGATTACTGAGTGCTTTTCAGTCGTACAGGCTAAACCTAACATTCCATCCAAGGTCATATCGAAGCACAGAGCTCAACCAAATTAAAACGCCCGAAGGATGAAACCCACACATCTTGATTGCTCAATCTGACAAATTGCGCTGAATATCTCGCTCTGTTCTATTTGAGTATCAAGAACGACATCCTCCTCAGATTGTGTTTTTCACCGAAACTTGCTGTCCATAATTCCACTCTCAATTATACTAAACTTCGTTTTAATCACTTTGTCTTCCACGTGCCACTAACTCGTCTCTCGTCGTCCATACCTTAGGGAAAGCCATCATGAACAATTCGGAAATTTACCAGATAAGATTCTTCAGTAGTATGTGCGCACAACTCGCCAAAGTGAAGATATTCGCTGCTGGAACCCACATGAAAGTACTTTGGACGTTTACACGCAGATGTGAACACATCTGACTATTTGCGACATTCGACCGATTCGCAGAACGAACACTATACGATTTTGTCACGCTAGGCAAAATTTTCATCCCGAAACCACACCATGATACGTTCATCTTGTGCCTTGTGACCGATCGGTCCAAGTTGCCGTGAGCTTCCTACCTGCACTCCACCAGCTAAGATCATAGCGCAGCTATACACCAGACGGATACGGTGTATGACAAAACGCATTGTCAAGCGTGAAAACCGCATAACAACTATCGTTCATTTTTGAAGAACAAGTGTCCGAACTGTTGCTGACATGAGTATTGAGAACAGTAGCCATGCACTCATCGTGTACGGTAAGATGGCTTCGCGTATTTCAATGAAATGTTGTTCACAGAAGGGAAACTGGCGACACAAGACCTGGGAAGAAACAGATAGTCGATCGGGGCACTCAGGTACGATCGTCCCAATTTAGCAAACAAGCTCAGGTCAACCCAATGCTTACAAGCAACCTAGGTGGATGCTTTTAGCCATTTAGTGTCTGACAGATATCTTGCTGGAACAGGAAGATTTGAGCTAGGTAGCATGGGTCGAAAACGTTGACCGCACTTTGCTGTGTTCTTCACGTCAAAGGCATAGGCCGTCTAGTTCACCAAGGTTGAAGAATTGCTTTGATGAACCAGCCCAGCGTATGACCGAACCTCAAAAAACCTAAAAACCATTTTATTGACCAGAAGACACTGAACATGCATACGTAGATTTTTTGGGAAATAAATAGTAAGATCTGCAGGATTGGAGGCGCGCGCCAAATTCACATTACCGTAGCCATCCATTTTGACGTGAAAGTGCACTTTGTCCGGTATGGTTAAGATCGACTCGACCTTGGGATGTCGCTAAACTCAACGTGACGAATGATCATACCATCCAATGGTTAAACACAAATGGAAGAGCCCTACCGGACTGCACACATTCTGAAGAGATGGCTCAAGTGGTTACAGCGCGAATTTACTGACCGGAAGGTCCGTGGTTCGAACCCGACCTCTGCCTCTCGACTTCCCCTATCTAGGCTTGGGCAACCTGGCAGTATCCCAGCTCTCGTGCTTCCCTCGGGTTGCATGGCAGCTAGGCACCGAAAGGGTATTACAGCTGAACAGTTTTTATAGGCGACCCCATTAAATCGCTTTAGAACACAACAGACATCAAACGATAAATAAGCCATTCAGTTCATCGGGTATCGGTTTAAAAGCCGTGAAAAATGCGGACACGGAAGAATCGACCCTCTAAACAGGGTGAATAGTGATAGGCACAGATGCAACACCAAAACCCGGAAACGCGTGAAGATATCACCGGCACCTTTTTGTGACAAACTTGAAGGCGTGAAGTCTCAGAAAATTTAGCGTGTGGTCACATGCAAATGCAGCACCGGTCGAGTGTGCATGACCGGAGCACACAAGAGTATAAAATCAATCGAACAGTCGAACGAGCACATGCACTGTGAGAAGTTTAATATGCTAATGGGCTGAACCGAGCACTTGTTCACCATGACTCCAGGCGAGGATACGCATGACTTTTGACGTGAAGTCAATGAAAGGGACATGTTACATTCCCCTCCCCCTAGTGGTGTTATAACATTATTTATCTGTAGTTAGACCCCTCCACGGCGACCACCACTCTACAGTGACTGCAAAGTCAAAATTTACTCTTCTGGTAGCAAGTCGCTCAGCTGTAGCACCCTTTCGGTGCCTAGCTGCCATGCCACCCAACGGAAGCACGAGGGCTGGGATACTGCCAGCTTACCCAAGCCTAGACATGGGAAGTCGATAGGCAGAGGTCGGATTCGAACCACGGACCTCCTGGTCAGTCAATTCGCGCTCTAACCACTGAGCCACCTTGCCCCAACAACAGTAAGAAGGAATTCGTCCTCAGGCACCAACCACCCTGGTCCTCCTTCTCTAGCATTAGGGAAAAGTTGTACTTTAGGATAATGTATATTCAGGGTTAATCGAACTACGACACTCTCAACAGCATCCACTACTCCGAGCGGATGAATCAACTAACAATGTAAAGGGCATTCGATCGTATATGTTCGTTGAGCATTGGGTGATAATGGAGAGCGTGGTTTTCACAGAGGTCCGATATGACAAAGGTATATTGAAGGACCAGGTAAGTATTGGTAAACCCGATATGGAATTGGCCACCACGTGTCGGCAATGAAGCTCGCCACTGGAACCAGCACTAATTCGCAGCATTCGTAGATTTGGTCGCCAACTGACTCTCTTAGGTAGCACAAATGCGAAAAATCCCTGAACCCAAATCATCCGGTCTCAGATGATAACTGGCGTAAGATAAAGTGAGTTGATCGCAGAAAGGTGACATTAGACAGGTATATCGATTCAACATGGGACGAAGAAGACGCAGGAAACCCAGAAGTACATCACCTGAACAATTTCATACACATGGGATCACGGCCCGGAAAACCAAGTAAGCTCTCCACCAAAGAGCGATCCGCTGGCACGTCCACGATGGCTTTCCATCATCATCATCCACAGCATGACATCAGTGTTGAACACCGATGCTTCGCTGCCATGATTTATTTGAAAGCCTTATTGTGAAAAAAAGAATAAAGGTGGATGGGGAGGGGACTTATTGCTGCCTTACTACAATCGTTCCGAGGTGCCTACACCTCCAAACACTCATTCAAGCAATCTGGATAGAAACTGACAACAAGATCGCCACTGACATCGGTTGGCAGCCATATCTTGCAGCGTCTCCAACCAAGCCCAGTGGGGATCACGCGGTCCCCATCCTGGAAGGCGAGTAGCACCGACAGCACCCAAGCGTTTCGTAATTTCTTCCATACCCTTCTACCAGGTCAAGGGTTGGTCACCTCTCTGCTTACGCCACTCTGAATTGGGCACGGAAAATAGCACTCTCTTCGGCAAACGATGATTAGGCATGCGCAACACATGTCCCAACCAACGCAGCTTCTGGTGCTGGACACATTTTTCAATGGAAGTACCCGTTGCACAACCCAAAACTCGTTTTCTAACTGTCTCGTTACGGATTCGCCGACACCATCCCACACGAGCTATGGTTCTGAGACAACGATTGTCGAACACCTGAATACGTCTCAGTTCCGCTGCTCGAACAGGCCAAGTCTCACAGCCATACAACAAAACAGCCCGCACTGTAGCTTGATACACGCGTCCCTTGAGATTCAGGGACACACCACTTTGACGCCATAGGTATCTCAAATTAGCAAGCGCGACCCGAGCCTTGAAGATTTGTGCACTTACTTCATCTGTCACATTACAATCAGAACTAATGCAACTTCCAAGGTACGTGAAACGCTCCATTCCCTGGATGGTAAGTGACGTATTTGGTGACTGCATGTCCAGGAGCATGACCTTACACTTTTTGGGTGTAAAGTGCATACCAAAGGACGGGATGACTTTGGTCAGTTCATCTAAAAACAATTGCGCCTTCTCCTCCTCTTCAAAGATAAGAACGATGTCATCTGCATATTCCAGATCGACAAGGTTTTCGTCAGAGGCTATTTGAACACCGGGGTTTTGGAGACCTTCCAGCGTTCGTCTCATTATTTCATCGATCACGAAGTTAAACAGGAATGGGCATCCCTGACGGACGCCACTTTGTGTATGGAAGCTTTTGGAGAGCTCGCCGTATACTCTCCACAGTAGCCACGACGCAATGTTCGATTTCTCTTCTCCTACCACAAAGAAGCCAACTACTTCTTTTCTTCGGGGGTTACGTGGATCCTATCCATCAAATGCACATCAAGAATAACTGCTTCGTATGGGTTGACGGGACATTTTTGCGCGGGATAATTTATTTTGGCACATACGGCTTCCGGTTTAGGTATGTTTGCCCCGGTTCTAGAGGACGGAAGTAACAGCTTTGTCCACAGCGGAGGAGATCCCGACAACATTCACTCAAATGAACTGAAAACTAGCCAAATGTACAATCGACTACATACCATAATTCGGACATCCATAGTATATTTCAGCCAGTTCCCCATGAGGAAGTTGACGCGGTTAAACACTTCTGAGTACATCAGTTTCCATCGTTGGTCTTTGAAGCGTATTCTATTGCTACAGTACCTTCCAGAAAAGGAGACTTCCATGTACAAGCCCCTCTTAGTCGGCTATTTCAGGTGGTTTCCTCGTAGGGAAGGAACCACATAATCTTGTCGAAACTTCACGCTATGGCGTTGTTGCTGGTTTTTCTCCCTTTCTGCATTCCCATTTTGATTTCCTGTTCAATAGCTAAACCCATGCTAGGCATTTCTAACCTTCCTGTGACTTGTTCTTTCACACGCGAAGCTATCAAAAGAATCTGTTTCAGATGGTCTCAACTTTTGAGGTTCTTCAACCAGTCAGGTCGAGATTAGTGCTGGGCACAACTGCAGACTGCTGTTGTCTAATCCGCAATAAAAACAACGCCCAGCAGATTTGAGATCAAGGGATGACTCGTCCGCACTACAGCTGAGCGCTTTTAGTTAGCACTGTGAACCTACATCTAGATGACCCATACTACAATACAACGTGTTGAAAGTGGCCGATCAGTGTTGCAGTGTCGCTTCATAACAGGACGCAAACTATTGGGTTTACATCTAGTAACGCTACCCCTGAATCGGAATCGGAAAGCTCCAGGACGGGTACAGAGGTGGTGCAAATCGGTCACTGTCGAATGTGAAACATTGTTGTCAAGTGGAATCAATCATGGAATCAATCATCTCAGATTTACAAAAACGTGTGCGCTTTGTCAGTCAACATAGGAAAAAAACATAGTTATAAAAAAACATCAGAATTTTATTCACACGATCCATCAAATACCGTTTTATCTACTAATGTAAGCGTCTTGGAGATCGTGAAAATCACCAAACAGCTGAATGGCATGATTGTTGGTAGTGTGAGAGGACTCGGGAATTTTAGTGGAGATTTCTTCGTGTAAGTGTAGCCAGAAAAGCCCAGAAGCACTGCACAACTGTTTCATCCGCACTGGAACTGGTCAGCAGTGCATATTTCACGGAACTCCAGAGTTTTGAACACTTAACCTTTCAAACAATGACCGGCTGATCAGCAGTGCGGTTAACGCGCACTTAAACAGGATATAGTGCCACTCATTCTGTTCACTGCTCCCAAGATTTTCAGCACAGAACGGCACCACTCACGGGACGAAATCTCCAGTAGAATGACATGATTATTAGAGAAAGGTGGGCGTTTACTGAAAAAAGTTAGGGATGGAACCCTAAGAAACGGAGCCATCTGAGTCACAAATCATCCAAAAACACCATTCAGCTGTTTACCTATGCTCAACATTAATATGAAAGGATATTTGCCCGCCTACCACTCACTCATCGTGATATACACGTTCGATTACACAGCCTCTCAGTGAGTAGAGCATCCAGTCAGATAGAGTTTCCAAACACGGTGAGAATGTCCTACGAACCCACGTGTGTGTACACCTGTTGAGTAGATCATGTGTACTTTTGGTGAATAGTGTAGATAGCCAATAACTTGGAGAAAGCCCAGGTTTATATTTCATGAGATGTGAGATGTAGCGCCTCGCCTGAGATTCAAGCTGTTACGAGGCCTCCAGTTCCACCCGCTAGGGTAAGGCTAGTTAGTCTGAGAACTTTTGTGTAACAAAGGAAAACTAGTACACCTATAAAAAAATGTTCAGCTGTAGCACCCTTTCGATGCCTAGCTGCCATGCCACCCGAGGGAAGCACGGGGGCTGGGATACTGTCAGGTTGCCCAAGCCTAGACAGGGGAAGTCGAGAGGCAGAGGTCGGGTTCGAACCACGGACCTTCCGGTCAGTAAATTCGCGCTCTAACCACTTGAGCCATCTCAGCCATAATTCATCAGCGACCACAGAATTATCCATATGGTCACGCTACGATCTCAGTAATTAAGCGAGAAACGCTAAGCTGAAGAGGACTCGAAATGGACGCCTAAATTCTGGCCAATCAGGGTATGCTCTCCACGGACACGTACCGGTTCACTGCACATCTATCAAATGGACATGATGCTCGGTCAACCCGAGTAGCCCGTCTCTAGACGGTTCCCGACAAGACAGGTGCGCAACTCTGTCTCAGTACTTGATAACGACGAGTTGAGCCTCAACACTAGTCTCTGTTAAAGCTGGCATGACCTATAGGGAAGACAATTGAAAACACGTGGCTTGATACGATCAATTCAGACAGAAAAATCCGGCCTTGCATTTTGTCTTAAGGCCCGTCGCTTGGAGCAAGACTGGGTTGCAGTCTGTTCGGACTTCGCAGCCTATTGTTACACGTGGGTGGCTGCGATCAAACTATACGTCGAAAAAACTGATGCAGCAATTCATTGGACCAAAAGTGAATAACTGCGGAACAGTGGAAATGCTTATGTTACCTTGAGGATGATGTCGCCCGGCTGAAGACAACCGCATCGTTCGGCTGGACTGTCCGGTTTGATTGACTGGACACAGGTTGGGTTGAACAGATGGGCTTTTACGTTCTCTGGAAGAGCTGGTAAATATTCTTCACCTGGATGGATGAAGAGGGAAATGGAGAAGAATAAAATGAAACGACCAAGAGACAATGTCCAGGTGCTTCCATCGCTACATCCGAGTCGACGTTCAGTGGCGATTGGGAGCCTAGGACGAAGTAGACCAAGATTAAAGTACACACAAATGGATCAGAGTTGGATGAGACAGACTAATCGTGGTGCCGAGATGAAGTAAAACGTGTGGTTGTTAGCGTGCAAGTGCCACTGGACACGATTCGATCAGACGCGCGCGCTTCCTACGTGTCTTAGCAATCCAACATGTGACGTCCAATTTCATCAACCATGCTGATAAACCGTTTCGTCAACCTCTAACATCCGTGTCCATGTCGACATGTACAACCGCACAACGAGCAAAGCTGATTGTGGTTGCCCTCGTGCGTGAACAAGGTACATAGTTGGAGTGCTGCCTGTCTGACTTCATGTGCCACATCGGTCACAATTCAATGCGTCACCATATAATCACAGTGGACAGCAGACGCGGAAGTTTCATACATGATGAAATTCACAGGAATTCAGAGGAACATGCAGCTAGCTGTGGGGACAATAATTTGGAAAAGGCCTGGAAAAGACTTGAGCAATGCCCTACCAGATGATGATTGCCCACTTGTCCATTTCCTTGTGCTTTTTACATCTTCAAAAGTCTTAGTTACGGATGCTCAATCCCCTGTGTGCTGTCTAACTCATTTGAATAAAGTCAGTTGGGTTCCAGTCAAAGAAACACACTTACGATGCACATTGCTCAAACACTACTCGATGCTCCATGAGGTCGGAACACGGGAGAATAGATCAGGTTGTGAACATGCCGCTAGGATCTGTTGAGATCATTTGAAGCGGATGTGAGGGTCGCATAACATTATACTTGTCAAACACGTAAGCACACACACAAGACTTTAGAGAGTGAGACTTCGTACAGACAAAAACAAATGGGGAATCCGGTCAAATTCAGTCTGATGTATCAACAGTCGGCAACCACAACAAACAGGCTAATGCATTCGCCGTACTCCTGTGTGATTACAAACGATTGTTTATACAAACATACAGGCGGAACGATTACAGAGACAACCTGAAATTGACTGACCAAACCGGCACAACAGGGACTAGCATTGTGATCACGATGCTGTCGAGCAAGGGGATGCAGCAGTTTTGTGACGGTGATAAAACCATGCTAGCTTGTTGTTGCACATAAAACTGAATACTGAACTGGGCTGAAGCTCATGGAGACAGTTATCATTTTTACAGAGGTATACTACTCGTAAATGAACGTAAGTCAGACGATATATCTCAGCAGCTAGAGCGCGAAGTTACTGACCGGCAGATCCGTGGCTCGAACCTGATCTCTCTCTCTCTCTGGATTACTCCGGTCTAGGGTTGGGCAACCTGACAGTGTCCCAGCCCTCGTGCTCCCTTCGGGTAGCATGGCAGTTAGGCATCGAAAGGGTGCTACAGCTGAACGATAATTATTATTATTGTTAGCTTGTAAACGTAAATGGTTAAACACGTGGGGATTCGACATGTTTCCTGGCTACGTCATCCTAGACAACGTGTACTTTTAAATCGCACTATTTGATGCGCTGAAAAGCAGACGCAACATATGCTCCAATCGATCGTTCCAACTCAGGTCGTTGGGTGCTTCGTTGGTCATGCTGCCTAACTGTACTTTTCTACTTGAGGTCATATGTACCATTGCAGATAAAGTACACCGATACGATGTGTAGTGGAACTGAACCATCCACATTATCACAAGTGAAAGTTGTACTTTGTAATGTTTCCGGAAACGACACGAACTGAATCCGAATATATGGACACTCCCTCTGGCTTGGGTTTTCTGTTCGACAGTCCTGTTACGGCCAACAACACTTACAGGTCGAGCAAATAGTCGACTCAGGGATCATTAATCCGCCTGATTCACCCGGCGCAATCAAACCCCCATGCGGTCGCTATAAAAAGGCCATCCTCTCAAGAGGCTGTTCTTTATAGAAACGGATGGGACCCTTTCGATAAAGAACACTTAATCTGGCAAACCATAGCATGTCACAATCTCACTCCGCTCAGAAAATAACTGTTGCATACCCAGATTTCATGTATTACGGGGTAGCTCTATAGAACCTGTTACATGTAGGTCGATCCGAGGACTGTATTACTTTCTGATCCTTCTCCAATACTTAGGAATTGCACATCCGCGTGCTTGAATTACACGACCCATCACGTCTGTAGTTTATAGTGCACATCATTGTCACGATATAGCTTGGGCCTGACCTGGTGCACCGTGGACTGTCCTCAGAAGTTGGAGCCAGGTATCAAAAAGGAGGCAGATCATTCCCCCTCATATGGCAAATACACACAACATCATGGTTATCACATGTTCTGCTAAGACTCTCTCTCTCTGCAGACTCTGCGAGCACGATCACAGCTATGCACGGGTCTGATAAGGTAAACGGGACATGGATATTTTTGTAGGGTGCAGTGGAAAGGATGCGGGAAAAGGCATACAGTGGTGTCAAGCAACTGTTCCCCGAAGTCGCACATCATAAAACCGCGAAACAACAAGGGATGCTGGATTTGCCAAACTACAGTTTCTTTGAATGGTTGATGTAGTTGCGATCAGAGGCACGGCCATCCATGATAAGTCTTAGGAACAGTCAGCCGTCGTTGACACTTGACGCCTCTTTTGAAAATGGGGAAAACAGTAGCCGACAAGCTGGAGCGAGGCAGAAACGACGGTGCTCTGTCCTTCATATTAAGTTCGAATTTCGCCTGCTCATAAGGAGCATGGGAAGAACAAAAGAGCTTACAAATTCTGTAACATGTAGTCATATGGGCTTAATTAGCTTGTTTGTTAGTGGGACAGTGTGTACGCAAGTATCCGGCGAATGAAAAAAAAAACCGGTTTTTGTTTCACTAACGAACGAACTGAAGTTTACAACTTGTTTGAAAGCGCGAACCAATCAAGATCTAATGGTACAAAATTCCGAACAACGGAACGGCTATGAATACCGCTATTGGATGAGGCGACCGATTCTTTATTCCGTTGCTTTCCTGACCTACTTCATACGGTTCCAGCTGAACGGATCCAAACGTAGAAGTTTACGACTGTCACTGATTAAGTGACTGATGGAAATATCATCAACCAGAAGTTCACGACCATACTTCTGCAGAAAGTGACCTTTGTAAAGTGGTTGCAATCATTGGTAAGCTACTTGACAGCGGCCGAAATAATTGCTGTAAGTGAGTGAACGATCAAGAACACAAAGCTAAGCAGGAGAAATGGCCAGTTCGTAAGGGCCCGAGAGTTCAGCGGCTAAGGCGCGAACTTTCTGAGCGGGAGGTTCGTGCTTCGAACCCAGCTTCAGCATCTCGACTGTCCCTGTCTAGGCTGTCGGTGTGTAGGAATCACAAACAAGTCTACAAGAATGGTTGTACATTCGAAAAGAACAGGATGGATGGTAAGGCATTGGTTGCGAAAGTGGTGAAAAACGACTGATCACAAAAAACGGAGAGCTAGCTGCGGAAAGGCGATATTCGACATAACAAATGTTCAGAGCGTTGAAGACCTATCAACTTAGCTAGGCAACGGAGCTAACCAGGGCTTCTATATATTCAATCTCACCTCGTGACTGAGCCTCACGGATTACAGGTGCCACGCTCGGTAATTCTGACGGTCATGTTTAGCTTTACATGTTTGTTGGATGCCTTGGAGAAGCGTGGTGGGGCAGCAGGACAGAGAAATGCGCAGTAACCGAATGCATCTATGCCTTCATCTGTGATAACACACAAGTGGGCCATCAGTGAAACGGTGGCGTAAGGCACACAGATAACGTCTCGGGTGGCTGGTGACCCTTGTGAATTTTGTGGATACAATAATGAAGGTTGAAAAGCTATTGGTTCCAATAGCGTGCGAAGCTTTTGTACACGCAGCGAACTGAATAAGACTAGTCAAGGTACTTGAGGACAAGCCGGGGACGCCATGTATCACACAAACAGTAGCGTGGAAACAACATACCAACGTAAATATTAAATGAGTCCGTTTAGCCACAAAAGATGTAGCCAAGTGCCACTCCGGTGAAAACGATGTGTACAGGGATCCCAATGTATAAACATATTTATAGGGGTGGCGAGAGATTCACTTCTGAATATGAGCCATGATGCCACAGAAGTGAATGACCTGACACTGTGCAGAAAGGTTACCGTAAAGATGCACATAAGCAGGAAAATTTAAAAAAATCACACAGCTGTGATACTCTTTGGGTGTACAGCTGCCACGCCGCCCGGAGGAAATATGAGGCTTGAGATACTGCCCGCGTGTCCAAGCCTAGAAAGGACCAGTCAAGGTGCCGATTCGACCGACGGTCAGTAGGTTCGTGCCTTAACCACTTGAGGCACATAGTTATCCGGGTCTAAGGGATTGTGGAGGTCTATCCGAAAGACTGTAATTCAATAGTAGTACGACTTGTCTGGTTCGACAATGGCACAACATCCCATCGTAGAAGGCGTCAAACAAGCCGGACAACCAGATAAGGATAAGGTCTCCCATAAACATAGCACACGTTTCTCTGCACGTTGCTTAATGGTTGCAAAAGATGATATAGTAGAACTGGAATCAGACGATGCCAATTGCTGCACATTTTCCTTCTCACCCACTAATAATTAAGGAAATGTGGATGGGTCGATGAGGTTTGTTCGACCAAGCGCATCAATCGAAGTATCCAATCAATTAATCCAATCCAAAAGCCAAAGTTATCATCATAGAATGAATCGGAGTGGAAAGCGGCGTTCCAATATCAGGTACGAGGCGAGATGGTTCAGTGGTTAGAGCGCGAATTTACTGACCAGAAGATCCGTGGTTCGAACCCGACCTGTGCTTCTCGGCTGCCCCTGTCTAGGCTTGGGCAACCTGGCAGTATCCCAGGCCTCGTGCTTCCTTCGGGTGGTATGGCAGCTGGGCGCCTAAAGGGTGCTACAGCTGAACGATTATCTTCCTACTGTAACAAACGAACAGTTTACAAACCTGGGTTAGCAGGACAATGGAACGCTGATTAGGACGAAGGGAAAACTTACCAGCAAGATTTAGGCCCCATGAAGTTTCGTCCGCGTTTCGGCTGATGATTACTTGCTCAATGAAACCAAACGGCTCCGTGTACGATTCGGCTTGACCGTTCTTTTCGGAGTCCAGTACGAAGCTAGGGGAGAAGGAAATCGAAATTGGTGAGGTTGAAATAAATAGAATGTTGTTCAAAAAATATTGAACCAATTCAGGTATCCCTTTTGAATTCCTCTGCAAGAATACACCGTTTGGAATAGCACTGGCTGGTTGAAGACTTTTTCAACACCTCGTACCCCGGGTCGCACACTGCTCGACGGTCTCCCTCTACAAAACCCATTCCACTGCCCTATCCGAAGGCTGCACCCGAAGGTGTGTCTCCAAGACGAGAGCGAAATTGCTCAATCGTAGAATATCGGCATTACGGGAGACAGGATGTTCCCAGAAGTTTCTTCAGAGAACAGCATACCTAGCTTATCTCGATGGAAAAGCATTAACCATGTATGTGACAACTGCCAGTGGAAGAAGAAAAGGTACTGACCGTTCAAGGTTTTCTCGAATGTCATACGCACTAAACAGTTCTATAAAAATTTCGGATAGGTCAGAGACAATATGCTTCGCTTGGTGGTAGCCGCTGATCAGTGTTAGTCACGTTCGCCCCTGGTCATCCACCGCCCCTCTGTCTTATGGTGTCGGATAACAATGCTAGTAGATTGAAAGTAAAGAGGACGACAGTAAAAACTCTCTGATTCAATTCATTAATGTCGATGTCATTGGTCAATTTCATTGCTGCTCGAGACCTCGCGTACCACGACCAGGAGCACACTCACTGTGAAAGCCGACCCAGTAACTACTACAACAAGAAGGAATTAAAAGAAAGTTGAGATGGATCGCAATTCCATAATACCAAAAATTACAAAATGGATAAATTTCCACCATCAGGATACATTTTGGGACACCGGTGACGAAGTCTACGCGTAATTCCTGACGATGGCATGGATCCTTATTCCATGGAAAGACAATGGGTTTGTGGTACCACGTAAACAAGCAAAGTTGTGGGCAAGAGGATGGCTACTCAAACTTCGAAAGCGCCATTCACGGGGAAATTCCAAGTAAGACCCTAACTGGATGATTCGCGCACTCACCAGAATTATGTGAAGACAATGGAACTGATGATGACTGCAATGTTTAAGGAACACACGTTTATTTCAGAACTGCTCATTTAAGAAGTTCCGTTCGTAGATAAGACAGCTGCGTGGCATAGGAGTGAAAAGTAAGAAAAAGGGCGAGAGTGGCGTGGCGGATGAAATGTTCCACTACTGAAAGTAGTGGCAAGCAAGTAGCTGAGTTTGGGATAGCGCAGTGGTTACAGTGCGAAGTTATTGACCGGAAGGTCCGTGGTTCTAACCCAATCCGGATACTCGACTGCTCCTGTCTAGGCTTGGGCAACCCGGCAGAATCTCAACCTTCGTGCTTCCTTCCGGTGGCATGGCGGCTAAACACCAAAAGGGTGTTTCAGCCGAACGGTCGTTATTATTATTAAACAACGGAGTTTAGAAACCTCAACGACAACCGAACTGATACGCCGAGCGGAGCTGTTTCTTCGATTAAACAGCTGGTAAACAACGTTATTTCGTGGACAACTGTGTAGTGCACTTAAAATTTATATCGGGTAAAGCCGAACTAGTGGCTGCCTAGAAATACCGAGTGCAAACACTGGATGCAGCAATCGCCGACACCATAAAAAGTGTTGCATGCGTTCAGTCATCAAACGAACAGAGAGGATTCGAGGTGAACGGATGTCTTCAAGAGAGTCTGTAAGTAGTTCATCTTATCAATCCATAATAACCGTCGTATGCGCAACCAACAGCGCACCGATGATGTCTCATCGAATGGAGACGAAACGTGTGCACGTAAATTGCCAACCCCGGCAAACAGACCAACGGCCGCCTGTGTCACATCACCTCGTACCTGGCTCTTGGCTGCTACCTACTAACGGTTCAAACTCACTGAGTGGTTCCAAGTGGCCGATCTAATGGAGTTACCGAAAGGTGCTCTAGATACTGCTGTTGTTCTGGTACTTGGAGTCCTCGAGTACGAATGAGTCAAACCACACAAGCGAGTGACAAGGGGGTAACTATTCCGATGAACACCAAATGTTCTAATGTGGTTCATTCACACATCGAGTACGACTGCTTGGTTGGGCAAGCGAGTTTCCGTAATACATGCTTTCGGGTGAATCGTTGTGCTGTCAGTTTCTGGTTGTTCCACTGTTATTGCTTTTCAGATCAAGACAGCTCAGTGGTTACGAGGCGAAACTACTGAACGGAAGATTCGCGGTTAAAAAACAAACCCAGCTTTAGGTTGCCTCTGGACTGGGGAAACTTGGCAGCATCTCAACTCTCGAAGTCCTTTCGAGGCGCGAGGCAACCATGCAGCGAAAAGGTGCTACAGCTCGATTTCAGCTTGCTTTAGAATTACTGAATGAATCAGAACACACACTTCATCAGTATCAGACAGCAAAAAAATCAGAGCCCAACTAAACACTACAACCACCACACGAGTGGCTGATAAACTTATCAAAGTTGTATGCGGACTCGCACAGTTCACCACTTACCCAATGGGTCTTGAGCCAAGAAATTTACTTCGATGGGCTACAATCACTTCGGCCGGGAAATAGGTGATACTGTTGGGCAAAAGGGAGAAGGTTGACAAAGATGATTGGTAAACGACCAGTGCAAACCACCTACAGTCAACGAAATACACTTATTTGCATACCAATTTGGTTTTCACGGGGGGACCCCGCTGAATCTCTCGTCTTGTTTTTCAACTGAATCCATTTTACCAGGCCGCCTCATACTTCAGTTGGTACGATACGTCAGTAAAACAGTTCAGGGAAACTTAAGGACTGCATTCACCTGATGATCCCCAAGAAAAGTGGAACTGGACGTGGGCTGCCGAAGAAGCTTCAACAGCCCTATGATTAGTGTGGTACGCTTATACAGTGACTCATAGACAAGTTCAAGTGGTTGTTCACTCAAAATGGTGAGACAAAACAGAGGTAAAGCGGAGATGGGGTAGATCGTGCTCAATATGACTCTGCTTCGCTTTGCCAGTAACAGGGGGAAATACACGGTTTGAAAAGGTTTCATTAGCTATCGAGTGCATATACGAATCGAAGCGAACGGAACAAAAACATAGCAAAACAGGATTCAACTGTCATACTCGACTGTGCCATCACGACTGGACGAGTGACGCAACAGCTGGAACGCCTCCAGATTGGTCACATGACGCATACTGTGTCCATCTAATTCAGTTATGTAATCGTTGGGCTGAAGTACATTCGATCGGCACACCGCCCCACCATCAAATATCTGAACGATACGACAACCATCCTGACCTCGGGCTGCAAGGGCGTCGAGTTTGATACCTGAAATGAGAATAAGAGCCGACATATTACAGGTAAAATTTCTACGGGTGCCTCTGGTAGAGAAGTCATAAATAAATACTGAGAGATGTATTCTACCAGTGTACAATTTAGAAATCCTGATATTAAAGTTGTAAGTATTGATCTTCTCTTCATACAGATAAGATCTTGTAACAACAAAAACGATCAACCCGAAGAAGGCGGTAAAAGTGAACTGCCCGATGATTTGTCGATCTAAGTGACAAACATTAGCATGGCGTGCCAAATACAAGTATGAAGAACAAAGCAACAGCCAGAGCTGCATACAGTCCTGATAACTTGAAGGGGTAATAAACTGACAGTGATGAAGTGACACGAGGACCATAGAGAATTCGTCGAAACAATAGTAGTCCGAGTGCTAGTGACTGCTCCGGTCGCCTAGCCTGACAACCGTCTCATGTCGTTTTGTTACCAGTGTGGTTCGGTAGTGATTCCCTCCTTTCCTTCTTGCGTTGTCCAGGAGTATATAACGTCCCAACGTGAGTGATTATTGAAAGAGGGAAGTTTTCACATAGCTTCATCGGTCAGTCTGAAATTTGTGTCACGTTGCGGCCTGTCTACCAAGCTTGCCCATCACCATGGACAGCAATACAGCAGTAATAGATGCTGTCGCTTAACTGCCATACACGCGTGAGGAAGGAAAGTTGAAGTGAAGAGCGGAAAGAAAAAGAAAGTGTAGGAGAAATCTTACGTGCTTAGGGAAAGCATTAGAATCAACACATCTGAGTATCATATCGAAATGAGACACCATCAGCGAAACTGACCCAGTGTCTGCGAACATCAATATAAACCCAGTGTGCAATGACGGATGAAATTTAGCCCGTCTGTCCGACTAGGAAGTGACAGCGTAAACACCAGTGGGATTGGCTGCGCCATAACCTGCAAAGTTTCCAGCCATGTGCAAATAGGATGACGTGAGCCCAGGCCAGGAAGACGGGGAGATCTCAGCACTCAGTCTGACCGTAGCCGCTTTCATTTCACATTGTCATGTCTGCTCTCCATGAACTTTTCGCCAACAACGGTCTAGAACAGAAAAGAACGCATTCCTGGGTAGACGGTAGTTGGATATGCGTAGTTCATGTCCCGGCCACCTTAACCTGACAAGATTACCCTGCGGTTCTAACAATTCCGATCAGCTAGCAAGCGCCCACTAACTGCGTCAGCTAAACAAACTTGCTGAAAATAATCCGCCTAGTGATGTGGACGTTGGTCTTTATTATATATCGCATTTCTAATATTATCATTGACTAACTCACTTACGGAAGGCCGTTTAAGTTTTATTTGGCAGGCTGGCTGTAATAACCTCCGTGTACTCCAAACCACATTGGCCTTCTCCGTTTCCTGAGCTTTCTGATTCCACCAAGCCTCTGTCAACACGAATGCTAGGTTGGAGAGGTCATCCAATCGGTGGACTATCCGAAGTGTATTGAGCCCGAACGGAAAGGACGTGTTGCATCCAGGAGTAACAGTGACCGTTCTGAGCTTAAGCGGGTTCCGTGTACGAGCTCCGAGACATCACAAGCAGAGTTTCCGGCATCATTTGTAGACATGGTGGTCTCATACCAGTTGCGGTCAATGTCCTCGAAGGTGGCTGCTTGTAATGCATTGTTACAATAAGCACTGGCATGTTTCCCTAACTTGTGGCATACAAAGCCCTTCTACTGCTAAATGGCGAGTTCGGTTCTGGGGTTTACCAGGGAAAATCAACAAAAGCCTGCATTGGAGTGAGTTGTATCAAACTATGTACTCCAAAACGTTTTGCAGTCAAGGATCGAAAAGTCCCATCGGTGACTGATGGCTGTCTGCAGGGCTGCTCAGCGGTAGGGAGAGGCCTGGTTGAACAACTGTACCCATTTCAGTGAAGCTGAGAAATGACTGGTGACTAGTACACAGAAAAGACGTTCACCATTATCATTACTTTGGGCGTGCCTATGACGAACTATGGCGTAATGCCTGTGCACTAAAATTCCTCGTTAGTGTGACTATGCCCGAGCTCTTCATGGTGAGCAAGAGGGTGGTCAGTTCTAGACAGAACATGCCTTCCGTCAAATCACAGGCACAGTTCGCTGGTGCATAAATGGATACGACAAACCAAGAGAACTCAGTATTTCGACCAGTGCAAGTTTCCATCGGAGTGAAAAGTCGGACAGCACAGAGGTATCCAGACAATCAACTAAGATTGGACTCTTGAACTGGGGGCTTTAATAAAGCCGGCAAAATCAACTGCAGCAGCTGCAGGGTCACTCGAAGTTCGATGTCGATGAGGTCTAGAGGGGGCGCCGTAAGCTTAAAAACTAGAATTCTGTATCTGGGTTTCAGATCAGCTCGATAGGCGATTTGCCTAACAGTTCGAAAATTACGGGTTGCAATAAAAACAAGAAAACGAGATCCGAAAAGTGGACACCGACTGGTAGATATGAACGGTGTCGATCCCCTAACTGCATAGCAGAAGTGTCTATAGCTTGAATCCACATAGGTGATTATTAAGCGGGATAGTCAGGATTTAGATAGATATGAGTAACATGCTTTTGCTTATGCACGCTGCTGTATGCAGCGAATGAGGCGATTTGGCAGATGTCCCCACAGGACCCACATGTGACATGGTTGTAAGTGGCTGAGATACTGCCATGGCACCCAAACCTGGACAGGAGGACGAATAGGGTCCCCAACCAAAAGCATTGGCTCAAAAGGCTGACCGCAAGGTTGCGGTGGTCTGCTTGAGACTACATGAGTGACCCAAATTTTAAAGAACAAGTTGCCACACTTGTTCCACCCCCAAACCTCGTATGCCAGGAGGTGTGTTTATCAGGTCTCTATCCATTGAGCAACCTGGTAGGAGAGACTGCGTTGGTGTAGACTGGGCATTTTACAGCAAAGCCCAAATGGTTATTGAGGCACACAAACCGTCGTACCGCGATAAGGCCCACTCTCTTCGAGGCAGGTGAACCAAACATAATCGCCATTCTTACTACAGATGATCAATAACGCTGCAAAGCACGCACTGACGTAAAAAAAAAGAATTGAAAAGTGTGTAAACGCCTGAAGGATCGATGGAGCGATTTCAATATGAGGCCGCCTACGCCTACACCACTGGTTTCCATCCACGAATTGAGTAGAAACTAGCCATTGAAAGGATGAAGAGAGATCAGTAAAAAAGAAATGCAAAACGGAATTGGGTGGATGATAGGAAAGATACCGAAAGAAACCACAGGTGCCGCTTCAGACAATTTGCTCGCTCAACTTGGCTCTGGTCTACGAACACACCAATTACTCTTAGGTCATAACAAAGACCGATAAAAAGCGAACGGTGCACAGTACATGTTGCATTTTACATTAAAATGCTGCAATCCTGTGTACAGCATAAAAGTAGGAAAGTAACAACTGTGTTATACTACCAATCACTTCACAAGCAGCCTCTCCCTCTTATCTCATAAAAAAAAACATTCGAATAACTGTGAAGCAAAACACCCGCTAGACAAGCTATACAAACCAAAAGGTAAAGCAAAAACAGGTTAATCTTGAGACTGAATCTCTACTGTTCAGTTACCTGCCCTTTTTGTACGGAGGGAACAAAAAAAGTTGAACATTTGTTTACTCTTTCTTTAAGATGTCCGGTAGGCTGATTGGCCACCGGACACAGTTAGGCCACCCTATCCGTGAGTTTGATGAAAACGCTTGGTTCGTACATAATAATTACCGTAAATGACAATAAAACATTGGCGAAATACACTTGTTTGCAAGTGTGAACAGGATGCCCAATTGAAACTCTGCAGTTAAGTCTTTCACTGAGACTAAATCTAAAGGTGTATCGCTTCTAACTGGTCCACTGAAGCCTCTTTCAATAGTTAAAACTTTACCAAACAAGATTTTAGTCTGGAAGACACTTCAGTCTCACTAGGAGTGGCCGGTTGCATGTGGCCTTTCCTCACTGCAGGCAGCAGTCCACAAGTGACTGTCTTTCCTTAAAGATCAGGATCAAAAGACCCGTTGGGTTTTTGTAAACATCCTTGAAAGTCTAACAGCTGATAGCTTTATTGTCGCCAGGTTTGACATCAACCAAATGGTGACTATCCCAGCTCATAAGAAGTTATCACCAAAGTGATATTAAGATCCTGGAAAACGATTGAAGTTGCCCACTTTGGGTAACGGTGTGTCAAAAGGCCTTTGAAAAATGCGGTGCTACCAGGATCCGCAAGTCCCTGTATACTCCAGTGTGCCATATGAATAACCAAGCGCTGCTCGCAGGCAAAAAAAGAACATCGACCCCTGTCGAGTACTTGGCGCTACCGAATCATGGCCACCGACAACCATGGAAACCTTTTGTTGAAGTTGGACGCTTAAAAGCAAGAGGAGTGAATCAGAACAAACGTCAGACCCAACAGAGCGGGCAGCTGGGATCAATTCGAGATAGAACGGCTTCAGTAACAGGTCTACTGTTCCCATTGTCTTGGTTGCTCGAAGGCTAGAGAGACAGAATCTCGTACAAAAAGCATGCAGTGCTTCAGATGTCGTTCACAGATGAATTACCATATCAATTCATGATCATGCTACCCTTAACTAGTACATTAAACAGCATTGACGATTGACCAGAAGTGGGGTGACTATGTTAGTAAGCTTTTTTTACATTGACTCCAACATTACTCGCACCACAGATATGTTATAACTCAGTGTGCAGTTTGTACCGGATAAACTGGATTCACGTGACCTCCTGTTCTGAGTGTGCTTATATGTATCATATGCAGCAAACAGTGACTTCTGACAAGGAGTGTCAGAGAAACCGCTGAGCAGAGAGCTGAACTGTTCGTACAGGAAGAGTATTTCGTGCAAATTTGAGCAACAAATACTCAGTTAACAAGGAGGATGCTTATGCATGTGAAATGCACAGAACCGTTGATTTGGCGACGATCGTACAAGCAGTATTCAAAGGTGGTCTGTACTGAGTGGCCTACGCAACCAGCCGGACACCCTGCGTCCGATATGAACTTGAGGTTATGGGATCGGTGGGTGAACAGGACAGAGAAGTTCTGAAGACAACAAAGTCCAACTGATGATGCATAGTTGTCAAGACAAACAGATAAGTGAATGGCGTATGCGAGTGACGGTCTGGCGGCCCACACCACCCGTAAGACGAACCCAAGGCTAGCCTAGCCACTATTCGGCTTGATCGGTAAAACTATGGTCACAGAGAAGTACTCTTCACATCGCTGTACGCTTAACACTCGGGACTGCCGGACTACCATGGCGGGTAATTTGAAGCTAGGTGGACGAAGAGCGTAAATTAGGACACGAACAATGTAATGCATTGAAAATAAATTTAAGATGTCGATGAAACAAGCGGACAACCCCGCAATCCTTGCCAGTTTCTCAGTGGGAAATCATTTGAAGATTCTACAGGACTGGGGATGGTACTTCTCCGGACGAGAGTGAGGGCTGCATATATCCCCCGTGGACATACACAACCGAAGAAAACACAAACTTACCAATGGGAGCGGAAAGGAGGACAATTTGTGTGAATTTTTCCTGTGACTTCTCCACAGGCGGGACATCCAAGTAGGGGTCATGAAGATCCGACCGTTGGTAGTCTTCCGGCAGGACGTGAAAATTAAGGGGCTGCAGATTAAACGACAGGTGACAAGTTAAGATGAGTGGCGATGATGGATTGAAAGCGACCACTGTTCGATACATAAGAATGGGCAAACCGTTCAACGCGGACAGGTCAAAGACCAGGAAAGCACCACGCAAGCGGTTGAGAAGTTTCAAGGCATCACGTACAAAAACAGCAAACCTTTGGCAGTACAGACTGGATTAGCAACGCAAGCCTATCGATGAAAATACCCAACGTAAACCAGTAAAACACATCCGTAATGATATTGAACGGCGTATAATTTTCACCCTCGTGAGACCAACCAGAGTTTACGCCAAACCAAGCGAACTACCACCAGGGGAAACGCACGTTACGGTAAACACCAGCATTTATCAGGGTTACCTCTGACCAATGAATCTCCTTACGAGGCCAGTCAGATGCCTCTGTCTTGTTTGTTTGGACAAGAGGAGGACCGCATCTTCGACTCGCGTCCGAAAAAACCGCGAAGAAGATTTGGTCCGAGGCCAAAGCTATGCTCTCATTGAAGAGCCTCTACTTGCTTGCCGACAAATCAGATCCCTAACACATTAGCACGCCTCTAAATAAGTCAAAGCGCACATTTCTTACGATCGACCGATTTTAATGATTCGTTAGTCAACCGGTTGATTCGTGGTCACCTGTTCATCGATGACTATTGGAATAAATGGCTCAACAGAACTGATTGCACGCACTGATGGCCTACATGGGAGAGAATACACTACCACCTGTAGGCAGCTGGCAGGACATTCCTAAAGTTGGCCCATCCTGATTCAGGAAACGGTTGCCTAACAGTAAAATGATATTCACACTGACTGTCCAAAACCCTGATTAACGGAAGGTTTGTGAGTGGAGGAGTGCAGACCACGACCACGCAATAAAGCCTACTGATTGTTATGGGACGTGAGCGCCTTCATCACGGAGACCCACGTGATTTTTTTTTGCGCACGATCAAAAATCCTACAATGCATGGCACGTAACCGATCCTAATGGCCAACGTGTTGACCATTGACCAGACTACCTAGTTGGCATTTGTAATTCGTTACATGCTCGACCTGTGTTGGAGGGTGCTGGATCAATCCCGCTGATAGCGTACTGTTCCAACACAATGCCGAGGTATCTATATGGATGCTGCCAGAAAGTGTAGACAGCTTCACCATCTTCCTAGGAGTATAGAGCTCCTCTTTCTTTTTAGTCCACCACGGCTTCTTCCCTCGCGATTCAATGGCAGTATCGGTATCTATTGGCGGTGTATTGCTGTCCATGATGATGACAACCCGAAAGAAGAAAAGAGAGGATCCGGACTAGAGGAGAGAAGTCTAGAAGACTAGACCGTAGCGCGGCATACAGATACATCTGACAATACCTCCGACAGTGATAGAGAGTAAATTTACTGGAGGACCACATAAATCAGTTCAACCATAAAAACGAAGTGTTTACTGGTACATGGAAGCATGCAAACAAAATCTGCGGGTTGCTGAACCATCACGGTTTTGTGCACATAAATGTGATTTTACGATGCATGTATCCACGAGGGAACGTCATGTCACCAGCACTGCCGGTTCAGCTCGGAGGCCGATACCATATCATACCAATCAAGGTGAACTGAACATGTGAATCAAACAGCAGCGGTAAACTTCACATGGCAGTCGGTCGATATGTGCCGGACAGACCACCTAGATCGGTCGTTACTGGATGCATAAACGGCGAGTGAACGTGGACGGGTGTAAATTCCACTCAAGTGAATAAACATTCGATTATGCTGTCACTCAGAGCATAGGTCGAACAATACCAAACAGTATGACGTGTGGAACAGCATTGTCAACAATACCGTCCCATTTGCCTTTCCAGTGAGTAGCAAATACACTGCGTTTTCTCTCGATTACGTCTTCGAAAATAAGACAAGTCGGTCGTACTAGAGGAGCGAACAGTACATTTCTTGCGGTTGAGGTACACTCCTCCGTAGTTTTCTATTATCAGCTTGCTCGAAAAAAGCCAAGCGAATCCGGTCGCTTTAGTGAGGTCATCATACCAAGCGGTGACGAAACGACTAATAGTACCAATTTGTGCACAGTCGGGAGACTGTAAGTACTAGATAGGGGGTCGTTGCATAGAGGGCACAAAAGGACCAACAGAAAGAAGAAATGCGAAATTCGGAAGGAAAGGAAAAAAACACTACACATACAAATAGCAAACAATCCTGAATAGCTTACACAGGCACCTCCCAACAAGCAAAGTCCCTCAGGGACGGTTGCTTGCTGGGGGATCACAACGTGTCAATCCCAATCGAGTTGCACTTTTCAAACGACAACTGAACAGTTGAATGCCACCTTTAAAAATAGATGGCAATGTGCCAACGAACCACTTTCCGTGTTTGTCGAAAAAAGTCGTCTTGCGCATATCCTATCCGATACGAGTGATAACTCCGATTTTGTGTGAAAAGTTGCTTTTGATGGAGACCCACATCCACACCTGCAGTATAAGCCCAACTGGGCCCTGAAATCGTCTTTGTATATCACAAGCGAGAGATTCCTTCGAATCTCCATTAAATCTCCCTTCCCACTAAGTTATAGGTTATTCATTGATCAAATATTTCAACACCACGTTTCCTGACGTGAAAAAATAAGAAAAAATCGTTCAGCTGTAGCATCCTCTCGGTGCCTAACTGCCATGCCACCCGAAGGAAGCACGAGGGCTGGGATACTGCCAGGTTGCCCAAGCCTAGACAGGGGAAGTCGGGAGGAAGAGGTCGGGTTCAGAACACGGACCTTCCGGTGAGTAAATTCGCGCTCTAACCAATGAGCCATCTCGCCCCGAGATGGGCCATGTGCCGAAGCCATACACAAGTCAGAGATATAGCTAGCCGGTGCACGACACCTGAACCTTTCCGCCCACGAATGAATAGGCAATTTTCCTCAACTGAAACAAAAGTTAGTGAGTCCAAGTTGTCTAGCAGGCGAAATGAGGTCAAGAAACCAGAACAGAAGGTCAACCAGTCATGTGGTGGTTGTTCTGTTGATGCTTGTAGATAACTATTTCCAGCCAGATTACTGGAAAATGTTCTGTTCCACGGGAGTTTTTTTTATAAAGGAAAATATTGTGTACCTAGGGTAAGAGCTGTGAAATGTCGAAACTGCTTCTTTCCTGAATATGTTGCTTAGATGGTTGCTTAGGAGGAAGAGAGAGGCCCGATATCCCCTCTAAAGTGAACACCAGATTACCGAAGTGCACACAAAAACGAGAATATGCTAATCAAAGTAAAAGTATGAAGAACTACTTCAAAAGAACCGTAGTGAATGAATCGGAACAGCGGACTAACTTACATGATCTTTTGAACACTCCAGCGGAAATGAAGCCTGTCAAGGGGATAGAAGAGTGGAACGATTAGAACGAGTAGAATAATGTGTGCCCAGGAGGAAACTACAGAGACATGCGTGAAGAACGATGAGGTCGAAACGTATTGTCATGCGAACACGATTGCCACAAACTTGTCAATAAGTGCTACGGATATGAAAACTAAACTAAGAACCTGAAGCCAACCGCCACACCACAGTTGGACATGTGCAGAACTGAAGGTAGAGGGAAAACACTGGTGCGTGCTCTGATAGCTACCTAAAACTATACAGAGATACAACACAACGGTGGTGTAGCCTATGCGAACGATAAATGTTCAGCGGAAAACAAACAGTTTGCATTCGAAATTTCCCTTCAGAAGGTTGAATAGTAAGATGAGAACATGGAGACTGGTAGATGCAGGCATTTCGTACAGTTTCGTCAGCACTAAGGCCAACAATCGAGAAGAAATGGTTTTACTGCATTCACCCAAGCCTGGTTTGAGCAGTATTGCTGATTCAATAAAACTAACTTCACCAAATAATGAGACAGATAAAAGTGGATGTCAATGACGGAAACAGGCCAACAGAACTGGGTGCGTCGAAGAAAGTGCAAGATGAAAAACAACAAGGCATGCCGGGGAGAGGGAGGGGGCAACGACAATAACACTGCACGACGCCAACCTTTAGGTCCGAATACCCAATATCAGGCATCAGCACATCATCTCTCAGGTCATCCAATACATCAAGGCAGTCTCCCGAGGAGTTGGACAGAAAAGATTCGAGTGGAAGACTCTGAACAGTGCGTTTGCTTCGACGTTCCAAGCGATGGCGGTTAAGCGAACGACGGTGAACAGAAGTGGTGAGCACCCAGCCGTCAGGTACACTGGGATCTGGCGTGAATTCCCTCACAACAGGCCAACAACATGAACGTAGAGATCGGGGGGAATTGGGTCGGGTGGAAGAACTCTCAGTTTCTGAGCTTAATATGCCTGAGCGAAAATAGGAAGACAGTGAAACGGTCGAAGTAGTCGACAAGTCTATATCAGCCGCTGTACCACTGGGACCATCTGTACAGAACGACTGGTCCGAGTCTACGTCCATAGTAGACGAGAACACGGCCACTGCATCATCCACAGGACTACATGATCGTGACTGGTTCTCGATTGACAGGGAATGCACTTCCAACTTATCCGGTTCGTTCAATGTGCGAACAGCTGGCACTAGTGTGGGTGAACGCATGATCTGTTCCAGAGCCCTCTCTAAAATCTGGTCGACAAGCTGTTTAGCAGCGTCGTATAGAGCAGTTTGGTGGATAGCCGGTTCCTTAGCTTTCGCATAACAACCTTCGTCGGAGATCGAGGTAGATGAACAAGAATGAGTCCAGTTCATTTCCAAGGATTCTTCGTCCGACGACGGTTGCGCTGAGTATGAGGATTCCAGTAAAGCAATGGCTGATTCAACAACTTCTGTAACTAAGTCTGCCGCAAGCATGGAAAGTTGAGAAATCGAACCATTGACTGTCGTGACACCGTCAACTTGCATTCGACGGGGGGTTGGTGAGCAAGGTCGATAGTCACCTAAAACCACTCGTTCGCACAAGTCCCAGGGATGAGAGGACCAAGTCATGCAAGAAGTGTGTGGTGCCCTCAAACAGATGAGCCCACAAGACCGGGAGCGGGTGAGTGGTACACTCGGCTGTTCAGCAGCGACAGTGAGGAGGGAGGTGGATTTCTGAGATGACACAAGTCCACAGTCTGGAACCGAGAAAGACTGCATGCAGCGGATGGTGAGGTGGATAACGAGCAACAGGTGTCATGCGAAATTGAGATGGATTTTGGGGACAGAGAAGAAAGGAACAAAATTTAAGAACAAGGCATAGTTGTGAATTAGAAAGCGGATTGAATAAACCAAATGCTAAACTATGGACATTTCCTCAGCGGGGCGGTGGAAAACCAAAGGTGAGAGAGCGTCAACCCCTCCGCAAACGCATTTTACGTATATTTATAATGTCGATAACAACGTATGAGATGTTTGGATTCGGTATGGACGGTCAGGTTAGCCACCACTAGCTCACCAAGGCCACCTGAATTGCTGGTCAGCTTGGCGATGAATGGGCGAAGTCACGTGGCCGTGCCTGGGGAGTGAACGAATCCAGTGTGTCTGGACACCATATGCAGCCACCACACGTGAGTCAAAGGTGCGACTGTTGGATCTTGGAAGGCTGGAAGCATGGTGAATGATGACGGTGGTCATTGTGAGGATGTAGGCTTTCTGAAGTCGTCGCCGTAGTGGCGAAAGAGACCGTCCCCAAACATCACAAGTCTTTCGCGGAATTTAGAAACCTGTCGCTAGAAGAGTGACTGCACCAGAAAGATAGATGAACAAGCAGGTTTTGTAGCAAGATGCTTCACTTTAGACACATAGTGTCTCGTCCGGTCCGGTCTGCTTGTATGAACACGCCTGCATCACCTCCGTGTATGGAAATCGATCGTGGTCGGAAATTTGTTCCGACTTGTTAGCTCCACACGGTCTCAGGGGTCGCAGTGAACAGCTTGGGGATTCAGGTAACGCTTTAATGCCGGTACATGACAGGTGGCATTCCGAGGTCAATTACTATCCTGTCATTCACACAAAGTGTAATTTACACATCGGTCACAATCGTGACTGCATGAGATAAGGAGAGATGTAAACAACCAGCGTTCCAATTCTGTCTATTTTTGTGGAGGAGCACTCAAAAGTGTGAGAGATTAGTTTCGATAGGGGTTAGAACTATACGAAAAACTGAATTAGCAAGGATCCACAAAAGGTTAGGCTAGTCGAGGAGTGGTCACCATAAGTGCCGGTTGTTCTCGGGTAGAATCATTCTACGATAGATTGTCTGTTTAGAACGGTCTTCTAATCCGTACGCCACATCCCGGTTTTCCGGAAAAGATCACTACTATCACGCGCCCTTCATTAGACCATGTCAGAAGCAGTGGACAGAAAATAAACTGGGTAACTGCTGTCCGCTTGAGCCTGTGGAGAGTTTTGCAACACCACCGATACTACCTAACGTATCTGGGTTGTGTTTTCTTTTAACACGACTAACATTGCACCGCTAGTTGAAGTTTGATTGCGTACAAAGTCAACAACATCGCGGCCCTCTCCTGTCGTCTCCCCATGACAAGCGTCGACATAACTCCCATGCCGCTCTCCTATGGGCTCTTTTGGATTAGCATGGGTTGCAGGACTCTCCCCAAATATAAGTACATAAATACTTCGTTCAGCTGTAACACCCTTCCAGTGCCTAGCTACCATGCTACCCGAAGGAAGCACGAGGGCTGGGATACTGCCAGGTTACCCAAGCCTAGACAGGGGAAGTCGAGAGGTAGAGGTCGGGTTCGAACCACGGACCTTTTGGTCAGTAAATTCGCGCTCTAACCATTTGAGCCATCTCGCCCCACATAAATACTTAGTTTCTACGCAAGCCCAATAGTGTGAATTCCGTGCAGTATAGCAAGAAAGACATGATGATATTGGTCAGCCCTCCAAGGAGAACATGCACCAGCAATGCATTGAACAACTTTGTCGTGACTTCAAAGCAAAAACCGTGTCAAACTGCCTATTGCCATCAACGCAAGCTACCAAACGCGTTCTCAAGCCAGTGACTCAGAACGAAGCGGAAAAGTATGAGTACCGCATGTTGTTATTGAGCATCGATACAGGCAAACAGGTATCGAAAAGGCAACGACCGGTTCATGGGAGTCTCTGCTGAGAAAGCTCCACTCATTGATTTATCCTAGCGAGCAGATCACCATTGACGTGAAGGTCAAAGAAGCTTTGATTGGGTTGATAGACCGTAACCTGTTTGGGGTCGTTCGTCAAACCGTGGTTTCAAACCACCCATCGATGGCGCATAGAGCAGACTTGGCTTTCGTCCCTGGATGAATACTCTCATCGCATTGACCCTGAGTACAGAAACTGCTTCTCATCAGTGAACGTGTAGTTGAGGGTGGGTACACGTTCGAAGGAGTACAAAGCTGTCCCCAGGGAAATACGAAAGTTGTGATTCGGATAGGCAGCTATACTGTAGGCACAGTTAAGGTTGATGCGGTCCACTGGATTACATTTTGATCAGTCTGCTCAATCTAAGCACCGAAGAATTTTCCTTGGGAACACAAATCCCAGTAAAACTGCCCGTGAAAAGGACATACTTCTGAGAATGGCACGTCCTGGAGACTGAGGTGGGGACTCACGGCAACGCGAATGGTGTCAACGGGAAACTGAGAGAACCCGTAAGAAAGCTGGAAAGACGTCAATACCGTCATTACATCCAGTTAGCACTGTTGATCAACTGTCTATCTCTGCAAATATAGTGTTTAACTTCCGGAAAGTATTGCGTTCGAATCCCTGAGATGCGTACAACCGGTGGTTCGCAATAAGCAAACAACTACACACAGCTGCCACTTTGCAGAAAAAAGTTCATAGCCGGAAAATCAAAATCTCATCGCGACCTACAAGGTGTGGATAAAAGCCTATGGAACAAAGTGCATGGAACACTGCCTAGCTTTTACACCTCCAGAGTGCCAAAATTCCATGACCAGTCTAACGAGCAGCAGTTGACCCAAACACGTTCTATGACCATGTAAGCGGTCCTTAATTCACCGTTTACTGAAAACAAATCACGTACTGAAGGATTGTAATAGTACCCAAGTTCCGGAAGTTAACTGTTGGTTATATAAAAAAAGAGCCAACCACTGATCGTTCGACCGTCGGGGTCTCAGAAGGAAGTCCTCAGACATCCAGTGATCACCACATGGGTTCACTGAATTCGGTGAAAAACATTGGGGCGAAATAAAGAAAAGATCATTCGCATGGACAATTTTTTTTTGGAAATCTACTTGGAGATCTAACATACCGCTTGCCCGTCGTCCACTGCCTGATCTCCAGTATTTACGTATAAAGGTTCGTAACCAGTGAAAGTTGTGCTCATTGCTGGTTCCGAAGGCGGGATTTGAACTCTGCTGTTACCAAACATACCAACACTCGGCTCTTCGACTACATTTGGTACCAGATGCATCTTCGAAATGCCCAGTAAACACGGTCCGTTCGGAGCGGACTTGAGTGCTCGGACGGCATCTTGAAGAGTGGCCTTCGACAAATTTCGATCGTTAATAAACAACAAGCGATCTCCGATTGAAATCCGGCCATCCTGATGAGCGACTCCGTTGGGGACAACTCCGTCTACCAAAAGGATGTAACCCTTACGGGAGGAGGAGAACGCCATACGAGGTAGTGTGGCGGAGCGGTGAAACTTGTGTGGAGAGGAAAAGGGAGAATGCCGATTGGAATGTCGACGCCCCAGTGTCAAACTTATACGGCGACGGCGGGACTCAGTCTCGGACACAGGTAATTCCTGGTGGTGAATCAATGAAAAAAAAAACAGTGTACTTGGGAGGAAATAACGGTGGAGAAAGTGAAGTCAGTGGGACAGAGGTCAACTGGAGGCAGTAACTGGGGAGTCTATTATGGCACTACAAACAAGATAAGACGTAGGTTTCGTATCTCCGCTAACGATGGGTAGAGCTGTCCGCGAGGGCGGACAACATAGCGAATGAGAAACAAGTATTCTAGGCCTTGCTGTGGTTGGACTGCAGGGATCTCTGGTATGCAGCGAGTCCAGGCAAACACAAGTCGCTTGGTTTTTAGTCTGTTCGCCAAGTTTGGCAGTTGGATTGCAATTCGACTATCAAGCTCGGCGAACAGACCAACAAACAAGCAGCGCACCCGAACAACCTATACTCCGCAACATCGCTAACACACATCGTTCCTTTGGAATTAGTCACATCACTTGCAAAAACAAGGAAATTCCAACCATGCGGGTAAAATTCGAACTAACAACAAACTTTGGTATGCTGTTTGTTCAAGGGCAAAGAAGCAGTGACAACATTTACACCAGTGAAGGAATTTCAGTGTTTTGTATCGTTTACTCTGTGAAATCCTATGCAATTCCTGGGTCGCATTAGGCCGAGGGGTATTCTAAACGGTCTTGCTGAATTTAAGAAAGAATCTGGTGGATCTAACGAGCGAATTGACCGCAACAGTTTTGAGGATGGAGTAGTTGCATCCTTACGATCCATGCACCTTCATAGAAGTCTTTTTACACCTGGTAAGGTTCGAAACAGTACTTGCTAATATTTGTTCACAAAAATGTCTAACTAGGAATTGTAGTACATGTGTCCCTTCAATCCAATATCAGCTTCATCTCGCAAATATGCTTTATATTATCCAGTAAAAATAAGTACTTTTCCGTTACCTTTGAATTATGTAACAAACATTTTTCAAGAAGTAGAAATCGACGTCGTTCGTAATTTCGTTATCTCCTTTAGTTGACTAGCTCACAGCCTTGTTACTTGTAGGGGGTCGCTTAACCCAGAGGATATTGACACACACACACCACGCAATGTCCTTCAGAGAGCCTGCTTGGTAGTAACGCGTGTTGGATGGGCTTCAATAAAGTTCGTTTGGGTTAAATGAGACTCCACCAATCAGAAAAATAATGGGATAGCTTGTTCGAAAATACACGATGGATGTGCACAACTTGTCACTGAATACCCGACAGAAGTTCAACTGAAAACAACGTACTGCGAAGTCTTGCTGACCGATTTATTCAACGTGAACGACTGTCTGAACGACCCTCGAATGCACCACTGGAGCCAGTTGAAGCGGTGTACGGAGTCTGTACGTAACTCACACATCCGGCTTGCCTATGCCATGATAGCTGGACGAACTCCATGCCGAGCATACACTTTACAGGCAGCGGACGATGGATACAATCCCCATCAGACGAAAGGAAATCATTTGGTCACATGGAGTCGACCGATGATCACATCATTCCGCGTGGATTACGAGCACCGGACGATCGGCATACTCAAAAAGTCGCCTCGCTTACAAGCAATAGGTCCCGCATATTTGCCCAAAATTCATTGACTATGGGGCCAGACGGACGGACTTAATCGGTCCTCATTCTGGACGCTGCTGTGGTCATGCGGTCAATTATTATGACTTTGAGACTTAGGGGGCAGCTTTAGCAACAAAAAGTAAACTAGGTATGTAATTCGCAGTGCCACCGCATGATATGCAAGAAAATTAACTGAAGTTAAGTATGCATGCTCAATGATCTGCTTTGTCCAGCACAACTAAGTGCTTTTCATCGACGTTGTTGTTGCTGTTGCGAGTGCAGATCAGAAGGACATCGATCCAGTAGCGGGATAATCTGCTTCTGGCTTTGCAAGGTACACGCAATCGCTTCATGAAGTGAGTGCGTGTTTTCTTGTTTTGCTTCGCCTTGAATGCTATTCAGCCGCATTGAGCTAATGCACTTCGACCGGCGTGATTGTATAGCCACGTCTTGGTTTTGGTCCAACGGTTTTCCCTATTCCCATGCGGATGCCCTTTGTGTGTCACGCTTCGGAATACAACATATGAACATCATCTCAGTGGGTTACCTTACACGGCGGGAAGCAAGCAGTGAACCAAGCGTAACGGTACTGCCATTGGTTTACCTCTTCTTCAATTGGCCATTTCTGTTCTGGAAGTGGCTAGCCCTGTTCTTGAAGTTATAATTCCTTCACTTGAAGTTGAAATGTGGTGCTTCAAGAAACCAACTATATGCTGTTGGTGAGTGTTAAGAACAAATTCTACCTTCAACTTCGTGTACATAATGATCCGTCTGAGGTATCCGGTATCGATTTCTTTGTTTCTAAGGGACATTCAGCGACTACCGTAGGCCACTCGAAGTAAACTTTACCCTATCACCGGTTGTCGGTGAAGTGGACGGTAAAATAATCTGGATAACAGCAAACAGCGGCTTTGAAAACGTGAATCTAGTCAGCAGAAGGTTTTTGTGTTGCAACTTGTCAGTAATGGGAAGAGATTACGGGGGAAGTATCGAGAAACCACTGGCCCAAAGCTGCCCAAAACTGACCACATTAATAACAGGTAGTTCATGTCTGAAGTTACCTCCCATTCCCCCTGTCTTCATCGCTGTTTCTTTCTCTGAGGAACGGTTTCAGATTGTTCGCAAAGTAGACCTGAAAGTGCTCGAAAGTGAGTTGGGATTCTTTTGCCAAACGGTGTTATTGTTACTACAACTACTTTGATAAATTTCAGGAGTTGAAGAAAGCAAATGTTGGTTGACATTGAGATTGGACCAAACATCGTATATCAAAACATGAACCCGCGGCAGAAGTCCACTGCAAAAGTCCATAGGCAGCCTTTTCCTTGCTTTTCCGCACCTCATCGACAAAAGTATACAGCGTTCAGATTGATTCCTCCAACCCGTTAGAGAGAAAAAGACTTTCGAAGTCATTGACAGATACCTCTCAAGACGCGCAAAAAACACTAAACCAAAGGAAAACTGATTAAGGAAGCTGGAGGAACATATGAGTCCACTTCCAAATGGTACGTCTAGGTGACATCGCTATCCCACTCAAGGAAGGCGTATCACCCAACCAACTGGTAATAAATACAGTTGGTACTGACAGATAGATGGCTCGCAAATATTTTGATTGCCTTAGAACTGCCGATCACAGAAGCACGCGTGAGCATCAGTTGAAGTTGACTCCAGGAAATAATATAAATTGCTATTGAATACCTAGTTATCAAGGTCGATTGCTTAAGAGCAGGCCGTGTACTGTTTAACAGCAATTCCAAGCAAACAACATAAGTCAAGGAGCACGACACATGAGTGTCATGGAACTGGACGGAACCGCATTGAGAAGAGCTTCTCAACGTTGTTTTATTAGTGGTTGTAGAGGAATGGCGTGTAAACTCGATGGTGTTTACGACAGGGATCCAGTTGCTGATTTGCACAACCGGATGACGGACCATAAAAATCAACTCACCTCGTACTCCGAAAGACTGAATCCAAATCCACGTTCTGACTTGGTCAGCTGCACCAACAGAGGAACACTTGACCAAACGGGTCGCTTGGATTTGTAACGTGGGTCTTGCACTCGATAGGTACCAGATCGAACACGTGGCATCGTGGCCAGGTGAGAAGTGTCGGTGAGTCGTTTCTGAGGTGAATGATTAAGGTGTCTGAAAGACTCCAGATAAGAACGACGCTCATTTAGGGTGGCTGAATGGGACTCCGCGGGATAGGGGGCATTTCCGAGTGGTTTGGAATGGTCAGACTGGATGGGATTAAGGAACACAAGGAGAGGGAGTGGGTAATGAAACTGAAGCAATAAGCTAGAACACACTGTTCGAATGTCCCAGACGACTAGTAAACCACTGTTCAAAAGCTCAACTATGACAGTTAGAATGACAGTGAAAGATTTTAGACAAAAGAAACGAAGTTGCGAAATTCCGATTGGGTACTGTTGGTTCGGCGGCAAACAACCCTGAACAGACGGTTGGTTTCAGAAATCGCGCAAAACTGATAACAACGAATTCTTATCGAACTAACCACCAACAAGTGTCTTTCAAGATTTATTTTAATCTTTTTCCCTGGGGACGAGATGGTTCAGTGGTTAGAGCGCGAATAGGTCCGCGGTTCAAACCCGACCTCAGCCTCTCGACTTCCCCTGTCTAGGCTTGGGCAACCTGGCAGTATCGCAGCCCTCGTGTTTTCCTTCCGGTGGCATGGCAGCTAGGCACCGAAAGGGTGCTACAGCTGAATGAGGATTGATGATTTTTTTCCATCTGATGTGGCAAATAGGTTGTAGTAGGCTTTTAGTTTCGGGGTCCTACTTTGGAGAGATGGCAGCTGACGAAGAAACTAAGGTCGTTGGTTGAGACTTTCACGTTCCTATGATGCACATTATTATCGTTATTACTATCAGCAGTAGTAGTATTGTTAGATGTGCCCGTTATAATCGGGTTGCAACGGAACTCGTGAGGCGCCTCCGTCGCTTGGGATACAATCTCTTCGGGAAGTTGAGAGCACCTACACCTGGCCTAATCGCTGTTCAGGAGCTCCGAGCAACTATGATAGACGTAAGCATAGTATTGGGTGGCGGCACGACTGTGTAGAATGAGAAGGAGCAGAAGTATGATGACTGATGACTGTTCCCTTGTTATCATTTCAGTACAATCAACTGCGATGCTGATTTTTTGGACCACCAACCGATTATCATTTTATATCGGGGTATCTGCTTTCCACAATCCAAAAAAGCTGTTATTGGACTGGGACTTTCTAAGGTCACGGTCAGTGACTTGTGTTTGCTTACCATTTTGGGCTCACTATGTACTTACGACTCTTTTATGCGTGGTACGTTGAGTGTTCATTCTTGCCAACGACTTCCACACGTGACCCAGTATCACGGTCACCTTGTATCTGATGTGCGAGTCTTGACTGTGTGCGCCATGAGGGGCATTCAGCACTGCCCCTTCTCCAGTTGCTGGTCTTTACACGTGTTTCCATATCAAACATTCTTACACAAACTGGGATTCATCCTGTCCGACTGGAACAATTGATGATACGACTTCGAATGGAACTCATTGCAGACAGAAGGTTGTGTGGCAGATGATGTGGAGGTCCTTGGGCTTATCCTATTCAAATGCCGCAGTTAGTCCCCCACACACAAACAAGTTTCTCCAAAATCCTAACAGTTCCGTTAAGATTGTTATCTGTCACCATATAAAGGATTAGGAACAGATTCCAAATAAGTAAAATAACAACTCCGTGTTACCCAGAAAATATTGCTTCGTCTACAGTATTTTTGCAGAAAATAGGGTCTGAATCCGCGAATACACTGTATAGGTCGAGAATGAACAATTTACGAACAAATGCAGCAATTGATATAAAACTAATGTGAAACTAGCTGGTTCCGACGAAACGAATAGTTATCGATAAGGAGAGCACGGTGTCGATTTACTCGGCTTGTTGGGTTACACATAAGGTCGAATCAATTCTTGATCTGGAACAAATGACCACGTTCATCTTTCTCGCTCAGAATTCCGTCACGTGTAGATGGCACTAGGCCGGGCAAAAGACTGGAATTTCCCAGTACTACGTAGCGAGTTCGAATGACGGACAAATAGGAGAACAACCTCAAACAGGATAGTTACGCCTGGTGCCCCAAATAGGCCAGACACAAGCGCTCCAATACGACAACCGTGTGCTGAATCTATAGCGCTAAACTACTGGTCCCTCCTAATTGAGCGACACCCTCCAAATTGATTAGATTTTTAGCATTTTGCAGCAGTAACAGAGTAACAGAGTAACAGTAACAGCAGTGCGACAGTGTACAGAATGGAGTTATCATCGGGATTGTGGGAACACCCGCTCAGACTCATCAACAAAGCTCGTCGGTTCCAGACGATTTGATTTCACTTTGCAACCGCATAAAGCGCTTGGGATCGGGCCCTATATTGTAGCTAAAGAATAGCGTTGCTGGGTTTTGCCATAATTGAAAAGGGATTTTAAAAAATACGTGCGAGGCAGAGTTACCAAAGAAGCATGGCGCCTAACACTAGAGATAACTGGTACAGCAAAACAAGAGGGAGTACGATGGCTGATGTTGCACACGAGGGTTTGCTGATCAGAAAACTTCCGGTCATTTACCTCCATCTTATGAGACTGCAAGTGTTCCAAGTCATGTGAATTGGTCACTGCGCTACTGTCTTGTGGATCCACGACAGACCGTCGAACCCATTCGGAAATGCGGCTCTCAATCGCACGGGGGGAGACGTTGGTTGGTGGATGGCCCGTCACATTGTGCAACACAGTAGTTGAGTTTGCGGGGAGATGCACATCAGAGTAGGTTGTATCCACGGAGTTGACCTCACTGGCCATCACCTCCAGCGGTGGTTCTTCACCATGTGCTTCCAGAAGAGCAAGTTCCTCGGGTGCGAACATTCGAGTAGGCTGTCTTGCACGAGACAAAACTAGTTCGATGTGGGAGGGGAGATTGCGCAGGCAACGCACCGTACTGGTACGTGACATGCCACGGAGACGACGGCCGTTTACCTGTGAGGAAGAGAAACAGGTGCTCAGAGGGAAGAAGAAGGAGCAAAACGTATAGTAAAAGTGAAGACGCCTCTGAACGGCGTACTACAACCATTCACGTTTTCTCAATGCTGGCTCCACATAAGAACAGCCCATTCTTGACACCTGCATTTGTGACGGGACTGGAGACGAACATACAGACGAAACTTGGCCTGTTACGCAAATGTTCCTGTCAGCTGAACAGATTATATCGGTCCGTGCTGAATCGAAGCAAGAGAAGTCTCTGCAACGATAGATGTAGGTCTTGATGACCCGACACAACAAATCCGCGTTCTTACGTACCAAGCAATACATTGGCACAGAATGACTATCGGCATACAAAAAACGGTAGAACATAATGGATGAGCATTTAATTAAACATCAAGGCTAGAGAGGGGATCGAGAGACACACCTGTAGAAGTTCATCGCCAGGTTGGATGATATTCAACGAACCAAGCAGACCACCTGGGACAATGGACTGAACAAAGTGACGGGGCTCAGCCGATACGGGTTCGGACAGTTCGCCATTGGCTACTGGAAAATTCCCGCGCTTTCGAACCCAGTCTACACCTTCGACACTGATCCCTAAACTGGAAGCACTTTTGGGCTTTTTAATGTGTAGCACCTGAAAAGTGGCAAGATGAAATCAAATGGAATCAAAAAAAGGATTTTTTAAAAACAGAAATGAGAGACAAAGCATGCTCCTTAGCACGGGTCAGTTTGGCTCTATGCGGTAATAATTAAAGACCTCTCTATTATGCGAAACCTGCGCTTAGGTTCAATGGACTGGATAGGACGTGAAGAACACATGGATCCACATAAATCCATAAACCCCTCAGAGAATGACGGTTAAGTATTTTGATTAGACGATTTTGAGCGACATTAATATTCATGTGTTGGATAGCCCTGATTAACCACTTTCGCCTGAAAGAAACTTTCAGACATTCGGTCCATCGGCACGTGATTCCAAGTCGAGGAGTATTACGAATCGCAAATGCGTTCTTCGATGGTAGAGACCCAAACGGACCAGTAAGCGACAACGGAACCGGATTGCCAGAAAGTCAGTCGACTTGGGAATATTAGATGATCTCGGCTGAACGACACAAACGCAAGCAGGAAATCAGGACAAACCGACCCACCCAACAGCGCAGACAATGTCTCCATAACGAAATGTGCATAAAAGAACTGCTGAACCCGGAACAACTGGTCACCGAAATCGGCGGGCACCTAAACCTTCCAGTTGTGTGACCTATATTGTGTGGAGCAAGGAGAGCCTATGAATCGCAGCCGTGGCCGAAACCTTCACCGGCGAACAGTGAGACACTGTCAACTTGAAAATAAAGCACAGTAAGTCTACTGTCGAGGGCACAAATGGTAAGCTTGGCACTTATGGTCTTTTTACAGCAAGCAGCAATTTCCGTTGGAAAAAAAAACTGTTTACATTTTCAAGTGGTTCACAGGTTGCTTTCGAAATGCACAGTTTTTCAGCTCCCGTTGTCCAAATATGCCTTCCAGTTTGTTTGTCTATCCATTTGTTAACGTATCTATCTAGCCAGCCACCAACAAGGTTTTCTTGTCCAAATCCCAATAAAACTCGACGATACCCTCCGTAAGCGAGAAAATGACAGTTGGCTCGGTCCCGGCAGACTGCAAAACCCTGCCTGATGTCGTGCGCATCAGACTGGATACGATCGGAGCGAAAACAAAAGAACTTGAATAGGGGACAAACGATGCAACACAGAATAAACACCCATCGTACCACGTAGGCATGGAACATGTGAGTGTACCCTTCTCAACGAGGATGGTTTGCTACTGACCGTTAAGTTGATAGCGATAGCTACTCAGCAGAGACATGCAATCATACGCATAATTAACTGAAAGGTAGAGAGTCATCGCCTACAAAAGCATGCAATGGAATGCGTACGCGAGTGTGACAATGACTAGGAATAATCTAACCGAAGGGTGTGTAGCCAGGAACACAATGAGGGAAAATCGCGCGGTAACTTACAATCACATCACAGTCTGGTCCGATCAAGGGTTGCCATACGTTGCGCATGAGCTCTTCCAGTTCAGGTGTCACCTCTCCGGCTGCAAGCGTGTTGTCAAAAAGGGTTATGAAGAAAAGAAAACATGTTAGTGATGCTCATGCCATCCGAAAAAGACACTCACCGACCGATTTTCTATGACGAAAAAGGAACACAGAAACCAAATTATGGTAATGGTTACGAGGGCGAACTAACACATTCATACCTCAACAATGTACCTTGTGATCAAGGCCAATCCTAGTTGTTGAACCTAGGGCTGAAGGATACTACTCAGCCCCGTTGCGGAGGTTGGAATCCAAACCACAGATTCAGTTCGGCACTGACTTAGACACCCCTGTTTTCAAGTCGATAGAATGTGTGAAACCAGTTCACGTGAAGAAGTCTACATACTTCCCACAAATCACTATGTTAATCCTATAGTTGTCGTGCCGGAGTTCATGTACAACTTTCCGGGTGTCATAAAGCAGCCCCCACGATCTTTTACCTAAAGTTAACTTTATTGTCTTCTGGGGCGAGATAGCCCAAGTGTTTAGAGCGCGAATTTTCCTATCGAAAATTCTGTGGTTCGAACCCCACCTCTGCCTCTCGACTTCCCCTGTCTAGGCTTGGGCAACCTGGCATTATCCAAGCCCTCATGCTTCCTTCGAGTGGCATGGCAGTTAGGCATCGAAAGGGTGCTACAGCTGAACGACTTTTTTTGTCTTCTGGTTCGTGCTTAAATGTATGAGACTTACGACACCAAGGATTGCAGTTAGCATGTCGCCGGTAGTTCCTGTTATGACTGATGTATGCTTATTATTATAATCGCCCTATATACTCGTACTGAATCTTTGTATGTACATTCCAGCTCATGCACGCGTTTCTAGACAATGTTGTCTATTATCGATAACTCGGGTTCTCCTCTACCTCGTTCCTGGACACCTTCTAAACGTCTCAATTTACTTGTATAAGAATACAGTGGATCTGCGGATGTGATCTCGGTTCTTCAACACGAACCCGCACCCCACAGATGCAGCCAAACGATGGGATCACTGATTTCGTATCTTCGACACCCATCTGAAAACTGTCGGATCCTCTAAATCTGATAAACTTGTAAATCTCGTCCACGTTTTGGATCCTCTGGCATACGATCACATTGTTGATTACACTAACTATGAATCTGCGACAACATGTTATGAAAATTATACGTCCACCCCAAAAACGTTACATATGCACAGTTTCTGCTACAGACCTACAAGAGTACGAAAGGATATTGATCAGTTCGTAGGAAAACTGGAATCATTAACCGAAGACTGCGAATTAAAAGCAGTAGCTGCAATTGAATATCAAGATGAAAGCGTGGGTGATGCTATAATTAACGGCTCAGCGTCCGCTTCCATCAGCGAAAAACTTCTAGCACAGAGCGAGCTCAATTTAGACCAAGCACATCAACTTGCTAAATCCCTCGAGTTGGCTCAAAAACAGTCGCAATCATACGTAAGTAACGAACCTACATCTTACTGTACGATTCCGCCCATCTCATAGAATCCCGAACCACGTGTCGATCCGCCCACTGGTTCCGTAAAATCCGTTCAAACATGTTATTTTGGTGGTTATGATAGCCATCCTCGTTCAAAGTGCCCCGCTCGAGAGACCGTTTGTAACCCTTGCAGTAAAGGTGGTCACCTCCACCGCATGTATCGTTAAAAATACCACCAAGTTCAATACAGATTGTACAGTGAAGCCTACTTTATCGTCTTTATTTATTTCAGCACGTGCCATAGTTCAGCTGTACCACCATTCCGGTGCCTGGCTGCCATGCCGCCAGAAGGAAGCACGAGGGCTGAGATACTGCCAGGTTACCCAAGCCTAGACAGGGGAAGTCGAGAGGCAGAGGTGGGGTTCGAACCACGGACCCTGCGGTCAGTAACTTCGCGCTCTAACCACTTGAGCCATGTCGTCATCACAACAGTCGAAGTCAATGGCATCGCTCTCCGTGCTCTGGTCGATACAGGAAGTTCCTGTAGTTTCATTAGTTCTTGGTCGTCACGATAACGTCCACATCACTATCCTGTCCAACGACCGGTTACGTTTGTGTTGCTATCCGACATAGAAGTACATCATACAGTGAATTGAAGCTGTCTGTAATAGCAAACCTTTGCAAAGACGTTCTACCTGGGCATGATTTCCTAGGTCTACACAGCAAAAAAGAAATTTCACCAGGCGGAGACCGTGATGCGTTCACCATCTGCGCCAACTTATCCCCAGATTGCAAACCTGCTGCCGCTAAATCAAGACGACATCATCCGGAGAATTCATTCGCGTCGAAGTAAAATGCTTATTGCAAGAAGACATCATTGGGTCTCAACGTCTCCCTGGAAATCAGAAGTTTTGTTACCAATAATGTCACTCAGAAACGCCGGATGGTTGTTGACTACAGTCAAACTATCAACCACTTCACACATCTGGACGCCTAACCTCTGCAAAGCCTGGACAAAATCATCGAGGAGTCTTCGCACTACGAATCTACAGTACATTAGGCCTCTTGTCTGCTTACCACCAAGCCACGAACTCTGCATCCGACAAACCTTCTACATAATTCGGAACCTGTGGTGGCCGCTTTCCGTTTCGTCGCATACCCTTCAGTGTCACAGACGGTGCAGCACGCTTCCAGCGAACTATTAACAATGTCAACAAACCCGAAAAGCAGAAAAGCACGTATGCTTACGTAGACCATGTGACCATCTGTGGTAATACCAAAAAGGGGCAAGACCTCAATCTTCGAGCGTTTTAAAAGTCACGAGGAAGCATGGGATCACACTCGAATCACACACGATAACAAGGCCGTCAGTGCTTCACAAATTATTTGCCTCCTAGGCTATAAGGTTTCAAAGAGTATCATAAGGCCCGACCCTGAATGCATGGAATCCATTCGTCAGTTACCTCCTCCGCTTACTACCACGGAAATGCAACGCGTCGTCGGTATGTTCGCATATTACGTCCATTCGATATCTTCGTTTTCCAACAAGATTAACAAAATGATGAAAAGCAAACCATTCCCTCTGGCTGCCCACGTCGAATTAGCCTTCAAGAATCCAAAGAACGAGCTAGAAAATGTTATGCTAATTAAAATAGATTATGACGAGTCTTTGGTTGTTGAAAGTATGCCTCAAATGTTGCTATAGCTGCATCTCTCAGCCAAAACTATCGACGGGTGGCATTTTTCTGTAGGACACTCAACTCGAGCGAGGAGAATCATTCTGTACTCGAGAAAGAGGCGTACGCTATCGTCGAATCCATCGGAAATGGCGGCACTATCTACTGAAAAAGACCTCAAAATTTGCCACCGATCAGTGTTCGGTTTCATTCATGTACGACGATGAACAGAAGGGTAAAGTGAAAAACGACAAAATACAACGATGGAGGATTGCGTTATCCCAGTGCAAGTATGATGCCACATATCGATCTGGCAAAGACAATTGTGTCGCCGACACTGTCGCGCAACGTACGTGCTTCTGTGAGAAGCGACAATCAACTTAGATAACCCCCTAACCCACTCTGCCATCTAGGAATTACTCATACGTTTCATTTTATGCGTTGCTAGAATCTTTCCTACACCGTCTTACTCCTGCAACGTGTGCCGAGCTGAAGCCAAGGTTCTGGAAATCCTCTAGCAGACTTATTAAATCAACACAACCTTTTGAGCGCCTGAGTTTGGAATTTGAATTACAATCTAACACATGCAACCGCTACAAGCTCACAATAATGGACGAGTTCTCTAGGTTCATATTTGCATTTGCGTGTGAGGATATAACTTCAGCAACTGTGGTTGACTGTCCCATACCAATCTCCTGTTTATTCGGAATGCAAGTCTATATCCATTCCAACAAAGGCTCATCGTCCATGTCGTCTGAGATCAAAAGCTTTCTCTCGGAGAAAGGTGTTGATATTAGTCATACATAAGCTTATGAACTACAGTGTAACGGTCAGGTTGAGTATCTCAACGGTACCCTCTGGAAAACAATAAGCTTGAAATTCAAAACTCACAACCTGTTGACATCTCATTTGGAATCGGTACTTCCTGATGCTCTACACAGCCTCCGGTCACTGCTGTGTACGGTCACTAACTGTATTTCACACGAAAGTTTGTTTCAATAAGCACGCCGCTCAACGTTTGGGATCTTGTTACCATCTTGGTTGACCACCCCTGGTCCAGGCGGGCTGCGGCGAGATGACAGGTCACCCAAGTATCAATCGCTAGTAGAGGAAGTCCACTTCCTGAACTGCAACCTACACCATGCGTCCACTGCCCATCGAGACAAGAGTCGAAAACCTGTCCCTTCGCCCTCAAGCTCCAGCGGTTTACAGTACAACTGACGACGTTCTCAATCTGTCTGAACTCAATAGGGACATAAAACAACTAAATATGAATGAAACAAATGGACGTCAGCCCGATAGCTCTCAAACTTCTGAACCCTCTTATGTACCGCCGTAAGACCAACCGAGGAATCCTGAAATTCTAGAACAACGGCGACGCTCATCCTCTCAGTTTGAGAAACGGAAGTCTGATTCAGAACATCATCTATCTACGTCAGTTCATACCTGCTTATTCACACGATGCCCGGGTGGATGTCATGTTTGTTGTCTGTTTGTTATAATCACCCTATATACTCGTACTGAATATTAGTATGTATATTTCTGCTCATCCGGTCTTGCTCTTAGACAAGTAAAACGTTGTTCATCCTCGATAAGTTGCACTCACTTCTCACTCGTTCTCAGAAGCAATATAAACGACTGTATCACTACCTACACCAGTAGTACTGTTAGTTTAGGAACTTCATGCACAACCGTACACAACCCACATAGAATATAGCGACACAGCACCGCACGCCATGATCACCTAACGGCTAACCGTGAGCGCCAACGCATTGTTCAATACGAACAAAATACTTATAAAACCAGAGTCTGGTGCTGCTCAAAAGACACCTGCTGTCCGCAGCTGTACCAAGAGTCAGACAGTATACGCCTTACCTCCTACACCAGCCACCTGCAGCCGAACAGGTCACACTATTGAGTCATCGGTATCCGGCGGGGTCCCGAAAGAAAACTTTACTGTTCGCCGCGTGGCGAGTCAGACTTTTAAATCACGGCTAAGGGTATTGGTCCCAAAAAAACCTACATCGCAATGCCTTGTGGGTCAAACTTTTCAGTCGAGGGCTTTAGGTGAGGCATCTCGATCAAACCCTCTTCATCGTCCTGAGCAACCGCAACCGACTTCCTTTCCCGAACTCCGCTTACCCCACAAGCAAACGCTGTTAATCTATCGGGTAAAAAAACACCGGTATTGTCATCTGTGTTGTGATACGAATGCCCAAGTCGGTCATCTGAGCTCCTTGGAATAACATTTGGGCGGTCAATTCGAATTTGACGAGCCAAGACAAAGGATAACGACTCCTCCAGTCGTATGCTCATCGTCAATTGCTTCCGGTCGGCACGAATTTTTAACGTAAACCTTCGCATCGCGTAACCTGGCAGCCACCAAATGCAAGTCCACCGTGGGCCCAATGAGATCACGTGATTTTCAGACACCGGAGAGCCATAATTCAAGACTACCATTCCTTTTGGGGGCACACAACTTGATTCCGACAACCCATAGTGCGAGAACGTCCGAAACTTTTCTTCAAACAAGGTGGCGAGTCTGTCCAGCTTCTCCGATACGATCAAGTGACCACTATATACCGTTGCCGTCATGTCTTGACTGATGCCAGAAAATACACACCAGCAGGCAAAGGGTACGACGGTGCACAGAAAGCCCTCAAACGCCAAATAGGTGAGAGCCAAAGGAAAGACCGAGGGTTGGGGTAGATAATGAAAGCACACATGAAGAAAAGAAAAGCCGTACCCTATATAAATTAATACGGTTGACTGGTAACAGAAAAGCTAAGGTCAGTGAAACGGCAAGTGAAAAAGACGACTCATCAGTCCATCATCAAAACACCCACTGGTAAGATGGGCGGAACATTTGTGGAACAGCCTGGCTGACCTGCAACACAACCTCTGTAGAGGGTGCATACGGGAGGGATGCAAAATTGAATCAACTTTCAGAAGGCAAACACGCGAGAAGCCACCCTTTCTTCAAAAATGGCACGCGAACGCAGCGTGAAAACTACCGTCGCTTTAGCCTGGTAACCGTGGCACAAAGGTTGACGGCATACGGAGAAAGGTAGATTCGTGGAAACCATGCTAAATTTCGTCCTACAACGGGATGCATGGACCACATATTCATCCCCGGACAGATTCTGAAACAACGAACCGCTTCCAGCAACCAGCAGCGCTGATAATCCTTTACCTGACAGTCGCTTTTGTTTATATGGACCGTCGGCAACTATGACATTGCCTATGGAGCATTAATTCTAGACCCTTTCGGCGCACGGTTCGTCGACTCCCGCAGAAGCGTGACGCTTTACGAGAAGCTCTCATCTGAGCTCACTAAGTCAAGTGCTGTTCTCTTTCACCCTACCTCTTCAACTTCATTATTGAAATGGTTATGAAAGACTCACTTCTGGCCTTTCATATCCGTGGAGTCGACATCCAATTCAATTCAATTCAATTAGTCAGCTATAAACCGTGTACCATAGATACATTGGTTCCAGCTGCTACAGTTTCGATCACCGGAAAACGGGAATGTGGAACGTACAACGAGGCCTTAGAGACGATGGTATGTTCGGTTTGTTCGGAAATTGAGTTGCTGCGCATTGAAGGCTATAGCTTTGATGCACGAGCGCCACTGACTGCGCGATTGGGCCATTTCTGCCAGTGTCGTTAACCACTGGTGATTTGAGTTCCGAGGTCCCCATCCAGGGAGGCGGCAGTTGCCCGCCCGACTAAGTTTACTGGTTAGCGCTTTCGTACTTCGTTGCCAGGTCATACACTGTCCACCTCTCGGTCGCTTCCACTCAGCACAGGGCTGGGCGAAAAGAGCTCTACGGGGCACGCGGTCTTCTGGCGTGCGGAGTACATGTCCCAACCAGCGCAACCTATGAAGCGTGAGTAATTCATCTATCGCGGGAGAGTTCCTTCTTCCTAAGACCAACTGACGTACCTCAGCATTACTAATCCGATGATCCCACCAGACCTGACCAATGCTGCGGAGACATCGATGATCAAACACTGACATCTTCCGTACGTCCTCTGCACGTAGGGGCCATGTCTCTGATCCATAAAGCAGTATGGATCGAACCACCGCACTGTAAACTCTTCCCTTGACAGACAAGCTCACGTCACGTCGGCGCCACAGGTGCTGGAGGTTGGCAAAAGCTCCCCTGGCCTTTCCGATTCGAGAAATGATCTCATCTCCAGCCAGTCCACCGGAACTTATACAGCTGCCCAGGTAAAAAAATTTATCTACTAAATCGATTGGCTCACCTGCAAGCATGAGGTGCGGGTTTGATCCCACCCAGTCTTGTAGCAGCACTTTACACTTTGCGGGTGTGAAGCGCATGCCAAACCGTGCGGCAGAGTTAGTTAGGTTATTTAAGATCATTTGCATTTCGGAAGGGAACCGAGGAGAGTAATATCGTCCGCATACTCAATGTCTGCGAGGGAACGTCCCGGGAGCATTTCGACTCCCGAGGTTTCAGAGGCAGGCAGAGAAATTTCAAGCAGCATGTCAATAACAAAGTTGAAAAGGAAAGGGGAAAGAGAACAGCCTTGTCTTACACCACTGGACGTGGTGAACTCAGGCGAGAGCTTCCCGTATACTCGTACGCGCCCACAGGAGTCCGCATACAGTCCCTTGATAAGAGATAGAAATTTGGAAAGGACACCTTTGATCGCCAGACACTGCCAAAGTTGCTGACGATCGACAGAATCAAAGGCAGCTTTCAAATCCAGAAAAACGACCAACGTGGGACGTCTGAAGGAGTGGCACTGTTCAAGAATTTGTCTCAAGGTGAAGATACGGTCGATGCATCCGCCCAGGTTCCTCGCTTACATATATCGGGTACACAGAAAAAACGGTTGATGCCATCGTAATACTAATAATATTAAATTGTCTAAATAACCCTGCCTTTGGGTTTAGCATGAACTTCACAGCTGTAGGCTGCCGCGACAAGGCTTGATGGACTCGAAACTGAACCTCGTGCTCGTGAATGAGCTGATGGTTGTAGGAGGCAAATTTGTCAACCTGTGTAGCTGTTGCAGTTGCAGTTGCTCAGCCAAAGAGGATAGTTCCGTCCGGACTGAGAAGACCAGAGCAGCGTTTGTGAACCTGCATCACCTGTGGAGTAGGAGTGACAGCTCACCTGTCAAGGGTCGAGTCTGCAAAGTTACAGCGCGCTCCATGTTGTCATATGGGTCAAAGACCTGGGGTTTATTTGCTGAGGATGTTAAAAAAAACTTTCAGGGCTTGACCATCGATGTTTTCGGACAGCTTCGTGAGTCTTGCGGTAACACCGGATCAATAATGCTCAAGTACGTCGAATGGTTTTTGGGAGAATTAAATCGCCCAGTGTAAGTGAACTATAGATAAACTACGGAGGTTGCACTGGCTTGGGCACGTGCTACGTGTACCAGTCGACCAACTTCTTTGAAATCTATACGATCGACGGAAACGGGCCAGAGAAGACCAGGCGATGATTTGGCAGTGAAATGTGCGAACCATTACCGGAAAATTCGGCTGCACTGGTCATTGCCGAGACCCAGATTGAGGACCCCAAGACGGGACACATCAATGATTAGGAAGATTGTCAGACATGGTACAGTCGCGCGCTCAGTGACGCATATGCAACCAAGCCGTTGCTCCAATGCACAGCTTTCTCTCCCTATCACCTACCCACTGACTCCCCCGTACTCAGAGTAATTGTCGTTGATTCGATTCCCGGACAACTAAGTATCCACCTCCAGGTTTCCGTGCATTGAAATTGGCCAGCAGGAAGAAAGCCATCCGAAGATGGTGATGCAATCGGGCCAAATAGTTTCGTCCGTTCTGACATAGATGTTGTGAGATACTGATAAGTTTAGAAAATCTTGTCGTCGGGAGTACGTATCGGATAGTCATTTTCGAGTTGACGCAGCCTGTTCTACGCATGATTTTTTGATTCGTATGATCTTCAACCCTAAATCAGATGTCGTACCCATACCGGCTCTCTTGCGTTGTTCCACTTCAGTTTTAAGTGTATTCGGAGCCGGCCCTTCGAATCTGCTCTTGGTGAGCCAGCCAGGATTCGTTGAGTTTAGACAGGTTTACCCAACAGCGTCTGAGTTCCTTTGCAACAAGAACCATTTGGGCTTCAGAAGGACACCTTAATTCTTATTTAGAAAAGCCCACCACATCAAGATAATTCAGTAGTTAAGGTGTGAGATTACAGACCGGAAGGTCGGTAGTCCGATCCCAACACAGCATCTCGGCTACTTGTCTAGACTTGGGTAATCTGAGAATATCTTTGCCCTTCCTTCGAGCAGCATGGCAACTAGGCATTGAACGAGTATTTTTCAGTATGGTCCACGTGCCATAAAGTAATCTTTTTTTCTTTTGCTAGTCAAATTCAGGTGCGTGGTGATGCTGACTATTGAGAACTGTTGAGAACTATTGAGACTGGAAATAGGGGCTTAGTTCAGGTGGCCGATCCCACGTCTCCGCCTTGCCCGTGGTAAGAGGACTACTACAAAGGTCTACCTGGGTGCTCCAGTTCTGAGCCATCTGTAGAACCCTCAACTCGATATCCGCCGTGCTGGACTGTGGTGACAATGCCTACACCGCCCGATCTACTCCTTTTGCCTCATCAACCTATCGCACCGCAGTCGTCCCTGAGAACTTCCGGTAACTCGCCCAAACTGCCTCTTCAGGTATCACCCCCAGAAGCGGAGTATCAGTGTTGAACACTGATGTTATGCAGTCGATGATGATGAGGACTCAGAGAAGCAGGAAGCAAATATGCAGTTTGTATGCAAACCAGTAAATCTCGTTACTCCGTCAAACCGGTAGTTCATCATTCTAACATATTGCACGTGTCTACATTGTTTGCATTGCTAGGAGTGTAGATATTTTAACTTGGATTTCACTCAGCCTTTTTAGTTGGACTGAAAGCTATTTTCAGCTCGAACGTCAGAGAAGACAGAGCAGTCAGTTCGGCCACAATGGAGCAAATACGTTGAGATCTGTTAGCGTGAAAACCTATACACGAGCGCTCTTCATAAACATGTATAGATCACAACATGTTTCACGGTGACACAAGACGGGGATAAACACAGAAGTGAGGACCTCACATATTGCCTTCTGTGACTCCAAAATGATTGCTAAATCTGACACAGTGCCGCTTCAGTTCATGGGTTTTAGAAGCAATCACGACTGATTTCATAACATGAAACTACACGAATTCCGAAAAATTAAGCTCACCGAAAAATTCATTGGACCTATCCCGCAACGAGTTTCGAATGTGGGAGTTGGCGAAACTGATCAGGTTAGTAACATACTTCCGAAATGACTTCTTTGATGGCATGCTAGCTCTAATGGCAAAAATCCAGGAACAGCAACCGCCCGCTATCTTGGCATGTCAGGTTGTGGGACCGACCTTGAAATCGTTTTCTCCACACAACGTTCAGTTCGAAATGCAGTCAGGCTTATCGTAACTGGGTTCCACAGCCTCCAGTTTTCAGCCGTTTTTCATCTTCAGATCCAACTTTCCTCAGACTGTTCTGTCTACCTCAGCTGCTCAGGCATCGCGGAAAATCACACCAGGCGAAATTAAGTTTTATCCCACGTTTCCCCACATCTAACATTCACGGATTCACGGATTGATACACAGGATCGAGGCTTTCGCCCAAGTTTCCCGGGTCGGTTTTGTTCTTGTCGTTCGGCTGCAGAAAATCGACCGTGTCCTGAAATACACGAAAATGAACCAAATATTTCATGATGCACAGCCAACCTCTGTGAATCGCACTGGGACTGAAGGATGTCGTTTGCTTTCCTGGTGTTTATCTTCTGTAATAAGCAAGGTCGTTTCCTGCCTGAAATTCACCCACGCGATTTGGTTTGCACCAAAAGCTCAGGGGAAAAACAGGCTATTTTTTGGCCCAATCTACCGTTCTGTAGGCTCGCTGGACAAAAAAGATGTTGTCTAATGCATTCCGCTTTAGTCGCTAACGAAATTAAACCGCTCTCATAACCACAATCCAGGAGATTTCACCTGTTCCTCATGCACCTGATTCGAACCATTCACTTTAACACTGGTTTCAGCTCCACCTCATCAGATAAAACATTGTCACCAGCACGACATGCATATTTTGTCACGTTTGCTGGCGCTGTCAATCGAAAGTCGAACGTCATAAGTTGAGCTCAATGGCAGAAAACCACTCCAGGTGTCTCATTTTGGTATTCAATTCCCAGTCGTCCCAAGATGCGTACATCAGAACCCGGTTTCTTCAGAAATAAACAGGATGTTGAAATGACGTTCCTGAGCATAATCACAGGATATAAAACGCTTCATCAACCCAAACCTCAACACGGCCATGGGCAATCAGTCATCAGCTACTTCAAGCAGCTTTGCACACGCAGTTAACTCCAGCGTCCCAAGGAAATCTGCCAACAAGCCTGGGGGAGTACGGAGCAAGCCTCTCACAATATGCTGGCATTACGGTTAGTGGCATTTCACCAGCTATTGTCGGTTTAGGCATCATAAATATTCCAACTACGATTGTCGTGCTTACAAAGAGAAGTTATGTGAGTCCCATATGCCACCACCAACAGCACACCACCGTGCAGCTCACAAATCGCGGTCCAACTCGATGACAACGACATTAAAATTTGATTTTACCCTCCGAAGAAAGTTTGCGACGGTTCGAAACAACAACCCCGTCCGTTTGCAGCTTCATAGGGGCTCCGACGAAAGTATTATAAAATGATCTATGCCCGTCAGTTTGTTAATGACCGACCACAAGCCGCTCGTTGCTGTTTTTGGCTCGTGGAGGGGAAGTCCAGTGTATGCCGCACCCTCTCCATCGATGGGAAATTCTGCATCTGGGACACGGTTTCAAACTCAAGAAACAGTCCACCACGAACTTCGGGCAGGCCGACGCACTGCTACACCTAATCGATTCAAGCCGACCAGAATCAGATGACAATGCGGTTGCAGAAATTGCCCTGGAAACGGAGACACCACGTAATTTCGGAAGCAGTTTACATTCTCTTAGTGACTGCTGATATGGTCGACCGGGCTACCAACCAAGACCCTGTGGTGCATCAGGTCATCATGTACCACCACCATCGTTGGCCGCTCAGCCGTACGCGAAATGAATCAAGATAACACCCCAACCGTCGTAAAGTATTATCACTAGTAGGTGGGTGCTTTTCATTTTCAGGACACTCCATTTCAAAGGAGCTACAGTCGGCTGCCCTGAATCAGTCCCAGCACCAAGGTACACGCAGGGTGAAGGCCACTGCTCGGAGGTAAGCCTACGCTTTTGATGGACTCCCAGATTGACAAAGTCGCCAAACATTACCTGCGGTTGGGTGAGACGTAGAAGTCATCCATAAAAACCTACCTACGGTCGTGGCCACAATCGACCACACGCTCGTCTGCACACTGACTTTGCAGGACAAGCGAGTAGCCAGCAGTTTTTGACCGCGGTCGACGCCCACAGCAAATGGCCGAAAATTCTTTCAATGAACAGCCCCAGAACTTCCACTTCAGTCACGGCACTCCAGAGATTGTTTGGTCGATTTGGTAGTCATTTCACAACATCGGCGTTTGCATAGCTTTGTCGAGAGTGTGGCATAACTCACGTCGTTGGCCCAATCTACCGTTCTCTAGGCTCGCTGGACAAAAAAGATGTTATCTAATGCATGCCGCTTTAGTCGCTAACGAAATTAAACCGCTCTCATAACCACAATCCAGGAGATTTCACCTGTTCCTCATGCACCTGATTCGAACCATTCACTTTAACACTGGTTTCAGCTCCACCTCATCAGATAAAACATTGTCACCAGCACGACATGCATATTTTGTCACGTTTGCTGGCGCTGTCAATCGAAAGTCGAACGTCATAAGTTGAGCTCAATGGCAGAAAACCACTCCAGGTGTCTCATTTTGGTATTCAATTCCCAGTCGTCCCAAGATGCGTACATCAGAACCCGGTTTCTTCAGAAATAAACAGGATGTTGAAATGACGTTCCTGAGCATAATCACAGGATATAAAACGCTTCATCAACCCAAACCTCAACACGGCCATGGGCAATCAGTCATCAGCTACTTCAAGCAGCTTTGCACACGCAGTTAACTCCAGCGTCCCAAGGAAATCTGCCAACAAGCCTGGGGGAGTACGGAGCAAGCCTCTCACAATATGCTGGCATTACGGTTAGTGGCATTTCACCCGCTATTGTCGGTTTAGGCATCATAAATATTCCAACTACGATTGTCGTGCTTACAAAGAGAAGTTATGTGAGTCCCATATGCCACCACCAACAGCACACCACCGTGCAGCTCACAAATCGCGGTCCAACTCGATGACAACGACATTAAAATTTGATTTTACCCTCCGAAGAAAGTTTGCGACGGTTCGAAACAACAACCCCGTCCGTTTGCAGCTTCATAGGGGCTCCGACGAAAGTATTATAAAATGATCTATGCCCGTCAGTTTGTTAATGACCGACCACAAGCCGCTCGTTGCTGTTTTTGGCTCGTGGAGGGGAAGTCCAGTGTATGCCGCACCCTCTCCATCGATGGGAAATTCTGCATCTGGGACACGGTTTCAAACTCAAGAAACAGTCCACCACGAACTTCGGGCAGGCCGACGCACTGCTACACCTAATCGATTCAAGCCGACCAGAATCAGATGACAATGCGGTTGCAGAAATTGCCCTGGAAACGGAGACACCACGTAATTTCGGAAGCAGTTTACATTCTCTTAGTGACTGCTGATATGGTCGACCGGGCTACCAACCAAGACCCTGTGGTGCATCAGGTCATCATGTACCACCACCATCGTTGGCCGCTCAGCCGTACGCGAAATGAATCAAGATAACACCCCAACCGTCGTAAAGTATTATCACTAGTAGGTGGGTGCTTTTCATTTTCAGGACACTCCATTTCAAAGGAGCTACAGTCGGCTGCCCTGAATCAGTCCCAGCACCAAGGTACACGCAGGGTGAAGGCCACTGCTCGGAGGTAAGCCTACGCTTTTGATGGACTCCCAGATTGACAAAGTCGCCAAACATTACCTGCGGTTGGGTGAGACGTAGAAGTCATCCATAAAAACCTACCTACGGTCGTGGCCACAATCGACCACACGCTCGTCTGCACACTGACTTTGCAGGACAAGCGAGTAGCCAGCAGTTTTCGACCGCGGTCGACGCCCACAGCAAATGGCCGAAAATTCTTTCAATGAACAGCCCCAGAACTTCCACTTCAGTCACGGCACTCCAGAGATTGTTTGGTCGATTTGGTAGTCATTTCACAACATCGGCGTTTGCATAGCTTTGTCGAGAGTGTGGCATAACTCACGTCCGCTGACTCCCGTATCATTCACAGTCGAGCGTCTAAGGGGGGAGCGTTGACGCCCTGAGGCTCACACTTCAGAAGTCCAAATTGGAGAGACTGACGGAAGAGGTTTTACAAAGGCTCCTGCTGGCATACTGAACGGCTCTGAACCAAAATTCACCTGATCCAGTGTCAGTAGCAATGGGACTGTTCCAAAGTGAACTTCAAACATGGCACGACAAAATCGAGTCACCGCAAAACGAGAATGAGAAACCGGTTCAACCGGCGCCATGGCGCAACCGCGTGCTCCGTGAGGGAAGGCCAGACAGTGTTGGATCCAGACCATGACAGCTCACACCAAGATAAATCCTTCACGGAAACGTGCTCTACGAGATTCAGGTTGACCCGGCCAGGTGGATGCGGTACACAAACACAATCCGGTTGACAGATATGCAGCTTCAGCCCGGGTTTGGTCTAGATATGCTTCCGGACACAATTGATATCGCTATCTATCAGCTACTCCGTCGCAGACCCAGTCTGAGTACGCGTCACATACACGGCTCTGGACTGAAAACATCCGCAATCCATTGAGGCCACAGCAAATAAGTCCGCGACTTCAAAGCTACGTCAACATATACCAAGGAGGTTGCTAGTTGGAATTCTGCACCGAAACCGCTTAACAACATGCAAGTGGGCACTGCTACGGCAGAGAAGCATCGCCCGTATGCAATTAGCCAGGAGATCGAGGCACCTCCCGGTCCAGCATCATAGCGGGCTCTAGCTTGCCGAAAGTATGGACCCAACAACCAATTATTATTCAGTACCCGCCAAATATCGATTGCTAATTATGCATCCAGGAGGCGCCAGAAATTCCCGAATGTTTCTGCCGTGTCACTCTTATTTACGATGCGCTACACATGTGTTAATGACTTGGTTTTGGGGCGTCAATGCACGATGTGCACCCTTGGTGACCATCTTGACGTGAAGGCTAGCTTCGGAGTTTCAGAACAAGAACTGTGTTATTTTTATTATCACTCCCACCAGCGCTACAAAATAACGGTGCGAAACCTCGCGATTGAGATAGCGGATTGTTATTTGGCTTCTTTTGTTCCACCTCATTGGCTGTTTCCTTGTTCTTCATTGTCCAAGTTTCGCGCACCAGTGCTCATGCCAGCCACCTTTTACAACCGGTTTCCACCAACGCTTAGTTAATTTAGATGAGCCTGTCGCATGAAATTAATCGCCAATTTGGTACGAAGGGAATACAAGGTACTTTGCATGCAGCTTGAACGGACACCTTCTGAGTTAGTTCATTTTAGGGCAAAGTCTGGTGTTTATTGTCGCTCCAGCGTATGGTGTGGTGCGATCTGTTTGAACCTCTAATTTACGGATGAGCTGCATTACACAACAAACAAGACAGCTGTCAAAAACGAAACCAAATCTTGACTCCCGAGCAGGAAAGGTCAGCAAGAAGGTTTCGTTTTATTTTGGATGCTTGATAAAAACCGGTACTTCTTTCCAAATCCAATTGAGCGAGCTACAATCCACAGGCATCGAAATCTTCAACCACCAGGAAAAAATCAACGTCTCCCGCTGGCAAACGTCCGGTGTCATCCGGACGTTCAGGGGGCGAAACCTTCTGCAACCAAAGGTCAGCGTTCGAGAATACCAAGGCAGGCAGCAGAAAAGTACGCCCCAGAGACTCCTTCTGAGTCTTGGGCTCAAACCCGGCTGAACTATCTGGTAGCACACTACACCTTTGCCCACATTCAGATGGTGCAGTGTTAGTGTTGAAGTATTTGCCCACAATCTGCTTCAGTCTTTTCAACAAACTTCGCGACATGTAACAGTCTGCTTGTCCTGAAAAACCGTCCATAATCGCAATTAGGTTGGCCTGGCTCTGGTGCACAGAGAGATCGCCACTCCGTTATCCGAACTAACTCAAGACGTAAGAGAGTGGGTGAAGTTAGTTTATACTTACATATGACCATTTTCCTCCCAAGTGTCTTCTCCGGCACAAATCCTGCATCTTTTGGTGATGAACTGTGGTGTTTTCTCACTCGCGAGACGAAGGCAAACTTACTTCTGCTTGGAAGGAAGCGATCGCCACGTCAATCTACAAGACTGATGACCGAGTATCGCCCGGCAACTACAAGCCTGTTGGCTTCACAAGCGTGCCGTGCAAGGTGACGGAACGCATTTTGAAGCGGGTCATTTCAAACTACCTCAACAACAACAGCTTGATACCCCCAATGCAACATGGATTTCTCCCAAACCGTTCTTGCGTGACGGTCATACTCGTATTATGGACAGCTTAACCCATCTAAGGACAAGGGACGCATATCGGGTGCCATATTTCCCGACCTCTCAAAGGCTTTCGATCAAGTTTCACATGTTCCCACGCTCCAAAAACTTGAGTCTTACGGGATTTAAGAGAAAATTCGTCGCTGAATTAAGGTGTTTCTAGCAGATAGAACATTCCGAGTGGAAATAGGCTAGACATACTCTTCTTCGGTGCCGGTTCCGCAAGGCTCTATTTGGGGTCAACTTCAGATTCTCACCGACGTCAACGACCTTCAAACTGCTCTTTCAGGTCTATGTCTACTTTACGGGGACGAAATGAAATCCTAATGTTCAAATCCCAGTGTCCTCCAAATGAATGTAGACGCTGCAAACCAGTGGTCGTTGAACTAACACCTCTCCCTGAATGACGAAAAGTGTGCCCATGTCATTCGGAGAAGGCTCAGTGAACGCCTTAGTAGGAGGACCAGAGGACATTACGATGATGGATACCATGAGAAATCGGCTCAGGAGGCACTTGCCGTTCTATGGATGATTCGGGTAACCTACACCCGTATGAATCGCATGGACTTCCAGATACTCTATGAAGCCTACGTCAGACCACTTCTTGAATATGCCAACCAGGATGTCTACTTAGGACGCAAAAAATACGTAGTCCTCATTGAGCATTTTCAACGAGCTGCTACGAAAATGGTTGCCTGCCCCGAAATCCCTTAGATATTTTTCACCTTATTTGCCTCCGATATGCTGCCTCAGGACATTCAGTTAAAGCGCAGTTTTGAGCTGTATTCCCGCTAGCGATAGTGCAATACTTGCTCCTGTTTTATTTTTTCTACTAAAGCTTTCGGCCGTTTGCACCTCCTATGTTCCACAACACATGTATACCATCCATGATCTTGGAAATGTTATTTTTGGATTTAGATCCCCCATGGAGCCGACACATTTCCCTCCTCTGATACTATCACGTGGCTCTCCTTCACGTGTTTCTATCCGCAACGCCGCCGTCTGCTTCCGTCAGCGGAGACGCCTTTACTTTCCGATGTCACGTCACCTCAAGTCCGTGTTCCACTGGCTCTTGCCACTGCCTGACCTCAAAGCACCGGCCATTTACTGGAAGATTCTGACCTAACCACAGCCAGGCTTCAAAGGTGACCCTAGAAAGCTTCATCTACATCAACCTGATTCCTCAGTTAACTTTGGGTGTCTGTTCTCATACTTATTTCGCCAATATACGCTCGATGGTAGGCGACATCGTAAAACTTAGACCCGGTCTCAGTGACCATGGACTGCAACAGAATATCATTTGAAATATGTACACATATTATTTAGAATATTATTTGCGAATAGAAGCCCTATGACATCGTCTTTCATCGTGAAAGGCAGCTGGAAATCGAGGAATTCTCGCGTGCCATCGACGGGACTCATTAATGCTTACTCCCGCGGAAAGGCAAGAACCCCCACAAGTGCAGCGATACACAGAGAGTGTGCTAGCTTTCTTCCCTTGTTCACCACATTTGCGACCGTAAAGCCCAGATGCTTCAGCTGAATTTGAAGCGCTCTGACCCGTTACTGTAAGTCATGTGCTGGAAACTCATGAATCCGCGAAAATTAGTGCTATTTAACAGATTCTGCAACCATCAGAAAGAGGCCGAAACCCTCTCCCACGCACGCGGCCTATCTAAATATTTTCAACTGATTTTGAGTTCCACTTCCTCCGCGATCTCTCAGAAGTACCAAACTTGCTCTGTGGTCAGCCTTTCCTGAAGAATCCACCCAGGGGCGACTGCTGATTGCTCCTGTGAATCAGGGACTATTTTCGTTTCTCTTCTGACTACTCATGAGTAGCGTGATGTACACTCGTTTTTTATAACGCCGTGTTAAACTCCTTACTGCTTATTTACACGGGTTCGCTCCCATTTTATTGCTGCTTATTCTGCAGTAACAGATGTGAATATTTTGTTGTCCGCCCGTCTTTGCTTGCAAGTTCCTTTTTTAGTTCTATGTATGTTCTAGCGACCGACGGGAAAACGGACGAACCCAGAGCTCCTCGAATGGTGGGTGAGCGTGTTATTCACTGCACCAAAACGACTACCTATATAGCGCATCTGCTCGTTAGTTTTCCGAGGTTTGTTTCGAACTAACATGCGCGCAATCTGGTTTGTCAAGTGACAGGAGCTGTTGCATCGCGCCGTCAGCTAAAGACAGTTCCTTACCTCCCAGACGTACTGAATTTTTCCTGTGCCAATATCTCTCTATACGGCCAATTCCCACTGACTGACTGCTCGTGTCTGTACGTTTGTATATCGTTTGGTACTTACTTGCTGTTGCTTCCAGAAGGCCCTGCTGCCTCAATGACCATTCCTCTGCTCCTGACGACTGCATTATTATCGATTGTACGGTTTACTTATTTCGCGATGTTTATTAACCCGTTTTTCTATAGAATCAGTTCTTGACAGTTCTCAATATATCATAAACTGCCCTGATCTCTCTGTTCCTATTGCCTACTGGATACGAACTGCGTATGATCCGATATCTACAAACGTCCTGTGAGTTCCTTAGCTACCCGGATCTTACAGCTCCTAAAACATTTGCTAAGTCACCCATCTTAGACATCCCCCAAATCCTGGTAGTCTAAATATTTCTGATTGATGGCATCATGTAGGACCTACGACACCGAAGCCAGGCAAACCAAGATGAAAAACATAAAATAGCACTGCTTTTTCCGTACCAAATTTTTCTACTCAATTTTCCTGCCAGCGGCTATTTTCGCACCCGGGGAAGTGCCCGTCACACAACACGTATGTAGCGGAGGAGACTGAAGTCGTCCGTCTGTGATGAAAGACATTTGCAAAACAAATTTTTCGATGAAATGAAAATAAATTGCTGGCACTAAAAATGAGGAAAAATGGCGACCAGTATTATCTAAATGTCGCCGCTGGCATGGAGAATGAATTGCTGAAAAATGCGCCTTCATTATTAGTTGGCGCAAAATTAGCGAAACTTACTTCTAACTGGATTTTTTATCCAGTTTAAAGATGGAAATTTATATGTATACCCCGCAAAATAATCGACAAATACGAAGACTTACCATACACAATACTGGGGTCAGTAATCCGTCCACTGGTGACACGGTTCGAAGTAGAAATTATCCCTTTGGATGAAGCCTGTGAAGTTTGCTTGCTAAGCAATAAGTTGCTGTCGATTTTTGTGGGAAATTTGTAAAAATCCACCTCTTGTTCGATAGGAAAATCCAAAAAACATGAAAGACTGGGCACGGTTTTACGACGTTTATCAATGTACTGCGTGCCGAATCGTTCGACTGTAGCCGAGTCGTTTGCATTATGATTATCTCGGCGACTGTCAAAGTCTTTTATATGATCAAAGCTTTGCAAGGTTTCTTCGGGCCCCAAAACCGGTGGTTCAACCGCTGAGGGCATCTGGTTGCAGGTGGAAGGTTGCTCAAGACACTCAGTGAGTTCCACAATCATTGGGCTTTCTATAAAGTTGGCGTCCTGACCAAACACTGTCAAGAGCGTGTCAGTTTGTCGGAGTTGCATGGGAAGCGTAGCTGAGTTTGACTTGCATTTCTGGTAGGTGTTAATCAGACGCGGACAAACGTTGATCGCTGAAAGCGGATAGGCGGAGAACGTAAGAGTTACGTGAGAGATAAAAAGCATATCTCTCTAGCAAGGTAGTCATTGCTGAAATACTTGGCGATATAAATGAGGAAAGTGACATCCGTATGGCAAAATACGGTTAGATGTAGCATGACCCGATTTCTTTAAATTGGAGGCACTCAGTGTTGTTATTTTCGATCAGGTTGCACAACAGCTTTCGCGCCCTTGGTGTTGCGATTACATGTTCATGGAGGGCATCTCTGAACAGGTTCAGGAGGGCACGCCTCGAATAAGTCTTCAAGTGTAGGACAACCTGGTACTTTCTACTCCACAGGTGTAAACGGACTAAATTCGACCTTCACTCGTGAAGTTCCTATCTTGTAATCTCTCGAAGGAATGCGTGGTTTTTTGCCTGTCTTTAGCCCCATATAGATTCTCACATGTATGTTCATCTTTGTAACATACATAAGCAGCTGACTATGTAATATATGCATCCATGTTTTCATTCCAGTATTTTTCATCCAACTACCCTAAATAAAATTTACAAGAATATATTTGTGTGAGATATCATTGGGGCGGTTATTTACTTTCCAACTCACGCATGACATGCCATAATTGAAAAGTTTATGTTAGTACGGCCAGAGAAGAATAAATGGAGGGACAAATTGGGGTGGGAAAAATCGACTACACAAAAAGATAACTGAGCTCCCACAAAAATGGTGACCACTAGCAGATAACCTAAGATGTTTTGAGACGAAATTAACTCGGGCCACGAGTTTTGGATCCGAAAATTCCCGTTCGGGTGGCTTGCAAATGCCCGACATACCCATAAGATGACGTTTTTCATCTGGCTGTGGACCTCAAAATGATCACAAGGTTCATGAACTAAAAACGCTGAGAACAGGATGGCAAGTAACCCATCATTTCCGGACGGTAAACCATTTTCTTTTTGAGAGACCGCTGTTCTTAAGTATGCGAAGATGAAGCGGTCCCTTGTATGGGGTATTCCTGTTCAGCTGAAGCGTTAACTTAGGTTGATTTTACCAGAGTGACAACAGCCAGCGGATGAGTTCGGAAAAGCCGACCATTCTATTATGCCATAGGTTTTCAAATTTTACCGGTTTTAACTGACCCAAGCAGATTAATGCAACCGAAGACAGAGAAACAATAGTGTATTTTGGCAGTCTTCTCACAGTCTTGTGGCTTTAAAATTGAACGTGCTATATTTGGAAATCGAACTTGACTAGACCAAATGCCACAATGCCTTAAGGAATACTAGAGACCATCTTTGGCTTGAGTCGGACGGAATGGTAGCTTGGAAAAGGAGCCTGTATCAGAAAACCTCCCCATCACTTTAAGTCATCTTCATTAAAGTCTTTTACGTGCTTTTTGAGGTATTTCAAATAGTTGTATAGCTTCAATAACCTCCTGGACTTTCTAGCGCTCGGAATTTCGATAAGCTGGCAGGGTTGATAATGTTCATGCCCTGTTGCCACCATGAATTTCACAGAGGTAAGTCATAGGTTAGAACATAGAATACCTAAGTCAACTACACTATTGATGTGTTGCCAAAACACAACCCGAAAAACGTAACAAACTTTGATGAAACATAAGCGTTTGGGTGTTAGTCTGGCCTAGTGTGCACACACGACATCCCCTAAACATGCTTTTGCTTCATTGTTCGCTGAATGAGGACAGAATTCAGGGTGGATATCTCATTTCATCCCAATGTTTAAAGCGAATCTACACTAGCTAGATGAATAGACGGAGGTCTTTTGTTTCCCTGACGTATTCAGTCCACAAAATCCAGAAGCATCTTTTCGCCATTGCCACGCCTCCCACAGCCTGTGAAATTTTCACTAATAAAGCCACCGAAGAAAAAAATATTATAATAGATTGAATGTAGGCTCTTCTGAGTTCAGAGACACCAGTAACATTATTCGTTTGGTTGAAGAGCACAAAAGTGTGCGATTTATCTGCGTGATGGCCAGCTATTTTGTTTCTCAGTGACAAGTAAACAAATAAGTAGTCAGTTGTAGATGGCTGCGGGATTAGTACAATTCACGTTGTTGTTGTCTCGGCGGAATTATTTTGGTGAGTCCACATCAAAGATGGGAATAGTGGAATCGAGTGTCGCTCTTATTAGGGCTCATCAGCAGTGCATACCTTTGACCGTGGCAAGTTCTAAACTCCTTGCATCTGACATGCGAGGCGAGTGTGTTACAACTACTCCACAAGCACATACTAGACGGATGTGAATTTTCACTTCTGAACAGGTGAACATGTTCACGTTTGCGTGTGATGTGATTGGTTGGCGAGTTGGCTCCAACGATGACCCATAACTGCCCTGGTTGTGTCGATCGATTGACCCGCGGTCAGGACTATTCAGTCAATTAGTGCCACAGACACTTGACACCCGATGGACAATTTCTGGATTAGTTGTGACTAGTTGCAGGGTTTGTATAATTACCTTCAAGTACTTGTTTCAATATTAGTGTCTGTTCGATTGATCCTAGGGTGTTTTGGCAACGCCAAGCAATGAAGACACTTTCCACAGGCTGAATCAATGTGGTGACGCCATGGAAAACTCGTGCATCCGGCTAAGCTTCGGTGCTGAAAGTCACTCGACCCAAGACGCACCAAATACGGGCAGCAGATGAAATTTATACCAAGGTTGACGAAGTTATAGGTCCTATCCGGCTAAGATATGGAGCCTGATCTGAGAGATTAGCACACCTATTTGGACGCGTAGGTTGCACGCACTGATTGATACCCATCTAACTGAACATGCTTGTGTTGTCCAGACGGTAGTGACCGAACTGGCAAGCGGCAACAGAGCTACTACCGGATTTTCCAGTGATAATCCCGACAGAAATGCTCCAACAAACTTATCGCTGAAATCGACAAAGCGGTTCCGTTGTAGTTTAGAGCTAATTACCATTCTGGTGGGCTGTGGAAACTGTCAAATTAAAATGATCAAAATGTGTAACTCTATTGGAAATAAACTGAGAAAGTATTCCAAATGACAGAAAAATGTGCAATGTTGGAAACTTACAACTGTGAACCAAGAGGTCTTTTTACTAAGGGCTCATATATATAGAAACCCACAGGTTAGTGCGAATCTTTTCTGAGTGACGAATTACCTCATGCTGAAGGGATGCACACAGTGGTCAAAGATGGGCACATAAATTCATTAATCGACCTACCTACACTTTGGTCTTGAAAACAAACTGAGAAAGTATTCCAAATGACAGGAAAATGTCCAATGTTGGCAATTTACAACTGTGAACCAAGAGAGGGTTTTGTTTACTGAGGGCTCATACATAGAGATAGCCCCCAGGTCTGACTGAAGATTTGCCGTATGCTGAAGGGAGGCACACAGTGGTCAAAGATGGGCACACAAATTTATTAGTCGACCTATCTACACTTCCATATATATGTCTACGTATCTACCTTCCTATGTATCTACCTACCTGTCTATTTAATTTTCTGTCTATCTATTTATCTAACTAAGTACCCACCTTGCTAAGTATGTCTACATATAGGACCGTGGCGAAACTAATCTATGTCCACATTTCCCTGCTATGTTCCGACGGGCGCCCAAGCTTGTATTTTCAAATTGCTCGATAATTTTGTGACAAATGAAGCTGGTTTATCAAACTATCAAAACGAATTGCTGTTGCGATTCGACTGGCATCCACTCACTTAGTTTGGCCTTCCTCAGCCGGCTAATTTTATCTATGGACTGCCAACGAACGGACTGATCTGATCTAGCTGCGAAACCGGCAAATTCTTGTAACTGATAGAACCTGGTTGAAATAGTTACCAGTGGATACACCGTACCAAATGTGGACCTGAAAATAAACATACCTGCTTTGCGAAGATGCTCAAAAAGAAATCCGTGTTTATATCTGCGAAGATGTAAGGTGATCGGACTGCCAGCCGTTTTCAGAATAGATACAGCAGTGAGGTTTTCCAATCCCAGAAGTTTTTCATTGTTCACCTAGAGGGAACATTTAGCAATATAAACTGATGACCTCTTCATAGAACCTTCCTAAAAGATTGATGTGGAGTGTAATAACAACAAACATTTTCCCACTAAACTCACTCTTATCAAAATCTCATTTTCGGGTTAAACACTGTTTTTCATGGCCACGCGACAAAGTGTATTTTTCCATAATGGTTTTGTTGAATTGTTTACTGTGGGCTGCACAAGTAACCAGAAGCTTGTGAAGACTCTTGGTCTCTTTATATAACCTCTTCGCTACTCAGCAACCAGGTAAGGTTGTCTGCCCTCCTTAAGAAGCCTATGATCGTGAGACTGCAACTGACCGCTACTCCATTTTTCAGATTGAATTAAAATAGGCATTGCTTATTGATACAGAAAAACCTTTGGTACACCTAATTCTTCCCAGGGTCGTTTTGAGATGCGACGTAAGGGCAGAACTCAATGCATTTCCTTTATTCTTCTACGCACGATGTCCCACTAGTGCGAGGTGTAATCTCTCCTAACTGATCGTGAGATATTTCGCTGGAGCGTACGAAAAGCAAACAGTCTGTTGAGGCGGGTTCTTGTTGCCTTTTGGATAGGGAAAACTTGTCCTGAAGTATCCACATATCTAGTCCGGGCCATGTGACTGGAAATGGCCTAGATGCCCGAAAAAGGTTTGTTGTACAGAGGTTCTGAAAACGTCCCAATGAACAACTGTTTATCTGAATGCTTGCAGACATTAGCAATTAAAGTGGTCGTCATGGTATTGGGAGATGTCCGTTGGTTCTCGGAGGATGAGTGGCCCTGTACAGATGCGCTTTGGAGGACATTCCTCACGTCTAGCAGCGAAGTAGAGTACCAGCCGGTGATCCACACCTTCTGCGTCTCCATAATCTGCATCTCTGCAAGACTTACAACCTTCAGTTGATAATGCTCACCATGCGCTCACGAGAATATGACCTACCTGGGTGGTTGGGTAACCATCTTTTGATTACTGTCTTTGGGTTGCTAAAAGAGGTTTTTTTCAACAAAGATTTGGATAAAAAAACCCACTTTCATAAGGTCACCAAGTGGGTTACCAACACCCCAGCAACTAATCGACAGTTTCTTTCGTGTACTGAGAACATCAGCCTGTCCAGCTTTTAGCTAACAATGGTTGCTTGGCCATCCGCAGCAGACATGACATAAATGAAGATGCTTGTAGAATACGGTACCATTGAAATTTCACGGGAGTTTGTTACGAATCACATCTGTAGGACCACACGGCTCTGGACTTTGCACAACCAGGGCAAACATCCTGGTTCCAAAAACGATCACATTCATCCAATCCGTCGGAAGTGGTGCACTTTTTCACCGCTTTTGGTTAGGAAGCAAAGTTTTGATAAATTAGGCAGACTGTCGGCGAGGATTAATCGCCCGATACCAACTTTTGCCCTCTTAATTCAATGAAATGAATAATGCATTACAAAAATTCATTTGACGGGACTCTTCCATGTTAGAAGGCCAATTAAGAGCATTCCAGTAAGGCCACAAGAATAACATCGCTAGTCTGCCTATTGTTCAAATAGTCGGATAAGCGAATCTGAATCTAAATGTAATCAACCTTGAAATATGCCTTTCTTTGCTTTGAAAACAAGAGATAGCAAGTATCTCATCCATGAATAAAGCAATTTCCTCAGAGGATTTGTGCAGTTTGGTTAGGGATGACCACATTACCGGAACATTAGTGGTGAGTCACTGCTCCATTTCCCATGCAACACAGTGTTTACACAGCTCAACAGAAGACGGATTTGTTTAGAAAATACCATGCAAGTGATGAATGGAATGACAGGGTCTAGAAAACACATTTTTGCACTGGGCGGAAGGAAGTTTCAATCTGAAACTGTACTACCGACTTTAAACAAAAATATATGAAGTTTAGTTGAACGAGTTGGCAAAAGAATCGCCCACCTGGATGATCTGATCGTTCTGCCGGATCTGTCCGCATTTGTCCGCCACACTGTTTGTGGCTAGACTTTGAACGAAGATTCCACTGGTGTATTCTCCGCCTGTTGGACAGATTTTTGAACAGAAAGGATTACGTATGACGCTTTCCACAAAGATTTACCAAAAACTATCGTTCGAATTAACAGAGTTCAAGGTAAGTACAACCATTTTGCGCCTGTAGGTATCAATCTATATATTGCTTCTTAAATTTGGTCTGCACCGCCTCTGGGCTTGGATACGGGATGGCCAAGCGCACATCAAACTCCTACTTGAGGTGACAGTTATTTGAGAGCCTATCAGCTCACAGTGTAAAGAATAAAACCAGTTGCGTCAAATGACGCGACATATTTAACTTCTCAATTAGATTGTGAAAACCGTCCAGACTACCCAGTCATGAAGAAATTGAAGTGAGAAGGCTCATGAAGACCTAGCCAACCATACCTATCTTCTCCGAAACCGTCTACGACTTACCTTGCTAACACCTTACTCACTAATATCTAATGCGTTTACCTCCCTCAGTAGAGACCAAAGCATAGCATAATACAACGTAGCATAGTGCAGTAGGGTAAAGTAGCGTAAAATTTAGTTTGGTATCTTATAGCACAGTGTACCAAACATTGGTAAGGATGACTTGGCCTAATGAAGGAGCTGACTTTATTTCAGAGGCGTTTGGTAAGCAATAAGTGGATGAATAGCCGGATACCATTTTGCTTTTAAAACCGAGGTTTTATCGTGCCAGGTTAACGGAGAAGCAATCAGCAAGATCCTTTTCGACAAGCACACTAGATCAGTGATGAATGTCGGTTAGTGCCTAAGTCTTATGGCCCAAGGGTTGGGGGTGACTTAGAAACTGCTCGATTGAGTCCTGGCTTCTTGATCTCCTGGTTCAGAAGGCTTCCATTGTTAATCCTTCCTGGACGTTATTAGTAAATTTCGTTGACCTCTGTGTGTCCGTAAATGCTACGACAATGTGGTCAGAGATGTCAGATTACGTCGATTTTCGGTCGGCTTGCGTTGTGTACTTCAGATCTAACCTACTTCTGTTGCTAACTGTTTGCTGATAACCGCACTAGTCTAGAACCGTTCTTCACATTTTCGCCAGTTCTACTCCCTGTATTTTGTTCACCATGGGTGATTTCCACCGCCTTGGCTATTAATCCCTAAGGCGTAAATTGTAATCCTCGCCTCGTAAATTCAGCGTTTCCTGCAGCTGTTTTGTGTCCTGTGTCTAGCGAGTCCGCCACTGCTGAGATATTCAGTAACGCTCGATATTGATCCGTGTTCCTCGCCGGCCTATTTATTTATCTCGTAAGCTTACCGATGTTGTGAAGTTTTCTGTCTGTCCTGTATAAAACTTAGTGCAGCCGCTGATTCTGTAGACAAGGGATTCATTTAAGTCTCCCAGGAAAACCAAATTGATATGCAAATGAGTGTATTAGTCTGGTCTCTGGCCCTATTTGCCTGGAGGTGATCCCTCAGCTACACCAATTCACGGCGCAGTGTCTGAGTTGGAATGTTACTCTTAAGTCAGCCGTGTTTAGGATCCAATTAATGACATCGGATGTCATAAACACAAGTGGTTTAGCTCTGAAGTACATGACCAAAGCCGATCAAAAGTCTAAGTGACATAATCTCCCTAACCACCCTTTCATAGCATTTGCAGTAATACAAGGATCAACGAAATTTACTAATGACACCAGAGGCAGTACAAATTGGTCAAGGAGCCAAACCTGGTCAAAGTTACTCAGAATTATCCCCAACACATGGATCATAAGATCCAGGCACCGTGTTGACTGAAATTCAACACAGATCTAGTTTACTGATCGAAAGAGACCTTGCTGACTGCTCCTGTGTCGGTCTTAAAACTCGGCCGAATTGGCAATCTACTTACATGTCATGACAAAGCTTTTGTGTCAAAAGCCAACCGTTGCCAAGCTATAACTCCACTCATTCTTTACAAAACCTTTTTAAAACGGTGATTGCTGAAACGGTTCCAAATATTTTTAATTCAAGTCACCTTTATTACCGGCCAGAACACATCATCGTCACACGTTAAACTATACAACTGTGGCTGCACTCATCGTTTGTTCGTTCAGAATGATACAATCAACTTTGGTGATTCAAGCTGAACTGTTTAGGTTGATTATTTTCACGACTGGGCACAAAGGAGCCAACCGAGTAGAAGATCTCAAAAAATCGATTGGCCCGTCAAATCGATCAGAAAAAGATTGCTTAGGGAAGCCAATTTTCGATATTAAATAGGAGATTTCAGCTATTACCGCACTCGTTTTGGCCCTTTTCAGTGTAGTTCTGAAAACAAATTCAAACTGAGCAAAAAAAATAGGTAAGATAGGAATCCAGTAGGAATCCAACTAGACAATACGATGATATTTAGAGTCTTACAGAAATGCTTGTAAGCTCCATCGTTGAAGCCATACAAATGCCACGTATTAGCCAATCAGAAGAGTGTGGAAGATCATTACAGAATCAAAGTGTGTAAAAGTGATGTCTTATAGCGTTTACAGTCGCTCAGTCGGCAAGGCGCTGGCCCGGCTCGCGGTTTGTCATGGACTCCATCCGTCTACATAACTCATACTTGGCTTTCTTATCAGTAGTATGTGTCAAGAAAACCCAAATTTAGCTTACTCTTTGCAGGGTCGCGGTAAACATATCCCACAACTGTCAGTCCGAGCCCCTCGTCTTTCGGACGTTCGAGAATCACACTGAGTTGTTCGAAGTCAGTTGATGCGAGACCCGACGTCTTCTCTGACGGTGAAATAGACACGATATTTTCTTTGCTGTCTTCAGCATTTTCTCGAGTCAGCATCGGTGACGAAGGACAGTGAAGTTTACTCATAAGTTCACCTACAGTTTAAAAAGCAAAGTTTTTCATCTAGGGAGTTCACGATCGACTTTCATTCAACTGCCGGATCAAAATGTATCAGTGGACGATGACGTGAGTACAGGCAAGCGCATAATGCTGAACTAAACACGAAAAGGATAACATTACCAAACCGCTTATCTATGTCTACTCATTCAAAAGTTTTCTTAGCTGATATAATTTTTCGAACCGTTTGCAAGCAAGATTAGGATACAAAAATACCGGATAAAACAGCGACCGAGGAAAAGCATGTCACAATGTCAGCGATGAAGTCAGCTCGCCAGTAATCCAAATTCAACAAGGATGTGTCGTTTGCAATGTACTTTTTTTTAACGTTTTCTTCTACCTTCCATGGCTAAGGAATGAATCCTATTTGAGCAGTTCGTCCTGTGCATACCGTACAGGTGGGTTGTTCTCACTGTGCCGTGGATTCAGATGTTAATCACTGCGATGAATTCCAGTGAGTTCCTCGGTATTCATGAAAACTTTGACTCTTGATAGAGAGGCCTTTTGACTAGTTGTTTAAAAAGTAAGCCACTCGCTTAAGGGTGGTTGAAAAGCAGTCTGATTGTCTTGTAGTCGGCACGATTTGGCACCATTCACCTTTCAATTTGCAGTTCACGCCACGCGGTACTGACTGGTTCCTCAAATAACGACTTTTTGCAGCATAGAGGATTTTATTCCTTGTGAAGCAGATTACGCAAATTTCATGGGGAGTGAAGCGTTTGCGCAGTTTTAGTGGAGGTTTCTTCCCAGCAGCAACGAGAATTCAGTGCACAAATTTCCCACATCCTATGCAAAACCCCAGTCTTTAAGCCACATCCACCCTTCTTATGGTATCCTTTTCTAATTCAGCAACGGAGTGAAGCCACTTTTTTTCCAAAGAAGTCTAATTCCCCAGTCCCCATCACCAGGTTGAGCTTAGAGAGTGAATGTCCTCAACGTACCCACGTAAACACTATTCACCTGGAAACGAGACGAAAAGTATGTAGTAGAAAACGAGGGGTCTTGTTTCATTCACAAAACTCCTGTCCTGTTGGGAAGGCAGTTTTCAGTTCGTCCATCCTGGAGCACAGCGTAGTCTGCTAGGATTTTCCATCACAGTAGGCCATAGTACGTCGTTGAGACAATAAAGAGTGCGTTTATTGGTTCCTCAGCATCAACCGGATAACTGGTCGCTTGAATGAGGAAGAGTAGACTCACACCACTGTAGGTGTGCCAAGAATAAGCTAGGATACCAGACATCCACAATGGGCGTAAGTCTAGGATAATATAACAATATGAAAGCAATTTCCTTGTAGCTGGTGTGTCACGTACCCTGTACCACTACTTTTAGACTTTTGTTATCAATAAATCTTTTTAAAGAACAGATATCGCCGACTTTTCGGTCTACGTTGCTCAGTCTCGGCCTGTCAAATTTCATTTTTGTCAACATGAAAATCCGGTTGCCATGGTATATGGCATCTAGTTACTCTTGAGACCCACCGAGTGAAATTTTAGACCACGTGGTCGTAGTTTTCCTGTGGCAGAAACCAGACACTGATATAACACCTTTTGACTCCACTGTAAACTCGCTGGACCGCTGTCACTAATGTTCACTAATGCCAACAATGCAAACATATCACCCTCACCGACTCTGACCTCAATAACGTGCTCATTTGAAGGTGGCTGCTTTCAGCACATAACACATCATCTGAATGAGTGTTTAGAGAGAAAGTTTCACCCAAACGGGACTAAGTTGGGTTGATGTGCCATCAAACCAGTGAAGCCATCATTTCAAACCAGCCGATTACACCTCGCAACTGAGCACGTGGGCGTGTCACCCCGGTAGAACATCACTGGTGACTGAATTTAGAATCCGCTCTTCTGTATGATAGTAGTTCACCTATCACGATGTAATGAGACTCCAAGTTTTAAGCTGATGGACAACTCATGAGCCTATATTGCCTGAGACTCCTAGGTTTATGCTGATGGACAACTCATGAGCCTATATTGCATCTGAGTATCTTCTGGATGAAAGCCCTATCTGAACTGCCTGTGGGGCCAGGAACGATCCTTTGCGAAACAATATCCTGTGGCTTAAAAAGACGCATTAATTAAAGCCAGAGAAATTAATTCAATACTTTCAACAACTAGTTGCTTTACACTGATATTGTTTCAAAGAGTTTGCGGTAAAATCCCATTCCAGCACTTGGCCTTATCGAAGCTGAAACAAGTTATGTGCTGTATCTGCTTCTTCAAATATCAAGAACGGCCTACTACAGATAAGCAATCGGAATTTTTATCTAACCAGCCACCAGAATTCACTGTGGACCTGATAGTCATCAAACCACGGGCCTGAAGTTTAACAACACTTGTTAATAACAAAGACACGATCGAAGCCCCAAACGTTCAGTTGTTTGAGACCTTTCCTAATTACCACAAAGGTAGTTAACCATATGACCGCCAGCCACTGTCCACCACGTGTTCATGTGCGGTGATAAGACTCGTAATCCCAGGGCTAATAACCTGAAACTTTCATCCAAATCACCGCCTGACAACTATTCTCTACACCCATCCGACAGATTAACCCCAAATCGCTTTTTGTGCACGCTATTTACTTTATCAACTTCGGTTAAGGCCGTGGACACAAGTAAACAGTGAGAGTCTCTAATTTGGTTACCCGGCAGGATGGTGTTTTTCATTGTTATCTAAAATCTGTTTTGCATACATTGTAGTATACTAATGTACGTACTATATATATAGTACTATACATATATATAGGCATAGAACGAGTGTCCGGAGTAGTGACAGCCATCGGATGACCTTTTTCATGCACTATGGAGCTCGAGTGCTCACTTGTAGCCATATGGGTTGCCAAGTATGGACCGCTGGTTCTGCACCCTGATGGCTTTAGAAATATCTCCTGCTGTTCAACCACTGGTCCCGTTCCATCGGGTTTACATCGCGAACACGGTGTTTGGGTGAAGGCACGTGTAGCTCAGCACAAACTGTGTGGCGGTATCCTTTGTCAGTTGGTGTCCATTGACGTAGTTCATTGTTATAGGTCAGCGGCTTTAGTTCGTCTTTAGGAGAGCTCGTACGCTGCACCACAGCCTTCCCTCTTGTTTGAGACTGACAGTGCCTCTCAAGACGATTGTACACACGGCTGACAAGTGCTTCTCTGACGATCTTTGCGTTTCCACTTTTGTTGTGCAGAAACGTATGTGAATTGCGCACACTCCAAGTTCCCCATCAGTATGCCAACTAGTACTTGTAACAATGCTTCTGTATAAGCCCCAGTATCCACTCAGAGACGCTACAAAGAAGCCAGAGATTTGTACAAATGTCAGCTGAACAATTCCCTTCACTTTTAATCGATTTATTGATCGTTTCACGAGGCCGGAGGAATATGATACAGCAAAGTACCAGCACCTCGGACAAAGTGAAATTGTGTTGGAATATTGGTAGCCTGAGTGCTTTTGGTGATGTTTGGTCTGATGACTGTTGGTTTGTTCGCCGAATTTGGTAACTGGCTTCAAAATGCACTCCAGGAGTCGTCATCGGCTGCGACTAATGAAGTCTGATAATTTCTCCTTGAGGGTGGCGGAACCTTTGCAACCAAGTACCAAGCTAGGCGAACGACCACTTATTGTAAAAACCAAACGTCATCGGCTGCAAACTGACCACCACAAAACGAATGCAGTAACTCTTCTGTCGAAGAAAATACTGGACACTATGCTTAAAGTCTTCAGGAAAGAAACGTGAAAACGGAAATGTATGGCTCCATAACCAAAAGTTTTTTCTACTTACCGTAAGAACTGGGTTCAGGTAACATGCCAAGGTCAGATTTTTCTATTGGAAGATAAGCAGTAGAGACGGGTTCCTCTTCAGAAGTACTCTAGATGTAGACAAACATGATGGTGTTTCTTAAGAAGTTTAACTGAAATCTTTTTAGAAAAAATCATTGGACGCTAATCATCCAGAAGAGAGAGAGACGTTATCTGAGGTAGTAACCTCGTTTTGGATATCGGAGTTGATGGAACACAGTATTTGAACACAATAGAAGCATTCCAACGACTGAGCCACACTGTAAAGTTGACAGACCGATAAACGAAACCTATTGAAACATTGAATACTCGTGGCTTCCCCTGTGAAGGGAGCTTACCCACAGATAAAACCACTTCAATCCTGTGCTGTGAGATTCGGTTTAGAGTTACTAACTCCTGAGATACTACCTCCGAACTCCCAACAAAGAACATTCTAAATGCTCCCTAGTTCAACATCGCTTGTCGACAAAGATCTGGTTACGAACTTCGTGCGTTGAACTTTCTAATAGTCTGATACCAACTAAGAATCCGACAGTGGTGTGAAGGGGACAGTTTGAAAAGATTGGTGGTGCCATCTTTACGAGAATAGAGGTGGATATTTATCCCCACCTGAGGACCGACCGAAATCTCCTCTGAGAGGAATTCCGCTGCTGATATACGCGTCAAACAAAAAAGACCAATTAAGGTGGTTAGTATCTTCTGAAGATTGTCTTTACAGAATGAGAAAAATCTGTGATGTCACAGCTGGCACATTCCTGTCAGCGCCCGTCAAACATTGAATAGAACTATGTAGCTCGATTTAAGTGTTTTAACTATTTGGATAGATTGTTCTCGGCAGAGATGACTTTTCACGAGGGATCTCGTCTTAAAGCTCTTTTTGACGGTTACAATCTTTTTGGGGGACCAATTTCTAGAAGACAGCGCTGCCTGTCAAATTGTTGAGATCATCTTCCTATAATGTGACAAGTACATGGGACGGATTTATTGTAAGACATCATTGAAGTCGTGGTAACACTACGAATTGTTTACTATGAAAAAAATGTATGCAAATTTATTCCCGAAAGATGGAAGTGGTATTTATAGTTCAGTGACACAAAGTAGGGTTAATATTCCAGGTACAATCTTACGATTGTTCCCTCTAACAGAAACCCACTCACAAAGACGGTTCCCTGTGAGCGGTCCATTTTTAGGATTATCATCCTAATCCCTCAACTTCAACCTTGCCTTTCTGCATGCAATGATATGTTCGCAGCCAAATTGCTCCCGCATTCTATCCTCTAACGTAGACACACTCACCTCATTGTTTTCTCTTCCAGTCTGTGCAACCTTGCAAACACTAGTACTTGTCGAAATAGAATTTAATTTCTTTGGATACAGTTCTTCGTCAGATAACTCTCCGTGCTCCGGTAAAGGGCCTGTCTGAGTAACCGAAGCTGTAAGTTCTGTGGGTTGGTTTTCGTCCGTCAGTGGTTGTGAAGAAAGACTTGTATTCAACAAAGCCTCCAGATATTCGTCAAGTTGTTCTGTTGGGACAATACTGAAATGAACGATAAATAATGGTGATCATCCGGCTGATATTTCAGACAGCGACGATTTCAACTTACTCCCAATGTTTGACTCAGAGGACCTATTCACAGCGTCAAAAAAGTCAGTTATTCCTCAGCGGCAATCTCTTTAAAGATAGGCCTCTTCCAAGGACAGGTCGCCAGTTAGTGTATCCCTGACCAGAAAAAACAAGGTAGTGGCCGACATCTGATTTCTTCCGTTTCGACCTTTCTGCTCCGGTCGTACTAGTGAAACCGCTGAAAAGGCTGCTCCGTTTCAACCTTTCTGCTCCAGTCGTACTAGTGAAACCGCTGAAAAGGCTGAGGTCATTTGGAACTTGATCGCAGTTCCATTTTTCGAGTCTACTTCAGCTGGAAAACACTACGAAGCATCCCTTCCTTATTACTAATAAGTAACGAGCCGACCGTTTAATAGATTGCTTGCGTGTACAAAGTTTCATAAAGTTTTGTGTCGGAGTAGCCCAAAGTTGAAATATTTTAGGCGCCTAAATGTTTGGTCAAGCTGGTATACGTAAGCCTGAATGAATGGCAGAGACGTTCGTTCAATGCAGTTTGTTCATACTGCATATATACTCCGATAGAATGTGTGGTACTAACTATGAAGGCCATAACGTGAGTGAGAACATGGCCGGTGGTAGCCCAGCATAAACCTACTCCCTTATGTATGTAAGCAATTAGAAAATTTTTTAAAGCAGTTGATGGTACAATTCACACTGAGTCAGGTAAGGCGAAAGAAGGTCACAGGTGACTATTTCTTGTCCATTTTCTAAGCCCCGTATTGTCAGCATATTGGTTCAAGCCACCCTAACTTGGCGTAGAAGAAAATAGCCCCCTGGGGAAGCAACGCTCTAGCACGGGTAAGCATATCACAGACAGACCGCTTATGTGATGCACGTCGCTGAGTGCTCGTTTTCTGATCAACGTAATGCAAAGTGTATGCAAACAACAGGGTTTCTCTCGCAAAAGACCTCACCCTTGGTTACACTACTGAGCTGATCCCTCCTATCAGCGATGACTCTACCATACCTCTGGGTTGTCTGTGAATGGCCTCTTGAATTTCTAAAACTAAGCAAAACTCTTTGGTGTGAGTCGATGGGAGGAAGCACTCTTTATAAAAAGAAGCATTGTCGTCACCCGGACCCAACTTACCCAATGGCGTCCATAACTTGCTGCTCAGCCATGCGTCTTTGTTGCTCAATATATATATCACTCAAATCGTTCGGGTCAGCCAAAGCCGATCGAGCAACAATGAGCCGCACTGGCACTGAAGGTACACTTTTCTCAGTCAGTGTCAATTCACCAGCATCGTTCAAGACTGTCTTTTCCGGGCTTGAATCGCTGTTTAACCTGCGGAAGACTGTGGATCCCTCTTCAGCTCCACTACCGTCCTCTTCAGGGTTGAGTCCAGTGGCTAACAGCTTTGCAGAGATAGTGTGACGAAGGACTGTGGCGACTTGATCCGGCCCGAAACCTCGAACATTAAAGTCTTGAACACAAACAATGTGATCACCAAGCCGCAAACGGCCATCCTAAAATAAAAACAATTCAATGGGATGGCTACGTACAACTTGTTCCATCATGTGTACAAAGAATTCCGGCGACAGGAAAGAATGTAACATTTGGAATTGTTACAGCTATTTCGTCCCCTATGCTTAGCTTTTGTAAATATGTGAACAACACTGAGAACTATGCCTCTTTTCAGACTTAACCGGATATCACCCTATGTTATCGATTGACTCTGTCCCATCTTTCCGAACAATTTTCGCATACTTGGGCTGTGAATGCAACTTTTCTGCTCCAGCCAACAATTAGGAAGGACTATAAACATTACAGCGCACCTTCTTCTTGAACAAAAAACGAACGGTGTGTTGAATATTGCGCGGTTTATTCAATGGCAACAATGCAAATTGCATGAGCCAATTTCCATTTCGACTCGGAAATACGACTACATTTGGTTATATGCAGGAGGGAGCGACAGACCGCGGGAAAAGACAACCCATCTCTTGTGACGAAAGTGCGCAATACTCACAAGTGTATTCGGAAGATCATTGAGATCGATAAAATGCGAGTCTAGGTAATTTCAAAAATAGATGGGAATAGTATAGATAAGTGGGGAGAATTAATGCCAGGTAGTCGACCATCATCACGAAACCCAATGCACGTATTCTCCCCAAATAAGCTTTTGTACAGAGAATGTGGCCCTGTTTGTGAAATGTCAGGTCTACTAATGTTAGGTTCAATGTGGCAAACGCCTCTGGTTAGTGAACCTGCGTTGAAAAATGTTGTAGGAAGCCATTTTGCGTCAGAATTTCCTTGTCATTCGGTCACCTACAAAAAGTTGACCATCGGTACCTTCACAGAACGGTAAGTATCATCTGGAAGCAGATATTCACAATGAAAAGGGCGAAGAATTGTCGAAGAATTTTCAGCAATCTTATGAGTAGTGCATTACGAATATACATGTATCGCGATATCTCGAATATCGTAGAAACTGGAACATGAGGCGGTCTGGTGCAGCACATTCAGTTGTCTGGATACATCACAAACGAGAGATTCAGCTGGGTTCCAGGTGAGTCTCTCGCAAAATCAAATTTGTTTGCAAATGAGTGTATTTATCGAAATCAGTGCAATTTGGTTTCAAGTAGACCATAAGGTTGACGGAAACTCGGGGACTGCATCTACCTGATGAGCCCCAAAAAGGGCGAAACCGGTCGTGGGCTGTCGACGAATTTTCAGCAACCTTATGAGTAGTGCATTACGAATATACATGTATCGCGATATCTCGAATATCGTAGCAACTGGAACATGAAGCGGCCTGGTGCAGCACATTCAGTGGTTTTGAAAGAGGACGGTGTCTGGTTCCGGACCGTGTTCTCCAAAAACATTAGGCTTTTTCCCTTAAATCACATCCATCCAATTAATCCCCGTTTTGATATTGTTGTTTTTCTCCACGAACGAAATTTCCGGTGTACAGTTGTGCGCAATAATGTGACTTTTATTCTGATGAGAATAACCCAAAAAAATAGTATAAGGCACATTCTGATGCACCAAAATACAGGTAATATCCAAATGACATAATGGACGACTAAAATCATTTCCTGTGGAAAAACACACTTGTTTTTCTCCTGCCATCCAGCTGTTGTTTGAGTGAACGCAGTGGACAGAAGTTAAAAACTACCACTGACCCAATCAGTCAGACGCATATTCGACCAGTCAAGTATGTTCTGTGGAATCTTGGGTGCTTGATTTCCATTGAAAAAGCGGAGCAAATTGTCAAGTGCTAGTTTCTCAGTTCCTTCTCATAAAGTAGACTTAGCTCGCCTACCCACCCCCCACACACCCAGTGGTTTTTGTCACCTTTAGGTGGGCTACGAAATTCAATTAGGACAGGTTATATTGGGTGAGGTGAGGCATTAGGACTCCCATCAAAGGATTTTTTATATACAGACGGCAGAAGTCAGACCAGAGAATCTAACCTAATGAACGTTCACTCGCGTCAGTGTCAATCGATGAATAATCGATGGAGATGAGAAGACGAGCTTGTATGACAAACTTCTCAATGTTAGTTTGCAAGTAAAGTAATATATGTGGAAGATAATCAGTTTGTCTGGAGCGAGAAGAACAAAGATGATTGAAAAGATCTGAGACGATACGTGACACAAGACACGCAATTTTTTCTACATTCATCAGTGCTGGTTACTTTACGTGACAAAGCACGGAAGCAAGGCACGTAAAAATAATAATTAGATATATGCAAATTGGAAAACCAAGTATTTAACCTACAAGACGGAGGGACACAAAATGTGCCCGAGGGAGAACAAATCGTACGCGTATTTGGCCTAAAGTTTTCACCATTGAGAGATGAATCTCGGTTGGGTGGACAACATTTAAGTGTTTTACTTATCAGTGCGTCTGGCAACGTTTATGTCGGAAATTCATAAACTCATTGGGCAAACATTGGACAAACAGAGAAATTTTGAAGCATAATCTGCGGGCACATTTTGTGGCATCAAAATGTCACCAGAAAGTATCGTATTTCAGTTTGGAGTCAGGAAGTTTGAGCCAGACTGCTTAGTGCACTTGAGTTATCCACAGGCGGATACATTTATACTGCCTTAGTTTGGACGCCATACTGAGCGTAAAACCAGCACACCGCCGCCGACGTTTGGAGTAAGGAGTTAAAGATACATGAAACACAACTGATGTCAAAAAATGTTTCTTCCAACAGCAATCACAGAGCACGGCCATTCAGAGGTCAAGACTTATCATTCAAACAATGGCTCTCGAGACAGAAGAGCGTGTTCGCACGGACCCAACTTGTTGAAACACAGGTACCTGGTACCTGTCTACGTAAGGGATGGAGTAGATTTTATGCCTCTTAACGCGTCCGCAGGCCATAGATAAGGAAAGCTCTCCTTTGGAGGCTAATTTTGGATAAAGTATGTGATAACTAAGCAGTAGGAAACAATCAGCGGCGGTTTGTTCCGGTCCAGTCAACTGATTCCTTATAAAATGTCCCAGTTGCGCAATGGTGGCATCATGACGGACTTCGCGTGACGGGCCTTGAGATCAACTCACTGACCAAGGGTATGTAAAGCTAAGGGAGGCTTAGTGGTAGCTCCATTATGTCGGACATTTCGCGGGAGTGGCATTTGTGATACTGCTTTTTACTAGGTTGCCATGGCCTTCCAAGGAAACGATCCGAATGGCGTACAGTGCTCTATTTACCTCGTGGCTGTGGGTAAATATGGATCGAACTCCACGATGGGCATAGTTACGCAATACAAGGGGTGACTTGGATGGATCTCTCTAATTCACAGGATGTATGAACTGCCCCACGGCTCCCAGCAAATTGTAGACTTCGTGCTTCGTCCCGTTGTCTCACAAGCCAGGTTCTTCAACCAGGGTATAGTAGATGGGACCACTCCCATAATTCGACCGTGTGACACCTCGCCATCACACAGTTCATGGACTACTGTTACGTTTGTTATCAACAGATATTTCGTTCTATGAGTTAAGCCAATCTATGCTGAGAATCAACGTCGGTATGGTTCTCCCAGGACTTCAGGAAATCTTGAACCCGCAACCCCGTGGCTACTCGTTCGATCACTTAGCCGCTCAGCTACAACCAGCAGTGTGGGTGTCTCACACAGGACACAGCGCGGAACCCACATCACGTGGTCAGGTGCTGACTGGCTTTTCGAGTGAGGCCTTCTCAGAGGGAAGTTTCACTTGACATGTGAATTACTTTTCCTTCTAAACTAGCCATAAATTGATGGTAGTTTGGGACGATTTTGGAAATCTCAATTAAGATTTCCTCCGGTAAATTAAGCGGCGTGTTACCAGCTTGCTTTCTTTAACCGTGCTTCCAACCACGCTCGCCAATTCCTTGCGTGCACATTCAAATCCGTCATCAAATAACTGCACAAAGTCTGTTGCTTTCTACAGAACTTCTGTCAAGTCGTGGTCCTTACCTCCCATTCGGCCACAGTCAAAGGTGTAAACGTACAGATGTCTCACCATAAAAACAATCCACTGGTTTTCCCCTTTGCATCTCCTGCAGGCATTGGTGTTTCACTGTTCTCATGCCAATACCTATTGGTCAAAAGACTGGTCTGGTTAGAATCTTGATCCCGTAAATGAAGAATGAGCGGTGTTATATCCTCTCTAAGTGCGAGCCAATCACACTGCTGATAAGTCGCTCGTGGCCAAACGGTTTGGATGTCGCAAGTTCGAAACCATCTGGGTTTTACAAATAAGGATAGGACAGCTGTATAGTGTTTCTCGGTTTTTCAGCATAGGTTGGCTTCCCTTACGAAGCGAAATCTTCATAAAATTCCAAATTCGCCATGCTAGCAACAATCTAATCTACCATTCAGATTCCAACGCGTGATTCTGTTTGGGACTATCAGCGATTCTCGCCGCCTCCGCTCCACAAACAAGCTAGCGTCAGTACTGTTTTAAAAAAAAAGGATCAGACAGTGCTCTGTCTGAGTGGATTCTAATTATCAGTTGTCTTCATGCACTAAGGCTTGCATGCTATTTTTGGGACGAGTAAAAATAACGTAGACAAGCGTGCCATGTTTTTCACAACTGATTATAATAGTTATTACCAACACTGGCACGAAATTCTCCAGAAAGCACAAAAGTCCAATGTCATGGTAACAGTCGATCATTTAAACACCAGTGCAGGCCACCTATCGAGCGGCCATGCACATCTAGGTGACTGCTTCTTTCTTGTTAAGATTGAATTACCTCTGAACTTATGCTCGACCTACATCTTTTTCTTGCCGAATCGCACTGTCATTAAATACAGATTATGCCCATGTGTTCAGGCCTACCGCTCTGATCGGTCAACAAAGGTCATGCTCTGATGAGCACAAAAACCTTAAAAAGTTTGATGTTTGGGTAGCCGCTGATTGGATGGAAGCAAATAAATATAGCCAGATTGTCTGACCAAGCAGTCCTGTCTAGTTATCAGGACAGGCTCAGCACCACTCTCAGCTCTCCCGAGTTTTGGGGATCACGTGACACACCGGAAACACCAAATGACTTTTACATACTCAAGAGCGTTAGATCTCTTCTCACTTGCACGATATACGGCTCCAAGTACCACCGGATAGTGTGCAAAACAATGCTCACATGGTCGTAAAGCGTTAAGTCATTAGCAGCCTCCCAGGTGAGCGGAAATAATGGTGGTCTGAACAGAACTGGAAGCAGCTGCAACCTCTAGGAATGTCCAGAAACTGTCCCACCTCATTACTATCAGTGGTGTTAGTTGAAAAGATGTTAGCGAAACTAAATGCTGTACGCAACCTTGAAAGAAATTCTGATAGCCCAGCTTAATTGTTTACTTGAACCCTCTGCACTGCCGTGTCTGCTCCCTGTCCTGTTCCACAAGATCGTCTTCCCACAGAAACAGAAGTTAGAAAAAGGATTGCGAGTCCCAGCCTACACAGAGCATCTGGCCTAACGAATCCGTCTCCCGCTCTTTTCAAAAATGCCCCCGTTCTCCATCATGTAGAAAACAAGATGAAAAGATTCCTCTGAGTTGGGAAGTCGGTAACGATTGTAGCAAACACAGCAGGATTTGTCTTACATCAGCCGCAACAAAGCTAACCTTAATTATTCTTGCAGATTACGCAGCTGGTTTGAGGGATGGAGAGGGTAAGAACAAGCCGGTTTCTGCCGTGGTTGGAGATGAGCTGACCAAATTTTGCCATTCACCAGATTAGAGTACACCTCCACATCTACAAGCGACCCACATGCATGTCGCTTTTAATTCTGCTGACAGCAATGTCCTATGGGACTGTCTACATACGGGTGCGGAACAATTGGTAGCTTGGCTACGTTTAATGGTCGTTGTCCACACGACTGTTGTATCTGTTCGTCGAGCTTGGCAGTTGGTTTGCAGCAAACTAATGAAGTTAGGTGCGTTAAGCTTTGCGTAAGCTTGAACACCGCCCCTCTCTCCATTCCTGTTTGCTAGCAGGTTTGTGACAAACGGAAAAGATGGTCAGACGATGATGAGGCGGAAGTAGATGATGATGTTAGCCACTGGCTAGGCTGTGGTGAGTTCGTCTCAGCTTCTCACTGGGGACCGACGGATACTGATGGTTTATAGCTGAAGGCGTTAGGGGATATGGCGATATGTGGAACCTAGAGAAAAGCATGTGTTTTCCAGCATGCCACTTCAAATAAAATGTGAAAAGAAAAACCGAAGAACTGAAAAACTTCGGTGCAGCAACACCTGATTCTCTTTGTCATTCGTCTATTTCCGTTTTCTCCAAGATTATTTGATATAAACTCTGTATCAGACTGTGATACTGTGACTGCACACTGACACCACCAGAAAATCTTTCGTACAAGAAGTGACTGCGAATACAATCTATTGTGAAACATCATTTCCCCGGAACTTCGGATGACTGAACACATTCTACATGTCTGGTACAGACTTTTACATCAATAAGGATCGATTTTAAGCTAATTTATCCCTCTTTCTAGCTCTCTTGGCAAGCAGCAGAAGACGTTAGACAGAAGAATCGAATTTGGGGGGGGGTGGCAAACTGAAGTGGGTATTTTTTACCGAGAACAGCAACAGATACTTTTATTTGCTCAGTTGTCGCACACAGATATACTTTACTGCGTCACCATGTTAGGCACTGTTCACATACATCCATGCCTATTTCGATGGATCTGTGGATCAAATTTCTTGAGTGTGTGCAAACAAACCGGTGTGGTCCAATTACATTTGTTGCCAAAATATTGTGCTGTTAGCAAAACACACCCAGTTGTCAATAAGCTTTTTAGTTTATACGGCCATGCATCCTCTCGTGGTCAGTGCCGATTTGTCAGAAAAACCCAAGTACAGTTTGTTCGCCTTGATAAGACTGCTTGTAATCGCATGATATCCCGTCATAGTGGAAAGTGATAAGCCATAGCTGAACAAATCCAGTACCAACATATTTTCCGCCCTCTACGGTGAGGAACACTCTTTAAGTGTTCTCGTATTCCCGCGGGGAATGGGTTGTGACAGGATACTGTATTTAGAAGTAACATGCTACTCATACGTTTGCTGAAAACCTGTAGAAAAAGCTACTCAGTGGCGGATTGCATGGGCGAAAAATTCTCTTTTTTAAGGGAAATTCTGGAATGCAAAATGAGTGAAATTTTGAATTCCTGCCTCCAACTTACTAGAATGGGTGCCAACAAAAAGGAAATATTATGTGTATGTATGTATGTATGTATGTATGTATGTATGTATGTATGTATGTATGTATGTATGTATGTATGTATGTATGTATGTATGTATGTATGTATGTATGTATGTATGTATGTATGTATGTATGTATGTATGTATGTATGTATGTATGTATGTATGTATGTATGTATGTATGTATGTATGTATGTATGTATGTATGTATGTATGTATGTATGTATGTATGTATGTATAGCGGACTCATATTTCTCCAGGAGCAAGTCATCGTAAGGTAAATTAAGCAGTTCTTGCTTCCTTTATCTGTAGACCTTGCTTGTCGGAGCTACCTCGTGTAACTCCTCAGCTGTGTGCGCATCACAATCTATCATCCGTCCGATGGGTCCAATACCATACTTTGAATGAGTTTTCACATGCTTACCAATATAAACAGATGAAGCCAGTTCATACCCAAACCCTTCAAGTGGAGAACTCAGCAAAATTGTGTAAGTTTGGCGATTCCTTCACCCCAAATTGGATTGCCATGAACTCAAACGGAAGTTCGGTGAATATATCAGCCTCCGTACAAAAACTGCAGCTACATTGTACAAATCACGCATCTGCGATGGTTGGAATCAAGAAGCCCACACTGCTTAGTTGGAAAGCTGATTGCCTGCAGCTTCATAGCAGACTTCAAAATAATTAGGTGACCACCAGTTCACACAAGCTAACTTGAAGATCGTGTACTCTTGTGTGCCGAAAATGCTCACTGAATTTTGAGACGCTAACTTTATGCAGCTCGGTAGCACAGATGAATGCCCTCGTTTCGGTCTGGTTTCAGTCCATATTTCTCTTGAAAGACCGGAAAACAGGGAGAAAGTGTTTTGAGGTTCACTCTACCGGTAACGTGTAAATGGCATATTACTAATAACGGACAAACCAATATGAATACTGCCCAACCTAACCTGAAACTGGTGTAGAAGCGGGGACACAAAGACAGTTTTCCATTAATATATATGCTCCTTGCTGGGTGTTCGGAGGGCTTATTCAGGCGGGTAGTGAGGCAGATGAAACTGATGCATAAATCTTTAAGGCTTGAGTAGCGTTTGCAAATTTGAGATACCCGCGATGGCCAAACGACATATCTCTGAATCTCAAGTGTCGTGTCTACCACTGTTTGTTTTCTTTATATGGCTGTGAAAAGTGGCCTCTGTGAACATCGAAACTCAGACGCCCTCAGGAAACTGTTGTCTTAGAACCATAGCCGACACAGGCTGATGCAAACATATCTGCAGTGAAATTGCTTGGAAGCGAGTGGTCCTTGGTACAACAGGGACCTTAATCGAAGGATGTGTCCAACACCAAAAGCTGCAGTTACTTTGTCATGCACTACGCATGTCACGTTATCGTTCACCCAAGGGTTTTCTGTTTTCCAAGCCGATTTCAAAGTGGCTCACGCAGAGAGATGGCCTACTTTTGACCTGGCATAAAGGTATTCAAGAGAATACGAGAAGTTTGGAGCTGTCGATACGACTCGCTTTCCACGTGGTGGCCTCCTTATGCATGTTTTGTTAGTTTGCAAGCTGTGGCTGCTAACTGATGTCAAAAGCGTTCCTGTTGTCAGTCTCTATCCAGCCTGTCTGAATAAGCGAAGGTGCACACCCCCCTGAATGATTGCGTTTGGCTAGCTCTCTGTCCCATTTCCTCACAATAACGCTTTTAAATAATTCATGGACATAAGCTGTGTTGCTGATGAGGATAGCAGCGAGCCAATTGTAGACAACCCTTTTCAAATTCTAGTGACAACAAAACATCAAAATTGCTTTGACAAGGAAAGTGCGTGGATGTAAAACACTACGTCGTCTTCAAACTCACCATTTCGGCGGCGCCTCCTGCATGAATATGCCGAACCACAGTGCCGGTACTTTTGCTTCCACACATCCCGAATCCCAAACTAGCAGCGCTGTCCACCAGCAGTTCGATCACCTCCACCTCTGTCCAGTTTGTATTTAACTTCAAAAAAAGGCATGTGAATCATGAATAGAGTGGGTGCACTTATTGCCCAAACTGATACCGACAGAGCAAGTCTGCGGAACAGAAATTTAGAAAATACAGATATCCAGTCGATGCAAAATACATATTCGATTCACAACAATTTTGTTTTAGAAGACTGATCACATACTGTTTAGTTTTGATCCGAAAGCCTGTCATCAGATAGACATTCCTGTTCCTAATCAACTTGATCAAATGAACATGTTTAAACGGTGTATGTTCATTTTTGTGTGACAACCTACATGATCGCTATGACAGAACGCTAGTTTTTGGGACAGACACTATCGTAAAACAGCTCACCCATCCCAACTGTCGTTTATTTGGACAAAGTTTCGAAAAAATCTGAGTCGGCAAAAGAGGCTAAAGTACATGACCCCCCACCCCTTGATAAACATGGTTTTAAGAAAGAATGTAGGTTCAAAAAGCGCAGGGAGATGAGAATCATTTTAAAATCCAAACCAGCTCCAATAGAACGTAACAAGCTTACCATTGAATCAACTGTGAGCCGATCCTTGGCGTACAATGGCAAATCATCTAAGTGAGCTCAATAGTTGTGACGATATTGCTCGAAACGTCGACCAAGGCCAAAAGTGAATACATTGTATTTCTTCAGTTCTTTTGAAAAAAAACAAAAGGAATGTAGTGGATCAAGATGCTGTTCATACATGGTTAATGATTACAAACTCTTCCCATACATCGTATCCAAAAACGGCCTGGAAAAGGTGTGTTTGGAGCACAAAGTAGTTGAAAGCACAAATCCCTCTGGTTCTTATCAAATGCTCTCATTTGCTTACGAATTTGGTTTTGACGGTGGATTCAACTGCATCCAGCTGAATCTCTCGTCTATGATGGTTATTTCTGCAAGTCGTCAAATGAACCCATTGTTTACAGTCATGTGACGCTCTGTTTGCTAGCTGTGAACCTAAGGATCACAAGTCAAGGGAAAAAACTGACAACTGTTAGAACAAAGCGCATACTCGATAAGAAAGTTCTGGTAGGGTGCAGAAAACCCCTGTCTCACGGGGAATACCTGAGTTGTTGCTGTAGTCCGGAGGTAAAGAAATCCGCGCTGTTCGGTCTGCGGACTAAGATATATGTGGTTGATTTGCTTGTGAACGCAATAGAAAGAGCTTTTTATGAGGAGTGCAAGTGACCAAGGTTAAAATTGACTGCGTTCTTGTAAAACCGAGATGGATTGTTGACTTTGTAAAGAGTTCAACAGAGATTACAACCTCTGAACAAGAAGACTTGTTCACTGAGCCAACCAATTTGATTACAACCGTTTCATCACCATTGACGCGACTTAATCAGTGCGTTGTTGGAGCGCGGAATGGAGCATGTCGGTGCATCAGTGGTTGCGCCAACAGCTTCCAGAATCGGTCCTTAGCACAAGGCTTGTAAACTACTACGAAAAATAGTGCGTCAGCAACAACTGTATGTTACGTTGCCCCACCCACAGCTATATAAACAAATCAATCTGAGAGGTTAGAGGCGTACACGGTTCCACTAGAGTGGGAGTTTCTGAAAGCTGAGTCGTTCGATCGACACAATCATGAATAGTTACTAGGTCGTCCGTTAGGTCACCGGGCTCGCCGCGCACAGAGTTCACCCCCAGCAATGTCCAGTGCTCACAGATCGATTAGCGGCAATACGTTCCTGTTGCGTTTACGATGTGCTCAGTACAGATCCAAGCAAGGTCAAATATATATTTTCTGATGAACAAATATCCGATCCACGTTTTGATGCAGACGAACCAGGATAATTGCGCCAACGCAGGAGGGGAACTGTTCTGAGAGAGCTTCTTGAGAATCCCCCACTCAGTAAAACATAACCACAGTGGTTCAATGAATAGGCATCTCAGTAAACATGGAAAACGTCAGGGTACGGATATTTGAAAAAAATATTGATCTCCGTGATCTCCCAGTCGGGTTTTATAAACCGTTACCAAACAAGTACAAATGAGGCAGTAAATATGAAGATAGATTCATAGGGGTGTGAACAGATTGTCCCATAGATCCAGCGTCATTCTAAGCACAAAATCTCTTATTTTTACCTAAGCCACCACAACACAAAGGCTTACACTCCGGGGAGTCATCAGCAACAATTAATAATCGATTGTGAATGGGCCATTCGTGGAAGTTAGTTTGATTGCTGGAGACTGTAGTTATCATTGCATGAGTAAAAATAACTTCAAAATTCCTCGACTTCTTAAAATCATTCCTGTTACACAAACTGGCCTGCCAGTTTGATGCCTCCGAAATCGGGTCAGCAATTTTATGGCCCGGATTAGAGAAGTATGCAGTTTGAGAAGAAACATAAACAAATTTGTCTGATCCGTGTGATGAATCCGTCCCTGCCAATTCGCTGTGTTGGCGTCTACGAGGCGCAGTCGTTGGAAATTATCATCTCGTCAACTTTTAGACAGAGCCGATCCTCAAGCCTTCTGGACGATAGTTGAACACACAGACACACACCTTACACATCCTTCGATTAAAATTCACCAAGTCACATCATCTGATGGAGAATTCTCATTTGAAAATCCCATGGGACCTTTGTGATCTGTGTCGTGGTGTTCTGGTTCACTAATGTACTGCATAAATGCTTTGGGTTTTATGTGAAGTCTACGGAATTCTGCTCAGGCAACGAAAGCAAACTTAGGAGTAGAGTAGACCTCATCATACTGTCTGCTGGAGTCACTTGCCAGTGACACACATATGCATTTAGACGGACGCTTTTAATTCTGTTACTGTGCCTGGTTCTAAGGTCTGACACTCAGCTGAGAGCGCCTCTTTGAAGAAAGACCTCTGAAGAAAGACCCGCGTTTCTGGCATCTATGAGAGTGCCCCCCAACGTCTCAAACATTCACATGTGCCATATACGTAAGGTAAAAAATGCTTCTTCAGTTTCAAACACAGTAGCATATTGTAGGACTGTGTCTGCTGCGAGGTAACCAAGTGGCGTCACCTACCCAGAACGAAAGTGTGCAGAATGAAATAATGTTCCTTTACGCTCAGATAAATACACATGACGACTTTAGGTAAACCCGAATGATCACATTCTCCCCTATTCTTTGCAAAAATCACTGAAGCTTGAAATATAGCAATTGTTTTTATCTGAAGAGATCCTTCCAGGGCGACAGGGGAGCCAGATTTAAAGAATTCAACTACAGGAATGCTATTATTACTATCCATAGGATGTTTCAAACAGTTTATGCTCATTTGTAATAAATTTTTGCTTTTTGTTCGTACTACTGATAGTAAGTGTGTGAATTTATACTACAAGACGCATTTCGCTGTTTTGGCGACTCGTGAAAAATATATTGTCTTGCGAAAATAACCGGTTGTGTGTCAATGTTCACCCCGATCCAGATGCATTTTTAGGTCAAGACACATGTAGGGGTCCAAGACATGAGTTCATCCAAATCCTGAAGAGTCCTAGCACTCATTTAAGCGCTATATCGTGTGAGTTCATCCGTTTCTTCTCTCCGTCAACACTGAAGTCCAGAATATGCCCTCACGAAGATGATTACAACGGTTGCAACGTTTTTTCCTTTTGCCTGGAAGTAAATAGTTGATTCGTTTTGGATCAGGTAACCGCTGCTCTGTGCACCAAGCTTCGTCAAGCAATGTATTTGCACAATCTTCAGGGTACCACCAGTGGGCGGATCACGATCCCCCCATTAACGACGAAACGTTTGCAAGCAAATCGCCAACCTCGGCGAACAGATCAACAGGTTTGTGATGCACAACCAACCAAAGCACCCAGGCTACAAATATTTCGACACATTTCCAGCAACTACTTGATTTTCGAGTTCATATGAACGATAAAATGGCTGGATCTGGAGTTGGAGGAGTCCCCTGTAGTCAATTGCTTATTGATATTCCTCCGCATAATATGCAGGACACAGGCTGACTTGAGATTCCTTTGCGAAGGTGTTCAGTAATTTTTTTTGAGGTCTATGACTTTGTACACAACCTAGTTTTAAACAAGAACCCAAGTTTCAACTTAATCGGTTGAATGGTTTGTGCGTTATGTGGGGCAGCATCTTCGATAAATCGTGCGATTCCCACTTTGGACCTAAGGGTACCAACTAGGTACCAATTCTGGTTGCAGCCACTGAGCAACGGCTCGGTCTTTGGACGACCAGTTCTGTCTTACGCTTGTCCTCCAGCTTACTGATAGGCCGATACGGAGGTTCGCTTACGTTGCCCGGTTGTCTGCTTTCGTGAGTCGTCGATAGTGAGCTTGTAAGACCAGATGTAACGAATGTGTTTGGTCTGATGCTGACACAATCAGAACTGTGTTCGGTACTTCAAAACAATTTTAGCGTTTTTTAGCTGGACAAAAGCAGAATGTGTTTAAAACTTGGTGTTTTACATCCAGGTTGCTCACTTTTCTATCAGGATAAACTTTATCAAGCCGGAATGTCCATATGAAGCGTGCTTGAGCTAAGAATCATTCATCCGCAGCACTTTTTCCTATCAAGGGCCGAAAAAGATGGTTGGAATGGCACATGAAAAGCTCCATCAAACGGTACGTTACGATATTCCTTTTATAAGCATTTGGAAAACACAGTCAAAAAACTTCATCCTATGTTTAGGGTTTGAGCTCGCGTTTCATTCAATATTTTGAAGAGCTTGACGAAATTTGCATATAATGCGCTGAAGTTCTTCACCTACTTTCAGGAACAGTCTAAGCTGTCTAGATATCTTACTGTCTTCATTGACTGTTTTCAATCAGATCAAGGTGACCAGATGGGGGTAGTTGGTGCATTACTGTAGCCGGAGTTCTCACTTTGTTGAACGTGTGCGCAGCTCAGCATGCGATGTCTAACGGCTGGACCAGCTGTCTGAAAACTCATACACACCACAGACTTCTGTAGATCGAAGATTGTGTTGAACCATAAACCGCAAAAGATGAAGTCTGGGATATGAGAATATTCTCACCGTCATCGGTAAGTAGGACGTCGAGTAGATTGTATGTTTGTGTGACATTAATTTGGGTTGACCATTAGTAGAACAGTGACAGAATACAGTTTTACAACGCAAAGTTTCAATCAAATTGGGTGACCTTCATCAGGAGAATAGAACAACTAAGCTAAACCCCGTTGAGGCCAAAATCCTTTGGATAATTTAGTGTCGGGTGTAATACAAACAAAAGGTGGAACCATTTTCCTATTTAGCGAGACAGCGTCTCGTAACAGCTACAAGCCCTGAAAGTATAAAAAACGTCAAACTCGGGCTTCGGGTATCCCATCTGGCTAGCAGCAGACAGACATCAGCTGCCATGTGAAGCCATATTCGTTTTTCTCTGTTTCTGAAAACTCGATGGTCTTTGTTGAGTTAGGGACTAGACGCATAAGGAATCTCTGGTAAGATTCGGACGCATAATTTATTGGATATGATTATGGATAATCGATAATTTGCCTAGTCAACGTTGTGAGTAACCTGAACACGGGCCGGGTAGAGCGTCATTCATTTTTCGACCGATTAAATCGTTTCCCTTCAGGATAACTTTGGAAACCCATAGTGCTTAGTTTTTTGGGTCCAAAATGTTCAATGATAACTGGATATTGTCCATTTAGTATCCGAATAAAATAAATAATAATCGCTCAGGTGTAGCACTCTTTCGGTTCCTAGCTGCTGAACCCCAGAAGGAAGCACGAGGGCTGAAATACTGTCAAGTTTCCCAGGTCTAAACAGGAACAGTCGAGGTGCTAAGGTGGGTCTCAAACCATGGACCTCTCGGTTAGTAAGTTAGCGCCTTAAACACTGAGCTGCCATATGGCGGGGACGAAGAACTTGCACACCTTTCCGGCTATTTTGGCTATTCTGTTTTTCATAGTTATTCTTACATGGCAATGCATCTCCCGCTGCTTCATAAAACAGGCCGCTTTAATTGTTCGGCTAACAAACGTTGAAGGATTTTGGATTCAGAACTTATCAGTGGTACATTCTCCACTTTTCAGACTACATTCCATCGACTAGCAACGAGTTAATAACGGTGAGAACAAGTTCTCATAACAATCTAGACAGAAAAGGAAACTTTATTGGAAAATTCTACATAATAATAGACCTAAATGCTCTCCAAAAGTTTTCCCGCATGCATAGACCCCCATGACTCTGTTCGAACAACTTATGTTAACGTCTTGAACGAAATGAAAAAGATACCACATCTAAATGAATCCCCACTGTCCGACGACTTCAATCGCTCCAGCATACATGCACCATTATCACCAGCTTGAACGTGTGATCCTATTCGACCCCACGCAAACCACTTGTGGTTTGTCTACAATGCGCGGGCATCCGGTTGGTCAATTCCAAATGGTTGACAGATACTCTTCAGATGCTGGCCAATCAATAGCTTCCAAACTTGTTGTCATACTCCCTTACTCCCTTCATTCATCGCAAATGAGAACTGTGTAGACTAAAACATCACCATTCCATTCATTTCATATACATTTAAGTTTGAATGATCAATATGCGGTTTTCCAAAAACCACAAATAGGGGTAGGGGATTCGAATTAGAATAGATTCAAAACTCGATATGCACGGGTACATACAAACAAACATAGATCGATGAAGAGGATTAGCAAATGATTGAAAGTCTTAATTATGCAAATTGTCAGCCAGAATGTATGCCAAGTAGAATCAGAACGGGCAGAAAGACGAATATCATCATCTGTCGTCCTTTCACTGACAAATACGTTTTGCAGTCCTCCAGCCCCCCTCCCAGACAAACTCTCAAACGTTCAGACTCTTTGAAGGCTCTAGTCTACTTAAGTAGAAAAGACAGTAGTAAATGAACCGACTTTATTTTTTCGTATATCACAGCAATGTCAGAGGGTATATTTTGCAGAGACGAGCAGGAAAATACTCTCAAAGCGAGCTGGGGATTATTTTTATTTGCTGGGAACCCGTGTAATAACTCTCTAGATCAATGTGACGTAAATCCATGCTTGAGGCCTTCCAACTTCAGTATCAAAAGCATCTACAGTTATCTGCACGAGGGAACCTCGAAAAAGCAACATACCACTTCGAACGAAAAACAGTTATATTCGTATGGTTTCCTGTCAATGTACTCTAACTGCTTGTCTTCTCCGCCATTGTTTCCGTATGATCGTTCCGTGGAATCTTTTCGCTGAAATGGCCACCTTTCCCATCTTATGACTTATTGTAACTCTCACGCTATTGATAATCATGATGACGAATCACGTGTGGCCGCTTTGCAGAATTTGCCGGGCGACAGCACTGTTATTATTGCGCTACTCGGCCTTGGCTTTTGATCACACTTTACTTCACGTTTACCTAAGCACAACACACTACCCTCAACGGAATAATTCCCAGAGCTACGTAGAACATCTTTATGAGAATGGTTATCGTTCAGCTGAAGCGCCCTTCCTCCGGTGCCCAACTGTCATGCCACCCCAAGGAAGCACGAGGGCTGGGATACTGCCAGGTTGTTCAGGCCTGGACAGGAGAAATCGAGATGCAGAAGTTTGGTTCGAACCACGGACCTACCCACTGAGCCATCTCACACCCCCTTATGAGAATGGTGGTCAAATTTAGCGATTTTGTTACACTCAGTGTGATTTCATCGTCTCCACCTGTGTACATCGTTAACTAAGACGCACTGAATCCATGTTAACCGCATTCTTCTACACATGCGCCTGCATATACATCGAAGTCGCAAATGCATGATCGGTTTGAATAAAATGGATGATCTACTACCCCATAAAGGGGGAATATCCGCAGCCAAATGAATTTTAGAAATAACCGTCTACAAAAGGCAATCGGGATAGTTGTTGTCCGTTTTTCCTCCGAGTTAGTGAGAGGTATCTCAGTGTCTCTAGAATATTTTTTTTATTTTGAGAATGCCCACAAGCCTGTAATAATTTACACCCTAAGAGGACATGCGCTGAGCAATTGTTTATGCTGACTTATCCGTCAGTTCCCTCAGTTCAGTCCATCAGTCGTGAATTAGCTCGGTCTTTCATGCCTGTTGGGGTATAGGGCTTAGTTTTTTGGCCAATTTTATTGATCGTTTTTATATGCGACTTGATATCACAAGAGTGTTGTTTAGTTACTGAAGGAGAACCAGTATGCAATATGGCCACAAACAGTGTAACGGTTAGTGAGAACTGGCGCATGAGCAATATTGATTACGGAACCCAACCTTTTTGCAAAAACTTATAGTGACGGATTCACCGCGTCCAAAATAGACTACATCCTTGTGGCTCTACGATGAGCATCGTCCGTCGAAGAACTTAGGTACTACCGCGGAGCACAAATATGGAGCAAGAATCCCGTTCAGAATTTACCTTCGCATATGCGACGTTTAAAATTTACCCTAAGGTATGGCCTAAACGTAAACCTTCAAAACGGAAAAACGTGAACCAATTGAAAGACCGCGAGAAGTACTTTCAGATCTTGGAGGCGGTCACCAGCCAGCTTAGCACCAAATTGCCACAACCCCAACTTCAACCGGTCCACGTCGCACACTGGTGGTTCCATCTAAAGAGGTCCATAAAACAGGCTGTCGCATCGTATCTCATATTTACATCAAAGACTGGAGCTCTTAAGAGCATTCATCTCTCTCAGCAAGGTCCTCAGGTGCGCACGGTCAACGCTTTTCATTTCCGCAAGTTACGTTGGCAGTCCAACCACGCAGCTCCAAAAAAACGTATGCATTGCCGGTCAGAAAGGGCTTCTAGCATGTGGACAGCTGCGAATACTAGCAAGTATTCACATCTTTTCCGGCTGATCCATTGCATTTCACGATAATGACTGAGGTTAACTTATAATCTTCATAATGCGGTCGACCAATAAGGGTTGATGAGAAAAAAACTGAAGGGATAGACTGAACGCTCCAGGCTAATTGCTCAGTCATCCACTCAGCAACCAGCTAAGAAGGACGACATATAACGCCAGTTAAGGTCACTAGCCAAGGCGAATTAGCCGAGATAATTAGGGCGCTGGACACACAAAATCTCCAGGTGAGGATAGTATCTTGGAGAAATGTTCAAAGTCTGCTTGTCTGCCCTCCCTGAAGCTTTTAACAAGTTCTTCAACTCAATACGGAGAAGGTGAGGTGCTTCACGTAGACCGGGGACCTCTATACTGTCACAGGTAACCAAAATGACAGAGAGAACTTCTTTTGAGGACTGTATTTTATCAGCCAACTATGTATAGCAGTCATACTACTGCATCGTTGCGTCAAAGAGGCAACAGTAAGTCAAATCAAAGCGAATCAGGTAGGTTTCCGTTCAAGCTGCCTTGAAAAACTGTGCATGCAAAGTCATGTTTGGAAAGCCGATGCAAGCTGCCGCTTGATTCATTGAACCCCGAAAAGCATCCGACAATGCTAGCTGCCGCCTGATTCATTGAACCCCGAAAAGCATCCGACTCAGTCAATAAGGAATAACTTTGAAAACTTATGGAATGTCAGGTAAGCAGCTGAATCTAATCTGAGGCTACTAGTCAGGTAGAGCGCCTGTACATCCGAGTATATGGAGAACAGACTACAGCGTTTGCTTCATATTCCGAGTTCGGCAAGGCTATCCACTTTTTGTGATGGTTTTTAATTTTGCGATTGACTCGACAGTGGTGCACACTTTCAGCTAATTCTTTGGAGTACCAAAAGCCTAACCAAGTATATCACGGATCGTGATTACAATAAGCATATCGTCGTTCTGGGTAAAAATCCAACACAACCGCGGCCTATCCTTGATCGTATTAGCCACTATTCCTCGCTGGTTGGACCGCACTTAAATCCTGGATAAACGAATTTCTCCACCAAAGGCATGGAATTCTAGTTTACACAGCGTGATTCCAAGCGATAACCGAATGGATTCTTTCGAAAATGGGGTTGCATTATCGTCTCAGATGGTCAAGTATGCATCAAGAACGCCGGGAATATGCTCATACAGCTTCATTCCATGAAAACGCTCTGAAATCAGCTTTGATACAAGGTTCAGTGTGTATAAGTTGGTCGTACCAAAATACGTTTATGAGGCCTGGCCTGTCCCACCAGTCTATTGTTGAAGATGTGAAGTACTTGGCAACTAGTGCTAAGGGAGAATTCTCGAAGTTTGGACTAAAGGGCGTCCAACCGTGCTGTTAGTGAACACTGTCGTAATATTTTGTGCCTCCCCAACTTTAGCCAGCGATGCAGTTTGCAGTAACAGAGCAAGTCCTCCGCAAACCAGATTCCGACCTGCCAAAATAATCCGTATCACCACCAACCTGTTCAAAATGACGTTGCCGCGCCTGAGGGAAATCGAAAACTTGGATGTTTACAACTAAGATCGACGCTAAACCAACCAATCTGGAAGTAGCCTACGGAGTCAAACAGCGGAACGGAAACTAGATAATGTCGCACTTGGAGCCTGCTGCCGTTCGTAACGTTGCGTGTAGTACTTATCCAGGATATTTTTGGAGACGACTTATCGTTCTACATGAGAAAGTCGCGGGAAATTGAGTTGGTAGTTCACTTATAACGGCTCTGTAACCGACGGTTTTCACATAATTTGTAGACAATTGACCGTTTTTTAACGCCGGCTCGTGCGTGTTTTAGAACCTTTGGGAACGAGATCCAAAGAACAGCGTTAATACCGACACGAGTTTACTCGGAAGTGTGGTGCATTCGGAACTCCTAACCTTCGCCATAATTTTGAACAGAATCATTCAGTCGATACAACAGGGAGTTCTGTACTGGACTTTTTGTTCAGCATACATAGTTAAACCTTCTGTGCATGAAATCACATTCATTACTGTCTACAGCTACACAGTGAGCTCAAAATGTCTCAGTGGCTAAGGCACGAACTTGGTGATCGAGAGTTCTTGGTTCGAACCCATCCTGTCATCTTCACTGTTCCTGTCCAGGACTGAACACCCTGGCAGTATCTCAGCCCTCGTGTTCTCTTCGGATGGCATTGAATCCAGGCATTGAAAGGGTGCTACAGCCGGACTGTCACAAAACACTACAGTCGTGTCGCATTAGTATACAACAACCTGAAGCTGTCGGGACCTCCAGGATTCGACGCATTCAGTGAATCGATAAAACTATCAGTGTCATCAGGGACGAATTTTATGCCAGCTGGTTTTGAGGCCTGAATTTTCTCAAAATCTGATTGAATATGAGTGTTTTGTGCAGCTTTTGTCAACCTTGCACTATTTCGAACAGAAGATCCAGCTGAATGCGAGTTTAATCGACATCCTCAACAACGCGGTCACAATCAAACACAAACCTCCCACGCGTATGATGCCTTCTGGCCCAAAACCTAAAATGCCACTACAAAAATCCAGAATAATAGGTAAAAATGGAAACTCCGAAACCAGGCCGTGTCGTTATTGGCGTTCCCGACCGCAGAATGGAACTAACTGTTAAGCAGTGAGATGAACTTGGGATAAATTCTGCCAGGAACTTGACTTTAAGCTAGTACCTACTTTCCACCCAGTATGCTCTACCTCCTAAAACGTACAATCTCCGTATCCTGTGCATTGAGCTTAACACAGTAACTATTCCACGGCAGCAAAATTCATCATATAGAGCTAACGCGGATTTTACCGAAAACCACCTTCGTGATAACTAGCTGGCCCGGTGAAACGTCCAAATACTGTTTCCGTTTTTTAGTGATGAATACTTGAATCGACAAAACAGTGGAAGACGGAATTACATTACCTCTGGAAGTAGTTGAGGATATAAATGTGTTCCTGTGGGCCTTGGGAACGATGCTGTGAAGCTGGCCTATTCACCAAGCCCTTTCATTGCAAACTTATATAAAGGTTTCACCACTCTTCTCTCTGTTCTCTCCTTTCCCTGATGAGTGACGGTTTCTACCCTTGTTCTTGCATTCAGGTAATTTAGCTGGGAGTATCGTACATCTTCAGGGTGATTGATTAAATCTGCGCATGGCTTTTCGGATGTATATTGGCCCGTTTTAACATCGGAGCCACCGCTATCATGTATAAGTGCGAAATGAGGGTAAGCAACAATTTAATGTCGTTTTATTCTCAACCGGTGAAAAGACGTTGGCAAACCAATTGCCATGCTTGGTGAGCAGAATAGCGAACAATGAATCCAATTGGGCTATCATTGTCCACAATACGATCAAAATAGGATCCATTCATAAACTGACCTACCAGTTGGTGATAAACAGAGGTTAGGAATTTTTAGGGCATCATCACTGGAAAAAATGACTTTTGTACCGTTACCTCCAAAACGTTATAAAAAATACCAGACCAGGGGTATTGATATTTTCATTTGCTAGAGACGTACTGGGTGCTTTTTATCATGACTTCCGACAGTAAATTCCAAACTATTATGAACTATTAATATGTTGGGTTCCCCGCCCATAGATTTACCCCCTCAATGCAAAGAACAAACGAGGGAAGTCAGAGAGATTCCTTCCTCTCAAAAAGAAAAATTGTTGGTGGCATGAGGAGATTCGGGAGTTTTTTTATAGATGAAGCCAACCTACGAAAAAAACTGCACAAACTACGGATGGAGGGGATGGCGCCCTCGAGTGCGAGGGTACTGGCTGAGCATCACGAACTAAGCGGCTGCTAGCTATTAGACAGGAAAGTTTCAAACCGTGTTTGCACAGAGATTTTGAAAAGTAAACATTCCCAAACGTTCTCCTGAACTTTCTTCAAGTAATAAACAATATTGAGTAAATAATGTAAAGCGGTTTTTTTGTTTTCTTGTCAACATTCCATCAGATGCAGGAACGGTGCCTTGACACTGGACCGGGCACTACTTGCATGCTTCATCAGTAGTACGCACCGTTACACAAGTAGCTCAGAAGTACAAACAAGTCATAAGTCACGTATCTGAAAAGTCGTCACTGGAATAGTTAGTCACCATGTGACCACATAATATGAATTCCGTGACTGGAGGATGAGTGATACTACATTCTGTCTGTGTGCGAGTCAATCACATTTGTTATTCAGCCGCTTCTGGCCGGGCGGTTTATTCTTCGAGTACTAGGTGGGAGATGGTGGGTTTGAAGCGCCCTGGTTTCATGAGATGCACAGTGCTGATGATGAAACGGTTGTACTCGGTTTTCCCGCCTAGAATGACTTCACCTAAAGGACGTAGTATCGATTGAAAAGGGAGACTGTTACTCACAAAGGGCACATATCTCCAGTGTCTTCCACTCGTTGCTGACTGGTTTACCGATCGCTAATCACGCTGGCATGAAGACATCAATGCTATTCTCAGAACTCATCTACAAGACGTCGAGCATGTGTTATTATCCGAATCAAGATTGTCAGAATTTCGCAAAAGGATCCTATTGGATGTCCTACGTACCTTGAAAGCCATCACCTCATGTATATTTGACAGTAAAAATATGGACTTTAGGACAACAATTAAGTGAACGTGAGTAGATTTGAATTTTGCCGGAGGGAAGGGCTGTCTCCATTGTTCAACTATATCCAAATCGGGACATGGCGTACGCAAGTGATAGCAAGTCTTTTCCATCATTTACAGCTTTAGGCTATTACTATGATTACTGCACTACAATTGGTGCACTTTTTCATAACAAGGATGCTCAACTGATTTACAAAAAATCTAAATTTGTATGACTCTTTCTGACAGTAACATCCTGTCGCGGGACCAGGTCATCTTATCTCACTTGAACAGTTTACGTTTGGTCTGGCTAATTCATTTATGTCGTCCACCAGACTGGAACGTACGATGCTCATTTGAGTGTTTTCAGACGTGACAGATACACGCTTGGGACGACCTGTCTATCGCTTAGCAAACCGTGGATTCCATCCCGGTAGTGGATCATCCGCTTGAACTGAGCAAACTTGGAACCAGGCTTGAGTAGTAGGAATGGCGCATTAACATACCAACAAAGAAGATAATGCCGAATAAGCGTTGTTTTATTCCGAAGGTTTTACGCTGGAGTTTCTTTTTACTGCTACGGAGATTGCACTTTTCTGCAGGGTGCAGTACCTGGAGTTACTTGCTCGGCTTCAATCCAACTCTTAACAGAGATTTTGCATTTGGAAGGCCCAGCTGTGTTGAGTGTGACGCAATTTAGCATTCGCTTCAAGGTGCTTCCACTAAAGTTTGGCCGGTATGTCCAAACGTCTCTCTCTACTGCTAAGTCAGACTGCATTAAAAGCCAGAAAAAGCATCTTTGTTACGACTCATTCGCGGAATGTACCCATCTAGGCTGAAACAGGATTCTACCGAGCAATTTCTGGCTAATTTAGACTCCTCTAGAACCAGTTTTACGTATTCCTAAAATCCCCATCGTGACCTGAAGAACGTGATGAACAACTTTTTCGGGATCTACTCCCCATATCAAAGTGATGTATGTAAAATACTGTAAACAAAATCAGGAATTTTAGCTGGAAGCTGGACTGTTGAAAAATTATTCGGGCTCTTGTACTACCGACCTCGGTCGCATCGGAAATCGGACCTTCTTTGGTAGGAGCAGACTGCCCAGGACAGTACACGGAAATCAACCATTCCTTACCTTAAATGCTACTTAAATTCGAGGATGAACATAGATTTACGACGAAGCAGGTGTCAAATTGAATCTCTGGAAAGGATAAAAATGTTATGCTCGAAAGTGTTTCGATAACCATTCTATTTCAGTGGGGAAAAAATCGATGAATTTCTCTCCATCAAAACGTGTTTTTCGTACCGTTTACTTCCACTCAACCATGGCAAGGTTATGAAACCAATTCAAGCTCGTGGTTTGGTGTGCGCACACGGTTTCCATCTTCTCCATTAGTTTTCGTTAGCGAACATCGAGGTACGAACTCATTTACAGATAACTTTTTCACTCGCAGCGAACAAAATCTGTCCAAGGATTCTCCTTTTTGGACAAACTAGTTCAAGTGAAATTTGGGTTAACAAACCATTGTCGTCAACACGTTATAACACCAGACACGAAAATACAGATACAATCGAAGGTGCCTGTTAAAATGCAGGTTTACGGGAGGGTAACGGAAAACACATTTAACTATGATGACGTTACGTCCCCGCCAACACTTGCGAGGTTTATTAGGTCCAGCAATGTTGTTCCCTAGCAATATATATATATATATATATACAACGTCACATCATGTGTGACAGAATGTTACCGAGGTCAGAAAGGGTTTTAGCGCTCAGCTACATTTGCCCCCGTAAGTGCTGTTTCCGGCAGACCACCCACATAGAAAATAAGGTGAGACTAGTATTTCGGCTTCTAACGCATAGCGAATTTTGTGAACTTATGGCCAATTATATCCGGTGCAGAAGTAATGCCCGAAAAAGTGATAAATCTGCTCAGTCAAGTAGAAGAATTTTTTTTTTCGGGATGAACTGTAAAGCGATAAAAAGCGGTAAAACGATCAAATTTGGTTCATCTGCTTTTTCAAAAGATTTTCAGTCACAACCACCATAAGTCACTGAGTTGATGTTCAGCTGGTCAATTCTATAACGTCAGAGTAGCCATTCTATCATTATCAATAGTCAAGAAGCTGAGTCCCATTGACGCCTGCCGTACATACAATCGAACGGCAATCAAAACCATGAGAAAGAAATTCTTCGCCAGTCCCGTATTTATTTGTGCTGTGCTATGCATCCTCATTTTATGCACCTTGACATTCTTATCGAGTATTCCTGTGACCGAATGGCTCATGCCATTCGCCTCATCTGCGTGCTGATGGTCTGCCCTATTTTCAATCGCATTGCTACATGTAGCCATGTTCTCTGACCTTGAGATCGGACCTTGCATGTCTGGCATTTCTTAAGGTTCCGATTGGTCGTCTGTTGCTTATGTATTCATCTACGGTTAACGCCCATGCAAAGAATCGACGATCAGTGATTACGCTTCCTGCTTCAGTCGCTTCAGTTTTCCGATGGTCCCATTCGACTGCTAGTTCATGAAACTTTAAAGGGACTACTACTGAACCAGAATGTCATAAACTGTATTGATAAGTTGGTGCTGATAAATTTAGTGTACATTTCAATCCATCCGGAACTGGCTGATGCGTTGTAAGCACCGTCAACTCGTCGACTCAGCTATGAAAGTAGACAATAAATTCGTCTGTTCTCCCACTGACAAATAACTGTTCAGTCTTGTCAAAAACCTTGTTCTCGTTCATTTGCCCTACGGTAGTCCAGAAACACTGCCGCAAAAAATATTTATTAGCCTTAAAATTAGGGACAAGAGAATACTGGTGGACGGGAAATTAAGTGATGTGCAACAGAGGTTTCGTCCGGCCAGTGAAGCTAATCTATACAGAAAAGCAGAAAAGCACTCCACAATTGTTTCATCCCTATTGGGAATCATCAGCAGTACGCATCTCACGACATTCAGAGTTTCGAACCCGCGACCTTCCATGCAGTGGTTAAACACTTCACCGTTCGGCCACGAGCGGCTGATCAGCAGTACGACTAAGTTGCAGTTAGACAGGATATGGTAAAGTATTATTGTTATTATAACCGTTGATTATATCCTGTCTGCTTAGAACAGATAATAATCAGATAGGTTATTATCGCTCAGCCAGGCACAATTACAAAGGCACCTTTTTCGGATTGAAAGTGAACTTACGTTTTCATTTTAATAACCTATTTCCCCGAAGCTAAAAACCCTAGTTCGTTCTCATCCGATAAATATATAGTTTGTGTGTTTGCTAAAAACCAGACAGTGCTGAAGTGTCTATTTTATGGACAGGATGTTTCTAGAACGGTTGGGAACGTGGGTTTTTTTTGAAACTTTTGCTGAACAGCGTACACTGTAACCCTCATCTAAGAGAGGTCTAGCGAGTCAATTTGAGCAAATGCGTGTGGGAGGTTTTGGGAAAAAAAGACGAGAAACTGTGGCTTCACTGTCTGTTCAGCTGCTGCACTCTGAGAGTGAGAACATGACAGCCGTTTCGAAACAACCCAGTTGTGCAAAAGTTTCGAGTGTTGAAAGCAATTATCTGAGAATATCTGGCAAGATTCGAAAAAGTGTGATATTTCTGAGAACTACAAATGGATACACAAAACCTCGGGTTTAGAAACCTGTTAAACAGGTGATCGAATTGTAGCCTACCTGGTTAGAATGTATGGATGAGAAGCTGAGCACTTATGCTGTGCTTAAAAATGGTATCTGTTTTCGACTCGATCACTTTGTGATTCATGAAATTTTATGATCATCACCACCGTCTTCAGTTTCTTTGCCATTCCAGTGCTTGGGACGCTATCGGTAGTTACTGATTACCTTTTGGGTACAACTAGATCGCAGCCAATAACATGCATCACGCTATTGGTGCTCTACAAGCACCCGATTAGAAACACATCGCTCTGAAACATAGAAAAATTACTTTAGCCTCAAATTTCTGCTATTTTTGAAGGGAAGTATCTTCATCGATTTGACTGTCGGAATGATGCAATCTAGCAATCAGTGTCTAGACACCTCCAGTTGGCTTTGCTTGTGAGAATGGCAGCCCATGGCCTTGCGGTTACGAAGCAATTATGAACTTTTGGTGGGGGGTAGGCTGCCTATATCACTACACTTTCGTGCTGAGATGTCCGGCACGTTTGTGGAATAGACTGTCTGGCTTAATTTTAGAATCCGCAGCTGAGGTTTTTCGCCCCCGAAAATCGCGCGAACATTAATTCAACTCTCTTAATTAGTCTAGCATTTCGCTCCACGTAGCACACCAGTGGCATCAGTGGCATCATTCTGTCCGACGTCTCAGAAGGTGTAACTCACTACTGAATTGTTTTTTTTGTTTTTAGCATAGTCACAATGTAGCTTACAAATTTTTATCATCTTTGTATATTCCGAGTGTAACACGAACGATTTCCCTGATTTAAGACACTCGTCAGTTGGTGTGGGATACTGTACAGACGTCTTTCTGGCTTTTTACACGTCCTTCTTCAGCTTCGACATTTATAGGATTATTATGGTGCTCTAACTATGGAGCAGTCATTTTGATTCCACCGGTTATCCCCCACAGAAAGTCCAGATTTTTTCAGAACTTGTCCAAGATCAATCAGTGTCTATCTGTGCCTTAGTTCTGTTAACCGCTTGGCCGATCGTCCGTCTTCATATGCACAGACCGGGGGATCACTGCTCAAATGTCGCCCTTAATGTTGGACGTGATCGACCAATCAATCAATCAAAACACGGACTGTGCACATAAGTGTTTTAGTTATCAATAATACAGAATACCGTAGTGGTCAAACAGTTGTTTTATCCATCTATCCGGAGTGGTTAGCATAAAACTTCACGTCTTTTTGGCACATCATCCACCAGAAACCAAATGAAATGAGGTCGCCTTTTTAACCCGAATATGGGTTCTATGAAATAATTTGTTCAGCCGTTAACCTACCATAGTTCATGGTTCGATGTGCAGCCTATAAATTACGCACGTCAAAATACGATGTAAACCGATTTCGGTGAAAGGTACCGTCAGTGGCGATTGCCAATTGAAGGATGCTAACCGTTCAAAGGACATTCAAAGACATTCGTTCTTCCTCTTTCTCGATTACAATCTTTCATGCGAAACATGGACCAGCTGGGCAGCGGACGAAGCATTTGGCCGATATCCGGTGTACACTGAACTACTTGGGTTAGAAAGCCATGTTAGTCATCAAAACTGGGTTGAACAACAGTAAAAACTAACCGGATCGTTCTAAACTGTATGCAACGGAAAACAGGAGATAAAGGACAGTCGACAATTTGTCATGCAAAGTGCCCCCCGACAGACAGGATAGAAATGTCAAGGTTGTCACGGAAAAATAACTTAGGTGATCGTAGGCGTAGCGTTCCTAAGAGATATTTTAATACTCCTAGTGGGGCCAATTAGTGGCAATCTATACGTGTGCAGTCTGCATAAAATGGTCTGTCTGAGTGTCCGTCACACGGGCCTCGATTCAGATCCACACCTGCCATGCTGTTATTCACAGGAGAATAAGAGTTTTGACCATCTGGATCGAATGGATAATTAGAAGTCACATCAGAGGGCGTGTTGAGTGATAAGCTCAAATGGAGACTTCCGAACTTGTGCGAGTATACAGACAGCTCTCTAAAAGCTTCCGTACACAAAGTGGTGTCGTTAGGGGTGCCCACTCTCTCCATTCTTATGTAATTTCGTGATCAGTGAGATAACGAGATGAAAGCTGGAAAGTTTTCAAAACCCCAGTGGTTAAATAGCCTGACGTCATGCTCCTGGACATGCAGCCACTAAACACGTAACTTACATTCCAGGGAGAAACACTCGAAGTTTTGACGTGTTTCACGTATTTTGGAGGTTGTATTAGTTTTGATTGTAGTGTGATCGATGAGGTCAGTGCATGAATCTGCAAGGCTCTGATTACGTTTGCCAAAGCGGTGTATCCGTGAATCTCAAGGGGCGTGTGTATCAGGCTGTTTTGTTGCATGGCTGTGAGACCTGGCATGTTCGAGCAATATAACTGAGACGTCTTCAGGTGTTCGACAATCGTTGTCTCGTGGGTTGGTGTCGGCGTATCCGTAACGAGGCAGTGAGAAAGCGAGTTTTCGGTTGTGCAACGGGTACTTCCATTGAAGAATGTGTCCAGCACCAGAAACTGCGTTGGTTGGAACATGTGTTGCGTATGCCTACCCATCGCTTGCCGGAGAGAGTGCTGTTTTCCGTGCTTAATTCAGAGTGGCGTCAGCAGAGAGGTGGCCAACCCTTGACCTGGCAGAAGGGTACGAAAGAAATCACAAAACGTTTGGGTGCTGTCGGTGCGACTCGCTTTCCAGGATAGGGATCCCGTGATCCCCACTGTGTCTGGTCGGAGACGCTGCATGATATGGCTGCTACTCGATGTCAGTGGCGTTCTTTTTGTCAGTTTCTATCCATATTGCCTGAATGAATGTCTGGAGACGTAGACACCTCGAAATAATTGCAGTAAGTTAGCAATAACTCCTTTCTCCGTCCACCTTTACTCTTTTCTTCACAATAAGGCTTTCAAATAAATCATGCTTTTGTGGCAGCGAAGCATCAATGTTGAACAATGATGTCTTTCTGTCGAGGATGATGGTGATGGTTGATTTATCTTTGCCCAATAATCAGGGCGCTTTAGTTCTTGTGACTAGTTGTAATGTGAATGCAGTGAAATACAAACACATTCCTGTGTTTCTTTCGGGTCCCTAAGTCGGATGACAACACAATGAAGACGGTGATCTCAGACAGGAAATGAAGAGAACTGAGCAGTCTGGATGACTTGTTTGTCTAGCATTCATGCCCGTGACTTTGTAACGCGGACTCGAAAATCCAACATACATTTTGTGGGCAGCATTGAATAAACCCACTTTGCGGTCGGGAAATCCTCGTATTAGTAGGTACGTTGTTCCAGTTACATGAATCTAAGTACTGCAGAAATTTCTAGAACACTAGCATTCCCTGTCATGCAAAATCATGTGGACAAGTAAAAGTCGATCAAAGTAGCCTAGTGAAGTGTGAAAATCACGTACGTAACAAAAACATTTGACCTCATTATGATGAACGCAGCAAAGTCCGAAGGTCAATTACTTTACACTGCAGTAGTTGCGGATCTTCGTATGGGTTTTCAAACTTTTTAGCTCATGATTCTCTAACGCGACATGTACAACAGCGTCCCTTCATTTTGCGAGTAATACGTGAAAAGATGGACATTTAATTGTGCTGAAGTAGTTTTAAAAAAATCACACGCTTAAGGAGGGTATCAATGAAAAGGTGCCGCGAAAGGCATGATTTGGGGCTCGATCCCTGTCAACAAAGAACTCCAAATAGGCGATCACACTACTCCATTCTAATATATTACCTGACAATGGTTGTATACAGGCTATAAATCCATTGTTCGGACAACGTATTTCTAATTCGCGGTGACGCTGCAATCCAGTTTCAGGGAACACCAGATAAGAGAGTTTTAAATAACGTCAAAAACTATCGAGTACGGCGAACAGCACCACAATATCTTAAGCCCAACTAAGGTTGAACTAACTGCATTCTTTTTGTACTTACTCGTGGGTGTAAGAAAGCCTCGTCTGTTGATGAGAGACCATGGAGGGATTCCTATTCCATGGGATCATACAAAAGCAGGTAGCTGATAACAAATGCCCTTGTGGATTCTCCCGGACAGACACACACAAGTCACTCAGTTAGGGGAGGTTAAAAATTCCTTCTTGGAAGACGTCACCCAAGGGATCAGTCAACATGTGTGACCAAGCATGTGGTTTCTGTGATTGAATGAACAGCAGCACTGAGTCCTGTCTAAGTGAAAGCCAATGACACTGCTAATCAGCTGATCGTGACCAAACGGTTGAGTGTTCAACTACCGGAAGTTTCACCCCTTATTTGGATTATTCTTCCTTCTATACTAGCCATAAATTGATGGTAGTTTGGGACGATTTTAGAAGAAAAAACATTCAGCTGTAGCAACCTTTCGGTGCCTAACTACCATGCCACCAGAAGGAAGCACGAGGGCTAGGATAATGTCAGGTAGCCCAGGCCTAGACACGGGAAGTCAAGAGGCAGAGGTCGGGTTCGAACCGCGGACCATCCGGTCAGTAAATTCGCGCTCTAACCACTGAACCATCTCGCCCCCCCTTTTCTGGAACTCTCAATTAAGATTTCCTCCTGTGAGTGAAGAGGCGTGTTACCAGCGTACCCCCTTAAACCATGCTTTCAACCACGCTCGTCAATTCCTTGCGTGCACATTCCAATCCATCACCAAATAACTTCACAACTCCTGTTGTTTTCTACAGAACTTCTGTCAAAATCGTGGTTCTGACCTCCTATTCGGCCACAGTCAAAGGTTTGGACGTACAGATACGCTGACCCAAAACCAACCCACTGGTTTTTCCCTTTGCATCTCCTGGAGGCTTGGGTGTTTCACTGTTCTCATGCCATTGCCCATCGGTCAAAACACTGGTCTGGTTAGAATCTTGAGCAATCTTGGAGCTGATACATGCTGCCTCTTCGAGACAGTTCTGCAAAAGTTGGTCTCCCCGTGATCCCATGGTTGAAGAATGCGCATCCTGTCTAATTGCGAGTTAATCACACTGCTGCCGAGCAGCTCGTGGCTAAATGGTTCGGTTTCGGGAACAAGCAAATAAAAAAACGACTTCATAATAACTCCCACATAGATACAGATATCATCCTACTGACCATCTGAAAATCTATGTGTTGGAACTGCTGATAAGTTACGAATTAGCTAATATATGTATTAGTTCAGATATCTTTCATGGAACTATTTTAACTCTGCCGTTTAGATTATATTTGGAGGAATACGGAGAATATTAGTGCTCACAATAACGCGTCATCTTGGCGGCACGAGGTTGCTAGTCAAGTAGCGCATTTCCGAAAGCAGGTCATTCTTTGACAGGTCCTCCATTCCATCTTTTTATCGGTAAACAAACGCAACCAGGTCACGCGCATGCGGCTTAATGTCAAAAAATGCGGACAGATAATTCAATAAGGAAACAAGTTCGTCAAACTGGTGGTCCCTTGGTTCCGGGCAGCGGAGGAGATGGGCGCAGTGCTTCACTCGTATCGATTTCATCTCCCGTACATGAGCGAGGAAGAGAAAATTGTGAAGATTTCCGCTGGCAGTCAGATTAGTTGCTCTGTATGCTACTACGTAAATTTGTCCCTGAAACAGCTGTTTTCAGCTGCGTAAGGCAAGTGAACTGACAAAGCCAGAAAGCCCTGACGAGTTGGTTTAACCTACAATATATATATATATATATATATATCATGCATTCGCAGCGGCATTCAGTGCCGTATACGAAATGCGAACTTCTCGCGTTGGCGAACCAAGTCTGTGAAGGCAAATAACCCAAATTCGATAAATTTCAGCAATGTGCATTTGAGGGATACTTTCGTGAGAGGGTTTGACCAGTTCACCATGAAGAAGACCGGTAGCAGGCGAGTGAATTGTTTTCTTCAATTTTTTAGCCGTTTTCTAACAATGGATAAACCAACAATCAAGCAGCGCATATGAACTACTCATATTGAGGCATTTTCGTCAGACGCATTCATTTCCCCATCATTCTATTTGGTATGGTGTGCACTTAATCACCTCGTGTTGTAATGGCAGCAATCAATCTGTTCAGTGGACTGGACAGTTTGGTTGTAAACATTTCATGATTACTCATCAAATCGTTAGGAGGATCACCTTGGTTTATCACTGACGAAGGTGGCGGGCAGTCCTGTCACCTGGTTGAATGACCTGCTCCCTGATCTGTGTACTTGTTCTGTGAAACTCTGCAGCACAACGTTAAAAACAATTGGGAAAACTCGTAGATAAGTGAATATTTGATTGTCGATCGTACAACAGTGCATCAGCGAAAGCTAGCTTTACCCGCTTTCGATCCGGTAACATCCATAACTGAGTGGTGGTCATAAGTGGAAGTGTTAGTGATAGTTTAATTTCTGCCGTGTCAAATCTAGCGCGAGTTCCACAATAAGCTATAGCACTGAAGAGACCTTCGTTGAGTATCGTCCTTTGTAAGTGTACGATTGAAATCGGCCGAAAATTCAATGACCAAGTGCGTTATGTAACTTGTATTCAAAGTCGAACAGCCCACTTTCTTTACGCAACGTACTACTCATATGGTTGCTGAAAAGTCTTTGGTAGCATACGAGCAATATGTTCCGCCAAAAATATTTACTCTGATATCTGGACTATCATACAAACTGAAGCATGGGACCGCCTTCGTGTTGCACCTTCAGTTGAAGATATCATAAATGAGAGATTCCGCTGACTCAAGCTAATTTACTAGTGACTCTGTTGCGCCTATATTTTCCACGAGGACAGAAAATCAAAATAAATCCATAGGATCAGTAGCATTTCACACAAAACAGACAAACTAGAAGACTCAGTTAACGGGTCGGCCGGTAGTTTAAAGGTCGCCGAGTAATTAGGTCATGTTGCACGAATCACATGACGACCCAGCGTCCAACACAATGGGATTATTTCATTCTACCAGGTGGTTTTTTGTCTTTTGGGCCCCTTTTTATTGTACTGGCCAATACCTGTAGCTTTTTTTAAAACCGCTGTTATTATGAACTGATGACTATTACTGATTTTCGCTCCATCCTTGATAATACGATGATGAAACGTAGAAACATAACACTCCGGAGTAAGCCAGCTTAGCACATTTAGCAAATAATGGGTTACCTGCAGTGGTTGACCAACAGCTAACACAAATCTGGTTACGATATAATCCTCCACATTTGGCAGATAGTGTTGAGAACGACTTCGGTGTGACATAAATGTGTCTGTAAATACGCGGCCGTTTTTGCACTGTCTAGATTGTTGCAGCCCCTATTGGAGAACTGAAAAGTATTGTCTTCCTCTGATTGGTCGCAACCAGTGGGAGAAACAGACACGCATAACAGTAACAGGAATTTTGCTCGCTGTGCCACGGTCGACTTGCGTAACACAATCACGCCCAAGCTGCTGCAACGGGCAAGCGATACTCTGAGGCTAGTGCACGTATTGGTATTGCCATGTGATTGGAACACTCGGTCCACCAGGATTGTCCTGCTCACGTGACCGATTTTCCCCTCACACAGGAACGCGCGCACAGGACTAGAAGACAGACATCAGCCCGGATTGCTCGGCACGCCCGTACGCACGAGTGCGCACGTGCACGGGTGACATACTGTAACCTGGAGCATCACCAGGGCTCTTGGCACGACCGCAAACTGATGTTATGCACGCTTAACACTGACAACTGTTCCCCTGCTTTGAATAACGAATAGGTGAATTTTTCGCCCTTGTGACTATCAGAGAAACCGAGTAAGAATAGTGTCGCAACTCGGCAGCACAATGAATACATCGGAGATGATGAATGCACGCATTTTGTCTTACCTCGTCAGTACCAGGGTCAATAACCGGAATTATCGTTCTTAGAATACTGGGGCAACTCGTGGGCGGAAAACACCACATTCCTCCATGACCATAAATCCGGTTAATCTCACCTCGGTTTTTACTATTTTTGTTAGCCGCCGAGGTTCACGTACCCCTAGATGTGCCGAGGCCATTGCAGTAAATCGATCAAAGCTTTCGTTTTAATATGACCCTAGCTCAATGTAACTTTCAAACTCCTTTGGACGCAGTGACTCAGTGTCTTGATGAGCGTTATTAAATAGATGGTACATCTCTTCCGAGTGACAAATAGAAACTGATGAATGAAAAGTCCATGGTTGAGTCACTTCCATAATAAGCCAGAGGTTGATATCGTCCATAAACCTTAAAGCCGACTGGTCTAAATTTAAGTCTGTTCACACACACCTACTCTGGTTATGTTGTCACCCTCCAATTTCCTAAAATGTGTGACGGTAGCCTTGCAACGACATGTGGCTTTAGTTATGGGTCATATCTAACCCATGGACAATCCTCCTGATACTATAGAGCTACTAAGAAGTCCGTTGGACAAGTTCACAGATCGCGGTTTGGACAACTAACATATAATTCACGTTGTTTTTTCGAATTGCTAATAGCATTGATTGTTTTTGCAAACACTTCCTTGAGCATTTTTGCAACTATCCAACCCAGGCCCATAAGACCGAGTAATGTGATAGGTGAACGCAGAAGAGAGGAGTGACCTAATTTGATACGTATTGTGGCACTGACAAAGCACCGTGATTCGCTCCAACCCTTCGGGTCGAATTCTCTTCGTTGTCCAAGACACCACGTGAGGATTCGCCGAATGTTGTATGTCACCGTAGCCGAACAATATAGGAATAATGTTTTCCTCAGTGGGGAAGAAATGACGCCAACCCTGCAGTTTTCCGCTGCTAAAGTGATTGTGGAAAACCTATTCTGAACAACTTAACTCAAATCATACGCATTGAATCCGTCCAGGATCACAGCTCCGTCAAAGCGAACTAATCGTTGTACGTGTCAAGAGGATAAGTGAATAAAAGTCTGTGACGAGTCGCTGCTGGGTTGGCAGTTCGGACAAGACCACGGGGTACTAACTCCGATGTTACATTTCTAATGAACGGTAGAGTGATATGTAAAAGCGCATCTCGCTGGCAAACGGGCTTTCGATTCGTAAGCGGGGCAAACAAAACGGAGAAATGGAAGACGGGGATAGCCCAGCCGGATGTACATATGATAGAAGTTGACAAGAAACACCAAACTGGACGAATCGTTGTAGGTCAAAAACAGTTCGTGCATACGGACTCGTATATTCTGGCGACACTTGACATGCGGTTGTGATTGACGTAAACTGAACGATAGGTATCCCGGGGGTCCAATGAATGACTGACTTTTGCAACTCAATTGCACTGATCCAAGTTTTTCGTAGTTTTCTCCTTCTAAATCGACTTATGCCAATGTCTTCACTCATTCAAACTGATGGGATTCGGTTCTCGGATGCACAAACTCAACATATCTATTCGTACATATTACGTCAGATTTAATCACGAGTGTTTCTTTGGGACCGAATTTCGGTCTTGGGGTCAAAACAGTTGCCTGATTGTACTGAAGTGTCCTGGAGACATGCCTTCTCCTTTGTATAGCAGATTAAGTTAAGGGTTAGGATGGACGCATACCTTCTGAAAGAAAGATGCTTTTCAATCTAAAAACAGGTTCTGCACTAGAATTTTCTGAGTACTTTCACCCACCGGAAAACTACTGGCAATATTTTAAGTAGTGTCCCCCCGCACGCAAAAACACCAACAGCAGTCCTCTTAATGAAGTGAAAGTGGCATGTTGAAATCCCCCTTCTTCACCTAGTCATACCAATAAAGGCATATTTTCAAAATAGGGGTTTGCAGATCACTTTCACTGTGAATCCCTTTGATTAGGATAACTGAAGTAAAACGCGATCTGAGGCAGGCATTCACTCGATTTTGTTTTGAAATTCTGGATGTTATTGGATGATTAGTTGGCCTGCATTGTTCCACTTGCAATGAGAATTCTGATACAGTCACCTTTCTATTAGGCAGCTATAACTCTTAAAGAGTTGGGTCCTTTCTATTTTGAACTTACTCCGAAATCTACGAGGAATTTCCACATATACACCCGTGCACAGTTGGTAAGTTCACATGCGATTTGCGCTGAACCTCAATTAAATCCAACTGAACATGCACCTGGTGTAAACCCGAGGGAATAGGACCGGAGGGTGAACAAGATGACGTCATTCTGAGGCCATCATCATGTCCAAATGATAGCCAGTAATTCCCAATTCAGGAGGATACAGCTGGAGATTTGAGCCTCACAGTACACGAAAGGGGGCATCCGGTGGTCCGCACCGCACATGAGCCGCATCCCAGGCACGCGCATATGGCTACCGGTGTAAGCCCAGCACCCCGGAATATCCAGGATATCAATTCGAAGCTTTGCTGAAAAAGATTCGAAAAGTCTAGCAATTGAAACAAATTGTGTACGCCTGGGCGAGCTTGGGTCTACTTTACTGATAAGCCCAAAACACTGTCTGTCCTTCTGTGGTTGGCGATTAGTTAACTCCATCATCTCCACACGAATACGATCATTGAAAGTTACTTCTCGTACCATCCCGAGCACACGGAATCGCTCGACGCGCTAAGGCATTCTTTGTAGATCACAATCGACAGTAGACTAAGAAGGCCAAGGTGGATCTGTTGAAGTTACCACATGAGCCGTAGTACAAACTTACTACACAAACCCTCACATCGAGTTACTTGGAGGCAACCAAGCGCAAGAAGGCTCCGTAGTTAGAGCGTGAATTTACTTGACCGGAAGGTTCGTGGTTCGAACCTGACCTCTGCACCTCGACTGCTCCTGTCTAGGCTTGGGCAACCTGACAGTATCCAAAGCCCTCGTGCTTCCTTCGAGTGGCATGGCAGCTGGGCACCGAAAGTGTGTTACAGCTGAACGATTTAGTTTGACCAACCGCAAGATAGCCAAGGACTCAGGTGGACCGAGTGGCTATAAGTTGCCGATGGAGAGCCTCGATTGGAAATCGTCGTTCCTCTGGGGTACGCAGCTTGACTCTGATATTGCCATTATGCAGGCCCGGTTATCACTTCGCTTTCCGTCAGCATTACGTCTGTCAAAGCAGAGCAGTTTCATCCATCAACTCCGACAATTTTCAGGAGCTGAAGAGTATCAAGCCGACCTGGTTAGAAAGCTACTGGATGCGCACCCTGATGCAGATGACGAAGATTGCTTGGAGGCTGAATGGGAGTGGGTTAAAGAAGCAATGCTCTCAGCTTTCAGAACTGTCTGTTCAAGCCATCTGACTCGACCAAATGAACACTGGATATCGTCAAAATCAGCGGATCTTATTGCGGCCAGAAAGGCCTCACTATGATGGCGCACGCAGATCCCTCAAACACCGCATAATCAGGAGCTTGAAGAATAACAGAGAACGCTGGTGGATTTCGAAGATCCAGAAGATGGAGAAGGCTTTCACCGCAGGCAATATCCGTGCCCTGTTTCAACTGATTCGATCAACTGGTCAAAAGAAGGCAAATGTCAGTGAAATAATACGTGCAGTAGACGGAACAGCAATTAACTTCTTCAATCGTCGTCTTGAGCGATGGGATGAACAGTTCAATGAACAGTTCAGCTGGTCTACAGAAATCGACCAGGTGGGCCTGAATGGAACATCGATACCAGCTCACCATCAACAACAGAAATCCAGTGTGGGATATCAATCCTTAAGCAAGACAATGTGGCTGACGCGGATGGTCTGTACCTAGTACTCTTCAAAGGTGACGAGGTCATGGTGAACAGTCTGAAATCTGAGAGGTCTGCAACAAAAACCGAATACCAGCCAAAATCGTGACATCAGGCTGGTATCCGTCGCATCCAAGGTGCTCTCTGGCATTATTTTGCATGGGTTGTTTCCCATTACCGGGGAAGACATATTCGTGAGAATCGAGCTGGGTTTCGCTCTGGTCGAGGGGGCATAGACCATATCTTTACCTTGAAACAAATTCTTGAACAGCGCCACTGCTTCAAACGTCCCACGTTGGTTGTTTTTCTTCATCTGAAGTATGCTTTTGACCCTATCGATCGTCAGAAACTTTGATGTCTGGCGATCGAAGGCGTCGCTTGCAAATCTGTATCCCTTGTGAGGACAGTGTGCGAAATCCTGTGGGCGCGTATGAGTATATGGCAAGCTTTCGCTTGAGTCCACCACATCCAGTGGTGAAAGACAAAGCTGCCCTCTCTCACCGTTCCTAGTCAACTTTTTTTATTGATGTACTGCTTGGAATTTCCCTCCGAAACCTCGGGAGTCGAAATGCTCCCGGGACGTTCCCTCACAGAAATTGAGTATGCCGATATTGTTCTCCTTAGTTTAGATCCTTCAAAAAATGCAAACCATTTTAAATGACCTAAATAATTCTGCAGCATGCACTTCATCACTGCAAAGTGTAAAGTTTTGCTACAAGACTGGGTGGGAACAAACCCAAAACTCACGCTTGCAGACGAGCTAATCGATGTCTTAGATAAAATTGTTTACCTAGACAGCTGTATAAGTTCCGGTGGACTGGCTGGAGATGAGATTACTTCTCGAACCTCCGACAACTATGGCGCCTACGTGTCGTGAGTTGCTGTCAAGGGCAGAGTTTGCCATGCGGGCGTGCGATCCATACTACTTTATGGATCAGAGATGTGACCTCTACGCCCAGAGGTCTGTTTTTGACCATCGGTGTCTCCGAAGCACTGGTCGGTTTTGATGGGAACATCGGATTAGTAATGCTGAGATACGCCAGATGGTTCTAGGAAGAAGGAACTCTCCTATTATAGGTGAATTACTCACGCTTCATAGGTTACACCACTTAGGACGTGTACTCTACATGCCAGAAGACTGTCTGCCCCACAGAGCTCTTTTCGCTCAGCCCTGTGCTGAGTGAAATCGACCAAGAGGTGGACATTGTCTGACCTGCCTACGAGATATGAAGAGACTAACCAGAAAACGGAATTGGGTCAACTGCCGCCTCGTTGGATGGGGACTCCGGAACTCATCTCACCTATGGTTAATGGCACTGGTAGAAATGACTCAATCGTGCAGTCATTCAAAGCTATCGCCTTCAACTCTCACTAAACATGCCATCGCCTCCAAGGCTCGGGTGTATGTCCCACACTCTTCTACTTTCCGGTAATCGAAACTGTAACAGCTGGAACCATTGTGCCCATGGTTCACGGCCTATAGCTGATAAAATCCGGCAGATGTTAAACTTGGTACGAAACTAGAATGCTCAAGTGAGATCACTGTGGAAGAGCGGACTATACTGCCATTGAGGGAAATGTTGGAAGCTCAGGTTGTATGGCTGGCCGGTATTCTGCTCGCTGAGCTTGGTAATTTGTTCGCAAATGCTTCGTCATCAGCTAAGATGACATCATCAGTGCGGAGTAGACCAGCGTTGCGGCATTGTGAGGACGTTGAGGAGTGCTGCTTCCGCGTTCATATACGCCTTGTGGGCTGGGCGATGGGGTGACATTTGGTTGTTTTGCCTTTCGGATGACTGAATCTGTAGGTTGGCTAGTTCGCCCCCTCTCTGATAAGTCGACGCTAATATGACAAGTGAAAATGAAGTCTGCGATCTCTAAGCCCTGGTTGCCACGTTTACCGACCGATTAGTTGGTTCATTTCGAGTTGTCCGACTAGGTTAACGATACATTGCTTGCAGTGGGTCGGTTTTTATTTTTCGGTGAGCGAACGTCAGGTGAAATGGATCGTGATATCTGATAGTTGCGCCCTCAATCCGTATGAACAATTTTCTTCTGCCTTGTCCAATATAGTATTTATCAGAGTCCATGCAGACGATTCGGTGCAGCACACTGTGCAATCCCGTCGGTCTTGAAACTAGTTGCTTCAAAGTGACGGTTTATGGGCCGCCAGGATTCCTTTAAGTTGTCATGACCTTGCCATTTCATATGGTAGGACGACCCATTTGTTTCCTTGATTGTGTTGCCGTTGTTGCTACCATAGACTGTCGTCTCAGATTAGTGATGAAATTTCGTGGTTAGTCATCGTTTTAAAGTAGTCTACATAGGTAGTTTCCTCCCTTACCTCGCTCTACTGGACAGGGTTAGGCTGCAGTTCTTCTCGTGTTTCGCTGTATGATTGCAGCGATAGTTTATTAGTTGGTCGATTTTTCGGTGAACGTAGGCTTGAAGGTTGCTGCCTGCGGTCCTGCAAGAATGGGATTTGATTGTTTTCTTCAAATCCGCCTGGGAATTTGATATCTTCACATGTGATGTTGAGCAATTCATCTCGTTCTGTATTCTTGTCCGTTTCACAATGACGAAAGGGTCTTCTGCATAGCGGATCCAGAATTTGGGGTTGATTGTTTGCAACAGGTGCTCCAGTTTCTGCATTAGTGTTTTGAGATGAATCTGGATATTGTTGAACCCATCGGAGTTCCTTTCAACTGTTGGTAAGTTGGTACGTCAAATTCGAAGCATACATCCATGCATAAGTCCGGAGTCCGCATATGCTCCCCGGTTTCAAAGGTCCTGTTGTATTCGGATGGTTTAGGAGTAATTCTATTACGATAACTCACCAAGGGTTGTGGTTGACTGACCTGAACACAGCAGTCATGCCAAACGGGAGCAAAATTTGATCGCCAACTATCTTGACACTCTGTAGTTTGCTGAGGAACTGTCCAGCTTTATATACGGCTACAAGGCGCTTTGGTCTAATTCAGAGATCTTTTGCCCGTTTGAAATTTGGAGTTCCTGGTAGTCGATGTGGAATTTCCTCCTTATGTATCTTCATTCGTCCTTAGAATCGTGCAATATTGCTATCATTTGCTACAATCTCCCATCGTTTTTGACCGGTTATTCCGTGTGCCGCCTGTAGTCTTCTGAGAGTTGCCTCGATACAACTGTTTTGCGGGTAATATAACTGATCAGCTGATCGGTGGGATGCAGATACTGCACTAGCTGTGACCGCGAGCAACCGAAGAGGTTAGTGTCACTGGATCACGAAACTAGCATGGCGAGTGCAAGCCCTCCACCACTATGAGGCCAGATGCCAGTCACTGAATGGGTGCATTCTGGTACCAGAGTGTCACTTTGACCCTTGGATGAATCTTTTCATAGATTGGTTTGTGTAAACAGCGACTGAAGTTGTGTTCAGTTCTAACTCAGTTGACTTGTTGGCTACATCGAGTGGTGCAGAGTGGAGACAACACCTCGACCAGAGAAAGCAACCCTATATCAAAATATAATGGTTTTCCAACAAAATTGCGCGGAAACATGGTTACAAATAAGGGACATAACTAAAAAGTCAACAGAAACACCGGGTTTTCGACTAATCCCATTTGTATCGAATACGTCACAGGTTCTGACGACTAGTTGAGAAGCCGAGTGTTATACAACGGCATCTGGCATAGGAAGAAAGACAGTAAAGAAGTATAAAACACAACATTGAAAAAAAACATACCTCGTGTGGTACGATAAAATAAACTAAAGGCCATATGAAATGTATTGATTTAGATGGGTGGTGTCGGAGAATCCGTAACGAGGCAATTAGAAAGCGAGTTTTCGGTTATGCAACGGGAATTTCCATTAAATAATGTGTCCAGCATCAGAAACTGCGTTGGTTGAGGCATGTGTTGCATACGTCTAACCATAGTTTGCCGAAGAGAATGCTGATTTCCGTGCCCAATTCAGAGTGGCGGAAGCAAAGAGGTGGCCAACCGTTGACCTGGAAGAAGGGTATGAGAGAAATCACGAAACGTTTGGGTGCTGTCGGTGCGACTCGCCTTCCAGGATGGGGACCGCGTGATCCTCGCTGCGCATGGTTGGAGACGCTGCATGATATGGCTGCTAACCGATGTCAGTGGCGATCTTGTTGTCAGTTTCTATCCAGATTGCCTGAATGAGTGTTTGGAGGTGTAGGCACCTCGGTGTGATTGTAGTAAGCTAGCACTAAGTCCTTTCCCCGTCCACCTTTATTCTTTTCTTCACAATAAGGCTTTCAAATAAATCATGGTTGTACGGCAGCGAAGCATCGGTGTTGAACACTAATGTCATGCTGTCGACGATGATGATGATGTAAATGTGTGGCTCACTTCAACAAGCATTCTGTGGGAAGTCGCCGGACACAGGCTCCGCTGTAAAACCAGTGGTACACGCGGTGTTTTCGATCACCACCAATTTGAAGCTTATGTTGAGTGGGTTGCTTTATACGTCAGATACACGTCGACCAGCTGTTCAGCAGTGGAATTGCCGGATAGCTGCTTGCGTTGTTTAATCCAGTCAAATGTCATTTATTTATCAAACTTCAGTTCAGCTAATCAATTTTGATGAAGTCCTGTGACGATTTTACAGACTCTAAGCTGAGACGGACAAGTCAACGTGCAGGTAGATAGATTATATATATATATATATATAGTGTACGCAGTAAAAACTTACGAGGCAGACGGGAGTGTACCATGCAGCATGGCATATGTGGGTGCTCACCTATAAGCTTACACTAAAGCGGTACGGTCCAATTACAACGTTGCTTTACACTGGCCCTCTAAATACAGACGTAGAGGGTAATCCAGTCTGTTGAATTTCGGAACTCGGCGCGCCCATAACTCGTTAGTCCTGAAGGCCGCGATTGATAAGCTATTCGCCGGTTGGTAAATTCGCAAGTTTGCGATTCATACATTGAAGGAAAAAACCTTAACACGGGGCTAACCTGAGCCTCCACCGACATGTCTACATTTTTGACTAAATTCCCTTAAAACGAAACCTTATCCCGGATAAAAGTGTAAGACCAGTTTAGCAATGAGTGAGATTATAGTAACTCAAGAAATGGGAGCTATACAAGGCACAAGGTTATGAGGGTTAACAAAAAACCGTCGCTTTATTTAATCATTTAACACCACAACCAGTTCTCCATCGACATCAACTTCTTCCAGAACGGTCGGATCGTTCATTAGTTCCGTAGGTCGGATCGAATCAGGAGCAGAATGGAGGACGTGCATGGAGTTGAGCAGTGGGCCCAGCAACTCAGCAACTCCGGGTTCGATCAAATGTGCGTGGAGCACGGCTAACAGAAGTCCTGGGGTGATAAATGCAGGTGGAGGGGGTAGGTTGTCCACCGTCAGATACACGTCGACCAGCTGTTCAGCAGTGGAATTGCCGGATAGCTGCTTGCGTTGTTTAATCCAGTCAAATGCCATTCGAAGTCTTAGATTACGTCGTATATCGGAAAGAAGGATGGCCAGTTCACGTGGAGTCACACAGTAAAGGAGCCGATCCAGTGGAAGATGCGCAGAGTTAGCGCTGCGTGGAGGCTGATCACCGGTTGAGACTTTTGTAGATTGTTGAATGGAATGATCGTGGCTATAGCATAGTTTGTACAGAACTAAGAGTAACTGCTTGGTAAGCCGGAATAGTGCGGACTGACAATCGACACGACGTTGTCCGTAATCCACGGCGAGCTGGGGTGAAAGAGGAAAAGAGTTTGACCAAGGAAAACAGCAAAAAAGTATGTACAATATATTCGCAATGCAGTACTCATAAGGTTGCTGAAAACTGGAGAGATCTGTGTTAAACTGTGAATTTCACATATATTTGTCTCCTCGAGAATGTGAACAGACCAACCGAAATTACCTAACCCGGAGCAGTAACCAACCAAAACGTATGAAATTGTGTGATACTGGTCTGTGGAATTACACCTTATCCTTAGGGCAGCTTACCACTCATACCGTAGTTGAGAAAATATTTCCGATTTTTCTTCAATATCCGTTTAGTACTCGCCGATTAATCTCTTCCGCTTAGCCCTAATTCCATGTGAGTGTTTGTCCGCCTCCTAGAAAGGATTTCACAAACAAGAGATTCATTTTTGTCTCACACTAAAAAAATCTCAGTTGAGCCACACATTCGATTGGGTATTGAATTACGGAATGGAATTGAGGGGAATTCAAGGACTACGCCTAAGGAGAGATCTGTGTTAAACTGTGAATTTCACATATATTTGTCTCCTCGAGAATGTGAACAGACCAACCGAAATTACCTAACCCGGAGCAGTAACCAACCAAAACGTATGAAATTGTGTGATACTGGTCTGTGGAATTACACCTTATTACAGCTTACCACTCATATCGTAGTTGAGAAAATATTTCCGATTTTTCTTCAATATCAGTTTAGTACTCGCCGATTAATCTCTTCCGCTTAGCCCTAATTCCATGTGAGTGTTTGTCCGCCTCCTATAAAGGACTTCACAAACAAGAGATTCATTTTTGTCTCACACTAAAAAACATCTCAGTTGAGCCACACATTCGATTGGGTATCGAATTACGAAATGGAATTGAGGGGAATTCAAGGACTACGCCTAACTGATGAACTGAAAAAGAGCAAACCTAGCAGTAGGCCGTCAAGATGGTTTCTTTTCACCCTAAAGGGAGCATCTTATCAACTAGAGATTACTTGAAACTTCCTTTTGGAACTATCCGGTAGTTCTTATAAGACGTCTAAATAGAAAGCTACAGATGGTTATGAGTGATGTTAAAATGTCTGAGGTGTTCACCTTCCATCATGAGACCCAAGGTGTTCCACACTCTCATCGAAACCCCTTAACATCAACAAATGTTGCTGGAAGATGGCATTTCTACAAATTCGAAGTGGTCTATATTCGCAGATCAAAGGAAAGTAACATTAGGTCATATAGGAACGGTCGTGGGATCATTTCGAGGATGAACAGACGATCTGAATCAATAAATTTTGTGCGCACATTGCTGATGTCCGTGATTTGATTGACAGCGCCCTACAACAGACCTGCAGCACATCCTCGAAGATTTGAGAATCGTCGATGCTCCAGCAATACGTCGCGCAGTCGACGATATCCAGTTACATGTCATCGCAAATGAACTATTGACTACCAGCTGCATGATTCGTCTCGAAGCTTTCGGAAAATGCTCAAATATTCGTTGAAAGACACTGGTCCGTTGTATCCAGGTGACTAAGACTAGTAAATGTGTCTGATGGGGTGACTAGTCATAAACTTGGATACAGTGTGCAATGTAATTTTACGTCGGTTACAGAGAACAATTGTGACTGAGCAGCTGGAACACGTTTGGATGTAGAACATAAGGTTGACGGAAACTCGGGGACTGCGCCTACCTGATGAGCCCCAAGAACGACGAAACCGGTGGTGGGCTGTCGAAGAGTTTTCATTAACCTTGTGAGTAGTTTCCCTTACGTTTGGATATTGTTTGTATGGTGGTGGTCCGCGAACAATCTCCTTTTCAAGCAGCAGAACTAATCCTATTAGAACACGTTTTTGAATCACTGCGGAGGGTAATGAATCTCTCCCGGTGATCACCGTCACTTCTGAGGAAGATACTTATTCATTCCGTTGACCCGGGGTATGCACATTTCCCTCTGTGCAAAACCATGTTTTACTGAACCTCGCTTATACACAATCCTCGAGGAACTACGGAGGTGCAGACACTGGTCACTCCACGTGCCTTTAAACGAACTGTACGTTAAGACCTGATCCACACGTCGAGTCGTGAAAAAAGGATAAACTTTCCACTGGATTCCAACTAACCAAATGGAAATAAACTGGAGTGTACATAGCAAAAAGTACAGTTACGATATGCAGTATATGCAGACAAGCAATTCAGATATTATCACGCCAAAAATTACCAGCCAACATTGGACATAATGGAGTTTCCATAGCAATGCCATCCATTTATCTGTAAGCAGTTCCTTAGAAATAAAAGCTGTTTGGTGCACAAAACACTACGAGTTCCCTAAAGTATTCAGCATCTTATGAGACAGTCATACGGTGGAAAAATCATGGAACTGTTTCTTTCAGTGGGGTATAACTGCACAAGTAATTAACATTAGTAAAAGATTGCTTTACTGAGCCTATTGATAAGCTGTCAGGTGTCTGACACAGCTCAAGGAAGCGTCCCAACCCACGAGGAAGGTGGGGTGAAACACTCCGACTAGCTACGCGTCAGACAACGAGCTAATGTACGCAGTAGAAATCAATTTCAGTGGTTGGTCGATTTTTTTGTGATCCCGCTACCCAGGCAACGCAGCTTGACGAATTCGGATCGATTCGAAATACACCCACGGTCTAAGTCCGGAAGTTTTGACCTTGTTAGAACTATGCAATACAATTAATGGATCCGACGCATATACTAAACCAGGTGAAGCCCGATTGCATCACAAACGAAGTAGGCGGTCGAGTTATCGAATCTTGTTACGACCATCTAAGGCTTCCAGGTCAGGACGAAACTCGCGATTGACTGCTCTTCCAGGGCCGATTCCTGCTACATTGCGGCACCTCCAAAAAAAGAAAACAAGATATTATGTGTTTTCCAGAACTTTAGGAAACTTAGAAGAGAATAACGGTAATCCAATGGCACCTCCGGATTAATTGCTTGTGCTTCGCCCTGTCAGGTTAGCCTGAACAAGATGCTGTGAAAGCAAATATATCCGGTAGAGTGGAACGAGATCGGAAAGAATCGGAAGCCGATTAAAAACGATGGCCCTACTATTTCACCCCCATTGCATAATATACAGTTGGTTACCGTATAGGTCAGAGATGCGCGTGACGAGCATTTGGGTTTAGCTGTCCGAGAGCCGAACTTGTGATGAAGAACGATCGAGAACCAACCGACCAATCGGCCAGCAGAGCTCGTGTATTCTAGACCAAAACATGCCTCAAGAAGTTGCCCGTCCACTAAGCCACTGAGTGAGCAAGCCACCGAGAAAACAGGCAAAGTTGGGATCTTTTAATCGTGAGATCTGTCCAAAGCGGGGTCAGTGTAACAAAATTCCGGCTGAAATACCCATGGACCTTGAGTGCACGTAGGTCATTGGCAAGCAACCTGAGTTAACCGTGAGGTGAGGACAATGGAAGTCAAATAAATCCTACGCGGAACAGTGCAGTGGGATGCCGAATAGCTCAGCCACACGAAATCTCCTGTCCTAATTAGAGCTCACTAGGCAGGTATGGAGATACCGATCATGTGATCCTATTGCTAACAGTTTCACGCTGTTTTCCTCCAGAGCACGTCCCCGCCGATCATTCTTCACAACTGATAATTTGGAACTGGGAATGTACAAAGCTGTTAAATACCTTAGTTAATACACCCCCTGAGCATATGCAACGAAATACGTGTCATTTCCTAATCTTTTATTGCTGTTTGTAGTAGCGAAACCTTCCACAGAAAGTCGTCATACGAGGGCGAGCTTTTCCAGCAAAACTTGAAGATGGAACAGGATAGTGCAGTTTCGCATGATACTCCGTATTTATTTCGCTACGTTTCACCAAGAACATACTATGGATTATAACAACAGGTAAAGTTAAAAATGGAAAATTACCGCGTCAGTTTGACACAGCAGAAAGCCAAAGCTAAAAACGATCACAGTCATCTGACTGAGAGCAAGCATCACACCAATCGAGTGACTTATTAGATATCATGTTCAGTAGGGCAAACGGTAAATTTCTGAAGTTTGCACAGGCCATTTCTACTCGCAAATGGGAGTCGGATCTAGGTAAACAGAGACGGTCTTTCGTTCCGTAAACTTTTAAGTGACAAGGTAGTTCTCCTCCATGTAAATTCACTTGTTGCTGCATCTTGCAGTACATACCTGATGAGACACAGTGAAATAAATCCGGAATATCATGCAAAACAGCGCTGCTATGCTCCGTCTTCGATGGGTAGTCATGCTAGGCGCTCTATCTCTCCAAACGATTCCAGCGCGCATGGAGTCCAGAATACTGCACTATCACAGGACCAATCTCCGTGACTCGGAGGAATTAAGTAAGGCATGTGGAAAAGAGAGAAACAGTGAAACAAACACTAGACAGTCAACTACTTTAGTTTACTCCAGCTATGGAGTGATGGATAGGAGAAGTGACAAGGTGCAACGAAGGATAACCGAACGAACTTGGTCAGGACTTGTACGCTGGAGTCCATGCAATGAACAGTTCACTTGTGACGGTGTAGACTAGGCGCGAATCCTCGAAACGAAAGCAGCCTACTCTAGGCAACGGCTAAGCTGAACACAGTCGGGGGCGGAAACCAGCACCGACGAGAGGAAACAAAATGTTGTTGGGAGAAACGTACCCGTCTCGCTTGAGCCAAGCAAACTTCAGGCGACCATTTGATTGGGAAGATTCCCTGAGCATACATGCCTTTGTTTTCAGAAAAATAGGCTAATGCATCTGAAAGGGAGATTTTTGGCGCCAAAGGGCCAGCCCAGATGGCCTCGAGCCCCATCAACAAGCCGAGAAGCACTTTGGGGGAGGGGAATAGTGATTCTTGCTTGTCGATCATTGTCAAGAAGGGGTCTAATAAAATGAAGAAATTCAATGAAATCGGTGCTGAGTGTTAGGTTAGGAACACAGGAACAATAAAACTGCAGTTAAAAGAGTATGGTAAGTCATCAAACCGGTTACAGATGGTATAAATCGCTGGTCAGTGAAATGAGAGATATTTAGTTGTTTCCACAATCAAGTTTGTATGTTTGTAAACAACTTACTCGTGCAAACAGGGTTCAGGTTTTCAGCATGAATGAGCCCAGTATGCCTTGGATCGTCTAAACACCAGGCGATTCATTAGGTCAGGTTAACAGCATGAAACTGGAAAGTGACTCGCTAGTTTAGAGTTACGGAAAGGTATGGCGTCCGACGTTCTTCGTGTTTCCCATGGTCTCGCAGAAACACTGCAGCTAAAACCTGCTGGTGTTGTTTCCTTTCTAGGCATAAGCACTTTATATAATCGATTTGCCGTTGACTACTTGACAGCGTTTACGCAACTGATTACGAAGAGGCCGCAAATTCCCGTGGGCTATGTGGTCAAGATAATGCAAAAGTTCAGCACACTCTGTTACACTGCATAAGATTCGTCTAAACGGAGGCGGAATATGAGTAGGACTAGCGGTCACCTACTACCTAGAGCGACCGATTTTGGTGCTCTCCATAAGTGGCTGCCGTTGAAAAGGGTTAAATCATTAAATTATATCCACTTTTGTCGTCCTTAATTGAGCACGGCTTGAGGGAGCTCCGTGGTTAAGGCGCGAACTTACTGACGGGTATTTCGAACCAAACCTCTGCATCTCGACTGCTCATGTCTAGGCTTATGCAACCTGGCAATATCTCAGCCCTCGTGCTTCCTTCGGATGGCACGTCAGCTAGGCACGGAAAAGGCGTTACAGCTGAACAACTATTATTAGGTTGTTACAGTTAGGCAACTCACGGGTGGATCGTTCACAATAACCAAGACGATAGGAACTTGCAGTAGCTAATTCAGCCCATTATGTTGATGCATTAGCCGAAGGTTTCTCAATCGGCGGAGAGGGGTATCTCTGCTGAGGGAGGTTTCGAAATTTCAATGGATGAACGGAAGATGCCAGACGCACTCCTGAAAGAGTGGATCGGAACCGGGTTTCCCTGTGAATTCCGAACTGCAATAAACTAGTAACTTATGATATGCACCTTACAGTACCGTCTTCTATATAAAAGTCTCTCTCAGGCAGTCGTGTACAGCATCTTACTGGTCCATAAACTGAAAATCTGTTAACCGGGGAGTCTGCGGTTCGAATGCACACCTGGCTTCTTGACTGTCTGGGTCTGATAAACTAGCAGCCGTCAATCCTTGTCATTTCCACGGGTCGCATGTCAACCATTTGGAAAAGGGTTCTACGGCACTCTAATTCGGCTTCGTTTGGAAGAGCGAGCAACTTGTCCAGGCCACAGTCATATGTCGTCTTGTTCAAAGAAGCCAAACAAAACAAACTTTAGAGCGGTCCAATCGGACCAGCAACTTACCATCACAAGTGGTAGTCGGGAGATCATTGCCTGACCGAATAGTTTCATGCTTTTGAACATGCTCCTCGGTATGTAACACATGGAAAAGTGAATTCTCAAGCAACCGTGTTGCTGCACGTGTTCTGGTGGCCAAGTTGTCTGGTCCATATTGTCCGATTGCATGTGACTTCACCTCCGGGCAAAAGCAGTGCAACAATCCGATGACACGCTCCAAACCGATTCCACTCGGTGCCAAAACAAGAGCCAACGGATTGGGTAAGTGAGCAATCGTTGTCTGTGGTAAATAGGCGCCATGAGGTAGCAGCAAGTTTTGTAAACCGTTGCCCACTAAATGAGAAAAGTGTCGAACAGTCCCAGCCGAATGTTCTTTAGTCTTTGAGGTACAACTAACCATCTTGGTATTTAACTCTCCACTCAATCGATCAATCAGACGTAGCCAATGGAGATGGACTGGATGCCAAACTATAATAAAGGAGGGTAAAAGGGTACGGGTTCGGATCAAGAGACAACGAGTGTTCACTTAACGACTGGTTCCGATTCACTTGGAAGAGAATAGGAGTTTGAATGTTGAGGAAAAGGTGAACAGTAACAAAACAGCCTTAATGAAAGAGGATGTTTCTCAAAGTAAATTGCTGGTTCATTCATCATTTTCGCAATAGCCCTGCTGCCTATTGATTTTTGGTCCGTCAGAAGATAGACCCATAGGTTCGAAGAAAATGACTCATACAAACTAAAAGATGAAAAGCATGACATGATTACAAAACGACCGGGCGTTACCATTACATTAAGAGATGTTAGAAGAACTTGCTCCTAACATTTTGTCTCGAAACGAGGACAACCTCCTCAACGGTTTTCTAAAACAGTAACAGACTCGTTGATGCGGGGCACTACGGCATTGTCCGACCCCGAGCAAACTAATAAGTCAACTCCGTTACGCAGCAATAAATTCAAACAAAACTGTTCTTAAGCGATGGCTTTTCGATCAATTGCCAGTTTTGTTCAAGCGACTAAAGGAGTGGATTTTTGTTCAGATGGAAAGAAGAGGGACGCCCAATGCTGTTGTGAGATAAGAACAAGGTGCCGCTGATCTCGGAAGGTTCCGCTGACTGGTGCAAACTTGAAATGCCAAAATAGAGCCGGAGAAAAGAACCTAGGAAAATGGATTCGTGTTCTGAAAAAGGAATATCTCATTACTAGACGGGACAAGCTACTCATAAGGTTGCTGAAAAATCCTCGACAACCCACGACCGGCTTCGCTCTCTTTGAGGTTCATCAGGTAGACACAGTCCCCGAGTTCTCGTTAACCTGAGCCAAAATTGGACGCAATCCATTTGCACACCAGTTTGGTCTTGACGAGAGATTCAGCTGGATTCAACTGTGCCTGCTTTCAAAACCAAATTAGCGTGCAAATGAGTGTACTCCGTGAAAATTCCATTACTTTTAGGTAAGTACACTGCAGCCAAAGAGCGATTTCGTATCAACAATATCCACCAATATCCATGGTGCGTTGGCCCAACCACCAACCCATCGCTACGCTCCACCACGCTCCCTACCAACGCACTGATGATGTCACCTCGATTGGTGATGAAACGTTTGCAATCAAATTACCCAGCTCAGCGAACAAACCAACGACCATCTATACTACCTGAGCTACCGACATTCTCCTCTATAGTAAACCAATATCCATCTTTCAAATTGACAAGTGAATACTAAAGGCCCGCTGATCCACTTGTTCAAAAGGGAAAGTAGACACACAGTACGGTTGTGAGTGGTTGCAGGACTTTAGGAATTTGTATTCCTGCCATTCTCACTTGATTATTCTATCGTGCAAATCTATTATGTTATTGATCGTTCACAAGAGCGGATACACTGTGCTCGACTTTTGTTTCTATTGGAGCTTGCAGGTCGACCCCCCCCCCCAACCACTGTCCTGGGGCGAATTAGACGTTGCTCTCTTAAGTGTGAGCTTTAAATTCTCGGTAATCTAGTTTGCAATAATATGAATGGATAAACTGGGATATTTTCAAGAAACGACCAGTCAAATGCAAGGTACAGTGAACAGACAGTATTATCACCTGTGTTTTGCGCGGAGCCATTGAAATTAGTCCCGGGAGGACGCTTGAAGTCTTCCGTTTGATCTGCAGTTCGCACTCGCCTTCGCAGTTGGCCTCTAGCTAGGCTGTCGCTGACCGAGCCGGCATGCAGAGCACCATCCGGTGGAGGGTTGGTCAGAAGCAAACTACTGGTGTTGGAATCATCACCATCTGCCGAAAAGCATGCACCTCGTCTAGTTGAATCTAAAACTATATCTGGCAAACAATTGGGAGTAACCAGTGTGCGCCAGTCAAACGAACGAACAGAGGCGGAGCTCCGCGTCGGGGAGACAAATGCAGTCAAATCACCAGATTTGGTTCCACATACCTGTCAAGAATAAATGACAGAAGTGGTGGATGAACACAGACTGCTGAATAGAAATTAGGACAAACAACAACAATCAAGGAAATAAGCGAAGGGTGCATGTTCGTCATTGTTCAAACGATGAAAAATGCTATCTTTGTATCCTACTCCCACTGCTGCCAGTAGTATGTAACAAACGGACAAGCAGGGCAGCTCTATGCCCCGTAGCCAGCCAGTGCTCTTAGTCAAAATATTTAGAAATTAGTTTGTTTCGACTGAAGGGGCTAGAAGAATTTTCCTCTATTCATTTGGTCAAATCCGATAAAAGAGTCGTTAGTGGAAAGTGCGTTGCGTTTGAGACCTCCGCGGTATAGGAGCGCCCACTGAGAGACGAGAGCACGTTTGGTCTAGTCTTTGACATGTTGTTGCATTTTGGGACGCCAAGTGTCTTCGTATCAGGGGGAACGTTGTGAGGGATGAAAGGGACCGATAGTTTTATTACTCGAATATTAAGATTCGGTACAGTAACCAAGCTAAAAGACTACATTATGAAAGGAGGTATTTGATCTCTACTAGAAAGGAGAGGAACAGGCACTAGATAGTGATTTACGATGCTTCGGCTTCTACAAAGGTTTGCCATTCCTCGGAGGGGTATCAGTTGACCGGATTAGTGTAGAAGTGGTCACAGTCTTTGACAAAAGTTACATTTTACGTATGATTTGCAGAGGGGTTTATCACACATCCACCTAGTCAACTGCGCACTGATGATGTCCCCTCGTATGGCGACGAAACGTTTGCAAGTCAATTGGCAAGCTCGGCGAACAGACCAACAGCCACCAGATCAACAACCAATCTATCACACGTGATTTGCGGACAGTATAACACAGCTACAAAGCTAAAGGGGCTCGACATGACACAAATGAGCTTCGGCCTCTGTTAGTTGTACATCACTCTCTTGTTTTTGTGACTTGGTAAATTCCAAGTTAATTCAGTCGTATCGGCGAGGTGGCCGTAATGTGAAAGGCTATACGGTTTCACACTTCTGTGTGATGTGCGCAGTTGCATAAGGTCGCCATAAGCAGCGCCAATGAACAGGGTACAATAAACCACGCGCATACGGAACTGTGAAGATGCGATTTCTTGCGCGCCATTTGTTCGCATACACTTGAATTGTGATCACGACTGAAAGCCTTAGTGTATTACAGCTGGGTGTTCCAAAGCTTTAGAACACCATATGTCTACAAAAAAGGATGGGATCCAAGTGATATCAAACTAATGAGTCGAGGTACACAGGCAGGACAGGTACAACAGGTCTGCACATCCGTGCGCTTGTGACTGGATACAGTTAAGGCCAGAGACCAGTGGCGTAAAAAGCATGCTTGTATACAAAATCAGGGAAAACGGCCTAAAGAAAAACCACCCACTTCGGCGAAGGAGTCGGCTGTGGTGGAAAATCGGAGCGCGGTGGAACGTAGTAGAGGATAACGACCGGCTAAATCTGTCACCACGTCTTGCAAGCGTTGGAACAGTTGTATCGATTTCGCAAGTTCAGCTGGCGTGGAGACGTAGATTGCAGATTGCTTGAGCAGAGTCCGTGCCAACTGAACTGTCAGTCTTCCGACAGAAATGCACTGTGAAACAGACAATGTCAGTCCAGGTTGTGGACACGGATGACGTGGAGATGGTCTTTGGCCAATCACTAAAGCAGTTGCCTCTTCAAAGAGAGTCAACAGTAAGTGAATCGCCTACAGAAAGAATAAGAGAAAGAAATCAGGCAACGGATGAATCTGGGAGCGTAGTTAGCATGATAACTCACTGGCTGGATATCGGGGAGTGAATAAGGTGAGGGAGAATACCCATCATCATCATCAAAGACAGCAACATCAGTGTTGACACTGATGCATCACTGCCGTATACCCAGTAGAATTCCCAAGTGATACAGGATGCCATCTAACGAAAATTAGTCAGCGACACCCTGAGTGATGTAGTTTAAAGTCACCAGCGTCCTAAGATAAAGTAACACCAGAACTATACCATCGCTAGATATGACGTTATTATTTACGAACGATCTCTGGTAAAAATGTGCTTCTGCGGGTAAAATCTGGATTTGAGGAGGTGATAGCTTCGTCAGTCGAATATTTGCTACTTGGTAAATGATCCAAAATACTGTGTACAACTTGCGTGTCGATTAGGTGGGTTAAGACATAAGACTAGCTTCATCTCTGCCTCTCGAGGTAAGCAAATTCGCAAAGCATTCTCTCTAGTCCATTTATACAGTTGTTGGGCCGTACGACCTAGATGACATCATGTGCCATAAAACAGATCTCTATTTCGAAAACTTAGAGAAATCAAGTTTGGACACATTGAATGCTGACTACAGCTGCGGCGACGCTGCTGGTTAAAATATCATCTGTTAAATTCCCTTATCGGGGAATTCGGCGAAACAGGTTTGAACGTCCTGAGCATGGTCCCTCATATGCTTGTTCTCCGAGGATGATGGACTGATGCATCTTTTGCTGACTCGTGAGAGTGTGAAAAAAAGCTCATTGTCAGCCCCCTTCAGAACATTGTTCAGTTGTAGCACCCTCTCCGTGCCTAGCTGCCATGCCACCAGAACGGAGCACGGGGGCTGGGATACTGCAAAGTTATCCAGGAGCAGTCGAGATGCAGAGGTCGAGTTTGAACCACGGATCTTCTCCTCGGTAAGGTGGAACCTTAACCACCGAGCTATCTCGAGCTCACTGGGTTATCTCAAGTTTTCGAGTTATCTCCTCGGAAAATAACGTGATAGGATTCCACAGGGCTCAGACAACCAAAGTGGGTATTTATACCAACCCCAATAATAATAACGACAAGACTCGTTTCTCCACCTGTCAGTTGTTTAACGCATCTTGGAAGTTGTATTAGTTCCGACTGTAGTGTGACAGATGAGGTCGATGGACGCATCTTCAATGCCCGGGTCGCATTTGCTAAGTTGAGAAATCTATGGCGTCAGAGCGGTATATCCCTTAATTTCAGGAGACATGGACATCAGGTTACAGTATATGGGTCGTTTTGTTGTATGGTTGTGAGGCTTCCAGCAGCGGAGCTATGGCATCCTCAGATATTCTACAATCGTTGTCTAAGGACTATAGCTCATGTGCGCCTGTGTGGACGAGTCAGTAACTAGGCAGCTAGAAAACTAGTGTTCGGTTGTGCAACGGGGACTTCCATTGGAGAATGTGTCCAGCAGCAGAAGCTGCGCTGGTTAGGCAATGTATTGCGCATGTCGAACCATCGTTCACCCAATTCAAAGTGGCTGAAGCAGACAGGTTGGGAATCTTTGACGTGACAGAGAGGTATGGAGATTCGGAAAAGTATTGCCGCTGTCGGTGCAGGGTGGAAACCACCAGGTTGGAGACGTTGTAATATACGGCTGCTAATCGATTTCAATGTCAGTTTCTATCCAGACTGTCTGAATGAGGTGTAGGCATCTCGGAATGATTGTGGTCCCTTACCCATCCACTTTTATTCTGTTCTTCAAATAAAATTACGGTTGTACGGTGGCGAAGGATCAGCGTTGAACACTGACGTTATGCTACTAATGATGACCAATCAGTCCAAAAAACCTCCATAGAAAGTGTCCTTCTCAACGTCAGAACCGCAGGCAGTTGGCGCATCGGTTTTTATGTTGCGCGGCACTGCGCTTGGTTGAGATGGCTGAAATAGGACTTTTCATTGTTATAACAAAGTACGCTCAGCCCTGAGGCCGGGCGTAGCTCCCACGCCACGACACCATGAGCCATTGCTTCAGGACCACCAAACATATGGAGGGTAAAATGTGAAAAAGTTCAGCTCGATCTGGATGCTTTATGGCGCATGGCCAAATACGAGCCTTGTACATGTGTTTCACGCATACAGCATGTGTCAACTTTCAGATAGTACAAGGTCCGAGTGATCACTGTTTGTTTGGCAATTTGTACGGACGTCGAAAGCTTCTATGTAGAAGCGAACTCATGAATTTATTAGGGCTGATGTTGAAAATCGATGGGTAAAGCACATCGATCCCGTAGCTGGCAATATAACAATCCGGCAACACCTGCTTGTAGGATAGAGAGAAATCCAAAAGGGACATTGGTTATCAAAGAGCTATGAGGGCGGACGATACTTCCCAGTTGCCCAGACAGAGGAAGAAGACTGGTTCAGATGTCTCCCACTTGAAGAAACACCCACACAAAAAAGGGATGAAGAAATGTTTTGTTTGGGGGCTTTCTTCTTGCCTGAAACAAAAGTGTGACCTACGAGGCAATAAGTAGTACAGTTGGATGGGGGAACCTGTCTGAATTCGAGGATTCAACAGATTCTTGGGAGCTAGCCTGAGGCTACTGCGCATCTGGGGCCAAATTTGCCTCAGCCTCAATAGTTATCCGACAATATTCAGCAACTCGCCGGCGATCGTGATCAACCATTGAGCAATCTGAGTAAGCAGTTTTCAAGGTCGACCTTTTCTAGCCCGTCCTTTTTCAAGAAAGGATAGAACCGCCTCTTTAAAAAATGTGGACATGTTAGCCACCTGGAGGAAACACTACTCCCTTCACACATATTGGTTTTAACCACAGACCGCCATGTAGTGTGACCTACTTGTAGGCCGCTCTTAGCCACAATGTCCCCTTTGGCCTTGCTGGCATAGTTATCCTGTGCGAAACAAAGTTCCAACCAGTGCAACTAGCGAGAACAACTGCAGCAGTTAAGCCCGACCGCTACGTCAAGATGGCAGCTTATGGTCAGGACTATTAATATTAGTTGATTTTTACTAACTAAATAACGATAGTTGAGTACAGGAGTACAGGTGGCGCACTCCGGAGTGGACTTTGTCAAAGAAACACAAAAAACTAATCGGGAAACGAAAACGTCGGTTGTGTTGTAAAACGATCAACACAGAAATAACACAGGATGGTATGTACATTTATTACGATTAAACGGATAACAGGACCAAAATTCTGACGTGTGGTAGACGGTTTGAAAGTCTGTTCCATACGGGTCTTATACTCGCATTATATTCCCGTACTCTAGGCCTAGATCAGTTGCCACTTGCGTTTTTAACTGACCACTTGGAAATTTCATGGGACACTTAGCAAGGATTTGTGAACTGAGAAACATCAGGCGTTCAGCAGCTACACACACACGAGAACCAAGGTGAAGTGAATGTATATATATATATATATATATATATATATATATAAAAGCAAGCCGCATTGAAGAATATCGCCTCAGATCGCCGCATGGTCTGGTCTGCGCCAAAAAGAACCAACTTCAAGAACAAGTCTGTAGAAGGCGATTTGAGATCCGCATACCGTACAAACAATGAGTTAAAATCCAAAAACAACCATTACGACCAACCGTTTTATCATCTGTGGCACACATCAGCTTGAGCATCGACACCAATTGACTTGCAAGTGCCGTTAACAAACTTGGGGTTGTGAAGCGATTAGAGGTCAGAACCTTCTCACGTTGAACCAGCCACAACAAGCTCCGTAAGGTTGTGCAGCACGTGGGACTTTCCACAACCGAGGTCCATACTCGCGGCAATAACTGGTCAACTAGCAACGAATGCGTGTGCGAAGCTGATAACGACACTGTCAGCCCAATCAAGGGCGGCATAGACACACACACACACACAAGAAGTCGAGCATTCCGACCCGCCTCATATTCCTCCAGTAAAGGGAAGAATAGAAAAGCTGGACCGATGGATGCATCCTGTTCTGGACGACCGATATGGGAAGCCGAACAGAGGTGAACTGAAATCAAAATACACTCCGCAGAATCAAAATCGAGGCAGATGTGCATCAAACAACCGCTCAGTTAGCAGTAAATATTAACCGTAGCTCAACAGATTGCTATTTACGGTCTCTTGGGGGTATCGATTATTTTTACCGGAGCATTTTAGGATCCCGTGTAACAAAAGACAACAGCTCCCACACACACACACACACACACACACACACACACATGAAGTCTGCAACGGTCAACAGAATAACAGTTCTGGATTAAACTCTAATTAACAATCATTTATCTGTTTATTGGTTCAGGTGTGACGCGATCACTAAGAACTAAATTTGTCACATGGCTTTGGTGAAGATCTACAATCGTGTGAAATTACTATAGAAGTCCCACTTGGAAAACATTCTGGTTATCACAAATTTGTTACGCGTGGCGACAACGAAGGGATGCTGGGGTTTCGAAATTTTGTTGAAATCTAACTACTTATATCAATTAAAGTAGCCCGTAGCACCGACACTGGCGGACTGTTTCGAATGCCCTGAGCACTTTCACCGACGGTTTGTACGGATGGGGAAATAAGCATACAGCTACGTTAGAAAACGGAGCATTATTTGAGAGATATTAGCCCCAAAACTTCTTTGAGTTTTCGGAATCCATATTGTTATTTATTGACAGGTTCGACTAAACCTGTTGCCGTGATGTCACAGGGTTACCAGACGGTAGTCGATTCAGGCACAGGCCAAACTCAACCAAATGATTGGCTGATCCTAGTCACGTGATCCATGTGCGAACATACGACTGCTCCATACGAGGCCTAGCGGCTGAGCAGAGGTTTGCACCAATGGGTACCGTGGTTTTGTGGACCAGTGGGTTAAGCTCTGGCGTAGAGGCAGCGTGTTGGCGGTTTAAACCCGGGGACGTCACCCGGTTTCTTTTCGACTTTCTCCGTTAGCACCTTCCTACACAGGACACTACCGCTTTTTCTGACAGTCATATACAGCAGAAAAACATGATTAACTAAGATGAAAGCAACTTAAAGTTTCGAGCGCGGAAAGTCTTGGATATGTAGTCAAGTTTGAAGCGAGATTTCCTAAAACATAAATGTCGACTTTCTGCCAAATTTTATTGAGGGAGGTCGTGTGACTGATCACAGAAAGGTTGTGTGAAGAGAGGCCGATAGAAGACTTTTCAAGGCAGGTGAATACGTTTTATAACGCTAGGTTTACGTATTTACCTTATAACGTCAACTTGTACAAATCTCACGCGGAGAAACGCGGATCTCCTGGAAGAAATTCTCCAAATTGTTCCAGACTATTTTATCGTTAGCTTTGACAATCCGTCTTTCCTTAATTTATGCGTCTTAAGCATCTAACCCATTTTTTCTTGGCTTGTGCACAAATGCAATTTGAATGTGTGCGCTTCCTGGCTTGTGCACAACTAACCAATCAGAATGCTGGCTTGTGCATGAATCGCATGCCTTACAAGACTGACCGATTTGCAATGATCCGTTTGGATGTCTTGCAGTCCGATTGCATCACCTACTTCCCTTTCAGCGCGAATCACCAGAGTTATCACGGGTTGTGGGACCCGTGGACATAGTACGTGAACTAAGCCCTCAATTATCCCTCTATCACTGTGATAGCATTGGTACCGGTCCCCCGACAAGATAAACACGCTGTAATAGCTTCGAATGATCCGTTAGTGGCGTGATCGAACGAAGGCGACTTGCTGAAACACTGGGGCTGACTTTTATGACCAATGAAGCATTATAAGGCACTCAGTTGCAAACTAATTTGGTCTTAATTGTGATTTCGACCTGTAAGTGAAACGAACCTACACCGAAAAGCCGAGAAGCGCTGTACAGCTGCTTCATCCGCAGTTCGAATCTTACGAAATTAAGTCAGGGAGTTCCGAATCCAGGATCTCCCGGCTAGTAGTTTGAACACCTCATAGCAGACTCAACTAAATCCCAATTGAATCGCTGGTTTATGATACTAATCAGTGAAATGTTGCTACGGTGAATACTCAGGCTGGCCAACATGTTGGATAGCCGGTGACTATTTGATTTGGATTCAATTACTGTTCTTGTCTACGTGTTGGTTCACTCGGTGCATGTAAAACCTTAAGTGACAATGACATGTACCAGAGTCAATTAATATTACAGTGATCAGACAGACTCCGTACAGCGTGTGGGACTGATGTCATCAAACGTGGATAGATACAAGAAAACGTGCTTAAGACTGGCAGTAAGACAGCCTCTGTCCTGGGCCACGGATTAGCGAAACCGTCATTACTGAACAAATCAAACTCATTCAAAGAAAATTCTCTCAACCGACTAACCAACAGGTTAGTGATCACAGCTCATAATGTTTCTCGTTCCGGAGAAGAATTTAGCACTTTTAGGGCCTCAGCTGTTGCGAATTGAGAAACTTTTTTCTAACCGTTATGAGCGACCAGTTCGCGAATGAAAAAAAGTTTTCTTGTAGCGGATTTTATTTTGTTCGGAGCTTTCTTATAGACTGCCACTGCTACTGCTATCCAGATTCAGCTTGTTGTGTGGTGTGTGTACCTCCCATATCCGCGCTACAGTCATTACAAAATAACACACGTCAAAATATTTCACAGTACGATGAACGAATATCACATATGAGGTGATAGAAACTTGGAGACAAAGCTTTAAAACTCACACAAAGCACGAACAACCAAATTGACTTCAACGGTAAGTTCCAGTGCGACCAACAGTTGACAGACACAAACAAGGACAGAAGGTGGTGTGTTCGGATTGGTCAAGTAATTGAACAGGTTGGAACCACGACAAGCAGTCAAATCGTTCGTGAGTGCTGACTGAGGATAGGGCACTGTCGCGGTCGCCAGACGTTGACCGGCACGAAGCAGTCCTTCACAACCCCCACGATTCAATGTGTCAACCGATTCAGCACGGCTGATAGAAAGAAAGAAATGCCGGATTGGAGTCACATCCATCTTGGAAAAATAGGACACGGTGATGATAAAGAGTTCTGTTAGTTTGGCCTCGTCGGAGAAGAAAGTTTTGTGACTCCATTTGTCACGGTTCATCATTCACAGAGAGGAGAGGTATGGAAGGTCACATATTTGACACGATAGTTTCGAGCAGTTCAACGAGTAAGCTGTTGGCGAAAGAGTATGTGTTTTTAATAGCTCCGCCTTGAAGTCGATTACCCTGATGCAGAGGCATGGTTGACTGTGTCAAGTGCCTATCAGTGTTTCAGACCCCCTGTGTGGCTAGTTTCGGATGGTTTATTCTGTGTTAGCAGCTGCCAGGGGACTCTTGTTTGTTGGAAACAGGACCATCGGCTTTTCACTCACGCACGCAATTGCGGGAAAAGAGCTCCGCCGGGTGAGAAAAAGTATGACCAGAGTGCACTTGATTCAGAGCTGTTACATCTGACACCACTAATTTCTTGAACCGCTATTCTCACCATATTCTCATGAAAATTCGGAGTCATCGAGAAAGTATTAATGTCCAAAGGGTCCAAAGGAGAGAATGCTGCATCTTGGTAGTCTTTGTCTTACAGACAGGCTGATACCATGCCGGGAACGGCTAACCACACAGGCATTTCAACGACCTAGCTGACTAACTAGAAACTACAATCAGTCATTTCAACCGTCGCGGTTCTCATCAGTGACCTTGTCAAGGATGCGGTCTTCAACTCCTATTTACAATCTCTTCCAGTCGTTTCAATTCTTTTATAGTCACTGGATCGCGCAGATATACGTCGGTGGAAGAAAGGGTGAGTATACATATCAATAGACATTCACGATAGAAACAGGTAGGGGACTCACGCATAGACCATACAGAGTAGGGATGTGCACGCCACTTTGAGAAGCTGTGTGCAGGTGTCTGAGAGCCACTCAACAGCGACGGTTTTTGGTTCAACAGTCTCTTTGTCTTGACCATCCGGTTTGACGCAGCGGATCATCGAAGCATCCAAAAGAAAAGTAAGTAGTCTATCACAGCCAGAACCGTCTGCAAAGCGATGGACATGAAAAACAGGCGGAGAATAAAGACGAAGAAAAGAAGAGCCATTGTCAACCATTGTCATTCTAGTCCAGATTGGTTTATGCTTACCAGGAGCTGTTAAAATCACCTCAGTAGTCATCTGCAGAAGTTGTTGTTTCTCCGAAGAAGAAGTGTACAAGCTATTGAACAACTGATAAAGTTGAACAGCATCCAATTTAACCAACTCATCAATCACCACAAAAATGGTGGAAGACCTAATACACTTGGCTAAATTTAGCAGCCATACGAGCGAGGCCGGTTGTCGGGGTGGTCCTGACTTGGTATCTGATCCCATGTTGTTCTGCTTTTCTGTGGATTGACCACGAGAGTGGATTGGGGATAGACTAACTGAAGTGTGCGTGCTTTGCAAACGCCATGGGGGGAACTGCGACGTTTGGCTTGGAAGAGAAGCCGGTCCAGGTAGAGTAGATCCAGGTGGGACCATTGGTGGTGGGGGGTTCGCAAAAGGAAACGGGACAGCAGCTGGTCGCAACGGATGATGAGCATGACGCGGACCTGATTGAACATGGGTTGTAAGCAAAACAGAGAAAGTAAGATTGTCAGTGAGCTGGAACGATGTTCCTACAGACGGTCACAATGTGTAGATACAGCTCGTGTAGATGGTTAACGATTGCTTATGCATCCCTGACAAGGTATGAAGAAACAGCCGTCCTATCAATGGAGACCAATACATGAACACCGATCATTGAAAAGAGTAGTTCATCAGTGGATCACTCCAAGTACGATTAAAATACCCGGCCCTCACAGTTGTTTCACCTACACCCGCCTACATTGATCATGGCATATCCTACGTGTGCGACTCATCACTCACCTAGTTAAGTACTCTTTTTGCAGATGACGTCGAACAGATAACCTTTGCCTTAGAATGCCCTGCTAACTTGGAATACAAGTATGAGGATGATCCCTGCTTAAGTGATTGTGGGTTTGCTCCTAACACTGCATGAATAAACGTTCAAAATACAGGACGGAAACCATCACACGCTACAATTTGATGTACACAATTGCAATAGAGACCAGCAGTCATGATCATCGACAGTCGGAGACAGGTCGATCAATCAGGCACGACCCAGTGGCGAAAAGGTGTGTGAGTTGAACCCACCACTGACGTTTCGATTGGCTGTATCCATACCTGGGCAACTTGTTGGTAGTTCCGCCCTCGTATTTCTTTGGGGTACTCGGCATTACGCCAGACCCGAACGATTTGATTACGGTCGACTAGTGACCGATGCTCAACCCCACTCATTTGACGTGATTGGTGCAGTACGGCTTGGGGGCGAAGAAATTCTAATCATAGGGATCAAGGTGTTATGTGGTTACTTGCTGGTTCGGTTGGTCGAACGGACGAAATCATGGATTTCTATTTGATGACCCTCCTTCGATCTCGATTAGCATAATCACATTGGCAGTCAATCCACGTCCTGATTACCCGTATGCATAGTATTACAAAGGTATTGATGTAAAAGATGCTTTTTCGGTCCCCTTTTGCTCTCACATGGGCACATCTGCAAAGGGAGCGAAGCCAATTTTAGGCAGTTGTAGCTTGATTTCCCAAACTTGATTTCCACAACCACCAGTTAGTAATAAAAAGAAATCAGACAACACTTGTTTTTTGGAGTTACGGCTAACGAGTAACAAGGCGATAGTGGACATCAACAAATGGTCTGTGGAAAGTTAACTGTGCTGTTACGTGTGCGGCCACTTCACCGAAATGAATAACCGGCTTAAACATTTGTTATGAGCCAATCGAAACATGAGAAGACCAATGTATTACCAAAATGTCTTCCGTAGAGTCCACCGGCAGGACTTTGGGAGAAGGGGGCTTTGAACATAGGACTGGAACCATCGTGAACAGTGGAGATGAACAGAGAGGGATCCGGACCGTGAGATCTGTACTGTCGACTGTCTGGGCGGTTTGGTAATGCCGAGCTGGAAGAGTTAGAGGCCTGAGCCGGAACGGATGGAAGCGCGGTTGGTGGAGCAGATGGTGGAGTAGGCACTGATAACAATCCCAAATGCAAAATCAAAGAGATCAGTCGACGAGCTGTAACTTGCTCGTCAAATGTTTCACCCACAGTTTTGTTAGCAGAGGAAATTATCCATTTCTTCACTTTTCGGCTGATCGAATCTGAGACGAATACACCAACTTGATCGCCCAGAAAAAGGAGGTGCGTCAAACACGAAGTAATCTGAAAGAAAAAAGTGGCACAGTTCCTGTTGTCTGTCAACGACTAACACAGGTATTTCCATCAATTCTATCCCTAACCGATAACAACCATGAACGATATCGTCCACCGTTTTCTTACAAGTTAACGAGACTGTAAGTTTCTAATTTGGACACAAAACACCGCTTACATAGCCCTACACAACAGAGATCGCCAGTGGAACCTGCTCAGAATGGTCCCTCCTGGGGGCGGAGATCCTGTTTGAGAGGATCGAAGAAATCCTTAGTTTTGTGTGATAATCGAGTGGTATTCATGTAAAAAAAAACTTAATTTTATATAAGAAAGTTGTTGTTTATTCATATTCCGTGTTATTCGTAATTTATTTGGTTCCGTTTCAAAATATATTAGCGAGAAAGTGAGAACCTTAAGAGGAGTCGTTTTTTTCCGCGAAATCTCATCAGATGAAAAAGGTATTATGTGACTTCCCATGGCCTTGAAGCCAGTCTGCTGTTACGTCATCCACAGTTTCAGTTTTCTTCGGGCTTTCTGACCAGTCGCCCTTAGATTTACTTTCCCATGAAGTAGAAAACTCGGATTTCCTGATGAATCGACGTTGGAAACTCGGTCAACTGTCACATCCTCTTATAGTCACACGGAACCCAAAAACACGAAGATCGGTTTTCACCTGCTACTTAGGAACACCAGAGTTCCAAATTGTGGAAAACTAGAAATGCAAAATGATTCAGCTGTAGCACCCTTTCGGTGCGTAATTGCCATGTCACCCAAAGGAAGCATGACGACTCGGATACTTCCAGGTTGCCCACGCCTAGACAGGGGAAGTCAAGAGCCAGAGGTCGGGTTCGACCCGCGGACCTTCCGGTCAGTAAATTCGCGCTCTAACCTCCGAGACATATCGCCGCCGAGCCATCTGACTATTGTCAGTTTCGTACTTTTCCACGTTAAAATTGTCGAAATGACCAACTTGCATCTGTTCTAAGGACAGGGCTTAATTGACAAACCCTCTGAAAGTGGAGCCAGTAGGTTAAGGCCGGAGCAGGATCAAGGATACTGTCAATTGAGCTTTCATCCTGAAACGAAGTCAGTCTACACCGGAAGGCTGAGAATCTCTGCATGACTTGTTCACTCCTACTGGAAATTATCAGCAGTGCGCATCTCAGGAACCTCCGGAGATATTCGAAATCGCAACCTCCTGGCTAGTAGTTGAAGACAGCCGTTCGGCACGAGACGTTGAACAGTCGTATGATTAACTGTGATTTAGGCAAGGCAATCGCCGAATATGCATCACGTTGCATGCGTTGTCTAGTTCTTTGCGTGACGGTCTCTCGGCCTGTGAATTATTGACCAGCCTGAGCCAGCCGCTTCTAAATGGCTCATACTATCAACAAGCATGGTCTAGATGCAATAAAATTTACAACAAGCTAAGCTCGTGCTGTAACTTGACGTCTGCAGAAGCGTTTGAGAGCAGTGCGATTCAAAGATGCGCAAAAGGAAACACACATGAGCTATAAGTGCACCTTCAGGAAACAGCTTACGAAGCCCTGAGTTCAGTCTGTTCAGTTTACCAGCATGTACTAAGGGTAGTGGTTCCAGCTGCTACAGTTTCAATAACCGGAAAGTGGGTCAGCGTGGAAAATAAAGCCAAGTATTGGAAGCGATGGCATGTCCAGTTGATTCTGGAATCTAGGCAGCTACACACTGAAGGCAATAGTGTTGACGCACGAGCGCGAGTGGGTCATGTCTGCTAGTGACATTAACCGTTGATGAGTTGAGTCCAGGGAGGTGACAACTGTCGACATAACTGTTTACTGGTTACAATTATCATACGTCTTTGCCAGGTCATACAATGTCCACCACTTGATCACTTCCACTAATCACAGGACCGGGCGGGAAGAGCTACGCGAGGCAGACGGTCCTCTGGCACGCGGAGTACATGCCCTAACCTATGAAGTGCGAGTTACTTAGCCCCTGTGGGAGAGTTCATTCTTCACAAAGCCATCTGGCATACGTCAGCATTGCCAATCCGATGTTCCCACCAGACCCGATAAATGCTTCGGAGGCATCTAAGGTCGAAGATTGACAGCGTTCGTATGTCCTGTACGTGCAGAGGCAACATTTCTGATACATAAAGCAATACGGACCGCAATGCTGCAGTAAAAATCCTGCCCTTGATAGACAAACGGATGTCACGTAAGCGGCATAAATGTCGGAGGTTGACAAAAGCTGCCTTGGCGTTGCCGGTTCGAGAAATAATCTCATCTGCAGCTGTTCCACCGGGACTCATACAACTGCCCAGGTAAACAAATTTATCTACTACGTCGATTGGCTCACCTGCAAGCATGAGGTGTGGGCTTGATCCCACTCAATCTTGTAGCAGCACTTTACATTTTGCAGGTGTGAAGCGCATGCCAAAGTGTGCGGCAGAGTAATTTAGGTTATTTAAAATCGCTTGCATTTGGGAAGGGTCTGAACCAAGGAGAGCAATATCGTCCGCATACTCAATGTCTATGAGCGAACGTCCCGGGAGCATTTCGACTCCTGAGGTTTCGGATGCAAATAGATTTCTAAAAAAAGCCCCCGTTGAGAAGTAGTGAGGCTGAAATTGCCAAAATTTTTCGATCTCCTCTGGAGCGTTTGGCATTTCGCTAATCGATCCTCCAATAAAGTTCGCAGAAACTGGACAAAGTGGCCCCTTCAGGGAAGTCTCTACTCTAGGAGAACCAGGTGGGGGACCGTTGTACCCGTGTGGAAATAATCAAGCAAAGTGTGGGAAGCATATCAACGCTATTATCTGTTAGTAGACGCATGGAATTTCGAACCTATCGTCACATAGCTAGCTGCGTTGCGTATGCGTTCAGCTTCAACCTTATCTCGATCTAAACTGGAAGATGCAGGATATTCATCCAGCGCATGGCACTGCGTCCTCTGCAGGCATGAGATGATTATCACCACTTTCGATATGATCGTACCACCAGCGATAAAGACAGATCCTTAGACGTCAGACCGCTAGGAAAGCTGGTTGCTATGATTAGGAAGGCGGTGAAATAGAAAGCAAGGGGTTCAATTCAAAAAGCCCAAAGGGAAATAGTGGAGGGCTTAAACAGAAACAAGACCGTGTCGTAGCAAGAAACAGCAACATCAGTGGGACATTTCTACCTCATTTTTCGTTGGCGTAGAAACATTCCTGACCTGACCCAACACCAAACGCAGCACACACACACACAGGACAAACGAAGGTCAGGCAACCTGAACAGGAAATGATATCACATTCGCCACTGGGAATAGTCACGAGCTATAGCTTGGATGGCATTAAAACACATGTGAAGAGAATCAGGTGAGTGCAAAAGAGCAAGGAGTTGGAATATCATTTCTACAACAACCAACCTTTCCTTCACATTATGGAGCTCTGGCTTGCTGACAGCAAACATTTTTTCAACCTGAAAACATCGCCCGCTTGGGAAGGGATGTCCCCTAATAAGCTTTCCCGTTCGCTTTACCGAGAGTTAAAATTGCCAGTCAATGATCAGTATGGCGCGTTGCTACTAACCAACTCACGCAATGCCTTGCAGATGCTTGGAGATGCTCTAGAACTTCCTTATTGAAGTAGTCAAGGGTTCGAAGATGTGGTAACCAATTGAAGAAATAGAAGCAGTGATGAGTGACATCAAATGACAATAACGAATTCACAGGGAACCGGGGCGTGTCACTTTCGACGGAGTGACGGCGAACCGATTCTGATCAGACAATTAAAAGGAGACCTACCCAAAAATGCAAGTCCACACGTTTTTCCACCAACCAACCAGTCAATGTGTCTGGCGTATTCCCAAGCGAATCCAGAACGACCGAAGGTGCCAACGGGAACTGAACCGAGGCATCCAAAATAAGATCGACAAGACGTTGAATGGAAACGGTACCATTATCTTCATGTCTGGAAACTTGATACAAGATCCAAATAACCACCCAATGAGGCAAAACAGAACTGGGTGAAGGAACATAGCCAGACTGTGATGGGGAGATCACTGTGGACAGTTCGGACGGCAGCGGTACCGTGGCTATAGCCAATAGCGATTGAATTGTGGAAAGGCGAACAGCATGCCCCTGTAGGCAGGTCAAAACGACTGACGATTAGATATGGGCAACCCAATGCAGTTACGTGTCTTTAAAGGCAAATTACTCACCATGATCAACTCATAGGCCAATTGAAGTAACTCGATGAGCACAGGGCAATGTGCCCAAGGACCAAGTAACTGTTTGTTGGCTGCTGAAGTGGACGACAGATCTAGGGAGTCCGTTGTGGTCGGCTCAGAACTACGGAGTGTGGCAGCCGGAACCTCCGGTGACGGATATTCCACATCATCCGTATCCTCTGAATCAGAGGCTTCTGAGTCGGAAGATGTTAGTCGGTGAGTACCCGGAACACTGGAAAGACTGGACTCTTTGATCTTACTGCGGGTCTTTTTCTTACCGTCGTCGTCTAAATCTGGTTCTGCGGGATCGACGCTCAGGTGTTTTGGAATTTCATCTACCCTGGTCACTTTCCAACCAAAACTAGATTTAGAACGCGAATTAGCATTCAGCAGACGTCGCAAACTGCTCAACATTTGTGTGGGAGGAACAATACAGGCAGGACGAAGACGGGCGAGAACCCAGGAACAAGCTCCGGAGGCGAATTCATCGGAACCGGAATTGAGCAGGACAAGTTCACGAAGCTGTTTAAGAGTTAAAAAAAGACATGGACGCGTATTCATCGATGGAGAGAAGATTACGAAATTGGTTGTTTCTTTACTGCAAGCAGATATCCGAAAGAGTGTCATTCGAATTTGTACGGGGGCAGTCCCCTTAAACTGAAATGTCTAGGGAGTTCGCTGAGGAAATCTTCGTCCAAAAGAATGACTAAGATGTCACTTAGTCGGGGTTAACACAACGTGGTCATCCAAAACACACTGCCTCGCCTAGAAATGTGGCAGCTGTGAAAAAAACAGAAATCGACAGTGTCAACACGTAAAGCGTCCAAATGAGCAACTGTTTGCTCAAGCCAAGGGATAAAAGGATCAGGTCAGTTTAGTTCAATTATTCAGCTACACTCTATGCACCGTGCATATCTTGCTTGCTAGCCGGACCTTTTCGCTGATGGTTGTCGTTTTGTGCTAGTCTCACTATGGTATGATGCTCACAAGTGTTCACCTCGTTAATGTTTCAAGGTATAGGGCGAGATGGCTCAAGTGGTTAGAACGCGAATTTACTGACCGGAAGGTCCGTGGTTCGAACCCGACCTCTCTACCTCTCGAATTCCCCTGTCTAGGCTTGGGCAACCTGGCGGTATCCCAGCCCTCGTGTTTCCTTCGGGTAGCATGGCAGCCAGACACCGGAAGGGTGTTACAGCTGGACGATAAGCACTTAAGAATGCAAGATTGTACCACTTCTCTTTTCCATCCACTCTGTGCCGTAAGTGACGATGATGACGTTGGACCCAGCTTGAACAGTTCGATTCACCATCATTGCCGCGCTGGAGACGATGGTCTGATCAGTTAACTTATTTTGAATTGTTCTACTTGGTTAACGAAGTAGGAAACTGGGCAGCTACATGACTGCTCGAGATGGCTGAGTGGCTAAGGCGCGAACTTACGAACCCAAACTCTGCACCTCGGTCGCTCCGTCTGGATTTGAATAGCCTGGCAGCATCTCAGCCCTCTTGCTGCCTCCGGGTAACATGACAGCTAGGCACCGAAAAGGGTGCTACAGAAGAACGAACGCAACAGCTTTGATACCATTGGCTATGTGGCTAAGCAATGTTTGTTAGTGCCAGTAACCAGTGGTGTCCCGAAAACCCCACGACGACGGTAGAGGTCAACTGCCAACCCGACTTAGTTAACTGGTCAGTTATTTTATACATTCAGTTTCATTACTCTTAAACAGCCTCAATCCCGCAGACATTGGTTTTCTGACGAGGAACAACCCGTGAAAAAGTCCCTGGAGAACGTAATGATTGGTAGTACGGTTTCGTACGAAATAATACAATCGGATTCCACACTCAACGATATAAACAGAACTATGCCAAGCTAGTTCCCAATCGACTTGTGAAAGAACCCATTTACTTAATTCTGACAGCTCCGTGGATTAAGTTACGCAGGAGAACATTGAAATGAAAGAGATGCAAATCATATTCAATCAACTAGGCGGAGCTTGGAACTGACGGGTGCATTTGTCGTTCATTTCTGCAGCAAAGGCTTCGTCAGACTAAGTAGATAAGTTGACAGGTTAGTCGAGGTAAACGCAGACCCAATAACAAAGATCAGTCCTAACTACCAAGTGAATCAGCGCTGAACGTAAATTGAACGTTGTTAAGCCCCTCAAAACCTCAACATTTTCCACATCTATTATTTTTCCAGTGTATGTGGCTCACTTATGTGCCCACTTATGATATTCATCTTACATTTACATACATCTTTCGATAATTTTTTATTCTTCGCTTGCGCTCGCCAAACCCAGTGTGCAATTTTTTGGCGGTTTTTCCTGTATAAACGTTCATGCAGTTCATTTTTTTGCCGTATAAACTCCCCAGCCCTGTCAACTAGAAAGCGATTCTTTAACTGTGTCAATGTCGAAAGTGAAGTCTTTCCATTCTGGAGCGTTACTCTTGACACTTGACAGCTACGACTGACGTTACTGCGCCTGATGGCTGGGGTCGTGGAAATCGCCAAGCACAAGTGTGAGTAGAATACAGCAGTTGGATCTGGCGGGCATTCTCAATCAGCCAGTTGATGCGCTGCGGTATGCAGCTATCAGTGAAGGATGGTTTTTAACAAGGAACTATTCAAGTAGTTAACAACCCACAAAGACTGACAAAATTTGCAGATGACACTGGAAAGAAATTGCCAGCTGCAGTGCTCGGATGAAACACGGTCCAAACTCGACCAAAACTGATATCAACTTTCCCTCCAACCTATCGGTGGCGTAACTCACTCACCCGTAATAAATAACGGAACTTCTAATGGTCAATAAAACTGCAGCAAAGTGCTAGCAAATATTGTCCGTCCGTTGTCAACTCTGCATGGTGAACGCATATGTGATCGAATTAATTCGGGCCTTGTATCTCTTACGCCGGAGTATCGAGTGAGCAAAAATCACACTTCAAAATATCCTAGTCATCTCACATCGGAATTGTCGTATGGCCACATCTGAGCTGTTTTCCTTGACCAATCGCCAGCTAAATCGGAATGGATGTGTTTTTGTGTGCATGGGCTGAATTGGGCTATGGGCTTCTACCTCTGAGGTCAACTCCCGATAACCTCTTGTTTACTTGACTTTTCACAGTTGAAATCATACGGTATTGAGGCTGCACTGGTCTTGAGGTCCAGATGATTCAATAGTTGTCTAGTATTTTGTCCATCAGTTGATCGTCTCGTGACAGTTATTGAGGAAGTGTACATTTGCTCAACGTAGCAGACACTGTTGAAGCGAACGGTTTGCTGAATCAGCACGTACGAGACGAAAAAGTTTGACGAAATCACCAATATCCGAAACAAATTCCAAGTCTGACTAGTACAAGGTGTAATCTCTTCCGGGTGACCGAGCGGCTTTTCGCCAGAGCGCTCGGAAATAAGCCCATTCGGGGAAGCAGACTACCGCTGCCTTCTTGGACAAGAAAACTGCTCCCTCAGTTATCAACAACATCAAAGATGTTGTTGCAGATAGCCTGGATGGTCTACACCTTGCTGGACAGCGATTTTCAAACCTCTCCTCTGGTCGTCTATCTGAAACAACTGGTAAGCTGAGAGCTTAGAGCTTTTAACAACCAATATAAGGGTTATTGCATTGGAAAGTGGCTGATAGTTCTCCAGGAGGCTGAAGGGCGCTGTGTTGATGCGTTGTGGAAGATATTTCTTTCGTCTAGCATCAAGCTGGAGTTCAATCCCGGCTGGCACAAATAAGTGATTTGTACCTTCTGTGTTTCCAGAACCCTCAACTCTATACGCTTAACAATCTCCTACCGATGAGAACTAGCGTGCGCGCATCAGAATATAGTCGATCTGAAAGGCCGTGTGACCGTCGTTCGAATACGATATAAGTAACTGTTTTCTGGGGTGATAAGGAAAAAAATCTACTGTTCAGCTGTAACACCGTTTCGGTGCCTAGCTGCCATATCACCCGAAGGAAGCACGAGGGCTGGGATACTGCCAGGTTGCCCAAGCCTAGACAGGGGAAGTCGAGAGGTAGAGGTCGGGTTCGAACCACGGACCTTCCGGTCAGTAAATTCGCGCTCTAACCACTTGGGCCTTCTCGCCCGAAGTTCATGAGCCTATCAACGTTTTCCTAGCGCTAACCCAATCCAAGTAAATGGCGCATGTTGTCTTCCCTTCCAGTGAGCGTCCCACTCACGCGCTACTGTTGCAAGGTCTCGTCTTGAGGTCTTGAACTCATCCTTAAGGGTTGGGCTCAATATAGACGTGAAGGCGCAAACAGTTATCACATTCAAGTTCAGAAGGGCTTTGGAAGATCCATCGCAAACCTTGAGAACACTGGACTCCAGAAAATGAGTAAATTGCGAGCGCGGCTACTTACGGTAATCGCAACAACGTGGATGCCCGTTTGGTCCGCTATAGTAAAGCCAGATTTGCTGTGTACCTGAGTCAGGTAACTGGGCTTCCGAAAAATGCCTTACATCTGATCGACAGTCGTAAAAACTGCGCATGCAGATGTTTTGGCTGGAAGCGTCAAGCAGGGTATGAACACTGCTAATGTTAAAAATCCAAGCTTGCTTCCTGGTCACCCTAGCCGCCAGGGCAGGTATTGAATCCAACAGGTTTTTGGACGAATCATGAACTTGTCACCGAGCACAATGCATACATGACCAGTAGAGAGACTTTAAACACAAAAGTCTCTCTTTCGTCGGCTGAAACAGTCAACATATTCATTTCTCATATATTTCCGCTTCACCAGGTCGAGTCGGCTTAAGCTAAATGCACTGACTGACAGCCGGTAGTTAAACCCAAATTCAGAAACCACCTGAACAAGGAGTAATGCACATTTGAGTTCATTTTGATTTACTTGATGAGTGTGCCTAGCTAAGGAGGCCTACTGTACACTCTAGAACAGTCGGCTGCTATCAGACCTAACCAGGATTGTCTAGGCAGTGACAAGGCTCGTCCCACTCGTCGTCAACCTACCTATCCGCGCTGGAAGAATCTCCAGATCTAAAAGTATGACAAAAGCTGGTTCGAATTGCGCCAAAGAATTATGTATTTTCACTACTATTTGAGTCAGCAAAATCGTCTCAAACCTGCTGAAAGACTATTCATCGACGGGCGTAAAAGAATATCATTGACAAGCTCATTCGCTGTTTTGCGATGTCAACGATCTGATCCAGGTATGCAAACAAAAGCAACTGATTCGGCATTTATGTGCAGGTCAGGGATGGCATGTTGAAAAATGGTTTCAAATATTGGTTGATCGCAAAAAATTGTGGAAACTCACCATACGTGCAATGGCGCACAGGACCGATTCCGCCGCAACCAGGTCCTCGAAACCTTCACCGCAGATATCCGTCGTGGCCGCCTGCTGACCAACCTTTTGATGATGATGCTTCTGCCACCACAGGACGAAATATTCGCCGAAAAGAGGTGTCATGTGATCCAGCACGGCCAGTCGGCTAGCAGGACAATTCCGTAGCAACACACGAGCCATGTCCGTTAGGCCTTGCCACTCCGTCGCGGATTTATGGAGTATTGCTGCACCGCCACCCGGTGGGGTAGCACGCGCGGAAGTCGCACACACACTGACGAAACGATTCCAGTAGTTACCCAGCTGGTTCATTATAGTTGGGCGGCTGTAAGAGGAGACTGTACAATGTTTCAGTCATTACAACAACCTACCGAAAAAAGGGCAAAACGTCACACAAAAACATGTTGCAAGATGTCGACAACATGCAACACCCATATGTAAACTGTTTTAGTCTGTCCCACATACTGCATGGTCCGTGGTCAGTACATCCAACGACTTCGCTGTTATCCACCGCACATCTGTCTTCCCATCACTAGTCAACAATATCATTGTCACCACCATCAACAGCACATCAGTGTTCAACACTGATGCTGTAAGACCATATTGGACAATATTCAGTATTCTGATCAAATCGACAGCTGACCGGGAGCTTGCACATCTTTCTGGCCAAAGCAATAACTGGTTACGACCGTTCAAAAGCTGCGCGTTCAGCTAACACTGTCATAGAAATGGTCCAATGAGAACTATCTAATGAATGAATTCCAATGTTGGGATCCATCTTTGTCGTCGTTGTAAGGTGACCTCTGTGCTTAATTGCTCTAATACAAGATGAAAGCTACTGTGATGGCAGTCTACTACAAGTTGAGAAATTCCACCGCCAAAAGGTGTGGATCTTGTATGCGACACAAGTGACTTCCCTCATTATTCGTTAACCGGATCTTTTGATTTATATCATTGGCGAATTTCGCGGTTAGGTCATCTACATAGCAACCATCGTTAGACATCTAACCCTCCTAGAAAGTCTATAGCAGTATTTTATGCCAGCTCCAATATGGTGTGCTGCGATGTGCAAGAGGAGCCTCCCCAGAAGAGACTGAATACACCCGTTTATCCGTGATGACCTCGCTTCACAGGATACCTGTTCCACATGCGCCAGTACAGTAGCCCATCCACCTAACGACCCCAGAGAACAATTCATCTGCTAATGTCATGTGTGTACACAGTATCCGCCAGTATACGACTACCTCTTCAATATGAACAGATCCGCTTGGCTTCTTGTGTCGTGATGACAGGGATGGGAACGTGCTGTACTCCGTATGCTTACCAACTACGCATGTACGAACAGAAGGCAAAATAGCTGCACGATCATAAAACCTAACAAATGATAAAAACCTGTAGTGGATCGACGGTGTACGAACCTTGTCAACTTGGTTAATTATTGCGTTAAGATAATATGTGTTGCCCTCTTTCCTGGGCTTCGACACATGGGAGTTCCTTAGTTCTAATCCACATAAATTGTTGTGAACCCCTTGCCCTGTCCCAAGGTGCTTCCACAGCGTGCATACCACAGATATGTCAGTGACAAGAATGAAACCCCCTACCTTCCCACCACAGTGCCCGGAAATAGAGCATGTCTTTCTCATCATTAGTAACAATACTCACCAGTCAGAAAGAAAGAAATACATGGTATAAAGAGCTCTGTATAAAAAACAAACTGTACAGTGTAGTATACGGACTTATCAAAAACGGTGCTATAAAAGCAAGAGACTCAATCTTGAGGGTCGTTAGAATTCATCTTGACAAATGCATGTTTGATAAGACATTTGAACCGTTTAAGGCGCTGCTTTGCAGCAAGGGTGAGTGATTCCAACATGGCGCCACGTCTGCGCTCTTCTGCCACGCGTGCATCAGTCAATTTTCCACGAGTATGACTGGAGGATTCCTTCATCGACGCAATATGAGCTGGATCATTTTCCCGCCAAATGGACTCTAAATCGCCTACTAAATGTTCACTCTGATTGGCCAAAGTTGGGGATAAATCCGTGCGTGTGACAAGGTCTGAAAACTCCCAATACGATTGTGACTTCTTTCGTGGTGTTTTCAAATTTCGGTCAGGTGTCTCCAACCTCGATAACTGGGTTAAATCCACAATCTGAGCTGAGCTTGTCTTATACGGCGGCCCGACGTCAGTTTGCCGGCAGATCAAATTGGACAACCAATAACTGATTCGATCACGGTTGGTCTGACTGACTTCGGAGGCGTGTGAATCTTCGAATACCCAGGTATGTCGGAATAGATCTCCATGAGATGTGAGAGTCAAGACATGGATACCTTTGTCGGTTAATGGTAACACAGACAAACCACACAGACTGGTTAGAAGACGTTGTTTGGCCGCATCACCCTTCACGAGTCGCAAGGGCAACTCTCCGTGGAATTCACACAAACCAGGAGTTAATCGAGCTCCCATGAGACTGGGACCGACTAGCTGAGGCCCAGAAATCGATGTGAAATTAAAACCGACCAAGCTCGTGTCAGCAGGGTATTGTGAAACAGCAGTCAACAGCAGCTCTGGCATATCGTGCCGTTCTCGAGCATGGGCAGCCACAGAAGACCAGTCTACGTAGACGGGTGGTGCTGGTAAATTATGCTGGGTGTGCAGAACAGTACGTCCTGGCATACGTTTATCTACCATGACTGTACTGTATGGTGTTGTAACTAGTGCGTACACATCTCCGAGAAATTTCGGAGCCACATAGGTAAAATATTCCGACGAGTTGAGTACAGCTGGATTGGCACCGGTTGAGAACAACTCACGGGCACTGCTGCATTGTCGTGTGTCGAGCAACAGTAGTCGTCGACAAGTTGACAGACAGAGCTCAGTTGGGTGACTGGCAAATCCTATACGAACCCCCATTTGCCAGCCTGCTACCGAACTGGCTCGAATATGACTTCGGTTAATTGGTTTAATGAACTGCAAGTGTGCGTCCAGAAGAGACTGAACGGGATCCTCTGGAAGAGTCGACAGGCCAAGCGCACTCAAATTACCTTCACTTTCAGCACCGACCCCGTCTGTGTGATCATCCAGGAACACGCGACAGGTCCAATAAAAAGACGGTTGGTCAGAGAGGGAATATAAACGTACATATGCGGTCTTGTCTCTACAAGGGGTCAAATGTGTGCCTGCGATGGCAAATTGTGCATCATTGGACCAAGGACTAGTGCAAATACTAGAGGCAATGTTTGGGAGAGGAGGTAGAAAAGAGTGTTCCAAGCGTGCTGAAGTACCGTCGTCCGAAAGCCGTATGCGCATCAGGGCAACATTGTTTGTCGTAGTAGAGGAATCCCAGCGGGAAACAATGTTGTAATAAAGGGATAGTTCGTCCTCAAACTGTACGTCAAGTTCACACATGCGGGTACGAGATACGGGGAGATCAGAAAGAGGTACAGAAATCGGGCTGAACTGGCTAGTCTCACTCAACTTGGATAACCATAGGTATGGTGGGGCGTTACGATGAGGTACTGACCAGAAAACAGATCGTCCAGCAGTGCGGAGTAGCCCATGTCCAAAGAAGACTGGATTGACTAGCCGACTAGCCAGTCTGATTAGAAAAGGATCTACCGCTGCCATTAAACGATTTTCGTCGGTGTTTTGCTCTTCCGTTCCGAAATCGCACAGTTTGGAAAGCATGACTGGCAATACAGGCCCGCTTGCCTGATGTTTTTCATTGACGGAAAGTCGTCTTCTCTTAGACGAAGGTTCTGTGATGGTATCAAGCCATTGCTCTTCAAGTGCATTGTCTTCTTCCGGTGGCGGATAGATTTCACATCGAATGCATTCAAGGATCTGACGTTGGGCTTTGGATTTCAAACAATTTGACCCCTCTGTGGCCAGGTGCTCTAGTTGCTCCAGACACTCGTAAACCTTGGCGGATTTCGCGTTTTTTTCATCCAACGATACAGCACTTGTACGAATGATTCCCTGCATTTTCCCAATCAAGAATGCAGCCGAAGCTTGTTCACCAAACAGTGCATCATTGAGAAGGTTGCCGTAACCCGCATCAAAGGCAGCCGTCGAATCTAAAAACGATCCTTGCGAACAGCTCCCGCTGGATTCAACAAAATGGTCCTGTGGGAGATAGTGTGCAGATAGGACAGGTGCAGGCAATTCGGTGTAGTGTAACCGACCGTATAACGAATTGGAGATTTGAGGAACAACCTAAAGAGGGGACAAACCGTCGAAGAAACAAAGGATAAGATAACTAAAACATGCAAAGTGATGAAAGAAAACGGTACTCTAATACACATTAGAAGTATAACCTTAAAACGTTCAATGTAGAAGAGAACCCCACGTCTCCAGGGGTGAGATAGCCAACACCGAAGCATACTCATTAAAGAACTGCATTCGTGCTTAGTATGCTATGAGCACTCCATTCACTCTCCTAGAAGTACAATGATCCCTTAGTCAAGATTGAAGTCTTTGTGAAACGTCGTAAAATCTGTTGCCCGCTAAAAACCCAAAAACAGGCTTTAGGACGGTTCACACCAGAGCATTCACCCGAGGTTGTCATTTAAAAAAAAACAAGGGTTCAATCTTGCAAATAACAAAGCGGAGCGTTTGTTTGCAGTTGGTTTTTAAAAAAGGGCAGGCTTGTTCCCCGACCAAGCATGCGCCTCCCCTTATTTCGTTCGATCTGTGTTTACGAAATAAACGTGGCAACCTACCTACGTACATATCTCACAATTAAGGTGGTCCTTCCTCACAAGCGTCCCAAGTGAATGCAACTGACAGGAAGATTCCCATTGAGTGGTATGACAAAAATGGTCATTAACATGTCATCTGTCTCATTTCTACCGGTAACACCGAACGAAAAACAGTTGTGGAGTTTAGTCCAGACCATGATCATAGATCGAATCTGCACGTATAGGGGGAAACGCATCTGAGAATGCGTTTTGATACACAAGGATTACCACCAATAAGCGTTCTGCTCAATAGTTTGGATGACGTTCTCAGTAAAAAAAATAACTAGGAAGTGACTACTAACTCGGATTTCCGGCAATTACCTTATCGGATCAAATTCGACCTCGACCTCCGTTCACCTCCAGTGTTATGTTACTGTGCATTCTCTCGTCACACACAATACCCATGTTGCCTCTCGGTTTGCTGAAGCAGGGCTTCCATCAACGGCTAAAGCAGCTTCAGTCCTACTATGTACCAATGAACAATTTAAAACTGAGTGAGAACTACCTCACGATCAGGGTCTGACTGAAGCCTAAATATGCACCGCTGTGAACTAGTGCATGAAAAGAAACTACCATTTGTACAGTGTCCGATAGGGGTAGAATAAATTCGGCTAAGATCTGTCATTTGGCACGTAACCGCCGAAAAGCGGTAAAATGAATTGTGTTCAGCCCTAAAACACACACCGATAATGCCTCAGAAACAGATAGACATGAAAACTGATAGTGCGCGAGAATAAAATAAAACAATTTGCGAGTGTTCATGGTGAGCAGCATGTTCGGGGAGCCTGCACTGTAAGACCAGACAGTCCCTATCTGGAAGAGGCTTTGACGGTTTGAAGCGAAAGAACCTTTGGGAGGAAAACGGCCTCTTTGATATACTTTCTAAGGGGTGACTTTGCCGCATCTAAGCTTCATACGGCTCGGTAGTTGAGGTGGAAAATTGCTGTCCGGAAGGCCTATGGTTCGAACCCAACCACGACACCTCGACTTCTCTTGCATAAGCTTCGGCAACATGACCGTTTCCTAGTCCTCGTGCTTTCTTTGGTTGGCACGGCAGCTAGGTAATGAAAGGATGTTACAGCTGAATGATTAAATTATTAAATACGCATCAAGGTGTTCGTCCAACTCTAATGGCAAAATAAAATACCATTGAAACGACGCTGAAAGATTAAACTCAAGCATGTCTATCCACCCCCGTCAATCCCCTTCTGATAAACCGCCTGCGATCAGGGGCTACGTTCCCGCTGCATGTGAAAACATACGAATTAAGTCTAAAGCATTGGTTCTCAAACTTGTTCATCATATCGAATCCCCAATAACTGCCTACGAGTATCGCAATGCTCCCCCCGTTAAAGAAGACATCGTCATCATCATTATCAACATAAGATATAAAACTGACGGTCGGATAGGTTTGCTGCGCAATAAATCCGTCTCCACACCACCCATAAACAACGTTGAATTCAAAGCTATCGTCACTACTTTTTGAACAGCAGGCGAGACTGTCCATTGCTTCATTAAATACCCGAGACTGATAGAGAATCAGTTTTAAACGGCTGCTAACAGACATGGCCAACGGTGTTAGTCAACCTCAGCAACGCATCTTTCCCGTCACAACTGCCGACCAAGTGTACATTTAGTCCAGTTGTAACCAGCACACAAGTTTCGGTTGTACTCTACTGTTTGCTTTCTAGGTTCGAATTTTTAGACAAACGCTGTGTGATTACACAGCCGGATAGTTCTCAACCCTCAACAGAAAACAGCGTCATAATTATGGTTCTATAATGCCTAATCAAGATTGAGATGATCTGATGTGATATTTTCTAAACGAATTGATGAGGTGTCATGTTGGTCCGGTAACTACGCCCAAGAGGCCAAATGACTGTCGTGTTCAGCGGTTGCGTTAAGCTATGAGTTCGAGTGAAATGGTAGAATCCGTTTTGCTGATTACTCTCGTCTAACTACTTCTGCGACGTGCATTCAATCAATCCTATAGAAAAGGCGAAGACGAGAATCTAGCCTGTCGTCCCCTCATGACCACTCATTCAACAGCACTACCGGACCAAACGGACTTCATAGATAGAGAATACTATGCCAACAAGTAAGGAATAAATTGCGTCATGTTCATTCGTAGAAAACACTGCAGATCCAGGGAGGCTGAGGAGCAAAATTTGAGTGCGACTTGAAGCAAAAAAACTGTTTTGGGTTATTTTCATGAAGAAACTACTCACAAGGTTGCTGAAATCTCTTCGACACCCCACGACTGGTTTCGCCCAAATACACTGCAATCTCTCGAATATCGTGCCAACTGAAACATGAGGCGGCCTGTGTGCAGCACATTCAGTTGAAGAATATCATAAGCGAGAGATTCCGTTGGGTCTCTCGTGAAAACCAAATTGATATACAAATAAGTGTATTTGTTTTGGAGTATCTTTTCTGAAGACGTGAAAATCTGTTGCGATTCCAGGCTCCTCGAAGGTTCGGTAATACGCACAAGGAACTAATAATTTGCACCAGCTCCCCGTGAATATATATATATATGCCAACTATGAGTAGCGTAAACCTGAGCCTTCAAGATTGGTGCAAGGTTACCACACGCTGGTCTACCGTTGGGACAAACGACCAGGACACAAAAGGTAATGAAAAACCCCTCAGAAAAAAATTAGTTTTATTGGCATTCGAACTAACCTCTACGTGCTTGTCTTTTGTACAGATGCTGGCTGCACCAATGCGACCCCAGTCACCAAGCAGGGCCCTACCGAGACTATGTTCTTTTTCAAACGTTGGCAGTCTGGAATGATGATTGCAGCGATGGGTATGAATGTTCCACCACTCGGGGAAGTATGTGGTCGGGAGGATGGAGTTAATATTCTCGTCAGTCATACAGACTCGTTGGGGTGGCTAGTAGAGCTGAAATGCGACAGAATTGGTTAGGATCCAGTTATCAGTATTTTGCTGTGGAATGTCACTTCTTGCTCTCAGCCAGTGTTTCACGGGTCACCATAGGGCAACGAAGGGCAAGTGACGCGAACGGTCTAGTCGAGACTGTAGTCAAGCTGACCCCCTGCGATTGCCGCACTTACCTCGGGCCCCTTTTTGGAGATGAGCACTATCATCGATTCTCCCCAGTCGTTCGTGACTGCCTCTCTTTGCCAAATGCAGACAAATAGTCAGGCAAGCCCAGGCTGAGGACTTCCCCCCCAAACTTGAACAATGCGAGAGGCAGACCATCAGGAACATGCTCTGCAACGCTTGAGAGAACGCATGTAGTCATAAAGCCCCCAGATCGTACGGAGCTCGAAGCTTACCGTCCATGGTTCTAGCTTTGATAATCCGAATAAGAAAATCAGGTGGCCACGAGAATTGCTCTTAAAATGTTCCGCCAGGGGTCGAGGATTGAAGAGGGCTGCACCAGTTTGACCCTTGGTCGTTTCGCTCACCCGCAGTTTCCGCTGAGCACGGCTGTTTTGAACTGAATGAATCATGGTTATACGTGGGTTGAGATTGTGGCAGGGCGTCCAAACTTAGACAGTAGGGTAACCCTCAAGCAAGAGCCTGACCGCAAGGCAGCGACGCTTTCGCAATAAACAACCGTACATTACTCTTCAAAAGAACAGGTCGCCACGAATCTTCCAACCTCCAACTGGTACCAATCCGGATGTAGACACGGTGCAGGCTGCATCGTCCACATCTCCGCACTCCGTCAGGTGTTACAGCGACGCCACATCTACAGACGACCAACAGTCTCGGTGTTTCTCAACTTCAATAGCGCGTTCGACTCTACCGATCAGTCCGTGCTATTAAATGCAACTGCTCAACAGGGCACGTCACAGAAGTTTGTAAACATAACCCTATCCGTATATTCACGCACTTCGGGAGTGTGCACGGTGAGCTCTCTAAAGCTTCCCTACATAGGTAGTGTCCGACAAGGATGTCCACTCTCTCCGTTCTTGCTCAACATCGTCCTGGGTGAAATAATGAGGCAAACGCCGTAAGGTCTTCAAAATCCTGGTGTTCAAATCGCTGCTGGTGAGAAACTAGTTGATCTGGAGTATGCAGATGACATGACCCTCATCTTCGAGGATGAAGGCCAAGCACAGGTTCTGTTGAATAAACTGACAACCATAGTACCACTTTTCGGCACGCACCTTGGACGTAAAAAGTGCAAAGTGATCACCTAGAACTTGTAGTATCTGGAAACGTATCATCCAGGTAAAAGCACTGGATGTTATGGAGAATTTTACATACCTCGTTAGTTGTAATAGCTCTTACGGAAGTGTGCATGATGAATCTCAAAGGACCGATTCATGTTTGCTAATTTGCATCACTTGCGGCACCAAAACGGCATATCCCCGGATCTCAAGGGTTACGTGTGCCAGCTTACAGTAATGGCCGTGTTGCTGCATGGTTACGAGACATGGCCTCTGCCTACAGATGACATGAGGCACCTTCAGGTTTTTTTCACCACCGATGCCTCAGATGTGCTGCAGGTGTTGGATGGCGTCAAGAAATTTGTAACGAGGTAATTAGAACACGGGTATTTGGTTGTGCAGTGAGTACTGCAGTCGCGGAAAACATCCAAAACCACCGACTGCGGTTGCTCGGTCATGTGCAACGCATGCCAAAGCATCGTTTACAAAGACCAGCACTGTTCCCTACAATAATAATAATAATAATAATAATAATAATAATAATAATAATAATAATAATAATAATAATAATAATAATAATAATAATAATAATAATAATAATAATAATAATAATAATAAAAACAGCAATCACATTAACGATAACCTTTCAGCTGTAACACCATTTCGGTGCCTAGCTGCCACGCTGACAGGGGAGGTCGAGATTCTGAGGTTGGGTTCGAACAACGGAGCATCTGGTCAGTAATTTTGCGCCTTAATCACTGATCTATCCGGAGTCCTCCGTACCTCCTACAGAATGGTGCAAACTGCGAGGTGGGTAACGTACGACTCGGCAAAAAGGCATGAAAGGGACTACGAAAATTTTGTGTTGCTGGTGAGGTCAGCTTTCTAGGATGGATGGGGGCACTGCGAGAAGTGGCGGCTGATAGATGTCAGTGGCGTTCGTGTTGTTAGTTTATTTCCATATTATTAAATTGAGGGCTTGGAGGTGTACGCATAAGAATGCTGGCATCAGGACCGTCCCTCATCTACTATTCTTTTCACTTCGTTTTACATATGCGGCAAAAGCTGTCGCAGTCCATTTGAAGGCAGAAGTGTTTCCGCAGCCGACTAACTGGTGGTGATCAAGTACTGTTTTCGCATTCTCCCACGCTACAAGGCAAAAACGAATCAGACGATGGGATCCAGCTTAGCACTACTAAATAGAGAAGGGATGAAATCTCAGCTGATCTCCTCCCGACTAGTTCTCCCTGAAGAACGGGACCGGAATATTCCGCGCAATCACACTTACTGTGGCAATGTTGCGGATACATACTGCCTACGTTTTGGCCTGCTTTATTCTACATCTAATCACCATTACGATATTCCTGCTTCACGACCTACCTGGTTTTGCACTCAATTACGATCGCTTACTCTAACGCATAATGCTCTCTATATTGTGTCATTTCTCCGAAACGTTATTCCCATTTATTGATCGTGCAAAGCCTACATATTTTGAGCACAGCCCCGGTCTCGATAAACACTGTGAAGTCTACAGTTGAAGGCCTGGTAGTCTTTACGCAGTCGAGCTCCACTGCTAAGAAACAAAAGACACGGTGCAATGACCTATGTCTCCTAGAACTCGAGGCACACAAGGAGTGTCTCCACAAGCCTCAATCATTCACGGAACAACCCGACAAAATAATCGTTAGAGCTGTTTCAGGAAGAAAAGAACGGGGTATCAAAGCAGCCGGCTTGAGCAGCCGTGACGTTTACTTTTATCTAGACTATTGAGTTCAACAAATCCCTTTACTCAAAAGGATTCGACCAGGAAGTGCGGATAATACCAGCAAACACCTAAGACTTCTTCCGCGGCGTTTCACTGTTTTCTCGCAATGAAGTAGTCGGTTTTTGCCAAACATGAATGGAAAATAAATGGACGGACGCCCCCTATCTTTAACTCGTTCCTATTTCGTCAATCAGCGGAAATCGGTCATTTTAAACTGGATCAGAGTGAAGCCATTCCACATACGCCACCAAGTTTCGGCTGGATCCCATGGACAGAAACTGGGAGCCCACAAGTTAACCAACAGTGGTATCTGAAGTCTACAGAGAAAACTGTGCAGGCCTGTGTTTTACCCCGACGACCTCATCACATCGAAACTTGTCAAGATGTAACTACGAAGGGCCTCTAACCAACTTGGTCCTCACTGAGGAGGACATTAGTCAACTATTTCACAAGACAACACGATTCAGCGCGTTGGGACCAGACGAGGTCCATCAAAGGATCTTGAAAGAAATGTCGCTCACGCCATGTCAGTCGCTCAACGAAGGCAAACTTCCCTTTGCTTGGAACGAAGCGACTGTCACGCCGATCGACAAAACTGGTGACCAACTATCGTCCGGCAGCTACAGGCCTATTAGCCTCACTAGAGTGCCGTGCAAGGTGATGGAACGCATTCTGAAACAAGCCATCTTGAATCACCTCAAAAACAAAAAGTTGATATCCCCAGTGCAACACGAATTCCTCCCAAACCGTTCTTGCGTGACGAACATGCTCGTTTTTACGGATAGCCTAACCACAGTTAAGGACGACGGACTGATAACGGATGCTATATTTTTCGACTTCCCAAAGGTATTCGATCGAGAACACAGGTTCCGCTGCTCCACACACTCGAGTCTTACGGGATTGAAGAAAAAATCCTGTACTCGACTAAGGCATTCCTATCAGACAGGACACTCCGAGTGGAAGTAGGCTCGGTCTACTCTTCTGCGGCGCCTGTCTCCATTGGAATTTATTCAGGCTGTTTTGGGACCATTTCTGTTTCTGATGTACGTCAACGACCTTCAATATGTGCGTTCAAGTCCATGTCTATTGTTTGCGGACAACTTGAAATCCTGAAGTTCAGACGCCAGTGTCCTCCAAATTGACGTAGACGCTGCAAAGCAGCAGTCGTTGGATTGGCACCTTACCCTGTGTGAGGAAAAGTGCGTCGGTATGTCATTCGGAGGAAACTGAGTAAACACCTTTGTCATGCACCGTGAGAATAGGCCATAAGAGATTTCGAGGATAGATACCAAAAAAGACTCAGGTATCTGACTCTCTTCAAACGTGTCCTCACTGTGCCATGAAAAATCGGTTCAACAGGCAGACGTTGTTCCACGGATGAGCCGGTGAACCTTCTCCCGTATTACCCGGTTGGACTTCTAGATACCCTATGGGGCCTACGTCAGACCATTTATTGAATACGCTAACCAAGTTGCCTACTCATAACGCAAGAAACAGAGCTGCTGCGAAAATGGTTGCCGGCCTTAAATCCGTTGATTATGAAACGTGTCTCGTGGTGCTTGGCTTATTTCCACTGGAGTATCGTCGCCTCCGGCGAGGCCTAATCCTCACTTGCGCCCTGTTGGAACAAGGTTTGTCCAACAGGTTTTTCACCGTTAGCCTAGCTAACACACGGCGGGGATCTGGTAAAGATATCTCCAAGCTCAGAGCGCGCACGTTTATTAGGCAACAGTCTTTCTCATTTCGGGTGGTTGGCGCGTAGAATAACCTTCTTTCGGAGGTTGTTCACGCTGCACCTAGTACCCACTGCAAAGCACTTTGAGACAGCTTTTTAGTTGCCCACGCTGAGAACTTACAGCAGTGCTACATTCTTTTTTCGCCTGTGCCTTTCAGGGGAACGGAAATCGCTGGACAAGAACAAACCCAACCCCTGGAAAGCTTGGGTGAAAGCCTCGATCATGTATATCGATGCAGGAATCCGTAGATCCGTAGCATGTATAAACAGGAGCACTCGCCCGTTTCTTCAGCCAGGACTTTGCCCAATCTTTCTCTGAAATTCTGTTCTCTGCTCGCATAAGCAACCTCCTCCTCGTCTCCGCCAGATCCAAACACATCGTCTGTGGCGGTGGTCAGGAAAAAAGATGAATCGATGACCAAGCTGTCACTCGACATATCCTCAAATCAGCTCCACCTGACACAAAAGCGGTAAAACTCCAACGAGCTCGGAATATCATGACCGCGCACTAAAGGTCACGTGGCCACTATAGGACTCAGGCAAATATCTCACGATTCTCCCCCACACATATACTGGATGGACACCGATAATGGCGAGAAATTCAGGTGATTCACGTGCAAAGCGGTACCATCAGCGGCCTTGCAGCAGTGGACCCAAATGGCTCCAGGTGGTTGATTGGTCCATTAATGCGGCCAGAGTTTCGAGGAATGACACAAAGGACTGAGGCCTTTGTCTAGGACGAGTTTGTTATTTTGTTCAGCGGCTCCGGTTCGCTGACCATCACAGGTGTAAATGTGTGGCACTGATCTTTAACTCATTTGTACTGGATAGTATGTTAGCCAGTGCAGGGGCTCAGGCAAAAATTCCCCTAAAATTGACTTGAACTGCTCCTTTGGTGCAGCGCGCACAGCTGTCAGAAGAAGGTTATTACATGTTACATAGTAAACAAGAACGGGACATCTACCCACAAACATAGTTTTTTGGTCTAATGATTGGAGACTGTGGTGTTTCGTACCTTTAATTTGTTTCCATTATAACGTTACGTATTCTGTCAATTGCATAACCGTTTTTTGTTTGAACACAAAAAACTACAAAAACGCGCATCCATACAATTACACACGATACAAACGTGGTCACGTGCTCCGACTCTCTCTTCTGATTTCGCTCGCTTAAAAAGCGGTCATTCGCGAGTCTCATGTGCTAATTCTGGTATCACGGATTCACGGATTCACGGATTGATACACAGGATCGAGGCTTTCGCCCAAGTTTCCCGGTCGGTTTTGTTCTTGTCGCTCAGCAGCTGTCGTTCACCTGAAAGGCACAAGTAAAAAGGGTGTAGCACTGCTCTTTAAGTTCTCAGCGCGGGGCAGTGTTTGCCAGCGCGAGGACTCGCGTAAATAAGTGTCTAATAGTGTTTTGAACTGAGTTCTAGAGGGAGCGTGGACAACCGTCTCAGGAAGGTTATTCCACGCAGCAACTACCCGAGAAAAAAAGTTTGCCTAATGAAGGTGTGCGCTCTGAGCTTAAAATCTTCTTACCGTGTCCCCGCCGTGTGTTTGCTGGGTCAACGGTGAAAAACTGTTGGCCAAGCCTTGTTCAAACAGGGCGTAAGTAAGTAAAGTCCCCTCGGAGGCGACGATACTCAAGGGAAAGAGGTCGAGCACCACGAGACGCGTTTCGTAGTCCATGGACTTGAGACCGGCAACCATTTTCGCAGCTCGCTGGACACGCTCAATGAGGATTACGTCTTTCGTGCGTCCTGAGTAGACAACCGGGTTGGCATATTCAAGGAGCGGTCTGACATAGGCCCCATAGAGTATTTGGAAGTCCGTGCGAGTAATACGAGAGAGAGGTACGCCGACTCATCCGTAGAACAGCGAATGCCTTCTGAGCCGATTTCTCAAGGTGCAGTGAGAAGGACAGGTTTGGAGAGAGCCAGATACCCAAATCCTTCTTGGCATCTATCCTCGTGATGTCTTCTGGTCCTTTCTCACCATGCATGACAAAGGAGTTCGCTGAGTCTCCTCCAAATGACATATGGACGCACTTTTCGTCATTCAGAGGAAGGTGCCAGTCCAGCGACCACTGTTTTGCGGCGTCTACATCAATTTGGAGGGCACTGGCATTGGAACTCCACGATTTCAAGTCGTCCGCAAAAAGAGACATGGACTGAAAAGAACATCTGGAAGGTTATTGACGTATATCAGAAACAGCAAGGTCCCAAAACGGAGCCCTGAGGAACTCCAATGGAGGCCGGCGCCGCAGAAGAGTAGGTCGGCCTACTTTCAATGGAATGATCTGTCTGATAAGAATGCCTTGATCCAGTGTAGGATTTTCCCTTGAACCCGTAAGACTCGAGTTTGTGGAGCAGACGTAAGACTCGATCAAATGCTTTTGAAAGTCGAAAAATATGGCATCCGATATGAGTCCTCGTCCTTGGCTTGGGTTAAGCTGCCCATAAATACGAGCATGTTCGTCAGGCAGGAACGGTTTGGGAGAAATCCGTGTTTAGCTGGAGAAATCAAGTTGTTGGAAGTAAGGTGATCTAGAATGGGTCGCTTCAGAATGCGTCCCATCACCTTGCATGGCACGCTAGTGAGGCTTATAGGCCTGTAGCTGCCAGGCGATAGTCGGTCACCAGTTTTGTAGATTGGCGTGACAATCGCTTCCTTCCAAACAGAGGGAAGGTGGCCTTCGTCAAGCGACTGACGAAACAGCAGGTGGAAACGGGTTGCCAGAGTATACGACGTTTCCTTCAGGATCCTGGGTGGACTTCGTCGGGCCTCAACGCGTAGAATGGTTTGATCTTGTGCAGGAGTTGACGAATGTCCTTCACCGTGAATACCAAGTCGGTTAGAGGCCGGTCTTAGGTACGCCTTGACAAGGTTGGATGTGACGAGGACGCTGGGACTGAATACAGACCTGCATAGTGATCTCTGTAGAACTCAGATACCACTATTGGGTCACTCGTGGGTTCCCCGTTCCTGTCCCTCAGGGAGAACGCGGATGGCTTGTTTCTTCGGCGATGTCGCATGTATTTGAACAGCACATTTCTGTTCTTCCGGGCGAGGTCCAGAATGGTGGCTTGTTTTCGTATGTTCCATATGTGGGAACTGTCAGAAGAAGACCCCTGGGCAACCATGATTGGATTATTGCTTATTCGCTAACCTGGGCCAATGACGAATTATTTTAAAGAGAACAATTATTAGTGAGTCTGTTCCATTTGACCCATCTATTATTGTATACTCAATCTAGCTTTATTTTTTATTTCTTTACCACCCACTCCTGGTAAAATATTTTATTGGGTAGCCAGACAACTACAGAACAACCGCCATCCGTCTAGCAGCGCTCCGGAAATTTGCGATGGCTAGTAAGTCTTTTTTGCGACCTTGACAGACAATTTGGTTGGCATACTCATTAACCGGTTCAAAGCAAGCTGCAGAGGATATCCATACGTTTGTGCAAGTAATACATTGAAGGGTGTGCAAATCATCAGAACCACCACGAGCGCTCTAAGGGTCTATTTTTCATGATGGTTTGAGCAAGACCTGCTTGAAGGACGACCAGTAACTAAGTCCAGCTCGCTATCCAGCATCGTAATATCTCATGCATCAGCTTCAGCTTGCATGAAAAATTCCTCTGTTGATTATCGTGGGAAGGGCACACGGACACGTTTTTTGTCATTCAGGGGTGAGGTACCATTGCTTTGCGTCAGTGGCACCCGTTTGAAATTTGCCGGTGTTAAAACCCCAAGGTTTCAGGTCGTCCGCAAAAATGGTAGACGTGGGCACGACAGTACATCGGGAAGATCACTGGCACAGAAAAAGAAATACGGGGGTCTCAGCTTTAATTCTTATCGCCCCACTTGAGGCGAGGGTCTTAGTTCAGCATAGAACTTCCCTTGATTAACAAGGTTATCGGGGTTTTGGAAAGCAATGGAACCTATGGTGCACGATCAAGTGCTTTGAGAAGCGCTTACTGTGAATCATTGACATTCGTTTGCGCTAAACTGACCATCGACACGGGCATGCTTCTCAAGCAGGAAAGGTTTGAGAGATTTCCCCGGTAATTTGGAGTTATCGAGTTGTTTGTACTGTCAAAATTCACTATGGCCCGCTTTAGATTGCGGGCAGGATGCACTTGGAGCCAGCAGCATATTTGAACTTTATTTTCTTGTTCGCTAATGGTAATTTGTTACCGAATTCTTTGAGTGTCTAGCCTATTAAGACTTAACATCTTTCAGTTGTGTGAATTTTTCACTCAAGCATAGCCTCTGCGTGAAAACCCTTGTCAGCTTGCACAATCTACTTTATTGTGCATCCAGTTAGCCACAAGGATTGATCAGAATTTTACATGTATATCGAACGTAAGACGTAGAACGTTATGTCACGCTTTCGAGGTTTTAGTTGTACACGTTTGCACGACGACCAGATAACCCGGCTATCCAACTACCCTCACCCGTGTCTGCACCAGCATTGTCTTCCATAGGGCTGATAAGCATTCCACAACTAAGAAAACACCTGTCGAAACAAACCCCAACTCTAAGTAGAAACCAGTGCAAATGTTACGTTATAATTAGGGCGAGAAAGTACTTATACTCCTCTCGAAAGGTTTGAAGGGTGCAAACACGAAGGCATGGCGACCCGGACGAAAGTCGCTGACGAATTCCTTTCTTTGAAAGAGTACCCTTTACTCTCCATACCGGGTACAGGCTAGCATAAAAATGCTCCAGCCCTCTGACACGGCGGTAGAGACCGCCAAGGCATCGGGAGCAGGCAGGAACATGAAGGACCCCAGCACTATAATCAGGATTCATTGTTCAGAACAAACAGGCCAACGAATTTGGAACCATTTCTTCTTGGCCGAAGACTAAGTAACTCTGAATGCTAATCTCATCAAGGGAATGGTTGGGGAGTAAAATTTCAAACTTCTGCGGTGTTTTGTACCTTTCCCTTGCTTCCATTATAACATCACGCATTTTTCAATTACATAACCTTTTTTTGTTTGAACAAAGAAACTACAAAAACGCGCATCCATACAATTGCACACACTACAAACGTGGTCACGTGCTCTGACTTTCTCTTCTGATTGCGCTGGCGCTTACAACGGTCATTCGCGAGCCTCATGTGCTAACTCTGGTATCAAAACATTTCAGACTATCTTCGGAATTTAATGTATGTGTGATCTGTTTAGAAGACGACCCCAGGACAAACATGCTTAGTGTATTATTTATTCCGTGGCCTGGGCCAACGACGAACTATTGAAAAGAGAATTCTTAGTGAGTCTGTTCCATCTGGCCCCTTTATTATTGTATACTCAACCCAGCGTTATTATTTTTATTTCGTTGCCGGACACTCCTGTCAAAGGAGATTTATGGGTAGCCAGACCACTGCACATCTAACCACTGTTTCCTACACAACCGCCTTAAGGAGCAGCTTGAAGCGGTCTAGCAGTATTCGGAATCTTCTCCAGAAGAGTCCGTGTGTATCGGATGGTTGCGCTCCAGAGGCGCGAAAACAGAGCCAGGCGATTCTAGAAAGAAAATGCGAAACAAGCTGAGCCTGGGCCAAAAAATCGACTGATCTCAAACTCACGACCAATCCGAGGGTAGCTTTGAACGCTTGGGTTCTTAAAAGCGTGCTGATCCAAACGACTGCTAACTCGCTACAGCGAGTGCAACTCTCGTTTTGATGTGAGCCTCGCAAAGATATGGCCCCCGCATTTGTGAAATTATCGTCACATACCTTTCCAGCGAAAGATGAAATCGCGATCGTGAACTTCACAGGCACATCACGAACTCCAAGTAGGGTTCAGAGATACACAAACTGACTAATCATTCAAAAACTTTGACCACGACTTCGGGTACTATAACGAAGGTAACGCAACAAGGATGGGGCTAACTAAGCAGCTGTAGTATGGAGACTCTTGGGGGATTCTTCTTGAAATACTTAATTAACAACATCCAGTGCCAGTCCGCCGGAAACCGGCCTGATTGTTTTGACGCCCTGTCTATGCTCCTGGCCTCGAGCGACACAGCCACAAATTTGAAAAAGTGATACATAAAAACTTTAGGTGCTGGCGGCGCTGACACTGAACGCACAAACAGGAGTGGAAAACGGTGGCACTCGAACAACCAAAAAACTCCACCCGGTCGGAAATCTCCTTGAGGGTTGAGATGCTGTCATCAACGAAAACAAGCCTTTTAGTATTTCCACAAAAACATTACGCCCTAGTGATTCAGCTCAGCCCAGGGGCAACGTGACATGGTCTCACGGTGACGCCTTGACGGCAAAATGATACTCAAATGCCCAAGAACAGAAATGGAGTAATGTTGATAGCAAATCTTTAGACGACGGCAAATCCGGGAGTGCACTGTTGTATTTCACGCGTAACACTCAACCACGAGGTAAAAACGGCGTCCTGCAGAAACAAACGTACGGTAAAAACCGGACTCTCGTGATGCAGTACCTCCCACACAGGTGAAAAGGAAGCATTCCAAACATCGACCCACGAAGCAGACAGGTGCGCCGCGGAGGCCGGTTCGAAGCCTTGAAATCAAAGCCGACGTAGAATCGTTAAATTCACTGATCCCTCTTAAGGCAACGTCTCTGTAATCTGCACCTCAGGACGCAGCAGAAATAGCACTGAAATGCTCTCTTAAAGCAATGTCTCTGTAATCTGCACCCCAGGACGCAGCAGAAATAGCACTGAAATGCTTGTCCACAAACTCCCTCAGTCGTTTTAAAAGCTCCTCCACATTTGGTAGACAGCAGTCCCGACGAGACTGTCCACAATCGCACTGGGATAAAACAGGCTCAAATCAAGCTCCTTTGCTCTCGTCATTTCGCCACTCACTCTTTGGGGCTGAGTACAAACGGGAAGAGCAGATGGGGTTGCTGTTTGCTTGAACACAGTCCATCTGACCCCGCACACCCTTTTGCGGTGCACTGGTAATTCATACTCTGCTGCTTAGAACCAACTATTCTCTTCTCGGCGTCTTCTGCTATTACCTCAATGTCACCGAAAGGCAGGTTGTTCCCTCTACAAACATTTGAGCAACTCTCCTTCAGCTACCATTTTAAGGATCTCCTGCTGGCGGGTGACTTAAATGCTCGCTGATCCTTCCAAATGGAGCTCGAAAGCATCGGGTCTGGCGGATGTTTTGCACAGGCTCTGGACAACTCCGTTCAGTTCCAACTGTCCCAATTGTAGCTGCCCCTTATTTGCTTCAACCGACTTGAACTTCCCAGCGGCTGTTTGCCGTTTGCCTGTTCGAAATGACTGAGGTGTTTTACTGGCCTAGCTTTCCCCTGACCGGATAAAATATCTGGAAGCTGGAGCCTTTTTATCAATGCGCAAGCCGCAATAATGACTGCTTGGTGGTATGCAACCTTGCAGGTCTGGCAGCATGCACGAGGGATGAAAAACTTGTGTGATGGTTGGTACTTCCTGCAGGGAGGTTCCTCTTGTCGTTTTGCGCCACGGTGCGTTCGTATACCCGCCATCCCTTGGGTGTTTCGCTCATCGCTGGTGGTTCTGAGCATGGCCTTTAATCGAACTCCGTAAAAGAAGACTGTTGGTCTCTGTTTGCTACTGCTGGTCTGAACTTGTCCCGGTTGTGTCATTTAACCGGTAACGCTGTGAGCTACAGACGGTAAAAAACTGACCATTCGTCTGCTAAAAAAGAAAAGAAACTTGCAAAAACAGATTGGATGGCCTGAAGACCCCTTCGATGCCCACGGTTTACATCGACATGTAGAGCTGTAGCTTCTTTCGGCACAGCTGTGGTTGCGCCGCACCAAAGCCCACTTCGTCAACCAAACAAAACGCACGCACCTACCTAATTCTCCGAGGGGTGGACACAGAGTGAAAAGTATATGTGCATATACAATGGACTTCTTAGCCCTGTACTACCAGCCTACAAGACTAGCGCCTAAAGGCCGTTCACTACTTGTTAATTGAAGCTGGTAGCAGTGCTAAGGGGACTGGTGACCAGTCTTCTTACATTCACTCCCCCAGATTATGGTATTGTCCAACCAACGTAACGAACTACTCTAGCATCTCGGAAGTCTACTCCCCTCGATCCTTATGCGTTTGATCTCCTTAACCACACCAGTTCTCTGCGTGCTTACACCGGTTTGCTCTAGATCTCTTGTACTTTAATATCATATATTGGCAAACTCGGCCCGTGCTTGAGCGCCAATCGACTAAGCACAAATCTACCCCTATCCTGCCTCATTTAATTGCTTGTTGTCACTACCCTAATTGTGGTACCCATTAAGTTTTTTCTCTCTATTGATGCATGTTGTTCTACCTGATGTCTCCTCAAACCCACCAGGCCTTACTGATCTCATATTATTCCTTCGTATTTCCAAGCTTCGATCTCGGCCAATACCTAGTTTGGACGCCCTGTTTGGCTGTCTTCACTCCACCTGGCCTATGATCTGCATCCACAGTTATCACCAGCCGGACCAGGAAAAAATACCTGCGATCTTACATCGGACCCGTTCTGCCTCCGAAGAGTTCCGTGGTCAACCTGAAGAATCCTGCTGCTTAAAGAATTGCGCAGCCCGGTCCAGTGGCCTTAAACATGACGTCCGTTACGGGGTTGTCCAAAAACCGAAGCACGTCAGGCCAGTGATGGCACGGCGCTGCCATACACAGTTTGAGAGCACACCTGCAACTGCTCCCTTCCTACTCCTGACCGTAACCTCTCGCCCGTTCTTCCAATTACGGCAAATAGGAATAAATTCTTCACCTGGCCCTAGCCGCCACCAGGACTCGTCCATTCAAGTGTGCTGGAACTTTCATTTGGATTTGATCGTTTCGGTGCACTTCCAGTTTATGCTCTCCACAAGGTCGAAAATTTTCTGTACAGTTCGCGTTCCGTCTTGTGTGCTGTCAACAACTCACTCTTTCAAGGAACTTTTACACCCGACTCCACCATAGCAGCGACACCAGTGAGTCTCCGCAGTTTCACTGTACACCACGGGCCTGAGTTTCCTGCTACCATTTGCCCGCGTCGCTACTCTCTGAACTTCCTCATCCCCACTCTCGCTTTTCGTGATCCTGACCATAAGCCCAAAAGTCCAAGGCCACGAGGCCGCTCACCAGAACGACACCCAAATTATGTTCGCCGAAACATTGGGGTTTTCGAAGATGTGACTTTGACGGGGAATTAGTATAATCCATTTGCACTTGCAGGTGATATGTTGTTCATGACATTTTGTTTGAGTGGGCGAAATGTCAAGGACACTGACCACCACCGATTCGCATTTCGTTATCGGTTTACGAGAGATAAAACAAGAAATCGCACATTATCACATTTTGGCGTTCTTTAAGAATGAAAATAACATCTACCGAATATCCAATGCAAACTCCATCTAGGAAAATCGGTCATCGACATCTATTTGCTTTATACTCCGCCGATTTAACAAACGAGGTAATTTTGTTCAGCCAACTTCGTCACTACGCTTTTTCTTATAGAGCCTAGCTTCCATCAGGTACAACATTGTCAGAAAACAGTATGAATTTTGCAGTGGAGCTTTGATGGCCATCTCTGTGATGGTTCCTTTTCCAAGACACGCATAACTAGCCTGTGGACAATAGAGCGTCAGGAGGTACCCTTAGGTAACTTACCGAAATATTGGTATCATTTCTACTAGGAATATGACTCACCATAGGTGGAATAGGTCATAAAGCGGTCATAATGATAAAAGCAGCCGCTGTCACTCACTTTGGCTACTTATCGTAACATTAACCCGTGCTTGATTGTTTGTGTAATAAGTACAAATCTACTCCTATCCTGTCTCATCTAGTCACTCGTTGTCACCACCCTGATTGTGGTAAACGTTCAGTTGTTATTTATTTATTCTTTTATTTATCAAAATCATCTGCTTATTACTGCCTTTCACTTTGTGAGTGCAGGGCGCCTACCAAAGGACTTTGGTCAGTTCATCCAAAATCATCTGCGCCTTCTGTTTGAAGATGAGAACGATGTCTGCATACTCCGTATCGAAAAGGCTTTCGTCAGGTGTTTGAAAACCGGGGTCCAGAAGACATTAGTTAGTTAGGAGTTGCGACGAATTTTGGCTTTGATATTTCGGGCCACAGTCTAGCTCACATCATAGTGCTTTCTAGTGGACTCTCCGAGACTAGTCCTATTTTGAGTCCCATGTAAGCACGTCTGTCTTATCTCCTCGCCTGAATGACAGCAATGGAACGCCCACAATGGACCCAAGAATATCCTTGATCCATGCTGGTCTTAATTTGTGACGCGTCCTTGGCAAATCCTAACTGTAATGACGATCCTAAACGACTCACCCAAGATGTTTATATACGGAACTCTCCATGGACCCAAATACGGCACCGATGACGGTACTACCATACCCAGTCTGATGAATTGCCCGTAGTTCACCATATCCATAATATTTAGCGGATGACTGTGTTACGTGTACCCACAAGAACGCCTCAATCCGCTAAACTTGTGCCAGGACTTGAAAGCGCTGGCCACCTTATTGTGCTGTCTGCTTGTTCTGACCATAAACACTAATTCTCCCAACTCACTATCGATGGTTCGGTATAGCCATGCGCCCGATATAGCGTGTACTGATTACCATAAAAAACAACTTACTGGCTGTGGAGAATTCTTCGGCTTGGTTTATCAAGACTCCTGCCACAACGATAGGAGACTTTCTCATACAAGCATCGTGAAAGGCAGCTCAAGTTTGAGTTTGCGCCGACATAGTGGCGCAATTATTGCTTTTGTCGTTTCGAGATTATTTCCAAGTGCAACACAAAAGAAAACATGTGAAGAAACCACAAATTTCTCACCGCCATCAGGGAGACATCACGCGAAGCTATTGGCAACCATGAAAATACGAATTCCGCGCCCGTGACGAACCTCGAGTACGTTTAAACAACTTTTAACAAAACTGAGGCCGCATGGGGAGACCTTAAGGGACCGAATAAATACCATCAAATGCTGAAATTTTATGTTAGAGTTTTCCGCCGAACTATGGTTTCGGAGAAAATTAAGGCTCGGCCCTCAGCGGTGGTTTTAGGTTTTAGTACAAAATGACCGGTTGGATCGCGCCAGCTCTGGTGATTCACCAAATTCGTTGTTCTAGTTCCTCATTTTCCACAATTTTCAGATATCTTGTCATACGACAGGCAGGATGCCTCTTGTTTTGCCCTCCCTCGCTTTGTTTTTGCCCGCCAGCTTCAACTCCTAATGTTCAATTAGGATAATGCCCACATTTTATGACACCGTCCCTATTCCGCACACTCCCCTTTACTCACAGAACTTGACAGTCACGTTTTTCTCTGGCTGCAACATTATGATCATAAACATTATTGTTATTGTTATCATCAATATGTTTACTCCTCAAAACGGCCAATAAAATTCAACTCTTCATCTTGAATAATTTGGATCCTTTCCCAGTTAGAGATGGACGGGCGCGCTTGAGGCCAGCTGATTAGGTATCGTAGACCACTAGTCGCATGTTAGTCGTGCAAGTCAACTAAGTTCGCTCAGCGGTCCGTTGTGATCGACGCCATGCTCTTTGCAGCATATTCAGCAAATTGTAATGTAACACTCTACTGTTTAACAAAAAACCTGCGCGATTTTTTCTGGCAAAAATGAATGCGGCTGCAGCGATCTTAACTCATAACAGCAATTTTCGAGCAGAAATTATTTACCGGAGTGGCACCGCATATTTTGCATCCACAAGGGCCATGTAGTTTCTAGAATGTTCAGTGAATTATTTCATCCGCGAAATTATCTGAAAGTTCCGTTCATTGTGATTCACCTCTTCCCGCAATTCACCATTTATGGTAGGCGATTCCTGCGCAAGCCAAACTCGAGCAAATGATTGACTGCTCCGCGTCACGTGATCCATACACGAACATATGACTGCTCCATACAAAGCTTAGCAGAGGTTTTCACCAATGGTTACCCGTGACTTTGTGGACCAGTGGGATAAGCTTTGGCGTAGAGGAAGCCGTGTTGGCGATTCAAAACCGGGAACTGTCGTCCGGATTCTTCTCGACTTTCCCTGTAAGCTCCTTCCTACACAGGACACTACCGGTGGCAGTTATATACAGCATAAAAATATGACTGACTAAGATGAAAGCAACTTAAAGTGCCGGGTCCGCAAGTTCTGGATATGTAGTTAGGTTTGAAGCGACATTTCCTAAAACGCAAATGCCAAGCTTTTATTTACAGAAGTCGTGTGGCTAGTCACGAAAAGGTTATGTGAAGAAAGAGGAACCGAACTTTTCAAGGCAGGTGGATACGTTTTGTAATGCTGGGTTTTCGTATCCGACTTACAGACGTCGAGTTGTACAGATCTCACGTGGAGAAACGCGTATTTCCTGGACTAATTTCTTCAAGTTGTTTCACACAATTTTATTGCTTGCTTTGATAATCCTTTGTTCCTTAATTTGTGCGCTTTAAGCATTTAACCCGTTTTTTCTTGACTTGTGCGCAAAACAATCCGAATGCGCGCGCTTCCTGGCTGGTAATTTTTGACGGAAACGCTGGCTTAGCAGGTTCGGACTGAAACTAAATTGAGGAATATACCGTTATTACAGCTGGCGAACGAGAATCCACGACGTCCGTCGAATTTAATCAGCTCCGAGAATAAGTGCAGTAGCAGCGAAAGCAATTGGAGGAAGCGCAACCGAAGTTCATCTAATCATTGACCCAGAGATTGGATGTTCAGACAGCAGCAGTCGGTACAAGCGAGTAATCTGGTTCCTCAGCTGATGTAGCCGCGACCTCAATCACGAGGTTCACGTTTGATAATCTCGCTGATCACAACTGTGACTCCGGCTTCGAGACCAAGTTTTCGAAGTTTGATGACGGGTGGAGAGTCAGGTTATTGTTGCGAAAACTCAGCACACGGACACAAACTGCATTTTCCTCAAGCTACCACGTTACCTCAGCTTCGATAAAACGGTCAGAACACTATCACAGATATTCGGTGATCAAACATCACTGTTCAATACCCGTTACCAATGCCTAAAGTTGGCCAAGAAAGATTATGCTGATTTCTTCACGTCTGCTAATGTTGTCAATCGGGAATGCAGGTGCTTTAAGTTCAGCTCAATGATGAAGAATCAGTTTAAGGGCCTCATTATTATATCCGGTCACTAGTCGTCCAGGATGCTGATATCAGAGCCCCGCTGCTTAACAGAATTGAACAGGATGCCGAAATGACGTTGCAGAGCCTCCCCACCGAAAGTCAACGCCTCACCAGCCCAAAGCACGACACGGCTGTGATCGGCCTGTCACTCTGACTTCAAGCAACTGTTTACACGCAGTTAACTTCAGGGTGCCAAACAAGTCTGACAAACCCGACCGAAAACAGAGCAAGCCTCCCACAAGTTGTTGGCATTACGGTGAGTGGCATTTTGCTCGTTTTTGCCGGTTAAGGCCTCACAAATTTTCCAGGTGCGATCGTCGTGGCCACAAGGAAGATTTAGGTTGATCACCGAGGTCGCAGCCACCCGAACACTACCGTGCAGCCCAAAAATTACAATCCAACTAGGTGACGGTGACATTCGAAGTTGATTTTGCTTGCTGAGGGTAGTTCGTGATGGTTCGTATCAACACCTCAGTTCGTTTGCAGCTTGATACGGGCTCCGATATCACGCTGCTTAGTGAACGAACATGGAAACGATTTTGTAAGCCGCATGTGAAACCGACCGAACACTGGGCCCGTAATGCTCCTGGGCGTAAACTGAATCTGATTGGCGAGGTTGACTGCTCCATAATCTTCAATGGCTGGACGGCACAAGCCACGCGATACCTGACGTCATGTTCCAAACTTGATCTCTTGGGGCTGGATTGGATCTAAAAGCTGAATCTGCTGAGAATCCAATTAATTCCGTTTGCAACCACACGCACACAGCACCAGGAGGTGCTCTCGAACCAAATCACATTGCAAGGCATTCGATTGAGGACCTCATAAAACGTTATGCATCTGTATTTGCTGACGAGCTTGGATGGTGCACAACGGCAAGAGCTAGATTGCCTCCTCTCCGGTACCAGTTCAGTTTTCGGGCCAAAACGCCTAGTGTTATATGCAGCCTTACACATGGATGATCATGAACTAGACCGATTACATATGGCTGGTGTTCTCCAACTGACCAACCACTCTTCATGAGCCGCACCAATCGTGTTGGTGAAGAAGGCTAACGGGATCATCTGATTGTGTGGATATTTATCTACCGGTCTCAATGCTACACTGGATACCCATCAATACCCCCTGCCTCTTCCAGACGATATGTTCGCGAAACTGAATGGGAGCAAATGTTTCGCGAACATTGACTCGGCCGATGCTTACCTCCAGTTTGAAGTTGAGGAAAAATCCCGGGAACTTCTGACAGTCAATACGCACAGCGGTCTGTTCCAGTATACCCGACTGTCATTCGGTGTCAAAACAGCGCCAGTCATATTTCAACAGTTCATGAATGGGATGCTGGAGGATGCCCTCGGCGTTGCTGCTTTTTTGGACGACCACATTGTCATGGATTTCAATCCCACGATAGATGGTACTGTGCTGATGCATAGCCCAGAAAATGGTTCCCGGTCTTCGGTCTGTGGACTTAGTGAGACGCCTGAGAGTGCTTGATTTCTATCCCTTCGTTTGCGGACCAATTCTCGAAAGTGATTTGACTGCACACTCTCTCCTAATGCAAAGGTACAGAGACACGAAAGATGCTTGTTCGAGACCAAAGTGATGTAATCCCCGTTGAGAGTGTCTAATGGACGACTTAGGTTGTTGTCGACAATACTTCTGAGGGTTGTCCAGTGTGCCTGGAAATCCTGTTCCGTTTTCGAGTGGAACGAAATTATCACCAAATTTTACCAACGGTTCACCAACTGTTATCTGTCATCAACAGCCACCTGATTTCTAACTGAATCATCTTCTGCAAAGCGGAGAAAAGGGAATCTTTCAAGATTAGAATGATATTAATTAGACAACGACTCCTCATAGAGAACAACCGCTTTAAACTATCGCACCCGTTTTACAGTTTTCCGGAGCATATCATGTTAATGACTTTACAATGACCATTTCTACGATTTTCGGCCGTGGCAGACCTACTGATCGACACTGGAAACTTGAGGAGCTAAACTATGCTCTTTTTATCATATGGTCTTAAAGAACTGAACCTCGTTGAACACCAAGAACACTTTGCACCAAGCGCCGTTGATAAGGACGCATGAAACTCCGGTGGATGCGGGAAAGTCAGCTATCCTTACCATACAGGCTAATTGTTTTCAATAAGAAAACACAATTCAGAACGTTGAAAATAACTCTCCAATTCAATCGGACTGATATTCTAGGAATTTGTGAAAAATCTGTTTACGGATTATTTTGGCTGCCGCGACGCCAAATGGGAAAGCCCCAGCATTCACAATACAGATTGGAATAAAGCACACTGAAATAGCTATGAGGCAAACATAAGATAGAAAACACCAAGTGCGCTGAAAACCGTATTACTCACAGAGGACCCTCCCAGACCAGATAGGCTTTAGCTGAGTGTTTAGAGGATCGTTGCGTATGGAGCCGCAGCATCATATCAAACAGAACACTCGTAAAACGGAAGATATAAAATGAGATGAGGCGCTTTCTGGTCCCGTTTATCCATCATCTAACGAATGCAATGCACAATCCGGCAGCCAACACAAGCAAGCGATATTCGATATAGATTTCTTTCAAATGGAGAGATGATACTTACTGCAACTTTGTACATAGCTAACGCGCTACTCATAAGGTCGCTGAAAACTCTTTGACAGCGCATGACCGGTTTCGCTCATTTTGGAGCTGACCAGGAAGACACAGTCCCCGATTTCTCCTCAATCTCATGTTCTACTTGAACCAGATTGCATGAAATTAGAAAAACACTCATTTACATACCAATTTGGTTTTTAACGGAGACACAACTGAAGAACATCATAAACGAGAGTTCCAATCGATCTCCCGTAAAAACCAAATTGGCATGCAAGTGAGTGTATTTCGTTGATTACATCTTTCTCAACAAAGATGTTGATAGTTCTCTGAAATGCTGGAAAGCACGGTGACTTTGGCCCTCATCCTGGCTCAGTAAGTTGGCATGGGCGAAATCTGTCTGGCTATTGAACTTGGGACGCGTCAGTAAGCTACTTCCAGGGATCCTTTTTGGATATTCTTTTACTGACTAGGTCAACAGTAAGCAAAATCCCGAATGTTTTGAATAAAATGTGCCTTCAAAGTTATGACTGGCAATATTTCATAGAATCATATGAACAAGGTTGAGCGAACCAGCGAAGTGATCCTGACAGCATCGTCCCCTAGTGTTTGGAATCCCAATGGCGTACTACCTCCACGAGACCCCGACAGGCGCTACCAAAGCAATCTCATTAACACCACATTGCACACGATCAAATCAATTCCCTTTCGAAAATCCTAGACCCTGGGTTACTTAGAACCCGGACCTTTGGTTAAAACTTCCTAAGTACTGAGTTAAGATTTACCGAAAACCGAGAAGTGAACCATTACTCTCTCATTTCGAAATCGAGATCCGCGCTTAGAAACCTTACTACGATGTTCACAACCTCACACCCCGCATTGGATGTGTTGAAATCCTACTATACTTACTGTGGATGGACATCTGAGGCGACATGAACCTTCGGAACCGTCGCTGACTACCGGGCCAGGAAATGCAACGGCGCTGATAGGTAGTCAACAGGTCCCCTGAACTGTTTCGCCACGAGATACAGATTGTTGATCGTTAGTACCGAAAAACCATGTTTCTGCTTGTTTGCAGGGCCTGATATGCCGCTGAACGTACTGGATGATGAACAGCTTGTGGTTGGGGTTCACTGCAGCCTTCTGACTGGGAACTCTGGCAACTCTAGATCGAAAAAGCTCTGATGGAGATACGAACGTAGAAACAGAAACCTGAGTAGGCATAAAAGTCACTGATATGGTAAAAAAAACATGTATCGAGAAGTCTCAATGGACCGCGTAAACAAACTTATGTACCGTGCCACGATCGTGGGAATTAACTGGTACTTCTGATTGTCAGCTTTTTGCCACCGAGTAGTTAAGCCACACACTCATAGGCTTATACACGGACGACTGTGAAGTCCTTAAACCTCCCGAATGACACTTATGTTTAGCTGGCTAAAAATCACCTAAATAGTCAAATCGGAACTCATGCATCGTAACAATTATGGTTTATTTCACCTAGCATGTGATTTGGTCGTACACATACCAGAACGAATATGCAGGAATTTAGCAGCCAACGCCCTTCATATTCCATTATTATCAACACAAACGAGGAAAATATTAACTATTCGTCCGGTAGAGCCGTTGCTTGTTCGTAGTCTCATACCAGAAAAACCGTTTAATCCACTGAAAACTGAGCGCTTGATCGCATGACTGCTACCATCTTCGACTGGTACCGAAAAACCATGTTTCTTGTTTGCTTGATCGCATGACTGCTACCATCTTCGAAGCCGACTAGCCGTTACAACTACCCTAGGACATTTGTGGCTTGGCTAAACCCCCAGGTCGCACAATCTGCCCTTTAAAATACGATTCTGGGAAAACCCGGTGATCGCAAAAGCTGAATACATGAATATGTTACTGATCGGAACCGCGCCATCCGTGACTGGTCAGATTATCTCATCCAATCATCGATTCTCACGACGCGCCGTAAACTTGGGTATTTTTCTTAAATGCAACTATTCAAGAGCAGGCAGTTTACTTGTAATAACAGCGCTTAGAAGAGAACCCAAAATTTCAAACTGACAGCAAATTGGAAAACGGTCTGGTCCTTGAAATAATCTGAAAAATTGAAACCACAAAGCCCGCTGGATATGGTTTATTACCAGACAACGAACATTTCTGAGAATAAATCAGGCTACCATGAGTCCATCGACTTGCATTGGTGTACACAATAAAAAACAACCACTTGCTCAGACAGTCAATGTGGTCGTTTTATTACCTTCACCGAAGTTGTGGCCAACAGAAACCACACACGACTACCTGCTCAAGCGAGCGAAAAGCCAACCCAAAACCAATAGGACCCGGAAAGAAAAAAGAAGAACCGGAAAAGAAAGAATTTCACAAGATCTCTAATCCAATAAGTATGTACAATTCGGCGTAAGTGGGAGACTATTCGAATCAAAAGTAGGAAGTCGCCCGGTCGAAAAGTAATTCCTTATCCTTGGTGTTTTCTTGCTTCACTTGCTCGCGCAATTGGTGTTCCCGGTTTCGAAGAGCTATCGTGTCCAGTCGCTTCCGAAGGTCGATTTTCAAATCTGCACGAAAAAAAGCGGAGATAGAGCATGTTAGGTGATTCTAGTGAAAACAACGTAAAGCACTTACAACAACCTTGATGTTGACCATTAAGGAAAACGACCCACCCAACTGCGCACTGATGATGTCTCCTCGTATGGTGAAGAAACATTTGCAAGTCAGTTGCTAAGCTCGGCGAACAGATCAACAGTCATCTGATCAACAACCAAGGAAAACGACCGTTTTGATCAACAGTTATAGGATCATGCCAATGAGACACTGGCGTGATTTCCCGATACCAGACTATGGAGATCTGAAAGTAATATTCACTGCCCAAACTTTTGCACGCTTGATTACGTTGTGGAGACCAAATCAGCGCGTAAACCAGTCTTTTGAAGATGGATGTGGTCGTAGCACACCATGAAAAAACAACTACGCGAAATACAAATGAGTCGCGACAACAAGGGAACACCACATGCACAGGGAAGTTATCTGACAAAATGAACAGGTAGCTTCGTTCAAAGACCAACCCTACAACAAGGGGTCCTCAAATCGTTGTAGTGAAATTAATAGACCGAGAGCGACATCTCTGCATCTCAACTTCTCCTGTCTAGGCTTGGGCAATCTGGCTGTATCTCAGCCCTCGTGCTCCCTTCAGATAGCACGGCAGCTAGGCACCGAGGTGTTACAGCTAAAAAATTGTGACGACACGAAAAACCTTCGACTGCGGTCGTTGAGAAACGAGATTTACCTAATGAGTACAGCTCCAATGACACAATAATGAAGCTGTGACTCAAGATTCTCCAAACGGCGAAAACGCGTCAAAGAAAACAAGCTTCCCGAAGAAAAAAACTGTGGCCCACAACGAAACGGATGCAGCAACAAAACCAAACGAAACAAGTCAGGAAGTATACAAACTAAGGCAGAAACTCAGCGGATAGCATTTAAATACAGCACGTGGGGAGCATGATCACGAACAGCCCCTGTGGTTCAGGAACACAATCCAAGCGCAAGCGGATATGAGAGTTAATGACAATGGGGATTAACTTCACCTTGCAGGTGTGTTCTCAATAGCAGAATACTGGGGACTATCGAAAATCAAGATGAAATCGAGTGCCGTAGTTTCGTTCACTGAGTTTTAGACAGAATCTGGCCAGTGACGATTAGGTGAGTGTATTTGTATCGCCGTGAAACACTCTTTTTTGTTTGTAGGCTCCAAGCCTGAACTAAGTAGTTCATTTCGAACCTCTGATACGGCTTTTATTCTTGCCATTTACTTGGCTGTTCACTTTGAATTCTATTCTAAGCGTTCAGGGTCTGTACGAACAACGTTTTGTTGTTGTACCAAAACATTTTGAGCCGAGGAATACTTTTTGTACGTGCAGTGATAATGTCCATTATTGGACGGCCACGAACTTAACACATATCCTTCGGTTTCAGGTTAAACACTGTGAACGAATCCTTCTGCAGAACACTCGGAGTAGTTGGAGGCCATCTGGGTTCCACCGCAGGATTCAAGTTTGAAACGATGCATGTGTGAAATCCGGCTGCGATACATTTGTTCTTCGACTCCGTCGTCGAGTCGTGTCTAGCCGGAAAAAATATTTGTCTTCTAGTATACCATATATGCGTCTCATGTTAGCCCGAATCATATACGTTCCAGTCCAGGAGGAGATTGTGTTGACCAGATATTCACACTGCGCCCTGTTTTGGAGGACCACTAGCAGTTCCAGCAATCCACCAACACTTGCTCCATTGACTTACGTTTAATCTCTAACTGATGGCGTGCAAGATATGGTGCTGAATCAATAATAATCAATAATTATTCAATCAATCAATAATCTATAATAATAAAATAATAATAAAAATGTAACAAGCTACTCGAGCGGAAATACTCTGTGAGGAGTACTTTCGAGCCATTCTTTTCCGCCTCCGTTTTCAACCCCGAAGTCAACTGGACAATGCCGCATGCCGTCAGTGATTTTCTAAGGATACAAACACATCTTATGACGTGCACTAGGGGCTCCGACTAGGCTGACGAAATTGTCCTGCGCAAGGAATCGGCAGAAATCCAATCTATTCTTGGCAGCAACGGATACTACACGCGTTGCTGAAACAAACGCTGAAAAAGACATCACTATAAGCATGGAAGTTCAAACAAACAGGTGTTCACATCGACAACGCCAGAATTGCAAACAGTTGGAGTCGACGTTCGGAAGAAGCCCGGCATGCACAATGCAAATGCCCGACTTGTTTTGACACAAGCTCATGACAAGTGACCTCTCAAGGCTGATGACCATCGCGGACTCGAAGCACCTGAACGCTGGTGCTCACGGACAATACAGGAAGCAAGCTATAATGTGAGTTGTCAGACGACGTAGTCATATTACTCCAAGCCATCCTAACTTGATCCAACGGCTTCGACTAAAGTAATTTATATACGTCATTCACGCACCAGGTTCAAAACCTCCTACACTGCCCCGCTAGAAATTGCGCTGCCGCGCCGGAGGGCTTTCAAAGTTCGGACGAGCGCTGGTTCTCCACTTGATCTGCGCCAGCAATGTGTTCGGTCCGTTCTGCCAATCATGCTTTATGGGGGGGGGGTCAGATGTGAAGCCTTACTGGAACTAAGCTGTCTCCATAAGAACTTTGCCGTAAACCACGTAGTATATGTATATACGTAAGGCACTACTCATAAGGTTGCTGAAAATTCTTCGACAGCCCACGACCGGTTTCGCCCTTCTTGGGGCTCATCAGGTAGGCACAGTCCCCGAGTTTCCGTCAACCTTATGTTCTACTTGAACCCAAATTGGACTGTTTTCGAGAAATACACTCATTTGCATATCAATTTGCTTTTTTTGCTATGCAAATGAGTGTATTTCACGTAGTATATGGTTCATTCACAGCGAATCAAGTAAAGAGCAGATTGCCTTTAAGTTTACATAACATGGTTCCACACCAAAGTATTACGAAAAGTGGTAACTACAAAAAACTCTGTCTCTTTGCAGAAACGCGTCCACAAAGCGAAAACCTTGAGTACGAAAAAATCTTCCTATTTACAAGGGAAGATTCCCTGAAGAAAAGTCATAAACCGTGATTAATCATTTCTCGGTTGGTGGCGTAGAATAACTCTTTTTGAGTGAGATTAGGTTGCCAAACAATAAAATCCACCAAAAATTGTTGTATTCCTAATCATGTGACCGGATTTAATTTTTCAACGTCATTCCAATGACGTTCCGTCTTGCCATTGGAGCTGGACTAACATCCTGGTGCACATTTTATAAATTAATCATACAGCTGTAACATCCTTTTGTCACCTAGCTGCTGTGCCACCCGAAGGAAGCACGAAGACTCAGATACTACCAGGTTGCCCAAGCCAGTACAGGAGCAGTCGAGATGTCAGGGTTGGGTTCGAACCATGGACTTTCCGACTACTAAGTTAGCGTTTTAACCTCTGAGCTATTCCGAGCCCATCAATATGGTAGTGAAGAACATAGCAGATAATCCGGTCCATGTACGTTGTCCAGTAGTCTCACGCAAATCACTCCATGTAGGAAATAGTAGAAGAACGGTCCGAAGCGAACCGGGTTTCCGATCTGTGGCTTCCTCCTAGACTTTCTGCGTTAAATACCATCACCTGCTGAATTCCGAGCTGTGAGAAGAGTAAAAATGCAGTTTCTCACTGCATTGTTAAAGGTCGCAGGAGGAACACACTAGTAAGATGTCGGATGAGACTGAAAAGAGGCTTCTATGCATTCTGATCAAGGTTGGCTGTAAACAACGAAATCTAAAGACTACTTCTCCAAAAAAAGCTACCATCATATCATACCCAGACATCCAACCTGCATTCGTGGAACAAGAACCATCACGGATATCTGAGCTAGAGATAAGCACAAGCTTACTCAAAGGAAGGTCCGCGGTTCAAACCAACCCTCGCATCTCGACTGCTCTTGTCTAGGATTAAGCAACCTCAGCTCTCACGCTTCCATCGGATGGCATGACAGTTAGGCATCAAAAGGGTGTTGCAGCCAGACAATGACAATAGTCCAGCTGTAGCACCCTTTCGGTGCCTAGCTGCCATGCCACCCGAAGGAGGCACGAGGGCTGGGATACTGCCAGGTTGCCCAAGCCTAGACAGGGGAAGTCGAGAGGCAGAGGTCGGGTTCGAACCACGGACCTTACGATCAGTAAATTCGCGCTCTAACCACTTTGTCCATCTCGCCCCTGTTGCAGCCAGACGATTATATTAATTTTTTTTCAAATATCTGAGTGCTTGATCTATACAACGCATAATTCACCCCTGACAGTGCGGCGGATACGCCACAGGAAACAGGCGTCGATAACGGAAGTTGGGGTTTTCACTATCAAGGAATCGACTTCATCAGTCACCAGGATGATGTAGAAGCGTGGGGACTTGCATTTATCCGAAATACTCCGACCGCAATCGTCATGCCGGAGATGAATGAACACGTCAAACCGTGAACCAAGCCAGTTGAACTACTGTATAGAGTTGATGTTCAAGTAGTTTTCTCACAATCTGGTGAGAGAACAACATGAGATAAACAGGAATACATCACAAACCTACCACTGTCATACAATCATGAGGAATGCGCTGCCAAAAAGAAAGGTGGGGAGCTAGCGAAAAAGCCCCCGATGCTTAAGGAAAGCGATCGAAGCTATGGGTCAGGGATCAGACGAACACATTTGAGCACCGTATCAGTGGGATTCACCCAACGTACATTGCGAACCTGTCTCGACGACGACGCAGCACACAACGACAGACAAACTCTAGCTAGACCATTGGTTTGGGATCAGTTAGGCGCAATGACCTGTTAGAATTCTAACCAATATGCAAGGAGAATCAGTTGTACCTCAGTTGGGAGAGTGCGGAACAAAATTGGGCTGTAACGGATTTCATCTCGCGCAACCACTTCCTGGTCTGTCCTCAAATCCTTCGCAATCATGGATTCGGAATGAAAAACAACGCTTTTTTGGTGGTTGGGCACGCGTAGTCCATGTCGCGGCCACCTTAGACTGATAGGTTTCGTTCGCCAATTCTGACTGTATTTCGCCTGCAGTTCAGAATGATGCACGAAATTCCGTAAAAAGTCTAGGAGCAAGTGCTGTCCCAGAATTCGGGGTGTAATAACTAAACCGTGGTGAATACCCATATTGCGGGTTCCTATCAGAAGTGGCTTGATGAGGTTTCTCAGATCGACAGTGACAAACTGTTGAGTTTGGCCTAGAGGAAGACGCCGAATGTTGGATCTGATGAGGTCTTGCCTAGTTTCTACCATCGGACCTTTTAGGAGACTAGCAACTGGGAATAACTCAGAAAAAGATCTGTTCAAACTAGACGCAAAACCCTATTCATGAGGTGGATGAAAACTCGGCAGCCCACGACCGGTTTCTCCCCACTCAAAGTTCATCAGGTAGAGGGAGTCCCCAAGTTTCCCTCAACCTTATGCTCTATTTGGACCTAAAATGCAGGAAATTAGCGAAATACACTCATCCACATACCAATTTGGCTTTTACAGAAGACCCGACCAAATGAGTGTATTTGTCGAATTCCATGTAGTTCGGGTTTAAGTAAAACATAAGGTTGAGGGAAAATTGGGGACTGTACCTACCTGATGAGCTCGAAGAAAAGCGAAATCGGCCGTGGGCTGTTGAAGAGTTTTCAGCAACTTTATGAGTAATGTGTTGCGTCTATACAACGTATTGCGATACTGGCGTATCGTATCAACTGAAGCATGAGGCAGCCTGGTGCGGCATAGTCAGTTGCTTAGCTCAGTTGTAGCACTCCTTTGGTGCCTAACTGCCATGCCACCCGGAGGAAGCACGAGGGCTGGGATACTGCCAGGTTGCTCAAGTCTAGACAGGGGGGGGTCGAGACGCAGAGGCGGGTTCGAATCACGGACCTTCCGGTCAGTAAATTCGCGCTCTAACCACTGAGCCATCTCGCCATGAAGGAGAGATCCAGCTGAAATTCATTTGGGTGTCCCGTGGAAAACAAATTGCTATGCAAATGAGTGTATCCCCTTCAAACTGCTGTCCAATGAGTACCCGTAAAAGCCGGCATGATTGGGGAAATGCGTCAAAAAACACGTGGTAGAATTACCATTAACGTTGGCTCCCGTGAATGCAGATATCATGTGTATATTCTCAAACAGAGGTACGTGCTTCGGAAGAAGCTCGGTGGGCAGACCACTTTCCGCACGGGACTCATTGGAAGAGAATCGCTCGAGCGACCGCATGGCATTTTCCGCAGCGGACCGACCATCGGGAAGATCGATCTAGAAACGTAAAATGGTGGGATGGAAGGAAGGTAACTCTTCAGAGAGAGATCAAAATCAGCTCGTATGTCTTAAAAAACAACCTGAGTTGTCAGACGTTACTGTGGAACGAACTACTGAACAATGTCGTCTCAAAACTGTATGATTTTCGAACAAAGTGGTGCTGAGGTGTAAATGCTGCGCTCGCGACAAATATTAAGAATTCGAACATAATTCAAAATTTAGGAAACACCAGGGGCGCAGGTAGAAAAATCGTTCAGCTGTAGCACCCTTTCGGTGCCTAACTGCACGAGGGCTAGGATACTGCCAGGATGCCCAAGCCTAGACAGGGGAAGTCGAGAGGCAGAGGCCGGGTTCGAACCACGGACCTTCCGGTCGGTAGATTCGTGCTCTAACCACTTGAGCCACCTCGCCCCCAAAGGGGCAGTGCGCCGACCGGGACTCGAACCCGGGTCGCAACCGCGGGAGGGTTTGACCCACAAATACCTATGAAAGGAACAAATAGCAATCAGATAAGGCGTCTCTTAATGGCAGAAGCTGACAGGAATAGCACAAAACGGCCTTTAAGAAAGGTTGGTGTGTTTCACGGTGACCTGAATAGCTGCTGGAGTAAACATCAATAAGGAAAACCACTTCAGAGAATGAGATCGTCAAACAATTTTCCAACCTGGAAGTATTATTCATTGGGATGTTTCATACAAAATGAGGCACTCCATAAAGCAGGTAAGTTTTTCAGCGTATTTTACGGTATGAAGTACTCATTTACACAACAAACGGTCACATGCTTCCATTTCGCATTGCAATACTTCAAAAGCGGTAATCTGGTTACCTCGAAGACGTTGCCTCAGATAGGCAGAATCCAACTTATTTAGTCGAGGCGGGAACAGAAAACGATTTAGAAATCCTGTGCTCTCATGATGAAACTTACTTTTTCACTGCCAGTCATAAATGATCTGAGTCAACTCTTTCTGTATTCCAAATAGGCAGTTTGGACCACACAGAAGTCAAGTAACTGGAACAGAAACAGGATGACGTCGTGCTCAGACCTTGCTGTCGATCGTGTTTCACGGACAGCAGCGATCCAGTATATGTTGAGTCACAATAAAGTAAATTGCAGCGGAAAGTAAAATTATGTGCATCCGATGCAGATCAAGTACTTTGGTGCCGGTCTTCTCGTCCAAGCATTTTGAATTGTCATTGAGGAGAATTTGTTATTAGGTCAGGTGGCATAGACCGTCTAGTTCGGAAAACAAACTGCTGACCACTTTTATCACTTATTCAGACAACTTGTCGACCTGTCTGACTTTCAGATCAGTTTCGACTCCAGCCTACGACTGGTGAAGTTAGCCTCTTCGAATAATGCTGAAGGGTCCTGTCGCAACAGGCATTCTGTGGCTTCTTTCACCTGTCACGGCAAGATAATGATGGTAGTGCTAGAAAACAAGTTACAGTTACTTAATACTGAATAAATAACCATTCTCAGAAGAGCAAAGTTGAATCGTTGACCACCAAATTAGTTTCATCCGGCATCTTACCTTGTTGATGACACACATGAAAGGCTTGTCGAGAAGTAGACCGTGAGACCAACGCTCAAGCAGGTGTATGACCAGGTAAGCACAAGCCAACGGACTGCGCCAAGGACTTCGTTGATCGCGCTGGAATCCCATGGAGTCCAGGACAAGAATCAAGCACGAGCTACGTTCCACGTGCTTCAGGAAATTAGTGTGTCTGAGAACGGGGAGATCGTGATCTGATGGGGTAGTGTTGGAGGGTTTCCCGGAGTACTGTGCGTATATATCAGCAAGTCCTGTGAACATATAGGAGAGAAGAGACAGGCAGAGAGCATCAATTGTCAGCTGAATATGTCAAAGCTAGTCAATATTATAACTCCCGAGGACACTGTCAACAGGTAATTTTAAATAGGGCCTAGGGTCATATTATTGGGAACATGGCTAAAGCATTGTAGCAAGAAATCACTCTTGAGTTTACATGACGATAATATCCGTGGAAAAGCCACTGAAGATAAACGTGACAGGGTGTATAGTTGCTGGCCAGCTGATAGCCAATAAACACACTTGAGTTGCTGAGATTTCAATACTGTCAAGATAAGGGGAAAGCAAAGCAAATAGCTGCAGTCTGTAGGTATGACGAGGTAGGTCAGCAGATGACAGTTTATCTAATACACTAAAGGAGAATTTCGCGCTGAAGCTGCCCGTGCGACGTCGGAACAAACTACCCAAAAAGCTGACTCGACACGTAGGAGCGGTTACTGGCTTGAACAAACTCATGGAGGGAATCCGACTGGAGGTGCGTTCCAGGAAGCTTGATATTCCGAAGTCGAGGCAGAAACCTGAGTTACCGTGACCAATCAGTCAGTTTTACGTCGGATTGCGAATGGAAGGACTCCGTGTCTGATGGGCAATAACCAGAGTATCGACAAGAAATAGGAAACTATTTGGAGTCACATCAACAAAGTCCACAATGTGGAATCCAGAGGGGTCAAGGACAGAGACCACTTGAGCACCAGTGGACGACAGCAGAGGAGGTCAAACCCAAAGAACTTGCGGTCCCCGACGAATTAGGGCTCAGAATAACAGACTAACCAATAGAACCGCTCGACTAAAAACCAATCAGGATCGAAGGTCAGTCAAGACCACCTACCACTATACAGTAGAAAACTCCTGATATACAGCTACGCTCCACTCAGTTCCCCAACAACACACTGATGATGTCAACTCGATTGGTGGTGAAACGGTTGCAATGAAATAACCCAGCTCAGTGGATAAAATCATGGCTGAACGGTAACGAAGCATCAGGGCTGAAAACTGATGTCATGCTGTCAATGATGATGATGATGATGATGATGGTGAGTGGACAAGCCAACGACCATTAAAATAAACTGTTGGAGTTTTACGGTCGTGAAGCATCAGGAGTCTGACACTTGTATTGCTGCCAAAGATGAATATCATGGTGAGTTGACCACTATACAACGATGCTATTCGGATACTTGCATGAGGAACTAAACATGTCCTAGAAAACAACCTGAAGATATCTGGATATGAATCCAAGATGATCCAAGGGAGTGTCCAACCGGTTTGGAGAAAGTCGAGGGCTGAATGATGCGGATGCGTAATGGCGAACTGGATTACGAAGCTCTGGAATGTTCCCCTAGCTATGGTAGTCCAAATTTATGAGTAACAATGCGACACGAACACGAACAACGCAGCAGTGAGGTCATCCATCTGCTCGAAAAGGATTGTCGACGTAAAACAACTGTCCACTCTTGAATGAATGCATGTTGTAATCTTGTCCATCAGTTTTGGAGATATGGCCGGTAGCACCGGTCGCATTGGGTTGAATGCTCATGCTTTGCAGCTGGTCTGAGCAGTCGCATTTCTGGTGCAGCAAGCCGTACCAAACTTTTCTGAGTGGATGTGTGAGTAGAGAATTCCATAGTAAGAGTTGATATTGAGGGGAGGGATGGCTCAAGTGGTTAGAGCGCGAATTTACTGGCCGAAAGGTCGGTTCGAACCCGACCTCGGCATCTCGATTCCCCCTGTCTAGGCTTGGGCAATCTGGCAGTATCCCAGTCTGGTGCTTCCCTCAGTTGGCATGGCAGTTAGGCACCGAAAGGGTGTGTTACAGCTGACAGTAGATAGTCATAAAGGGCATACGACAACGGCCCCAAACTCTTACGTACCGGATGTTCAACTAAAGCTCTAGATGAATGCCGCTTCAGTGACCGAAAGATAGCGTCATTGGAGAGTTATATTAGCTAGAGGATCGTTATTACGTTTAAGTGTCGGCTCATACCTCAATTCAACGATCGCGGTCAGTAGGTGATCCGCCAATTAAGGTGCTCATTATAGTATCAAAACTTTGGATAGGGCTACGATTTTGACCTTGTGAAAGTTTTACCCTAGAAATCACAATCTTAAGTTATCTTGCACCAACCTAGAAATAAATTTACACTTGTGTTTGCACGATAATGGCACAATACTGGCCCAAAGGAAGCCCAACGAATTCGTCAGACCGTTCGTCTACCCATCTCGGAAAGCAGTCACAAAAGAATGGAGTTCTAGAGACCATCTATCAGCCTGATAGTCAAATAATTTTCAATTCAATTTAACAGCTACAAACCGTGTACCATGGGCACATTGGTTCCAGCCACTACAGTGTCCATCGCCGGAAACAAGGAACATAGAGCCAAGTATTGGATGCGATAGCAAGTTCAGTTAGTTCGGGAACTGGTATCTACGCCTTGAAGGCGATAGCTGTGAATGACCGCACGATTGGGTCATTTCTGCCAGTGTCATTAACCGTAGGTGAGATGAGTTCCGGGATCCTCATCCAAAGAGGCGGCAGTTGTCCATCCAACTCCGTTTACTGGTTAGTGTCTTCATATTTCGTTGCTAGGTCAAACAATTTCCATCTCTTTATTGGTTCCATTCAGCACAGAGCTGGGAGAAAAGAGCTCTGAGAGACAGACAGTTTTCTGGAATTTGGAGTACATATCCTGACAAGCGTAACCTACGAAACGTGAGTAATTTATCTATCGCGAGAGAGTTCCTTCCTCCCAGGACCACTAGCGTACCTCAGCATTACTAATCCGATGTTCCAAACCTGACAGTGAAAGGGATTACCTTCGTAAACGGAGATGTTATGCGTTTAAGTATATTTTCAACTAAGAACGAGGCTTTGGATGAATACTAACCTCCGAATGTTGAGTCTACCAGTCTGTTCAGGGAACACTACCGATCCATGGTCCACCTGCAACTGGAGGCAGTGGTTTCCACACTAAGGTTAAAAGTGCATGAAACAAAAGCGAGGCTAATAACGAATCGCATTCAAACAGGAAGGACAAGGATTGCTATTCAGCACTAGGTGAACAGATCTAATCGCTCGGTGACAGCTATCACCTAGGTTTCCCCGGACACAGATAGCATGGACTCGTCCATAACAAGAGAATTCCGGTGAAATTTGAAACGTTCCCATAAACCGGTTAGCTCACTGATAACAACTGACGAAAAATTCACCCGGTGAAGAATGTAGAAGCATACCGATACATGGACCAGCAACAAGAATCCCAGAAAATAATCCAGAAGAAACATACACTGATCCGACCGAAAAGTGCAAATGATCAACATTCGAGATCTGTGGGGGCAACGTATTTCAATCTGGCCAGCCAGGTAGGGAACAACCCTTTAATTGGATGAAATTTGCCTGAGACTTACCAGGTAGATCGGCCAGACTGATCGAACGACCGTCCTCGTACTTGCAATAGGCAACTTGTGGCCGAATTGTGGTAAACGGGTAGCTGGCAATTTTTACATTCGCATTCGAAACAGCACGCAACAGACTTGATTTACCAGCGTTCGGAAGGCCCAACAAGCTGTAGTCCGCCATGAGCTACAGAAGCAAAGAATACAATTGACGGGTAACTAAAAATTCGGAAGATGCTTATTATCAGTAGTAACACATTGAACAAAACATGCACAGACACTTATAAACCTCCGCTACTTTTGTTTGCCGTGATACACATTCTGTTTACTCCGGGTTTTCGACTATTTTTTTTTACCTAACACACGCGTCGCTGACTTTTAGCGCGCCGCAGGTGTAGGAAGAGAACGCGAAGCGAGGACAAGTATGTTTTCGCTACCCCACACCCAGTGATTTGTCAGTTAACGTGACCTCTGTAAGCTACGAGATTCGAGCACCTAGAAAAAACAAGCAACTCCAGCAGAGTCGGATTTTCATTATCGCCTCTCGATAGGTGGAAATGGATGATTCTCCGAACAAGGTTTGTGCAGTCCAGTTGGAGTTAAGAGCCACTAGAACTCCAACAAAAAACGGAAAAGTGCATGTGATCTTCATATCATACTTTTAAAACACGTTCTCATGGTTTGATCAATTCGCTGTATGGTGGTAGAAACTCGGTCAAAGGTTACATATACAGTACTCTCCGTCTTAAGAAAACACACATGAAGGGTGCGAATATGCATCCTGGATTCAAAAATACTGAACCCAAGTTGAGGATCCAAGTTAGCGTCATGTTTCTATTCGAGTAGTGACGTCCTCACGCACGATTTAAACGCCATTTCCCCGTAGTTCTATCCACAAGCTCCTTACATGTCCGCCGAGGCTACAGTTGCCACCAGTACTGTCGCCCTCGCTCAACAGCAATACCAGGCGGCTCATGCCGGATGCCTAGTTGCGGGAACCATAAACCAATCGAATGCTGATGTCCTTGCTGTTGAAAGTCCCAGCATCAAACACAACAGCCAATCATCGTCATCATCAGAGACAGCAGCATCAGTGTTGATACTGATGCTTCTTTGCCGTATAATGCTTCACTATCGTAAAAGCACCACACGACCGCCGATGTGGCGTGAGAGGCGAGGCGATTGGAAAATCACGTAAAAACGGTGTCCGCGTTGGCTGAAACAGCAAATAAACTATTCAGTCTACCTCAATGAAAGCAAATGCACTTTTAAAAGCCTAAAGACCTCCACTAGATAACTCGTAATGAAAACAAAGTATCCCACTTCACCACAAAAGTCGGAGTTTAAGCTTGGACACCATAAGGAGCGGGGGAAATTCTCGTCCCGACGTGACAGCTACTTGTACATTCTTCCATAGTTTTCAATCCGTCGACAGTTGTTTTTCGCATCTTAAGGTTTTGTATAGACGGACTAATTAGAGCAAGGATTAAAGAGGAAACGACCCGACTATCAAGTTACACATCCATGCATAGTCCGTTGGGTGTACGCAAGCCGGTGAGGCACTCTGACAAAAATCAATCCAGAAACTTTACTCCCACGTGACCGTATATCAAGAAAAACTATTCTAAGGGCCTTCCAAATTTAATGCCAAAAAGTTTCAGGTACAATGGTCTTGCCTCACAGTAGAAGCAACCCAAAACGAAAATCTGCCCGTGGAGCCTGGCGATTGGCTTTTAAAACAGCGAACAGATCAATTATCAATCGATTAACAACCAACCAACATCCCAGAACTACCAATTTTTCGACAGTGACAAGTTCTTGTGGGGCAAATCTTGTTGCTGTCAGGTAAGTTTGGGACTGTCAACCATCAGTGACCGGTCACGAAGAAGCTTTCTTAAATGGCGCATGAACAGTCAGCCTCTTGTACCGTCTCGGTAACATATCGCTCAGCTCAGGACTAAGAAACCAAACAGATCTACCCAAATGGCCACGGGCCGTTGTATGAATGCCATTGGGCAGCATCACCAGCAATGTCTAGACCGCATGGTATGGCATCAGGGTGTCATTTATAGATGATTTCTAGGTACTGTTGACTTTAGAGATTTGGTTTGTTACTTAATCAGCAAATGTTTCTTCGCCTCACTCGAATGAAGCGCACTCATATTTTCCAAGTGGTTCCATCTTCTGTTTACCGTGCATTACCACACTTTGAAACAAATCGGGGCTGAGGAGTTAGGGAACACAATACTTTCACTTAATAATGCCTTTTGGACAGCTTTCAGGTATAGGTAACACTTTTTCTCTGTTCACTGAGACTTCTATTCTGAACGACGGTTGCAAGATCGGGTAGTATAAAAAATGCCCCGCACGCGGCTTGGAGAGAATTCCAGATGCGCATTCCTCCAGACCTTGAAAATGCTTTCATCAAAGATGCTTTCCATCAAAACCATTAATTGCTTTCCTGCCTTCTATACATCAGTAATGAGTCTTCATAACCTCTATCGTTCGGATACGGATGACTCGGTTGGCTTTTGGGAAGCGATCGAAATCACTGCTGGAGCGAACAATAACAAGGAAAACGTGGACTCCTTCCTCCTCGAGTCAACGAGTGCGATAAGCAGGACGATGAGAGTGATCACTAAAACGATCGCCTTCGACGAAAAATAGCGGACCAGGAAAACATTGTGACCGGTCAGGCAGGTATACGTCTCATAGCAGGTCATCAGTATTCGATATTCGGTTAAGCTTAACCACGACCATCTTCTGAGATGCGTTTTCGGATCCCCTAAACCCAATCTGGGCACTAGGATTCTCACTTGCTGCTTTGTTTCATAACAAATCACACGTGTGGTATAGACTTTGTCCTCTACCTGCTTGGGAAATGTAACATTTTTGCGTGCTATAGTTGCACGGAAGTTGTGGAGAGTTCCCGTACCAGAAGAAAGGTTTTGGTGATCCCGACACCGCCGGTGTGTGCGCTACATGTAGGATTAACAATTCTTTAACTATTCAGCGACGTAGCAGAACTCAGCCGCTCGACCGCGAACCTAAAGAAAACCACAATAGAACACACACTAGTTGTAGGCACAGTAAAATTACAACTTGTGACTACAACCGAGTAACTTCACATCTAACATAAGGCCAATGGTTTTCTAGCGTTATAGACTTTCTGTTCCCCACACATATCTGATGGCAACCTATGTCACAATTAAAGTAAGGAAAAATGTTGTGCGCATTGACCGAACAAAAAGGCTTGTGACAATTTCGTGGGCTTCTCTTGGTTTTCGGTACTACTCATAAGGTCGATGACAACTCTGCTACCGGTCTCGCTTTTCTTCAGGCTCATCGGACAGGTTCACTTATCACAATCCCATCAACCTCATTTCCCACCTGAACACAGAAATGCTGATGTAGATCAGAGGACTAGGCGTAACTGATGGATCTCAAGAAGAGTTAAACCGGTAAGGGTTGTCAAGGGTTTTGAGGACTAGGCGTAACTGATGGATCCCAAGAACAGTTAAACCGGTAAGGGTTGTCAAGGGTTTCCATCGATCCTATGACCAGTACTGAAACATACTTCCCTATATTGAATAGCATTCCAGTTGAAGCATGAGAATGGCTGTTGTGTAGTTGGAGAATATTACAAACGAGAGGTCGAGGCGAATTTCAGATGGGTCTGCCATCAATATCAACTTAACCTCTCTTGGTTTTCTTCAGTTACTGCATTAACTCTGAGCCAATCATGTCACTGGTGGGGGAGAAGTTGTGCACTACCGAGTTGACGGTCTGAATTATACACCAAGAGAGTGTCAAATAGCCTCGCGATTTTTAATCTTTTCTTAGTGATTCAAATGATAAAAAACACGACATTCCCACTAAGGGATTCCATCGGCCAAGTGGGCACACCATGACGATCGGCTTTATTCTTTTTATTTTAGTCTTGAGAATATAAAACTTGAGGGTAATTCATTCCGGTCAAAGTTAAAAATTGAAATGCATCCTGCTAAAAGCTCTTGAAGTGAAATTCTATTAAATAAGCTCAAAGGCCTTGCACACAGCTCCATCCACGATGAAAGAACACCTCCAAAAAGTGTTCCATAGTGCGGAGGCGGAGCAATATATTACGAACTGGAGCGAGAGGATGGGTTTCTTATGCTCGCGTGTTTGGAGGGATATGCAGATGTTGGAACTCTTGAGAAAAAAGCTTCAGCCAATGTGATTACGTATGTGCGTCAGTACCACTCCAGTCGAAATGCCTAGCTGAGACTCGCACAATTAGCCGTTAACATGTACGGCCCGCCGATAGCTTGGTACCAGGGCAAAATGGTCTCGAGTGCTAGCTTCACTACAAGGATTGGCATTCAATTCATCCTATCCCGAAAAACCCCAAATGCAACCAAAATGTCGTCCATTGGGTTTCAAGCGTGTGTCACGCTACCTGACTGGGAAGTCCTGACTGGCGGGTCAATCGATCGTCACAACCAGGACAGTTACTGGGTCGGGCACACCAATCACATCGCTCAAGTGTGAACACGTTCGCCTGATCAGACGTGAAAATTCGTAACACGCTCGCCTCGCATGTCAGATGTCCGGGGTTCAAATCCCGGCACGGCCACTGGATATGCACTGCTGATGAGCTCTAATAAGAGCGAAACTCGAGTCCAGTGCTTCCCTTTGGTGTGGACTCACCGGAATAATTACGCCAGAACAGGAGGACGACCGTTCAAACGACAGTGGTGCGAATATGAACAAAACATCCTATGGAAGTTGAACATGACATTCTTTCTCTCTCAGTCTAAATGGCACCTATTCAATCTGTATCACTGTCAATCTGCAGGTATCGGCTGGAAAATTGCAGCGTGGTTAGTTGCTACTCCTGTTCGGATATCAAACTTTGACTACCCGTGTATCATATTGAATGAACAGTGCAAATGCTGGCTAAGTTGCTTCGTAAATCTTTAGAAATGATTGAGCCCGAACAAGTGCACCATTGATATGGCTTAGTAGCTCCGAAAGAAAACCTCCAAAGAGAAGACCAGCGCGCCGTGCCTTTCCTGGGAGTGGTCTCTCTTTCAGGAGGGGGGGCAGGGTATGTCGCTGTGGATTTTCCAAGAGGGTGACCTCATTTGTGAAGGTATCACATGAAAATCTCCAGACCTGCATTCAGTACTTTCCTTCGGGGAGAGAATTTTGACGTTAAGGAATTTTTTCATTGCAGTCCTCCTTCCAGAACGGAAGAGAAGATACTTCAGGCTCTCTAATGGGGACGGCCTACGCCATCAACCCCTGCTCACTATTTGAATGTAAAACAAAAAAGCTTGCGTCGCTATTATCCTCGTTTGGAAAATCCTCCCTCCGTCCTGGAGCAATTATTCTGGTTTGTCCATGCGAAAGACAGTAAGCACTAGACTGATTCTTGACTCTTATGAGAGCTAAGCATCAGTCAGTAACCTGAGTGGCGCCCAATTCGTACCCCGTAGCCACTATTCCGCGGCATCAGCGGTCTCTCTTTGAATGGGCTGGAGCACGTGAGTGCCAAGCAGGTGTCGGCCGGGTAGAGGCCGCGTCAACAAAATTTTCACACTCCATCAGCTGTAAGAGCAACGCCATACATGCAGAAAACTCACAACCATAGTGTCCTTGACTTCAAGGGAGGCCCGATTCCGTTGATCGTTAACCAAACTTGAAGACGAAGGCGCAGCACAAGCTCTACCGAATAAACTGGTCATCATCATACCATCTTCCGGAATCCGCCTAGCACCTTCAAGGTGCAAAGTCATGTTTCATAACGTGCAGTCTCTGAATTCAGGTAGAATCACTTGAAGTTTCAGAAAATTTTACATACCCCGTTAGTTGTATTATAGAAATAGATCTGATGAATTCAGTGCACGAATCTCCAAGGACCGAACCATGTTTGCAAATTTGCACCACTTCTGATGCATGATCTGAGACGTCTCTAGGTTTTTGAACACAAATGTTTCAGAAGCGTTGCTGGCATTGGATGGCATCAACAAATTCGTGAGGAAACAACCAGAGAACGGGTATTTGTTCGTGCACGGAAAACATCCTGCAACATCGACTGCGGTGGCTCAGTCGGTGCTGTGTATGCCGAAACGTTGTCTACCAAGAAGAGTACTGTTCTCTGTGCCTCACGCAGATAGGCACACACTGCGAGGTGGAGAACGTTTGACTTGACTGAAGGTTATGAAACAGATTACAATGTGTTTGGGTGTTGTTGGTGCGTTCGTCTTCCAGGATGGGGTCCCCGTGACCCCCCCGCGCTTTGATGAAGACGTTGCAAGAAATGGCACCTGATGGATGTCAGTGCCCTTCGTGATACTGATATCAATTTTGTTCCATATTGTCCGATTGGAGGTTTAGGCATCTCAGGATGCTTGCACCAGGTCCTTCCCACAACCACTCTTTTCTTTTCAATCTAAGGCTTTAAATATAATTAAATAAGCTTTGTGAATGTACGGCGGTGAAGTATCAGTGTCAACAGAGGTGTTGCTGTCTCTAATGATGATGATGATGAATGGGCTGGGCTGCACTGGACTTGCATTCATCTTCAATTTAACCCAAAATTCACGTACAACACCCTTTGTCGCAGCATGGAACGGCTGCAGTACGCATTGAGTGTAACGAAGTTGGAATGTAGGATGAAGTAGCCCAACACAATTCGACCTCTGTTAAATTTTCACCTCAACTTTACAGTGAAATGAAGTTGTCTTGTGTTCTGGCTCTTAATCAAGTACAGGTACATGGCATACAGATCACTCGACGAAGTTGAACGACGACCATACAGGTTCATCACATTAAGGGAGTGTTTAAAGCATTGGAGAGAAAAGAAGAGAAAACAGTGGGTGACGGAGGGACCAACTGCTGACCTATCGCAAGTACCTAAACCTCCAAGTGTTCAGTTAGACAATCTGGAAAGAAACTGATAGTACGAACTCCAATGACATCGAGCAGCCGCCACTGCTTGCAACCAAGCGCAGGGGGGTCACGGGAACCCAGTCCTGGAAGGCAAACCGCACCAACAACACCCAAGCTCTTCGCAATCTGTTTCACACTCTTCTACGAAGTCATTCGCTGTCTATCTCTCTGTGCCATTCTGAGGGAAGTACGTACAGGTATCAAGTGCAGTTAGCATCCTTCGGAGTCAAGCCCCCTACACGACCCTTTAGAGGACTGCCGTGTTGTAGGCCTCTTCATGCTTCCTCGTCATGTGGTTCTGTGACCTCCACAATGACTTTGATATAGAAGAGACATGGATGTGGGAAATTTCAGCAATAGATCAAAGCACACAATGCAAACGGAATACTGATTTCTTGGATGGAACTTGAACCCGCGACCGTTCGCCTACTGGTCGAGTGCTGTACCAATTAGGCTACCACGGACACTGTCCCGAATTGCACACTTGGATCTGAGTTCCCCACTGACTCGCCATACTGTCTAATGGATGGACGGTTGATGTCCGGTACAGCGCTCATCCGGTAGGCGAGAGGTAGCGGGTTCGAATCAAGTCCGAAGACTCTTTTCGTCTTAATTTCGTGCATGGGTCCATATTGAAAGCCGATGTCTTACCTTTAAATCCAATATGATCGAATGCGCCTGTCCAGAGGAGCCGAGGTAGCCAGACTGTGGCATGCCACCCATTCCGCCCTGCGCGACAAGAAGCCTTTGGCCAGGGCTGTCCAAATCACCTAGGTTTTTTGGTGTGAAACTACCTTTTTGGTTTGTTGGTTGTGCATTCCCCTGACCTGCCAAGAGGACGGAAATCCCCGGTGGAACGGGAATCGTCAAGTCGGAGGCGTCCCGGCCGAACAATCCATCACGCCGTTTGCTGGCCTCCAGTCCGTGTGCCGCCTGTGTGAGAACGACGAGGAACAGAGGATTTAGAAACTTAGGATACGTAATGAATGATCTATTTAGGTATTTCTATGAAAGATAAAAGTGGCTCAATATCAGATCCAACCGTAAACAGGCCAAGTTATGCCAATTCAATATTTATGAAACAGCGCCATCATTAAGAAACGGATACCGCTGTTGAATAGTGAGTCTTTTGTGAACTAGGGACGGTAAAAAAGGTGTAATTTTGTGGTACATTCAATGAAGTATACCAAAAAAGTTCATCAAAGGTTTCAAGGGAGCTTTACAACTGTGCTTTGCTACTGTGTCATCTAACTGTAGCACTCGATTGGTTGTGATATTGCAACAAGATACAGTGTGATGCAATGTGAGAGAGAAAGTAGTCGCTCGTAATGTTGAGCGCGAGAATCCTATGCAATAATCCTTCGAGTAATGGTAGTAACGAGTCCCGAGTAGCTGCATCTGTGGCCAAAAAACTTTCCCTCAGTAAATTAGTCGAATATGATTTTTGTCTGAGTCCATGCTTGTAGTAGGGGGTTACTCAAGTTTCTTTCTACTTTGTGTTGAGCTCGGTATTTGCTCCAAGTTTTAGGGAGTCTGCAGAGATAACGAACAGGTTTCGGGTTTGAATTCGCTGGTTGCCTATTCTGATATATCCGGCCGCCATAACCCCACACAGTCTGTGGTTCACAAAGATCTAGTCAAGCAGAGCGTCCTCAGCCCTCGTACGAAACACAATATATACACCATTGAGACCATGCGTTACTGCTTCTGAATCGCCTGATATCCTGAGTAAACTGAGCTGCGTTGAAACGTGACCTGGTGCATCATAATTGTAAGGTCTTGTATGCGTATTTCGAAGACACAGCATACAAAGATTTTTAAAGAGGAAAGCGTGTGAGCAAGGGAGGTCTGTTGACCTATCGAACGAAGAGTATGGACATTAAGTGCTGCTAAGTTCAACAGATTCCTTGGTGTTAAGAGGGAATGTTTGAAGTACCCCACCTTGAGTCTTTGACTCAAAAGCCTGACCCACAAGGAAGTGGGAGATAGGGTTCTGCTGCGGGGCCCTTAGGCTTTAAAATCTGACCCACGATGTAGCAGGTGCTAAGGTTTTCTTGGAGGGACCCTACCGGAGCCAACAACTCAATAGTCCAACCCAGTTGGCTGTGGAGGGCTTGCCTAGTCCGAAAGCGGGAGTAAGATATAACTGTCTGTGCACAGCATGTCCCATCTGAGGAGCACCAGACTCTTTGGGTTTTCAAAGTATTTCGACCGTACTGAAGGAAACGCCGGGTGTTACGGTCAGCCGTTGGGCGATCGTAGTGTGCGGTTTTTAGGGCTGACCTTTTACAGCCCGTCCTTTCTCGAGGGATGGCACTAAGCTGTTTCCCAAAAAATGGACAAGTTGGTCACCTGGAGGAAGCCAGTAACTGCCTTCGCACTTCCGTCGCAGTAAAACTCCCCCCCCAGACCGCCTCCTAATATGATATCGTGCGCGAAACCATTAAAACACAAACCCTACCACCACGTTAACGTGGCAGCTATTCGTCGGGCTTGAAACGTTGGTCGTTCTTGTACTTTTCATGGGGATGGCACAAAATCGTGGACTCTGTGGGAGGGTGGAAGCTCTCTTTCAGTAGGCGACAAATTCTAAAGACATCCGTCTGAGATGCTGTGGTCGAGTATAGCGTCTTTCGGAAAGGTCCCTCTTGAGGTTAAAAAGTGAGCTGTATTTAAATTAAAGATTTTGAAATGCTGCGCACCCAGCGCTCGTAAATAACTCTCCACAACAAAGACACAAATAAGGTCGTCTCTCATTCAGGCGGTGGCTCCCTCCATTCGAAACTCGATACCTAGAGTGGGTCACACCACATTCAGCGTGCCAGCACGTGGAAGTTCAGGTGCCAGCTTTTGATCGACATACGGGGTCAGGACAAGTCCTTGACTATCAACCGAGCCTGCTTAGAAGTGTTTGACCAAAAATGGGTCAACGACAAATTCAAACTCACTCCCCCCTTCCCTTCCTTTTCATTCCGACGTTCCTTTTGACAGAATTCCTGTAATACAGCTATTTTTTACAGTAGCCTCGAACTACGTATGTTACCCTCGTCTGAATATACCCTTAGGAAGCACAGTTACTTTCTGGAAGTCCAAAACAGAGTTCCCGGCCAGTCACAACTTTTTCGAAAGGTCAGATAACAACTTTTCGGGGGCCGGTCTCTCGAGAGGGAGGTGCACTACCAGAACATAATTGCCGCCGCGAAAATAAACGGACTGAAGTGGAGTGAGTGTAACATGCGTAATAGATCTCACTCTTAAATAACAATAGTAATAATAATAACCGTTCAGCTGCAACATCCTTCCGGTGCCTAGCTGTCATGCCACTCGAAGGAAGCACGAGGGCTGAGATACTGCCAGGTTGCCAAAGCCTAGGCAGGAGCAATCGAGATACAGAGGATGGATTCGAACCACGGACCTTCTGATCAGTAACTTCGTGCTGTAACCACTGAGCTATCTCAAATCTCATCCTTACCAATGCTATTATGAGTAGAGTGTGGCGCATAGGAAGAAATGTGGCAAACAACTGCAACCAGAGCTACAAGTAAGGCGGTAGATAGCGGGAGGAGGGAAGTTGCATAAAGCACGCGGGGCCGTATGCGCAGAATGACTAGAAGGACCCAGAGGACATGTAACTGAGGGATGGATGTTTAAATAGCCACAGAAATTGACAGATCGACCATATTTAACGGAAACTGAGACACTCCATCAACGTCGCCTTCTCACGTCATCATCACTATTAGCTGTAAGGACCGCGTACTTGTCGTATAGTGGTTGTAGCTGCATCACGAGGTCAGTAAACCATAAATACGAATTCCCTTTGCTAGACACCACAAAAGTCGCAAGGTCCACGCAGCATCACTTGATAAAGGTAAAACGAAAGTAGGATATAAATGGTCAGCAAGACTCCACTGTCGATACGCTCACCTTGAAGCGTTTCGTCGGGTTAGACTTGAGCAACTTGTGTAAAGTTTGGTCCTCTCGCACCTCCAGGTAAACGCTTCCACCATTACCACCTTTACCCCGGAGAGTAGGATTTCCTGAAGCTCCGCAACCAGCTTGCACGAAGATACGTAGTCGATCGATAAATTGTCGAGACATTCGGCTGTAGGACTTTCAGTCGCGGGAACTCAGGACGTGAGGAGCATGGAGAAAAACATGGTTGTTGAAAGTTACAATAGGAAGAATTGTCCGCAAAGAAATATCATCCTGAAATAGATGGAGAAAAAGCAGATCCGTGTCAGTAAGCTCATCGCACTACACTGATCCTATGTCTTTTTTGTTTGTCGAAATGCACACAACTCAAACCTACTTACGCTGAAAATCACACGAAGTATCTGAAAAACCATCAAACACACCAAAATGTACAAAAGTGAACGGTGAGTTAGCACTACTTTGCGATGCTACAAACGGTGCACGACTAACAGCATGTTGTACTTCGTACACAAAAGTTCAAGTACAAATCCATGGTGGGAGGCCAAGTCCGTCAACGCACAAAATGAAGAAACTGGGAGACATGAAAGATGGAAACTTCGTAAGCTGCTTGGTTGGCCCGGGGAGGTTGAACACAGGGAGGGGCAGATCCGTGAAAACTAAACTTGGTTCAGTCTTGCAATAAAACGCATCGATCACATCTTCACCCTCCGACAGATTCTGGAACAGCGATACTGCTTCCAGCAACCAACAGTGGTTGTGTTCTTCGATCTGAAAGCTGGCTTTGACTCTGTGGACTACCAGGCACTATGGCAGTGTTTGTGGAGTAGAGGTGTCCCCCATAAACTCTTGACCCTGCTTAAGGCGCTGTATGCCAACTCCCGCGGCCTTGTGAAGGTCTCCGGGAAGCTCTCTGGTGAGTTCACTACATCAAGTGGTGTCAGAGAAGGCTGTCTTCTTTCACCTTTTCTCTTCAAATCCGTGATGGATACGATAATGGAAGACTCACTAGCAGCCTCTAATGCCTGTGGGGTTGAAGTGCTCCCGGGGCGTAGGGTCACAGACATCGAGTATGCAGACGACATAGCTCGTCTTAGATCTGACCCCGTGATAATGCAAGCAATATTAAATAGTCTAAATTATTCCGCCTCACGGCTTGGCATGCGCTTCACACCGGCAAGGTGTAAAGTGCTACTGCAAGACTGGGTAATTTAGAACAAGTTGTTCCAGAATATTGGGATCAACCGGTGGTCTCACCCACCGGGTGAGACCCATCCATACGGGTGCTGGATTCCATTATATTGTGAGGCCTAACCTCAGCATGTAGGACGGAAGACCGACAGCATCAAGCAGGATTTTCACCCGGTAGTAGTGAACTGACCATATCATTAAATCAAGTTAGGTGCTCCGGTAACGCCACTCATATAGCTTTCTCCTTGATTTCTAAAACGTCCTAAACATTGTGAATAGAATAGCTCCTCCAAAGATCCTTGGTCTTAGGAGGATGCTCTCATTGGGCTCTTTGGTTCCATATATCCGGTTGGGCTATGTTGTAAAAAGAAAAGATTTTCTCACAACTAATGAAACCCGCTAGAGCTGTCCTATACCTCCGTCACTGAGTTACGTCATCAACGTTGCAACGTAGTTATACTCCAAAGGATCATCAATCGGAGTACAGAAATCACGTCTACAAGACAAAAGAATTTGCAGTATGAGGACGACATCGTTCGGTATTCGCATCTTTTGAATCTATATTCCTTATGCGGGTATCGTATGCGAAATCCTGCAAGCGCGTACGGGTACACAGTACGCCTTCGCCCGGAACGACGCTGTATTGTCATTATTCCGGTTCATCTTTGCTACTGGTTTGCTGTTTGAAGCTTCCTGCCATGCCCCTGAAATACTCCTGGGGCGTTCGATCACAGACCATCGAGTTGAGTATGCGGACGATGTTCCCCTCCTTCATTCAGGTCCTCCAAAGCTGCAAATCATTTTAAATCACCTAAGTGATTCTGCTGCATGGGTTGACATGCACTTATCACCTGCAAAGTGCAAATTGCTTCCACAAGGCTGGGTGAGATCAAACGCAAACCTCATTTTCGCAGGCCAGCCAATCTACGTGGTATATAAATTTGTCTCCTGGACAGTTTTATAAGTTCCTATGTACCGGCTAGAGACGAGATCACTTCCCGGATAGGGAAGGCCAGGGCAGCTTTTGCCAACCTTCTACACCCATGGCGCCGAACTGACGTCAGTGTGTCCGTCAATGGCACATTATACCCTGTAACGGTGCGACCCAAACTGCTTCTACGCGCAGATGTATGAAAAATTTTCCGTGCTTGATCATCGGTGTCTCTGAAGCATTAGCCGGGTCTAGTGAGAACATCGAATAAGCAAGGGTAATCTGATGATTTACGGACAAGGATTTCTCCCACGAAGGATGAGCTACGCATGCTCCATAGGTCACACTGATTAGAACGTGTACTTCACATGCCAGATGACCCTCCGCTTCACGGAGCTCCTTTCGCCTCGACCGGGGCAGTCTGTAATCTGACAATGAAGTAAACCAATAAACTTGGCCAGGTTGAAAACCACCGCCTATCTGGAGGGGAACCCCAGGACCCACCTCATCAATGGCTAATGACAGTTTCAATCACAGTGATGTTCGTGCACCAAAACTATCGTCTGCAATGCGTAGAGGTCCAGGTCCCCGTCCCTCATAGCAATGTACAATGGGAACTAACTGACTGTACCAACGCCTCCAACACTTGACTATATTTCACACGATTTCTCAACCGACGTATCCTTGCTTTGGACCTAATAAAGAACAAAGCATATAGCCGACAGATTTCCAGTACCCCATATTTCGACATGCACCTTCAAAGTGCAGAGTTTCCCCTGAAGATTCCTCATTCCCGTGTGCCTGCCAGGGTGTAGTAACGGTACTTTCTCAGCTTAGTTCTCGGTCTGAGCCTCCCAAGCTAGCGTGCGTGCCAAAACACCCACCAAAGGTGTACAAGGTATATTAACGCCCCAAACGAAGTCAAGAGCATTTGTACAGCGCTTCATATATATAGCGTAAACGGTAATAACTTTCTGGAATTCTGACGCGTTCTGGATGCACCATTGGCAACCGGCAATCGGCCAATACTGGGTCATGATTGGCTGTTGGGTCCAGATTTTCAACCAATCAGATCTGGGCTTGATGCCGGACCGGCAAGCGTCTCGAATTCCTGGCCAATCTTGTGTGGGATAGGCTTTTTGGCCGAAGCAGCACCCGACTGCGGGCGGTAAAGCGGGATCTGTGTGGAATTCCGCCTAACACCTCCCCCTCGAAGTTTGTTGACGTAGCTTCGAAGCCGAGGGTTCACCTGCAGTGGCCTCACTGGCTTGCGGATCCTGTCTGTCCAGCGTCGTGGTTGTAATCCGTGCTCAGGCCGGGCCTCCGACGAAGCAGCTGATGGATTTTCTGGAATGGTGCCGAGGTCAAAGGTGTCCAGAAGCATCTCTAGACTCAGCTCACTCGGTCCTGAGGGCAGGATCTGCGCACCTGTCGGCCGGATTTGGTTCGTGTGGCGGATCCACCTGGCGGGGCCAACTTGAATCTCGTAGAGCACTTTGCCGCGCCGGCATAGGATGAGTCCTGGAATCCACGTAGGGCGTCTGCCGCTGTAGTCACGAACCAGCACTTTCTGGCCTTCGCTGAAGGAGCGCGCAGTTGCTCCATGGTGCCGGTTGAACTGTTCTTCCATCCTGGCGTTGCGGTGACTAGCCTGCCTTTTTCGCGGCCGGATAGCGTCATGCGGTGTTCGAAGCCTCCTTCGGAGTCGTGCTGTAAAAGGTCAAGTCCACGCCCGTATAATCAAAGCATGGGAAGCGTTCGCCAGATTGCATTAACTGAGGCGTACGAAACGGATTTTACTGGAGCCAAAGGGTCATGTAATAATAATAATTGTTCAGCTGTAACACACCCTTTCGGTGCCTAGCTGTCATGCCACCAGAAGGAAGCAGGAGGGCTAGGATACTGCCAGGTTGCCAACGCCTAGACAGAGGAAGTCCAGAGACGGAGGTCGGGTTCGAACCACGGACCTTCCGGCCATGTATACAAAGCTGTCGTAAATGCAGTGTCACTCTATGGTGTAACCTTAAGCATCTTTAAAAACGTGATCATCAATGTCCCTGTAGTTAGTTGGCTGCAGTCAGTATTTAAATGGGTAATTGGCAACGAGTCTGAATCATTGGAACAGCAGAGTAAAATTACCAGGTCGGTGTTTGGGGAATCTGTTACGTAGACTCAACCAGTATCTACCGAAGGCGTTTTCTGTCCCGAGCCATTGATAAAAATAAGTCATGATGGTTTAGCGGTAAAACCCAGCCCGGCTATGCTAGCCGTAGTAAGCACAAAGACTGAGACACTGCAACGTCACCTAGACAGGAGCAGCTGAGATGCAGACACTGGATTCGAACCACGGACCTTCTGACCAGTAAGTTCGCGCCTTACCCATTGAGTTATTTCGAACCACAACCAATCATAACGAAATGTTCACGGGAGGACAGGCCAAAATCTGGTAAAACCAAAGGCGTTTATAGTCAGACTGAGTGCTGTGGGATATTAGCGCTTCCGGGCTAGGACTCACGTGATCTTACTTGCAGGTGTTTCGGGACCCTGGGGGACAATGTACGCAAATGATCCGAATGGCACGCACGCCATCATTTCCTAACCGGAGTGTCTGGCTAAAGTCCATCTGCCTTTGTGCTCTGGACTCAGCGGATGACGTTCGCGAACGACACTGGGTTATTCCCACTGATGGCGTCTTGCTTCGACATGATGCTCAGGAGTCTATTCAAATGCTGTTGAAAGTTCCACCTTATTCTTAGTTGTTAGCCCTAAGGCCAGAGGACCGATTCACAAGGGGCCTGGGCCCTTTCCGTTCGACCTGACAGAGGGGTTCGAAAATGGTGGTCCGCGGGATTCTTTCCATGCATGTTGGGGAACGCCACAAGATAAGGCCGATAATCAGTGTAAATGATGTTCTTCTTGTCAGTTCCTATCCAGAATACCTAAACGAGTGTCTGGAGCGTAGACATCCCGGAGCGATTGTGATAGACTGGCGCTGGGTCCCATTTCTCAATGTTATCCTTTTCTTCACAATTATCGATTCGGACGAATTATTGTTGTACTGTAGCGAAGCACCAATTTTGAAAACTCATGTTGTACTGCTGACGATGACAATCATTCCTGTTTCCCTCTACTCATTACCATGGCTTTAGTTCATGGCAGCTAAAGGCCAGTATATAGTACTGGCGTCTTGTTGACAATGGTGACGATGAACGACGAAGGATAGTACCGAGTACTTACCCCCGTCACGAAGAGACTGGACCTCAGCGTGGGCTTACGGTTTGTACACCTCTATTGCAGTTAGCTACAATGTGGTGTGCGCGCCACTCACATCCTTTCAGACCAGGTTGTTCAAGGGATAGAGGTTTGACTAACACAATATTTTGGTCCTCCAGGTTTGGGGTTGGAATATGTGTGGGGAGTGGCTCCTCGGATTGTAGATTACTCTGGCAGGCCGAAGCCAACAACCTCTGTCTTTTGGTTGGGTTTTCGGGCCAAAAGCTATGGCTGAGGGATACAATCGTCTTACTGTCTGGGTCTGGGCGTGCTGGCTCCCACCCAACCATGAGTCAAACAGTTAAAATAACCCCATGCCACATCGGCTGTCGCGTAGTGCCATCTGCTGTGTCACCTTATCTGCTGCACACAGCACACACAACAGTTAACGGCAATATCTGTGGCTAACTCGGTCACCATGGCCATTGGCACTGTGAAATTACTCCTCAAACGCTCAGTTTACCAACAGTCTTCAACGTTCGTACACTGAAACACGCTGGACAGCAGATTACCAGTGTGCGCCCGACTCTAGAGACGAGGACCAAGACCCAAATACCATTGGTCAGAATGTGAACCAATCAAGATGGAACATCTTATGTCGGCGCTTCTAGCGCCATCGCGAAAATTTAAGGTTGAGCTTGTGGAAACTTCCTAGACAAGTATCCTCTCCATAAATGGCTGGATTAGACCGGCCTTTTCTGTATGTCATTCGGAGGAGACTCAGCGAATGCCTTCATCGTGCATGGTGAGAATGGACCAGAAGAAGTCACGAGGATAGATGCCAAAAAGGGTTTGCGTATCTGGCTCTCTTCAGACATTCCCTATCACTGCACCATGAGAAATCGGCCCAAAAGGCATTCGCCGTTCTACGGATGCCTCGGCGTACCTTCTCCCGTTTACTCACAAGGATTTCCAAACATTCTATGAGGCCTACGTCAGACCGTTTCTTGTGGATGCCAACCAAGCTGACTACTCAGGAAGCACGAAGGACGTAACCCTTATTGAACGTGTCCATCGAGCTGCTACGAAAATTGTTGCCGCTCTTAAATCCGTGAACTATTTAACGCGCCTCGAGGTGCCTAACCTCTTCCCTCTGGAGTATCGTCGCCTCCGAGGAAACCTAATTCGTACCTATACACTGTTTGAACAAGGTTTGGCCAACATGTTTTCTACGTTTGACCCAGCAAATCCGACGGGGACATGGTAAGAAGATTTTTATGCTCAGCACGCATAATTTCACTGAGCAAAGTTTTTTCATTTCGGGTTGTTGCTACGTGGGACAACCTTCCTCCGGCTGTTGTCCACGCTCCATCTGGAGCCCAGTCCAAAGCACTATTAGACACTTTATATGCGATTCTTCGCGCTGGCAAGCTTATGTCACGGGCTGAGAACCTAAAAAGCGGTGCTACATACTTTTTCGCTTCCACCTTCCAGATGAACGGCAGCCACTGAAAGGCTAGCACAAAACCGACTCGGAAAACTTGGGCAAAAACCTCGATCCCACTTATTGTGATGTTTTGAATCTTTCTTTTGCTTCCATTATAACAACACATATTTTGTCAATTGCATGACCGTTTTTTGTTAGAATACGAAAAACTAAAAAACGCACATTTTACAATTCCACGCAATTAAAACATGGTCACGAGCTCCGTCTCTCTTCTGAGTTCGCCCGCGCTTACAGCGGCCATTCGCGAGTTTCATGTACTAACTGTGGTATCAAAACATTTCAGATTATCTTTGGATCTTATTATACGTAAGAACTGTTCAACAGAAGACCCCCTGGACAACCATGATCTTATTACTATTTGCTCCCTGACCTGGGCCAAAGACGAATTATTCTAAAGAGAACAATTCTCAGCGAGTCTGTTCCATCTGACCTCTTTATTATTTTATGCTCAATCCAGCATTATTATTTTTATTTCTTTGCTACACACTCCTGGTAAAATAGCTTTTGGTTAACCACACCACTACAGTATCATCCGTGATTCTGTTAATTTGTGACCCTTCCTCCCTTGAGGGAAAGCGGCATCGCTGCTTCCAGGAATGTGGGCATGCTCGTCGCCTGGTGAAAGACATCACTGCCTTCAGATTCATATGGCAGAGGACAGTACCACTTTGCTCCCAGATCGCCTCGTAGCATGAGTACTCGTATTGTGCGGTCTCGCTGCCGGTCGTCTGACTACTCTCTTTTGGCCTTCCTGGCATGGTTGCACTCTGTGGAACAAAGTTCCAGTCAATGTAGCCTGAGGGATAACCGCGGTTCCCAAGCCCGACCACCACGTCAAGGTGGACAAAGAGGGCCTTCCAGCTAACTGAGGCTAATCGACATTGATGTCACATTTCAGAAGGGGTCCCCACAATGAGTGGTTCTTTGGCAGAAATATCAGCCCTATCTCAGCCCAATCTGGACCATGCGTCGCTCATCATGGTGTCTTAGAAAAACGCATGAACAGCTGATTGCAGAAAAACAGCAGGATTCTGGCCCAGCTGGGGGTCCGCGTAAAAGCTCTGCATGTCACTGATTGACAGAGGAGCTGAATACACATGGGCGTCCTAAAAATGGCATTCTCCGAAAAAACTATCTTCTTCAATCCTCGTACCCATCAGAGCAAGCGAAGCTAGCTCAACCACGTACAACTCATGCCAGGTTACTGACTGCGGGAACAGGATTGTTTTCACGCCTAATTTATCGCAAGGGAAATCAGGGGTGGAGAGCATATGGTGGATCAAAAGAGAATAAATGATTGTGCCAAGGTCCTGGGCGCTAGCCGTTGAGACCAACTACCACATGTCCGAAAAATTTTAACAGGGGAAATCTACCCGCTAGTCCAGCGCTCCTGATTCACTATATGGTGCCCGAATACGGATCACTTATATGGTGCAGCAGTCACATAAGTCGAGTGTACCACTGAGCTAGCGGTGACAAAGTGTTCAAACACAGTTTAGGCCTTCCAATGTGACAGGCCACAGGTTGGAGCTATAACTTAAGTATACCGAGAGCTGTCTAGCATTCACAGTGCTTGATGTCAGGTGAAATAATTTTTGAGAATAAAGATGAGGGCTCGAGCTTCGTAGTGCATGGGACGAAACCACCCATCGCGCGTGTGTTCTGCGGTTATCAGAAAGAGGGATCATCAAGAGACCTGGCTTAGATCTGAAGTGCACTTAATCTCACCCACAAAAGCTAAACCGTTTTACAACTCGCAAGCCCACACAGACCAACAAAAAATTTACCAGTGGCACCCATGGTGAATTATCAGTTAAAGCTCCTTGAACCCTAAGATGGAGGAACCAAACTCGAGTACAAGTAGTTAAAAATTCCCCAACCGACCAACCACAAGATTTAGGCAACCACACCGGCTGACGAAACACTTTAACTGACATTCACAGCTGATATATTGGGCTAACCTGATGAACTCCTGCTGATTGGTCTTCTGTCTGTCTTAGAAACCGACCAACTTGGTGACCTACTTACTTGGCTTGACGAAGCTTTTGTGTCACTACCGATTGTTTACCAAGTCCTTCTGGACCACTTACTTGTGTGTCTTTTCTAAAATGTCTTCTAGATGCCGGGATGCGCTGGCTGACGTTTTTTTTTACAGCAGACAAAGGAGAAGGATGGAGAAATACGTAGATTCTTCAGTTGATTTTGCCGCCCTTGCAACTGTACTTTTACGCAAACTCGCATGAAGGAAGCTTAGGTGCTTTTGTGCAGTCCCTGTTAAACTGGCCTGCTTACGAGGTTGATGGCTCTGAAAAAACGGTAAATGTTGACAAGCGGGGCGCTTTTCCATCCTTAAACGCTTGATTCCGTGTGTTCACGGTCAGTCCATTTACCGTCTGTTCTAAATACTGCGCGGTGCGCTTGGTTCCGCTTGTGGAATTTTGGCGAGTGAATTACAAGTGGTTGCACCAGGTACGCTTGTCAAATGTCCAGTTTGCGGCGGCTTTTTGGAAAAAATTTCTCCATTTGTATGCCCTCAAGTGGCTTAGATACGGTGGGGGAAATCCCTAACATCTGTCAGCAACGCTAGTGGGGGCTCTACCGTGGAACCTGATTGCTTTTCAGGGAGCACAAGCACATCAGATGTTAACTGAATTCACATTGGTAGCGAAACTTTGATGCCCAAAACTGTAAATTCTTGGTTCATCGCCCTCATCAGAATCACAACTGACAATGGAACCTGCGCTGAACCATAATGTTTCACTATCGAACATACCCAGCAACTGTCGCATATTAAACCTTATAACGGAAGGTGAAATACACAGATTAGGAAATTAGTGTTGCCATAGAATAACCGTGCGATACTTCCAGTTTCAAATTCTAGGCGATCTGAATAGAGACGGAGAACGTAAACGGCACTACCGTCGGTTAACATTCAGTTTTTCGTTGTCTAGCACCACGGGGGCTTGCAGACGTCGGCTTGAAAGTCTGACGGCCCTCAAACACCTTGCGTAGCATTTTTGTTCCCCTTTGCCTGGTCATGTTTCTCGAAAAAAGCACGGAATCCAACGTTCTACGGGGCATCATTTGTTCGGTTCGTATAGCGCGTGAGCTAACCACGCTTGCTCATGGTTCCGCATTTGTAAACAGTAGCATCTGCTACTTCACAGAACATCCGTTTCCGCTTTCGTTGATATCAGCTAGTTTCAGCGATGGTTCTCAGACGACGGAAACCAAAGTCCTGATGTCACTAATAATTCGCCCGCAGCATATGCACAATTACCATGACCCTTACTCTACCCTAATAAAAGTCGCTTATTTCAAGGCCGCGGACTTTTGATCTCATGATTGATGCACTGGTTGGGGGGCTATGAGGAAGACATAATTACAGCTGAGCGAGGCCAAAAATGTTTAACAGAACTAGATTACCCAGATATTTATGCACTGGCTTCCAAAAAACAAGTGTTCCAATATCACCTTCGATGAGCCCACTAGCGATCGAGTTTGAGGCCGTTTGTGTGCGAAATAAACCACTGCCTTGTGGACGACCCTCTTCAGTTTACGGAGCCTCCAGTTTCTATCATTCTACTCCAACTGCATGAAGGCCTTGCCTAAGCCGATGCGCGAAATTCTCGGCTGGATCAGCAGCCGATGTAACACGACACGAGAAGTTTAGCAGCGACAGCAAATGTTCTGAACCGAAATATTTATCTCACGGACACTCAGGGAGACCACGTGACAGACGTCCCTCTGTATTCATGGAAGATGAATGCATGACCAGTGAAGGTTCTTATGAAAATGTGCAACTGAAGGTACGGTCAGTTAGGTGAGTATCAGGCTTGAATGCGCGTGCTATGCTAATATCGGTGTAACCCAACGAAGCTGCTGAAGAATAATGAGCGGTTGCTTTTACCAAACATACGCAACTATACTCGTTCAGCCCCAGCACCCGTTCGGAACACTTACATGTTACCCGAGGGAAGCACGAGGGCCAAGATAGCGCCCGTCTCTCCAAGCCTGGAAGGCAGCAGCCAGACCGCAGAGGTTCAGTTGAGACCTTCCGGTAATCACTAGGAAGATGAACAGCGATCAACTGCAGTAATGAGCTCTTGTAGCTGGGCCTTGAAATTACAGTTGGCGTCCAATGACTTGCCGTCAATCGCGAGCTCTAAAGTACCTCGGTAGTCGATCCTCCCCCAAGTTCACGTGCAGAATGTCGCGAGAAAAACAGAAGAGCGTGGTCTGAGAGAGGGTAGTAGAGACGCAGATATTAGAGGCGGCACATTGACTCACGTAGTACTAATGACAACAATGGTCAACGATTTTGAGAAATTTTAGTGTAAACGAAATATTCGTCAGTCTATATTCCCGTGGGTTTGGGGTAAGCCGACATTTCGGAACTGGAAAATTCAAATTGTTAAGCAAATAAATTAGTAATCAAAAGGTCGATGCTAACCTGCTGAAGTGTTGCTGGAATCAGCAACTTGGAACCCAAATCTTGGAAGCTAACAGTTGTGTTACACGAGGTCTAAAAAGATTCATCCTTTATTCTCTTCCATAGTGATAATAATTGTAATAATGTGTATTTCCAGCTGTTGGGTGGCATACCGCCAGGCATGATCATAATGTTACAGTTAGAATAAAGCATAACTGGTAGGGTTTGTGCATACTGGAGGTTGCGTTGAGAACAGACGTCGTCACAAAGCTTGGGCATTATCCGATGTAGGCAAGGCCATCCATAAACCAGCACGGACAGGGGAGCACAGTTACTACTGTCATTTTTCCTTCGGAAAACATATCGAGCTGAAGCAAGATCAGATGATTATAATTTAAAAAAACAACGAGGGAGGGCAAAACAAGGGACATCCTGGCTGATACATGACAAGAAAGCTGCAAATTGCGGAAAATGCGGAACCAGAACAATGGATCTGGTGAAGCAGCGGGGTTGGTGTATTTAATCGGTCAGTTTGAACTAAAGTATAAAACCATCGCTAAGGCCACGTAGCCTTGGACTTTTTGGATTATAGTCAGTGTCAAGAAAGGCGTAAGTAGGGATGATGAGGCGTAGGGGTTGGCAATGCGGATAAATGGCAGCAGAAATCTCAGTACAGTACGTTGAAACTATAGAGACTCACTGGTGTCGCCGCTGGGGTGAAGTCGGGTGCACAAGTTCCTTGGGAAAGTGAGTTGGTGACAACACGCATGCCGGGACGCGAACTGTACAGAAAATTATTGACCTTGTGGCTAGCACAAACCAAAAGTCCACCGAACTGGTTAAGTCCGAAAGAAGGGTTCAGCAGATTTGAATGAACGCGTCCCGGAAGTAGTTTGGGTCAAGCAGAGTTTGTTCAGGTAATGGAACTTGTGGGCGAAAGGGTACAGTCAATGGTTGTGCCATCAAACTGGGTATGGCAGTGCCGTGCAATCATTGCACTGGCATACTCCGGCTTCCGGACAGCCTTGTTACGGACGTCATGTTTGAATGGATGTCGAGTTTTTTGAGTAACAGGACTTTTTAGGTTAGCCAAGGGAATACGCAGAGGTAGAACGGAGCCGGTGTGCCATCTGAGGTCGTTTTGTCCGGTTGGTGATCCCTGCGGACGTAGATCACCAACCATGTGGAGTGGATAACAGCCAACTAGGGCGTCCGAATCAGGTCGAAGGTCGAAGCCCAGGAAGACGAGGGAATGGGATGAGATTAGTAAAACCAGGGAAGTTTGATCTCAATAACCCCATTACCTTTACGCTGAATTAGGCGCGGAAAACAACCCTGTTTTCAGCAGCAAGTAACCCTACATAAGTAATATGTGGTCCCATACCTTGGTATGAAGCACTTAGTGAATTGTTTGAGGAGGATAACCAGCGCTTTAATACGGAACCAGTTGCTCGTCGTTTAATTTTGAATGGGCCAGTTCCAGTTAATCCCAGCCATACTTTTGAGCATTGGCCAACACAGAACCAAAGATACCTCGGAACCTCCATGCGAGGTGGCCAAGTGTCACATCAGTTCAGCAATATTTCCCGTAGCACGCGTTGCGATAGTTTGGTGTCGAAAGAGATTAAGCCAAACTCAGATTTGACCTTTGAGATTCGTGCACTGATGCAGTCTGTCACGATAGTGTTTGAACCACTGCAGCGTCCGGGATGAGCATAGCTCCAAGCATCTTTTAAGGCAGCCTCTGGAATTCTTGGTGCTATGTTCGGGGGCTTCCCATCCCACAACATAACTTTGTACTTTTTCGCTGAGAGGCGCACGGCAAAGTATTGGCCAACCTTGGTTTACGGTTTTGGCAGTGTTCGTTTTTCCTCCTTTTTTAAAGACTAGTATAATTTCGTCTGCGTAGTGTTGGTTAGCCAACATCGTGCTCGCAGAGATTTGAACATCACAGCTTTGGATTTCTCACAGTGTTTAGCGCATTGCTTCAGAAGCGATGTATGGAAACAAAAATCATATTCTGAGATGCCATACGTCGGATGAAATCTTTTGTGGAGCAATGTATATGTTCCAACACGTCAGCATGTGGGCGGATACTTTAGCTAATACTGTTTTAGGAAATTTCACGGGCGAATGCACCATGCTTCGGGAAGTTCCGGATAAACACATTTAAACGCCTACCGTGACAATAGGCGACACTTTGGATGAGGCTATCCTCGGCGCTTGCCTGTTACAAAGGTTCTGTGACGCCTGCAACTTTGGGCATTTTATCAGACTATCTGGGAAGGAACTGACAGTTCAGCGGTAGCTGACAATGGGAGGCCGACATTTATCTTAGTGTCCTTAGTCAGACGCAACAACGGTTTGCGGTACTACATGCTAGAAGGTGGACTCTACCAACAAATACGAACACAAGAAATCGTCCAAGACTGCTGTCCACCAATGTGTGATTTTGGCAAGTGCCAAATGACACCAATGACCAGCAGGATTATGAACGCTCAGTTGGAAGACTACGTTCTATGACGTAGTCTATCACAAACTTTTTATTGATGGCCTACAGCCCATGATTGGAGACGTCGGATGCTTACAATTTCTGGGTTAGTAAACGAATCCTGCTGTTTGGCTGAGACAAACATATCGCAGCATGTCTTGTGTCAGTTCCAGTTAGGTGGATCAGTCGTCAACAGGATACGCGCTGTATCGGATTCCTGAGTAAAGCTGTCGAATGCTGCTACATTCCGTGTAAATGATGCTTACCAAAAATGTTCACAATATAACCAACACATCAGCAGCTCTCGATTATTCATCTAGTAGTTTCACTGTGGAGTGTGTTTCAGTGCCCAGAAAAACTACGGACACCCAGAGAATAAGGCAAATGATGTTGCTAAGTTCCAATTACAACAGACTACTTGCTGCATTCCCACAGGAACCACAATCCGTTCGGCGGTATAAGCTGAGCTCCGCTGGGAGCAAACTTAGTGACACCGGAATTTGTCTGAAGACCACATAATGAACGGTTGGATAAGCAAACGTTTCACGGTTTGCTCCACTTCCTGCAACCAAACCACGGGACTCGAAACCAAGAGCTTTATCTTATGTTCGCTGTGTGAAGATGAAGTAGACCGTGTCATCCAGCATTCCATGAATATGATCAACAATTGAGTTTGGGAGCACATAGAGCTCCAAACGTGAGCGGAAGGCGGATTTTCGGTTGTACATCTGCGTATTTTCTTGTCCTCGGACAACTTTGGCCATCTGTGCACCTGTAAATTGTGGTCCTCACACAAAATTAGTTTATCGGAATAGCGGCACAAGTGTAGGTAATATGGATGTAATCACACAATTAAAATGTCTGGATAATCCATGAGTGGCAGGCGAGCTGGCATACAACTGTCATGTTGAATAACCGCAATGGAATGCGGGTTAACGAGGAGCAGTTCGCTGACTGGCTACCCAGTGACAAAGAAGGTATATATAGTGCCTCAACTGGTTGCAGTTTATACGTTGGTTCCTCTTAACAAATTTTGTGGTGCGCGCGTGGCTTGTGATATACCAGAGAAACATGATGTTTCATATCAGAGAATTGGCCCTGAGTTGGTTACTGCATGGCCTGTGTTGGGAGAAGCATTTAGTACATAGCATATGGGCAATGCAGTGCCAGAAGAGGAGCAGCAAAAGCGGCGTTCTTCGAATTAACAGCTGCAACTTGTGGCACATCAACCAATAAAGTCACTGGACCCTAAGCCTTGGACAACCAGAGACCCCTGAAACCTTCTATGTTGTCAAGAGCACCATAAAAAGAGAGGTTTGCTGTGGCTTCCCTTCGGGAAATCCAGATGAAGTAGCGACGATCTGTAAAAAGCTTAGGAAATTAGCTTAGAAGACGGATAAGGCATAAGGTTATCTCCAGCGCTTCGGAATGGCTCAAATTTAGGTTCGACTACAGGAGCTGAGCTTTCAAAGCAACCAAATGAATTAATTCTCAGAAGTCAAGCTCCATCGCCTCTAGGGGAGCGGTGGATATTATGGACGACGTAGAAATGTGGCGGTGTGTACAGCTTGATAAGGTGACGAATAGGTCTTCCCGTAGTCATACGCGGTTCAGTTATCCCAAAAGGACTACCTGGGCAAGACGATATGCCCCACCTCCCCACTGTACCACTGAAGCCGAACCCGGAAAGCGTTGACGGATTAGTAAAGTTTAGCGACAAGCACTTAAATATCTTGTCACTAAGCCTCACCTGGTGGTTATTTTTGCGCAGTATTGTGTGTCGGACACAAAACTAGACGCAGAGGAATCTGACACAAGAGCTCCAGCTAACATTGGACGGTAATGGTGGGTTATGCAGGTTACAGACCAACTGGGCGGTGAGTTTTCTGGCTTTCAATGGCATGCTTCATGAACGATCCGGAAAATCGTTGTTAGGCGTTAATAGGCCTACGGGGTCGTGCATGGTTTTAAAATATTTTTTACTGGATGATGCAACAAGAGTTCGCAGGCGAAACCACTGCTGCCGTGCACGCACGCTGGTTCAGTTGCTGGGAATTAAGAACGCTTGGGCATTAGTGCCCTCTATCCTGTTGTTGTCAGCCCTCCTGACAAAGTAAGCATTCTAAGCCAACGTCTGCAGTATTATCGTTTCTTCGTTGAAGGCTCGTGGTGGTTATCCAAGGAACCAGAATTCAGGCCTCCATTCCTCTTTATTTTCATCAAGCCCGCGCCTATTATTTTGTATCGGGGGCATGACTGCGATTGAAAAATACTGCGTCGAATAGACAGTCATGCGGACTACCGTCAGTAATCGTTTAACGCCCATGCATTACAACTCCTTCCACACCCACAAGGAAGAAATGGGATGCGAAACCTCCCGCGATCCGTATCTTATCTGTGGAAACAATTCAAGTCCTTGTTCCTGTGGAACAGCATCAGATGGATCCAGGTACATGGAGTTCCGCGGACCTCTCCCGTTCACATATGCGTTAACAATCCTTCCTGAAAGCCTCGTCCACCGTTCCTTTCCACTTGCTGATTGATCAGCTATCACCTGGCGCCTTCAAGTTATGTTTGACTTCCGCCCGAGCGTTGCAGCTAGTTGGAGAGTTCTCGACTCAGACAACAATTGATAGTTGAAGAATTTTTAGATTACAGCGGCCGAAAACCAGTACAATATTTTGCGGCTTCTTCTGCAGAGACCGGTCATCTAGTCTCAACCGACTCATCGCAAGCGACGCTGGCTACACGGGTGCCTCGCATGAAGAGTTTCGATTTTCCCCACAGTGCCAAATGACTTGGTCGCAAACTCAGTCTTCCAGGTAAGGTACGGTAGCCCCACAGATATAACTTCCCCTTAACAGCACAAACTTCCTAAAGCTGGCTTTCCGTGGCGACGGTATGCACCAAAGTTACCCACTCCATCAAGCCAAGTATCGAGCGCCTCCGCTCAGAACCACTGACACAAACTTCCTCACAAGCCCGTAGCAGCATAACTGCACATCACACCATTCACAGAAATGTATGTGCTCAGTTATACCACTTGCCTACCTAAGTGGCCTAGGTACCACCATTTTTATCTATCGCTATGTGGCTGTTAGCCCATATTTGTCCACAACATACATTGTACCCTGATGTGCCCATCATCACCACTTTTGATGCACGCAGCGACGGCAACTATCGATCCGAGTCAACGATCATCCGGTGTACTATTCACGTATATATTTGCTGAACCTAATCAACATGCGGACTGGTTGGCAGATGCAAAAGTCGGCTACTATTCCTATAAAATTTTTTGTTTCAAATCCCTCTGCTTTTGAACGTGAAACACTGAAAAATACATTCTCATAACATCTACGAAGGATCAGTGAACACTCGACCCTGTGAATTGAACTATAATAGGATCTTTTATCAGGTCAAAGTATGTAAATAAACGATTTACCTTATTTGTTGTGATTTCGAATAGGAAGCTCGGAGTTCCACCACGATGAGACCGGATGATAACTATAATACGCTGCAGCGAATTAAAGAATGGAATGCCACAAGACTGGACTTATTCAAAATTTCCGAACCAAACAGAGTGAGTTTTTTCGGTAGTGTAACTTCTGTGTTTTTCGTTCGTGTATATCTAGTCCACGAAAGCTAACCTCCTTGTGTATAACATATGTAAGATGACAACCATTGGAAGTTTCTGGAGCGGATCATTACATTTCGAGAAAAACATGGAGCGGTTCGTTAATGAGAAGATATAAGATAACGGGGCCCCTACATTTTCAACGTTTATGTCAACGAACTTCCTCGTATGCTAGAGAAAAAACGGAGGTTTGCAGACGATTCGGAAGTGTGGCACAGCACCGGTAGATAAGCATGAAAAATTCCTTCGGGATGTCTAGGGAAGGACGGGAGACTGTGCGGTGGAGGTCAAAACCTGATCTGATTAGGGTTGATCGGTCAGTCGGTACAAATTTCGACACCTACTAATTGGCAGAAGCGTTAAATTTATTTCCTGGACAGTCATCCGACACCACGAGGAATTGAGGTTCACGAACAAGGTGAAGTTATTCACAGCGATCTTAAGACCAACCCTAGCGCTAATTTGGTGTGCGGCTCCCATGGAGTGTACCACACTGGCCTGTGTCCCGTTTATGGAAGGCGAGAATTCGGAACTGGAACTAATACAGAATCATTAAAACCATACCAGAACCGAGACATCTCACTTACCACGATCTACGGAATACAGAATCATTAAAATCATACCAGGACCGAGACATCTCACTTACCACGATCTACGCCTAGAGCTCAACATGTTCACTCTCATGTACTCCGTATAGAAGTCTAAGAGAGCTAAAGCTTCCGATATTGTCGGCGCTCATTAAAAAATGGGAGCTGCGCGAACGCACAATCAGAAACTTGAAGAGCCTGGGAGCACCATCGGTCGTCTGTCTTCCATGAAAGCAGATTTGTGTGATGGTCCTCGAAAAGTGTTTTACTGGCATCTTCGCCTGAGATTTTTAAGTGCTTGTTTGGTCAACACTTGTGAGTTAACTCCCCTACTTGTACTTATGAGCCGGGTCTGTCTGCTTTTGCGTGATTCCTTTAGTGAAAGCCCGGGAACATGTAGCGGTCGAATGGTTCGTAGTGGGAGACAAATTGTGTGCCAAAATATGGTTGCGTCCGAAAGGAGTGAGCTTGGACCGTGGGTACGGTGGTGTTTTTTTCATGGAAGCAGAAACTTCAAGCTAGACATCTTCTAACACAGAATGCAGCACTCCAACTTTCGGTGAGTGTCTGCCCTGAAGATGGCATCTTAAAGAAGTCAATCAGTCCATCCTCCAAGCGCGGGAACAACCATTTTTTAACTTTGACATATAATATGCGACTAGTGTATAACTAACAGCCTCCGGGTAGATCAATCACATCTGTGAGCTTTTTTGCTGCAAAAAGAGTCAGTAGAAACCGAATACCATCCCGATGCCAAATTTTGCTAACTAATCTGTGTCCATTCCAAAGCATCGAAATTCCAATAATAATCTGAAAGCACGTGTTATCCACATTTTTGTTCAACGTATCTACAGATCTTTCTTGTAAAAATTTTCTAGATGTTTGGTTGTACTAGAAGGGACATTTAAACATTCTAGGCAAAGATATCAGCCGAATGTACACCCTACCGTCTTAACCAGCTTGACCAAAGTCACCGGCGCAAATTCAACCAAGACGGCTTAAAGTCACAAACATCCATATTAGTAACCCGGCCTTTATACCTAATATACAGTCGTAATTTCAAAACACTACTTAGTTCTGCTGTCTGGCAATTAAGCTGCTTGGACACAGTTCACACGGAACTAGATTAAATCCAATATATTACAGAGGGTCCGTAGAAACATCCGGTTTTTTTCACCGTTACCTTTGTAAAGGTACCGTAACAACCGGTACGTTTACTCATCGCAAAGAAGTTCGCCATCGGACCAATCGAGCAGTGAAATATAGGCCTTGAACTTACAAAGACTGACAGAGGTGGAAAGCTTGAGAACCTTAACAGCATGTTCAGTTATAAACACTACGACAATTGAATGAAATACATCAAGAAACCACTTAGCGTGAGCGACATCTTCAGTACTTACATAAGCTGCCTACCTACGTCCTCCAAACATTATTCATCTGTAGCCCCTTTGTTGAATAGCTGCCATGCCACCCGACGAAAGCGCGACGGCTGAGGAAATAGCGGATTTTAACCCAAGTAATTTTCTAGCACACAGACGCAACATTTCAACTGGAAAAAGCATTGATAACGTAACGGTCTCTAAGATACTGTCGAACACAGACTTATAAACCTTCAATTAAATGCTTCTTTCATCATCAGGGATACAACCCCGGAACCGTCTTCTTCCTGAAGAATGACAACTTGGTTATATTCTTGCTGCAAACTGCTCAACTTTATTGGCACTACTAGCTCTAGAGTTCACGAGCTGAATATCTCCGTCCAGCATAGATGTGTGGATTGCCGTCACAATTTTTACCACTAACATGTTAACCGTGTATGGCAATCCATACTCATGCGCTTTGTTTTTGCCCAAAAGTTAACGGTGGTCAAACATTTGCTGGACGCACATCTTCGGGAGGATATTACACTGTCATAACATCAAACACTGGAAATATCCCGCCATAAATTGGTACACTCTGTGGGCTATAAAAAACCCGGCTTTCATCCTCGCACAGTCGCACGGATTCTATGAACCCTATAAACATGGTTCAACGATGAGAAGTGGAGTAAAGTTTGCATTCTGTACTTGAACTTTCATTTGCACGGACGTGGTGGTTCTAAATATTCTTTGTTCACTAAGCGAGCGTGTCTTTGTTTTTGGTATCCCGGAGGGCTGCCAGAATCCTTGCATTGTTGAAAGCTGCAGGGTGAGTGGAAAGTGACTGCAATAAGACGCTTTTCCTCAACGGCCATGGACAGACTACAGAATCCTTTCTTTATGGTTTGTGGCGAAGGAGGCTTTACTGCTGAGCTGTGGTAGTAAAGGGTTAGCCCCCAATCCTTGATCCTCTGTCTCCTCAAGTGAATAATATTCCATATAGAGATGTTTAAGAATCCAATATATCGGAAGTTAGCTTTTTTCTAGTCAGAGCGCTTCAATCCCCGGGGACCGTGTGTATGGCTGTGGTTTAATTCACTCTGTCCTGTGCGTAACCCAATCGCGTTGTTATATAAGCAGACCAGGTTGTTAGAGAGAAGAAGTCAGAAAGGCTTCGGGAATCTGAGATATTGACAGGTTATTTCCCATTATCGGCAGCTGACCAGCATTTTCTGTCATAAGATTTTTTCAAAGTCTTGGAGATATCGTCGACTTTTTCCTGGAAGAGAATAAAACGCTGCCGTCTGCGTGGCTTCTTGGATACCACACAACGGGCGGTGCTCGATGCCGCTGGACACAGACGTAGTTTGATGTGCATACCTAGCCTGAAGTTGTTAAAGAACTTTGTCGGTAGATATAAGGATAAGTCTGAGGATCCATGGCTTAGTTCCTTTCTACATGGCCAAAGTGAGGAGACCTAAATCATCCCTTAGGAATTTGCGTTTATTTTACATTTAATCCTAAATGATTTTTCATCTTTTTCACTCACGCTGGTGGTTTGTTTTTCACCACTGAGACCCCACAAATGATAGCAGAGCTCTGGAGTACAATTTTTTTCTCCTGTTTATGTTGGATATAATTCTTTGGAGTCCTGTCTCTTGGACTAGGCGAGCTGCTTGTAGCACTGTTTCGGCAACTTGAATGAAGCCCACTGTCACTAGGAACGTATGTGGATACAGATCTTCCTGGAGCTATAGGCCTAAAAAAGCTACCTATTTTTCTCACTTGTTTGTCAACTGGGCGTTTTGTTCAGCTATTCTGTCAGCAAGTGAGAGTAATTTGGTTTGCTTATTCTAAATAGGCTGGATGGGAGTGCTTTGAGCTGATGCTGCTCGATAATTTTCGAAACAGACAAGGTTGGACATCAATGTATGTTCTTCGTGGTAAGTTACATGGTACAGTGCCAAAATGAGTATCGGTGGTTGAAAAGTTCTATGGACAGGCGTCGATGTCGGTTTGGGTTACTAACGTTTGGATAGATTTAATGGATGAACTGTTCACTATCCTGCATTGTTTCTTTCCCCACTGAGTCAGTAGCAAGCTTTCGGTTTGGTATGCCATCCACATAAGGATTTGGCTTATTGCATTCCGCCTATTGATTTGTTATTCTTCGTTGTGTGCAGTTGGGGCGGAATCACAAGTGAGAAGTGGACTTCCCTAGTGAGGCTTGCAAAATCTTTTTTTATGTTCTTTAATGTTTACGGATGTCTGCTGCGTCTAGGTTTACACAGATTCACTCTATCAACATGTGCACTTCTACAGCGTCCCACCAAAAGAGTGAAGACCACAGATTGATCGCGATTTGAGTGTTCATTGATAGCTAGTGACCTCCACGATCGTCTGTTGGGTTAACCAAGGTGAAACACCATTGTGATGGTCTTATAGTGCGCAACTTATTCCGGTTCTACAGTACAGATTGTTGGTCGTCAGCTTCTCGAGAATGCTGAATCTAGAATTTACTTATTTTCCACAAACCTTTAGTCATACCTGTCAACGCGCATCGTTGAAAAGCAACAAAATCGCAATCGGAAGTATTTTGGGTTGATTTTCTAGAAAGGACACATCGCTGACACGCAAAAGAAACGCTTGCACAAACGATAAATCGGTACCTTCGGTTGAGGTCTATTTGGTTCTCAGTTTTCGGCTATACGTATGCTATACTGTACCACACGTCTCTCAACTGTTCATTCTGTCTATGGTTGAAATAAATGCCTGAAAACTCTCATCCCAACGGGAAGTATCAATCTGCGTTATAATCAACTCCAGATGGTGGTACTGGTTTCGCAGAGAGAGGGAGGGAGTACAAAAGTCTTTCTTGTGAAACAGCGCCGTTATTGTGATAGTCCTTGTGCGGTGGTAGACTGACTTGATGTTGGCGTCCTGAGTCCCATGGTAAGATTTATAGGATTGCTGTTATTCTATTTACAAAAGTATAGAGGCCTAGGTTGCTTCAAAGAGAAATACCATTCCTTGTATTTGCGGTGATACCTTTAGAAAAAAAGAACCACACAGCCGTCTCAGTATGTTCTACTTCGAACGGTCACTTAATTCATCCCCAATGCAAAGAGTGATAGTTTCGCAGTCAAACGATGGTAAACTTCGAAAGCAGAAAACGACCAGAAGTTTGCTCAGGTGTTTCTTGCCAAAAATTGATCCAAGCATATCTGGGTTAGCGACCATTTTGGATGCCCACAAGTGCTAATATTTGCCCAGTTTTGTCAGGAAGGCAGCATCACACACACTCACAGATGTTGCAGGTTCTTGTGAACCAAACCAACCAAATATCCTTTTATGGCGCATCCACGACCACCCAAATGAAACAAGAAACGCCAACAACTGAGTCGTGGCGGAAGATCACGCGGGGGAAACTCAGTGATCTCATTGAAAGGGGAACACCAAAATATGTCGGATCTATAAGATGGTGACAGTTTCCGCAGTTTGTAGCAGATATTAGATTATGGAACCAGCTGAGGAAGTTGTTGAGTGATTAAGAATTGTAGCTCACCGAGTCTTGCGTCCAACCTCTGCTCACAGGTCCGCAGAAGTGGAACAGAGACAACCTTTGAACTAAGTGAGTTTGGGGAGTGGCTAACTCGGCGGAAGAAAAAGTTTTGACGGCAGTTGAGATTACTCTGTCTCTGTTTCGGGTTTGTGGCGAGCGACATGGGCGATTAAGGTTGTTGAAGAGCTAGAATGCAAGTGTGAGACCAATTTGTGATCTCATGTGTGACACATATTGTGGACTTAGGCCAGCATATTCTTTGCCTTAGGTAAGGTTTTTTAGGCTTCGAAGAGTTTGGTGACCCAAAGTTATGGTTACGTCAAGATTTTACGATTGCGTTCGAGTCATGGGCTTCAGGCTAGGATGAGGTGCCACGTGAGGCATGATGTAGGTGGACATTGGTGAGATGATAATGGGCTTTAAGGTGCAGGGTAGAAGTTCGAGATGTACGTTTTTGGTGTTGACAGTCTTCAGCCATTAGGCGGAGCTTCTAGGGTCCTGCTGCACATCGGTCGTCTCCATGCAAATGTACGACGGTTTATCAACTATAATCATGCTTCCAATTGTGCGACGACTGCTTATCACTAAACCCGTGACGAATGACAACCAGTCAAGTTTCTCATCCAAGAATCTTCCCACAGTGTTACCAAAGTGTGTCATCGCTGATCATTTCAAATGACCCGTGATGTGGAACTTGACTCCGTGAATAGTGGTCATTGCGGATGTCTCATCCGGTAGCCTGCCAACGAATCAAATACCGATGCAGTGGTCTAAGTAGTCTTGAAATCAAATGAAACCAACAGTCAATTCAAAGGAACCAATTATAGCGTTGAAATGTTCAACTGTCACATGCCACTCTGTTTAAAACGACAGACGAGTTCCAATAAACAGTAGAGATATTGGAGCAAAATATCATAGAAAAATTTATTTCACGTATCAATCATTCACCAGGAATGTTACGTCAAGAAAATGAGTGAATGAAATTTGGACGGAACAAGCAAAATAAAAGAATTATGGTCCAATCGTGGCACCCTCCGCCACAGGCTTGTTGGGCGACTTGAAGTAAACACAAGACATGGGATACTGTCACGTTAGCAAAGCATCCGAATGCTTTCAAACCAGGAACGTTTCGGTCAGTAGTTTCATGCCCTTACCACTGAGTCCGGATAGGATTCACTCGTAAGCCACAGTCAAAAGAACACAATAACCAGAAAAGTCAATGCCGCAGATGAAACATATCACATCCATGAACGAGCTGATCAGCTCACTGTTAAACCGTTTTACTTATCACCTTATCCTCAGAAAGGATTCGGACGGTTTAGGGAGAGAGTTATCGGAGTAGTTATCAGTAGTATCCACCGTTACACTCGTATACAGTCGTGAGTTTGTCGATGCTGTGGGGCGGACGGGTATCATCACCTTGAAGGAACCAAACAATTCAAGAACGTAACTCAAGAGCAAGACTATCAAATAGCTGAACTTCTTTTAGAAATTCCCCAAAAATGCATGGGGGTCTTTCAACCACTGTTTAGCGCGTGGAGGTAAATTGATTGCATCTTGCCATACTTTCTCCCCCAATGTACACTTGATGAATTCAAAACTGGTCTCTGGAACTTGTCGCCTCATGTAGCTTGGCTAAGGACACACTAAAAAGGTTCATCATGCCCTTCAAGCGATCGTTTTAACCCAGGTTACTGTATAATTGCGTCCTTCGCTGAAAACACTACGTGCAAATTCGCGGCGCTGTGCTGCCAAAAACGTGAGGAGATCATCTACTCCCAAACAATGAACATAACGGTTATTATCCAAGTGAAGCTTAACCGCCTTCCAAGATTGGACGAACTTTAAAAAAGTTCTTAATCATGAACTGGTCTGTCCCAAGATCTCACGACATGTCACCACGCAGCTTCACATATTTATGCCCAAATCGGATCCTGTCACTTGAATTCATTGCGCAGTTACCTTCACTTGAATGTTGCTGAAAAACGTGACCACGTGGCACCACATACGTAACATGAGTTAAACACATCGACTGAAGCTCAAGAAAGACACTCTAAAGTGCTCAAACCACCGTTATTCAAAAGTACACATTGTCTGGCTTGACGAAATAGTGGTATTCTTTCGTCGAACGTGTTTACTAACGTACCTGATTAGTCATCTCTTTGCTGTACGGAAATGCTGCCGACCTGCATCAGCACACGATCCTTGAATGCCCTACTTGCGCCTTTTGCAAGCATGTACTACTATCGAGAATAAGTGAGTTGTTATTTCTAGGGGTCTGTGTACGGAATTTCGGCTAATATTTCTTACTACTGCTTTATTTCACCATCCGTTTGCAAGCCACAAGGTTTCCGTGGAAGTTACGACTTTCAGTCAATCAATACTTGTTAGTTTATATCTCCAACTAACCGGGAGACAAACACCGATTTCCTGACGCAGATGCCTCTAAGACGACTTTCTTCGCAGCTTAAAGTCACCCTGGGAAACAAACGAAGATTAGTGAAAGTTTCGTTTACTGGTAGTTGATCAGTCAACTTTTGATCTGTTCGCTGAGCCCAGCGATCGACTTACAAACGCTTCATTACCATTTGAATGGTGATGAAACGTTTGCAGGTCAATTGACGGGCTCGGCAAACATATCAGCGGTCGCCAGGTCAACTAGTAACAAATGCCCCCAGCTAGCAATATTTCAACCTACTGCCAATACCTTCAATACTTAAGTGAACAAACCCGAAATATCCTAACCATAGTCCGGGAGTTAGATGTGACAGTTTCAGTCATTAACGGAGTACAGGCTACCTGGAGACTAATGATTCAATGTTTGTGAAAAAGCTGAGCATTTAACTTCAAAATAGGTAGAAAAAACGAACCACTCTTGTTCCATGTGTCTACCGCTACCGATAGCACTGCCTCAAATATTTCTGAGAACTGTCACCCTTTGTTTGTTTAATCTGGTTTTCTGACGAGTCCAAAGTCCCGAAAGCTTATTGATACAAAACATTTCACACCCAACCAGCCTTTAAAACACCACCATTAACTTTCCGTGCTGTGGAATTTTGTGCAACTCCTGTGTCCACCCAATGATTAACCTGATTTTATCGGAAAAATGCTACCAATGGCACCCGCGTCTCAGCGGAACATCTTCAGAGGATCCCTAATTATTCCCTAGTTAGGGTCGTTTTAAGACCTTTACTGATGGTGTGGTAGATGCCCCAAATGTACACTAGTCATGCATATCCATGATTCGAAAATGTTGCATACGATGAGCCTGTTACTCTCCTCCTCATCTAGGTCTCTCTGGACTACGGTTTTTACACCTGGTTACATCTGGATTAGAACCATTTAAAATAATGATTTATTGCGAGTACGTTTCATTATGTTTCAGTCAAAACAATAAAGACTGTTGGGAACTCGGAAAATATTGATTTTTCGTGCATTCCTTCTTCAGTTTCATTGTTTTTTGTCGATGCTTTCTCTCTGGAATGTTTCAACGAGTGGTAATGTGTGAGTTGAGTTCACAAGGCCAGATGACCAGCCAAATGAGGACCAATCCAAATCGAAAATTGTTTCCCAGTTTGGCGTGGTTTCCTACTACACAAACATTTTAATCACTTGTTAAGTCCGCGTATAGCACAAAGCATTCATTCCATTTGGAGTGTTCCCACTTGCGGGTTAACTAGGAAATTCGGGGAACCAAAAACGGTTAGTTGGTTCTGAATGACAGACGAAAAAAATATCGTTTTCCGCAATGAGGGTGTTCCTTCCCTGGAGGGCTTTCCATGGAGGGTTATATAACCGAGATGTTCGAATTCACCGCCAACCTATATTGTTTAGTTCACTATTATCTGCTGTCATTTTGAAAACAGGAAACGTCAAAGTACTTTTGTTATTTTGGTTACCATGGTGGTGCAATCGCTCTAGACTGTTCAGTTGTTGTGCCAAACGTTGTCCACCAGTTAAGCAAGACAAAATCGATCTGGCTTCCTTGGATGTTTCTATTGTCATTATGAAAACAGGGCACATTTGCAATTTATGCAAACTGCTTGGTCGCACCGTGTTGACACGAGAATGTCCTGAAGCTCTAACTACACTACTGATCATGCTCCGTCGGATTTTCTGTCAGGGTCCTGCATTTGTTGAAAAGAAGAGTCGATTTAGAGCAAGGATCGAGATAACATGAGTTGGGAAGTTTCTCGGTTACGGAAACATAAAATAATTGTGCGTAAGTCTCCTTAAGTCGATACTGATGGGTTCGAATAAAGTTGGCGGCTTCAGAGAGGCGAATGCCGTCAGTAGGCGATGGAAATTCGTCATAGAAAAACGCAAATTTTGATTAAATTGACGCTTAGCCTTGAATTTCACGGAAACATCGTACACTATGTCACTGAAGAGGCGACGTGTGCAAACAAACGACTCTTTTGTCTCTCTGTTAGAAGGATGGAACGAAACATCTGAATTCTTTACACTTCAAGAACCTATCAGTATTGGTCAACGTGAAGTTTTCGTTTTACGAATAGGCATTCCTCGTTTGCCATTCGATTACTAGGCTTGTCAAGACGACTGAGAATCAAGCTGGAAGTCATGAACAGCAAGAGGTTCCCAGCCGTCACAGACAGAACGGAGAAATTTTAGAGATATCATAAGGTACTGCCTAACACCATAAAGTCGTAAGAATATGGGGGCTGCAGCATCGTGTAAGAATGATGAAGCTGCAGATTTGTCCGCTCGTTGTTTCCTAGTTCACGCAAATGGAGCTGCCCTGGGTGGATTATCCTGCCCTCATAATGCCTCAATGTACCATGTGCAATCCGTTTTATCAAACTTTGTTGTATGCAAATCCTGTCTGCTCACGTTTCGATATAGACCAGTAACTCAACCTTCAGATCGCCTTTTTAAGTAGGCTGTCTTTAGCAGTAATGCGGATCGATTATTTCGGTAAACCTGGCCTGGAAAGATGCTGACAATTCGATCTATTTTGCAAAACCGACTGTGCATTCCACCGGCATACGCGATGACAAGATGAAAACTGCGTGATGTTGGATTACGTTTGATCACATGGGCTGTAATAAGTACTTAGTTACTGGGGGTCTTATTTTCACCAGTTCTCTTAAGCTGACGGTCTTCTTGCCTGATGCTCACTTAGAGATGCTCAGTCAGGTAGTTGAAAGAACAACAACTGACAAGCATCAACAGTCTGGTTTAAAGATCGCAACGGAGTTTGTACAGTACCTGCCTTAATTAGTGAGTTTTCACGAAAAAGAAATGGGAATTTAGATCTTCAATGGCATAGTCTGTCTGACATTCTTCGAGCAAAACCTTTACCTCGAACGTGAGGTGTTAGAGAGAGAATGAGAGCATATATGAAAAGACGTAAGAGACTCATTGAAGAAATAAGTATCTGATTTGACGGCCATTCGGTCGCCACCTAAAACTAGGATTTCGTCGAGTCCCCAAACGGGTACCTCCCTCCAGAAGGAGGTCCTTTGATCAGGTCCCGTGGATGGTCCTTGGTAAGAAGGGCCACCTATTTGATTAGAATGGTCTTCCTCGTTGCCAGGTTACATCCAGATGTTCTTGCTTGTTGTTACTCCTTTAAGAGTGAGTAATTTACTTGCGGAGTGACCGCTTCCCTGAAACTCCAAACACCACCTAGTCTTGCTCGGATATTCTACATAATCCCACCTAAATTGCTCACCTAAATTGCTCTGTAACCACAGTCTCAGCGCCATCGATTTTTCGAATTCAGTGGAAACTTGATAGTTTCAACCCTATTACTAATCCGAACAACTTAGAAGCCCGGTTTGATCTGTTGGCAGACCTAATCCACTAATCTTCATAAAGAAGGTGGGTTGTGGGTGTGTGGGAATATTATCGGGCTGGAAGAGCTGATATGTGCTTGAGCAACCTTTCTTAGTACAACAACTTGTAACAACAACAAACTAACGATATAAGCATTTGCTTGTCATCGTGTTATCATATTATTATCATGTTTTTGTAGTCAACGACAGTTTGCGACTACACTAGCAAGCTCAGTACGCAAGTGATGCCTGTCCCTCTGTTATCGGCTTTAGGTTGACAGCAATATCTCCACGCACAGTGTGGTGCACGCGAAACCCTGACAAAGCCACTCTGTTTCTTCCCGGTTTTCGCTTCGAAAAAGATGCTAAGAAGATGCTTTGAAGATGAGTGAACTTTTTAGACTGGCCAACGTACATTAACTAGTAAATTCCTGACAAGAAATTCCATCTATATCTGGAGGATTCTATCAAGCATTTGCTGTGATCATACTGGTCGGTTCCGTAGCGAGAAAGCCATGATCAACAACACATATGTTCAGTCGGGTTGCCTCAGCCGTTTTACGGAGAGTACGCAACAGAGATATGACCCAAAATATGCGGAATATACGTGCCAAGGCTTGAAGAATTGCACTTTGGTCAGTATAGAAAAGCGGATTTTCCTGGCTTGGGGATGGTTACCAATGGCTTCCGTTTTCTTGGATGATATGAACATTGGACAACTAAGCAGTTCGACCGTTATTAGCGACAGGAAAATTCTAGTAATCGGTGGTTTGGTAGGCATACGAATTTGGTTTTGACAGTAGACCCAACTAAATCCAGCTGAATCTCTTGTTTATCGTGGTCCGCTTGAAACTCGAGGTCTGTGCCTACCTGATGAGTCCCGAGAAATACGAAATCGGTCGTGTTGACGAGTTTTCAGCAACCTTATGAGTAGTGTGTCACGTCTAGACATATTGTTTATTTATTTGCTATTGCATTATTCAACCTTACATATCACACATTGCATTCTGCATGAGGTTATGTCAGAAGTCAGCAAAACGAATGTTGGAAAGACGGTCGGTCACATATGGGATGAGTTTTTTGTTCATCATAGATCTGGGTCTCCTATCCTCTGTCTGTCAATCCATTCTTGACCATATAGAAGATGCAAAAGTAGTGAAACTTTGTTATAGAGCGAAGTTACTCGAAGATGAGCAGTCGTTAGCCTTGCAAGCCTTCAACAGAACTCGAACATATGAAGACTGGAGACGCCCGATGGGACGGAAAAGGGTTTTTTGGGGCACAACAATAACTAGTTACTGTTCCCGTTTAAATTTCCTTCCATAACAGTAGTTTTATTTGGTTCAAATCAATATGAGAAACCCTCTTGTCCTAGCCTCTTTGGCGCATTATTCGTGATGGTATTCCGAATTCTCCGCTCTTGGTTTGTACCGAAAAATCCGGTCGAATACATAAAGTTGACTATGATTTTTTCGCTTCCTGCGTTACCTCTCGCCTACACATCCACTTGTTGCTGCAAGATAAAATTTCCTCAATCCAAACTTACACAGCAGTGATCTGTTGTCAGCGACTTCCACCTTTCGTTGTAGCCTTGGCATGTGCATGTGGGAGAAGTTGACGTGTGTCTGCCTGAATGGTTCGCATAACCCCTTTCATTCTTCTTTGACTTTCTGTTTTTAAAAGCCCGTGGTAAGAAGCGACTGTATTTGCATGTGAATCGTTGCCTCACACCCACGTACGCACACTTGTTGCAGGTGCACCCGTAACAAACAAACAGGCTATGTGTACGTGGTTAATTTACATACTTTAGTCTCATGATATAGTGTCCCGAGGTAAACCGTCGTGGGATTGCACAGTGCAGAGATGTGCTATCTCGGGGATGGAGTCGGAATGCGTCAGCAATAGTGCGTCACAATGTCACTTTCAACCGTACTGGTCAGTTGGGGACAAAAATCGTCGTCTATCTTAACTGGGTTGGCATTACCCGGAAAAACTAGACCAAACATGAGTGACCTCTTCATTTGATGTCCGCCATCGAATGTTACCCACCCCAGACCTGAAAACTACGGTCCAGCCTGTTGAACAGTCAGGGTTTTACGGTATTTAAGGACGATTTGGGTGATCAAAACAATCCCTTGTATGTACTGTTTGCATAATTTGGCTTTTGACTGAGCGCTCTTTCCAAATGGGGCTTAAATTTGCCAAATCGGACCGAAGTTAATCGTTCTTCATGCGAGAGATTCCTTCTACACTAGAACTTTGCTCGACAATTCTACCCAACTGATTCTTTGCAAAGTCAGCGCTGCTATTGTTCGGTGATGCTATCGGGTTGTTTTCACAGCCCATGCAGAGGACTAGGTAATTAATCGTTGGGACAGTTTCTGCTAATGCAAAAGTGCGAACAAGACGGTTGTTATGGGAACGGCGCGCTGTCATATTCGTGCTGTATTTGCATTTGTTGAACAGAAGAAAGTCGGTTGGAAGAATGCGATTTTGAGTTCCACTCATGCGGTTGTTTTTCTGTCACTGTAAAAGTAAAAACGTGCGTAAAAAGTCAGAAGCCGTTGTGTTCGTTAAATCGTATTAAATCCGTTTGTCCAGTGCAAACAGAAATGATTAGTTAGCATCTGTGAGTCTGTTTATGTCTTCTGTTGCCCACTTGTCATTCTAAATCTCCATGTTGGAGTAAGCTCCCCTTGTTGAATTAAGAATCGCCATTACCAATTCTGTGACTCGTAGGTCGTTTAGCAACAGCCAATACTGTTCCAGCTAGCGTTCGATATGACCACGTGACCATTAGGGATGAGGATGTATGCTATAGAGGAGAATGTTGGTGGCTCAGGTAGTATAGATGGTCGTTGGTTTAATCGCTGAGCTGGGCAATTTGATTGCAAACGTTTCATCACCAACCGAGTTGACATCATCAGTGCGTTGGTAGGGCGCTTGGTGGAGCGTAGCGATGGGTTGGTGGTTGTGCGTTGAGTAGTGTTGTGTGTGTGTTAATATGCATGCTATTAGCCGGGGTTGACCTTCGGTCACGATTGGTTGTTGGTCCGACTCCCAGCAGTTCCTTGCTTCTTGGTTTGTGAATCCGATATTTGGCTCTCCTCGAGTATTCCGGTGGGGGAGTTGGTCTTTTGCACGTAGTGGTGCGTAAATTGGGTCCGTGATCGAAGGTCAACCCCGGTTAATAGCATGCATATTAACACACACACAACACTACTCAACGCACAACCACCAACCCCTCACTACGCTCCACCACGCTCTCTACCAACGCACTGATGTCATCTCGGTTGGTGATGAAACGTTTGCAATCAAATTGCCCAGCTCAGCGAACAAACCAACGACCATGACGATGTATGCACAGTGAATTATAGGCAAAAATTACTTACGCTTACGTAACAAGGATAAACTATGAATGTCGTCAGCATCATGCCACCGGTATCATCCTGTTCCGCACCACCGTCGCCTTCACCGACTTCAACAGCATTACCGTATTTATATTATAAGGTAGAATGCCGGGAATTCTCCCGTCCATGGATTCGGCCGAATGAGCATGTTTACGAAAGTGTTGAATCTTCATGAAGCTGAGACTAGGTACTCATATGACGTACTCATACCTGCTCATATGCCAGGTTCATGGTCACTATACCCTCGACACGTTCTCAGCAGTCTCCGTTCTCTGTTGTGGATTGTTGCCACTCGCTTTTCCGCTGACAGTTCAAAGTAAGGATGGGTTTGAATCTCGGGAGCTTCATCATTCGTTGTCCCTATTTTTTGTTGCAGGTAGCCCCTAACATTTACTTTCCAGATCTTCATTTGCTTTTGTACTGACGTTTTTGTAAACTCGTTGTAAAAACCAAGGCTTCAGGATCCAGACGCACATTGTGGAAAAGTGCTTGACGAAACTATTTGTGCTCGATCGATCAAACGCTCATCTAGCTCACACGCTGCCTTTCGCGTGCCCCGGTCACGTGGCACTTCAGGCGCGTGTGAAGTCATTTATTCCTCTGTTTTGCCTAAGGTGCTGTCTAAGTAAGGAGGATTTCTGCGCATAAAATTCTTTGGAACGCTGGCCATTGTTACTTCCTCTACTTGGTGAAAAGGGGTCTTCTTTTGATTTATTCGAGAGCCGTTTTTAGTCAGTAGTGCCAGGTGGTAAACACTTTCCCACCCTGGGCTGAGACTAAGCATGCTCTCCCAAGGTGAAGTTTCATAAAGTTTAACCAATCACAATGAAACGACTAGCTATTCCTCTAACATTCTAGATGCTTCCAACATACCTAGAGAATGAGACGTCGGTTATTTCCCCGTACCCGCCTTACGATTATTGTGTAGTTTCTCCGTACCGAACGGAAAGAAACATAACCAAACACTTGGGTAGATTATCCTACTGAAATCCGCCTGTTTGACAACACCTCGCTTTGTTTCCATCTTTTAGCGTAACGAATTTCATGGTGTGGTGCGATTCTTCTTCCAAGGAGACGATTCAAAATATCAAGCCAAGTGTCTGCGCATTTCCAACACAACCACAGCATGTCAGCTGGTCAACACATTGGTGGAAAAATTCTATCCAGACCTGAAAATGCTCACTGCTGGCCGTTTTGCCTTGTACGAGTATCATACGTCCAGTGGAGGTAGGTTGTCCTCTTTGCCATAGTTGATTAAGTTTTTCGACATTTCACCAAAGCTTTCCACAAAACGGTGAGTAGTGTGTGCAGGTTTTCAACCAGACGTCAAAATTTATGAATAATGTGACAAGAAGGGTGGTGCTTCCACCAGGTTAATTGAGCTATCAAATTACGACCCACCAGGCAAGAATCCAGGTGGTGAATAGTGTGAGTAGAGTGAATATGAACAGCTAATGAGAAGTGGTTACATTTTCCGTTTATGAGAAAATAACGACACTGCCAATCAACCCGCGATAACTGAATAGTTCTTTCAAACTTCTGTTCCAAAGATTATCGGTCAGAACCCCTTGGAGCTTCGTGACCTACAAAAAATAAAACGCTACTGTTTCTCTGCTTTATTCTGTCGACGGTCGCCGCAGAAACACGTTGATTACGTCGTCCCAACGTTTAATGGATCGTTTTCTACCAAAATTTTCAGTTTACCAAAAAACAACGGTTACCCACAGCATAGCCATTCTCTTCGAATCCGCCAGAGACCAGATGAAGGTTGAGCACTGTGCCATTCGGCCACAAGCGACTTATCCGTCCACTCCTGTTGCAATCAGGCAGTTCACTTCAATTGATCTGATTTCTCTATCTTTGATTTTGTGGAATCACTGCTGCAGATCTAAACGCGAAACGAAAAACATTTTTAGGATACGGTGGATATATTCTTCCACGGCATTCGGAATAGATTACCATCTACGAAGAAAGCAGCTTTTTTCGATAAATACATTCATTTGCAAATCAATTTGGTTTTGCGTTCAAGTAGAACATAAGGTTAACGGAACCTTGGGGACTGTGCCTACCTGATGAGTCCCAAGAAGGACGAAACCGGTCGTGGGCTGTCGAAGAATTTTCAGCAACCTTAGTAGTAGTGTACTACGTATATACATGTATCACGATATCTCGAATAGCGTGGCAACTGAAACTTGAGGCGGCCTGGTGCAGCACATTCAGTTGCCTGGAAACATCACAAACGAGAGATTCAGCTGGATTCCACGTGAGTCTCTCGCAAAACCAAATTGATTTGCAAATGAGTGTATTTCTCGAAATCAGTCCAATTTGGATTCAAGTAGAACATAAGATTAGCGGAAACTCGGGGACTGCGCCTACCTGATGAGACCCAAGAAGGGCAAAACCAGTCATGGGCTGTCGAAGAATTTTCAGCAACCTTATGAGTAGTGCATTACGTATATACAAAACAGCTTTCTGTTAAAATGTTGAAGTTTGCATGATCGACTAAACAGCGGTGTTTTTGGGTGTTGACTGAATGGCCAGTGTGCTTATTGTCCAGTCCTGCTCAGTGACTAGATCTGTTTCGGTGACAACGCGTATCAAACACGTTATCACCACTTTACTAGCCTTTCTTATAGGGGTGGACCGAGTGTAACTAGTTGGAGGTACGTCACACAGCAACATAGGTCCATTATTGTGATCGATCGGTAGTTATGTTGATTCCACCGTCATATTTTTGGTTGCTTTTGTTCAGGCACGAAGAACCTCCATAGTCCTTACAGATTATATCATAGCTACGTATCCGTTAGGGTCAAGGTGACTGTACTTTCATCTTTTTTTCCAACACGTTTGTGAGTAGAGTAAAGGCGACACTTCAGCGAGAGAATGCCTTTTGAACTCGAAGACTTACTTGTTAATTTGTGGTCATTGTACGGAAAAACAGTGACTAAGATGCATTTCCCACAGGCAATTGCTTAATAAACGCTTTGGTTTGTACACTCTTAATTTTCCCTGTTTTCTAGCGCACTCGTACGGTGGACTGTCTGTTGGGAATCAACCCAATCGATTTATCACACGTCTAGGATCGATTTATCCGCTTGTGTGCAAAGAGAACGTCCGTGCAGGTGGTCACTGTGTCAACTAAGCACAGTTCAGTTTGAGCACAATACTTGAGTGTTTCTGGTAACGAGCTGTTCAAAGGCATCTACCATTAATTTGTGAAAATAAGGAGCACTCAGGGTCAACCACCGTTGAGGTTCACCGTTGTTTTTATGGGATACCTCAATGGAATTTTCGAAGGTGCTCGTTGGGAATCCAAAAATGCCCTGGTAGGAGTCTAAATATGACTTAGTGTGAAGCTAAAATGTCCTGACTTCAGGGACAATGGTGTGACGCTATGGGTTCGATGTCATAGTGTGGATACCTCTTGAAGCACCTTAACTCTACATCAAGTCGTATTCAGATTTCTATGAGGACACGAGGAACTTTTTCCAGGACGTTTATCGGGAAATAGCGGAACGGCTCTATATAAGAATGTAATGGGTTAGAGGCTTAGTAGATTGACCTGGATGGTTGAGAGAGATCCCGGTCAGTTTCGTCTCGTTGCTTTTCTCTTCTTTGATTGGAGACTTAAATACTTTTTTCGGAACTTTAGTGAACGAGTCGATGCTCACAAACTTACCTCATCAAAACCGCCTGGAGGTATGCTAGATCATACGTTATTTATCAGTCCACTTGTCTTCGCAGTGATACATATTCGCAGACGAAACTGATGAATTTCTCAGCAGATGTTTGAGCATATTCCAAAGACATTTTTACGTAGCAGTCAGACTACGGCTCAAGGCCGGTGACAAGAAAGCGGGAGCCGTCAATTGCGCTGCACCTGTTTCGTACAGGTCGCATGGTTAACGCTGGTGAATCCCTCGTAATCCTATCATTGGACGCTGGTCAGAGCTCAGCAACAACTTACTTGGGCACAACGACCATTCGTTTATCCTTTTGCACTATGAAATTCAAAGTTTAGTCACGAAACCGTCCCCAAAGTCCCACAATTCTCATGGGGATTCCGTCCGAGCAATCGTCACTGATGGAGCCAGTCACCACCTGATCAAGCACAAGATCGAAGGACCAGTGGCACTGACCAGCCACCCGTGGCCAAATATTATGCTGACATGGGTTGAATTTTCCGTGAGATGTGCTCTGCTCATGATTCTCAGCGACAGTTAAATGCCACCACCGAAGGCCGAAACATCGGAGAGTTTCAGTTATCCTATCCTCTGTGTGCTCACCAGTATTTTCACTAGGCTGTAGCACGTCTTCTGGCTTCTCACTTTCGGACTGAGATATCAACTTGATCGAGCAGATAGGGGAAAATCTTGACGGATCAAACCAACATGGACGGTTCACAGTACACTCCCCGTTTTGACTAATGGTCATCGTTCTAGGACACAGAGAATTAGCCTGGTACAGTGCTTCTCCATAGTGTGATCGGTTCCGCACAATTCAAGGTTAGCTTCACGCCGTACGGTATTTCTCTTTAGTTAAGCCATCTGGTTCGTCTCAGCCGGGTCATATTATCATCCACACATCACAGTTTAGCCGTAGCACTTCAGACCACAGCTGATAATGATGAGGATGAGGATGACTGAAGAACCGAAGGAATAAATTTGACTAGACCTTCCAGGGGTATGAAGCTTTCGTATTGACATGCATATCTTGCAGTAACGAACTCCAGCCAAGTCTTTCCGTGCACTTAGAAGGCCTGAATAAAACCCCATGGTCTTAGGTCGTGTGTATCGTACATTTGAATAAGCAACTTGCCACGTTTACTTGGTCTAAATGTGTCTTGGAAGTAAGGTTACTGATTGCGCATAATCAAGGATTCCGCTTCCAGATAGAACCTCTATGGTACCCAAACAGCAAATATTCTTTGCCCCACACCCCATGTGGTCCACTCCGAACGAATTAGTCTAAGAAAGCAATATAATGGGTGTCATTGAAATACTATGAAGCAAACTACAACTACGTGGAAACGAGCCTGGGGAGGTCAAGCAATGACTTAGCAACAAACTACGAAAGTCATTACCAGCGAAATGAGCTGTGTAGGTCATTGCTGTATCCCTGGATGAAGACCCTGAGACGGAATACATCAGTGGTTAGAGACATTGTCAGACATGGTCTGTTCACGCCCTCAATGGCGCTCGTGCATCCAAGCTATTGCCTTCACTGCATAGCTCTCTCCCCGATCTCCCCGCTTAAAAGTCCACTGGCAACCCTGTATTTACGCATCAATTATATCAGCAGCACAGCCACCTAACCATCACCCTAAATCATGAGGGCGAACGAAACTGTGGCAGTTAGGACCACTGGACGACAGGTAGTGGTTCTTACAGCCGATGATGACTCAGTTGAGTCTCTTGTCAAAACCAAGTTCTTGCGCAACTGAGGGCATTTGTAGAAACTATATGCATATAATTACGACTGCCAAAATTAGAAACCTTTTTGGGGAGTGCACTGCAAAGGGGATTGGTTACGAGCAACATTCGTAGGCTTTCCAAGATTGAATTAAAAGCGGATAATCACAATTGCACGGAAACCAAATAGAAAACATGTCCCCAATATTACAACGTGTTTATAGTTCGTCGTTTACTAATGATCTTATTAGTATTCTGTTGGGTGAGTAACCTTAACCCCCCCACGGATGAGGTTGAACTACAATTGAAAGTCCTGTTGATAAGCCATTAAGTAAAATGAAGCCACCACGCTTGTTGATAGACTCTAAACGTTGACCACTCGCCTGCCAGCTGAACTAGTGGGGATGCCTGCTCCACCTCACCTATATGCACCTGGACTTCACTTGTTCTTCACCATGCCTCTGCCCAAAAAATTAACAGTTGACGTGAGTTAGTCCGGTTAGCGAGCCCAATGTAGGATACAGCAGGTCGGACACGCAATCGGTGCTGGTTTAGTTTAACATGGAATAGGTTTTGTCAGTCATAAAAGTTTGAAAGAGTGATTGCTCAAGACAATTTGCACAGATTCAACGTTCGTAACGAACAATCTTGGCGCGCAGTTTTTTTAGTTCTAGTTGGACTTTATGCAGAACAAAATGCGCAAATAAGAGACTGGTTGCAACGTGCCATCGTACGACCTTGATGCATTTGCAGAAAATCACGCGGTTAACCAGTGAAATAAGATTAGTATTTCTTCTAAAAAAACATGATTAAGTATAAAATTATCGTTACTGATGTTACACTTGGTATCGAGTACGTCTTCGTCAGTTAACAGACCATGTCTATAACCAAAAGACCTCCAGTTACTTCACCGTCTTCAAACTTGTTACGCATGCACATACGGGAAAGTTTGCTATTCTTCAGGGGTGTTAACTGTTCACCAATAGAATTATACGGCACGTATCTGTCTACAAATTCGAACACGATTCGGTGATTGCAGTTGATTCTGTAATTTTTTTCTCATGTCAAATCGTCATGTCACCGAAACTCAGGTCTTTTGTGAACTTACACAATCATTCTTTTGTCAGTGTGATCTTGAACAGGCCTCGTCCTTTTCACAGACGTTTCACAGAATGCACGTGAAATCCCCGTGCATATGGTAAATCGATGAACGACTTCACCTTTTTAATTAAAAGCTTGAATTCGGAACTTACGGTAGAATGTAGGATGGTCACTGAACTGACAAGAGAGAATCCACTCACCCATGTGATTCCGTTCTGCATTGGCCTTTCATTCCCGTTTCAAGTGAAAAAACACGAGGTTTTGAAGTTCACCCTGAGTCTGTGTTACTTGCTTCAGCTACCAGTCAGTGACCGTCGACTTAGTAAAATGAAATCCTGGTGACTGGATCGTTTGCCTTGTCAGTACTAGCAATAACGCGCTAGTTTTCTCGTATGTCATTGCATTCGTAATCGTCGACGCATCGGTGGATGGTCTACAGAATTCCGCGCTCATTTGCATAGCATCGATTACGTATGGCTGAAGCAGACACGAATCTGTCACACTGTCCGAGGGGTTGACCATGTTCGCCTCCGTCGAGGCCTGTCATGCTAACGCCAACTGGTTCCAGACTTACGAAAACCGTATGACCATTGTTGGTAGTACGAGAAGATTCGGAATTTTAACGCAGAATTCGTCCTGTAAGCGAAGTCAATCTATGCTGAAAAGCTGGGAAACACCTGTTTCATTCTTATTGAAAATCATCGTCTGTGCGTAGCTCACGAAACTCCAGAGGGTCTCGAAGCCATGACCTCTGGGCTAGTAGCTTGAACACTTAACCTTTCGGTCACGAACAGATAATCAGCAGTGCGACTAGCTCGCAAACTAGTTCCCCGTCACTCACGGAGCCACATCATATTCTGTCTGAGTGCGAGTCAATTACAGTGCTGATCAGCCGCTTGCGGTCAAGCGGTCAAGTGTTCAAACTACTAACCGGGATGTCGCGGGTTCGAAATTCCCTACGTACTGCTGATAACTCCCGATATGAATGAAACATCTGTACACTACTTCTCGGCTTTTTAGCACAGATTGCCTTCACTTGTGAGGAAATCTCCGTTAACCTTGATACCATTCACGAGCATTTCGGAGTAAATGCCCTCCAACCCAATACTGCCAGCACTGGTCTGAACGCATGATGGTCCACTTACTTTAAATTCTCGAGACGATATAACATCCAAACGATACATTTGACTCGCATTCTTTGTCACAAAGTTGGAAATCCCCACTCTTCAAAGTCATGGGAGTACAGTGTGACACATGAAACAGGATTAATGGGCGTTTGGTGATTTTCGACCAGAATGTTTTTTTGATGTTAATTTGGTTGTATTCCACGCTCGCCTTCATCAGATAAAAATCGCCAGACAACGGGAAATTGCGGCCAATGGAGGCCATGTTCTTTTGAGATTAGAGAACACACATGAGTCTTCCGCATTTCAAAGTGTATTTTTGTCTGAGGATCCTTAAAACTGTCGCTCATAAATAAGCAGTAACCTGAAGAAGCCATTTCCGCAGGACAGTTTATCTCCTTTGAAGCTGCTTTTTTGTTATCGACCCCTTCATCTGGTCGTGAAGGTCAGATCACTATCGATTGCGCTTGGTTCACTGTGTATTCTTATACAAAACTGAACTCCTCCTCAAGCCTGAGATGGGTAGACCAAAGTTTGCACGCAACGCTCCTCACGAGGAAATGAGACATTCGGGCTCCCGTTGTTTGTGAGTTTGGTGGCTTGAAGCATCACTTTTTGTCTTATACAAAAGATGGTTCTCTCCTGGCTGAGGGTCACCGTACTACAGGAGAGCCGTATAGTATCCGAGGTAAGTTATTTTCTCGACCGCACACATTTGTCTAAGGTTACTGAGGACTTCCCGACAGTCCACGACCCATTGTGTCGTCCCCGAGGCGCGTCACTTGGATATAGTCCTTGTGTTCTCATCGATTTTATGTTCAACATGAACATCATGTTGTACGCAATCGGCGAAATACACTCAGCTGCAAATTGAATTTGCCTTAACGGGAGAATCATCAGAATCTTTTGCATACAATATCCTTCAACCGAATGTACTACAAATTGGTTTATCTCGCCTGTTTCACATAATTTGGTGACCATCAACCATACGGTTGTTGGGAAATCAAGTGCTGCCACTAGCTCGTGAGCTCCAAGAAGGGGGAAAACAGTTATGGGCTTTTAACTAGTTTTCAGCAATCTTATAAATAAAAAATATACTTTAATATCTCGCATATCATGCTAAGTGAAATAGAGGACAACCTTTGTGCAACAAATTCGCTTAAAGGATGTGACAAACGGAGGATTCAGTTGGGATTCAGTTGGGTCTCCGGATAACACTTCGGCAATTTCCAAATGAGTGTAGTTTTCCGAAGACAAAAATACCCTAATAGTTGTGCACTCGCAAGTAGAACAACCTCCGGTTCACTCCACGAATCACATTCAAATTCGCTTTGCTGGTTGAGCAGACGACTTAATTAGGGCCTTGATTTTCCTAGGATAACTGAACTTAGGGTTCTGTTTGTATGACACTTATTTTCATAACCTTCCTACTTTTTTCTCACGATGCGGACTGCATTGTCGCAGGATTGCCTGACGCTGCCTCTGGGCACGGAGGATCTGATGAGGTTTTCGATCAGTGACGTCTCACAAGCATAATATGAATGGACTGGTTCCTCCAAAATCTCACCCTTCATGTTTTACTCGGACTTAGTTGTCGTCTATCGAGAACAACGATTTTTCCATGCCTAATTCATGGTATGACAAAACAGGAAGTGGTCGAATCCTGACTTAACAGAAAGGAGCGAGGTTGCTATTGATGGTGTCGGCTTTTCAGAGTAGCGTGGAGTATGTGTGCTTCTCTCTGCCCCTGAATGGAGAGGTTGCAAGATATGGCCACCAACCACAATGGTTTGTAGCTTCTATTCTATGAGTGAGCGTTTGGAAGTGTGACACCTTTCTCAGTATGACCATTTTTTCTCTCCTTGTTTGTTCCTTTCTTCAGTGTTTCACCATAATAAATCGGTGTCAATTTACTTCAGTCAAGAGTCAGCGTTGCCACATTGATTTCGCTGCCAAGGGTGCTGATGTTGATTAGCTGCTTCGCATGAATGGGGTAGACTCAGCTTAGTCACTTACTCTCATTGCCGAGCTAATCTTAATTGGTGTTCGTGGGAGAAAATTGGAACCCAATGCACGAATATTTCCTAAATTTATTTCACCTCCAGAGGTCCAACTTACTAGTACGATTGACAGCATCACCGACTAATTGCTTCAACATTTCTACACTGCGAACATGTCTGCCAAACAATCCTGAGTACGTGTCAAAAACGAAGGGTCCTTTCATATGAATATCAGAATGGGCACAGCTTGGCAAATTTGAAAAGTAAATGCCCCTTCCTGTTTAAATGCTGTCCTTGTCAGCAGAGAATCCGTAAGCGCATTAGCGACAGACGAACTTCAGCAGTTCTCAGCTTTTGGACATTGTCCAAATTGCTAACCATCAAATAAAAGCTCTGAAAAGCGGTAACAGTGCACAATGGGCTGTCAAACAGGCCCATCACCAGAAATTTCAAATTTGAACACATTCACCCGTTTACGAATCCCGCGCTACACGCTCGCCTCGCAAGTCAACTGTTCGAGGTTGGAATCCCGGTACGGCCAGAGATATGGATTGCTCATGAGTGTTACACAAATCTGGCGCTTCTGCACTTTAAAAGGACTTGAGCAAAGTCACCGTAAGAAAACTATTTAAGCGAGAGTGGTCTGAATGGTACACATTACTTATCCGAATAAATATCAACGCTGAACTCGAGACCTTTTGTGCAGTGCTGCCTAGAAAAATAAAAGTTACAATGATAATAATAATAACAATTATAATAACACTAGTTTGCGTCAGCAGTCCGCATCCTATTCTGTACCTTCCCTCCATTTCAGTCTACTTCAAAAATCATTGCCCAACCCACTTGAAAATCCTACTCACGAGTAGTAAGTAGGAGATAAGTTGAATTTTCACCGCCACTTGACCATGGGATTGGAAACGTAGGCCAAAAAGGACAATGAACCCTGACACTAGCAAAATGGCTTAACTCAAACCAGGTAATTGGATACACACATAGTTACATCTTACACTGTAGCTCAAGAAATTAATTGATTTCATCTCATTTATCAAAAAATGCACGAGTTATTTTTTCTTTCAAAGTATTTCATCATAAGTGTGAAATGAAAGCGAACCGTACTGTGAGGTACCACAATACATGATGTCCAAAAAATTCAGGAACTCATAGTCCCTCCCTTTACAGATCAGTATCTCCGATTCTTGCGATCCAAAATCTCTCGTGGTGCAGCAGGATGACGGTGAACGATGACAAATGCATTCTTTCTCGGATCCCTAGGTCGATTTCTCATAAAGTTTTGAATGTCGGATATTTCTCCTTACGTAGCCGGTGCTAATGTCTTCTACTTGCGAAAACTCTCCTATAAAAGTTAAAAATCCCAAAAAGGAGAGATCCGATGGTGCGATATCTGTGACTTTGTGTATTGTTTCGGGGAGATAGCAGAAGATAGATTCTTTTCGAATATCACGTAAAAAATTACTCAAAAAGCCATTTCACTCGACTCATCAGGTTGAAGATAACAGTGATACAAACCAACTAACAATAGTTGCAAGGAAGAATAATTCGTATGAAAAGTTAACTTGTTAGGTCGTCATTCGAGGGGCCAGTGAACAAGTGGACATGGAATTTAAATTCCATGGGCCTTTATTGAGGCCCGTCAATAGTAACAAAGTTTCTATCATTCTGATGTTCTGTGTGTGAACACTACATTTTTTGAATTTGGAGAAATGCATTCGCTTGCAAACTAACTTTATAGTAACAGGAAATTCAACTGAATCCCAGCTGAATCTTATTTATGATATGCTTCAACCAAATTTCCTGCACAAAGACTGCCCCATGTTTTATTTGGTACGATATCCTAGGTATCAAAGTAGTGGTGGGTTGTCAACGACTCTCAACAACCTTGTAAGTAGTATTTAGCCACAAAAATGTGCATCAACTCTTCGAATATCCTACCAAATAAAACATGAAATAGTCTTTCGGCAGCTCATTCTGTTGCAGGATAACACGAACGACCAATTTAATTGAGTTTCCAGTTAGCATCAACGCCATTTGCAAACGAATGTACTTTGCCAATTATGTACAATTTGGTTAGAAAGCAATTTCGATGGAAACTAGGAGATATCGGCTACCTGAAGGACCCCAGGGGCTGTCAAAAAGCGAGGTAGTATATATTTTACGTAGCACTGTTTGTGAGGTTAACGAATACTCCTTGGGAACTTGGCAAAATACAGTCATTTGTACACCAGTTTGACTTTCACGGGAGACCCAAATGAATCTCTCGTTTATGATATGCTTCTTCAGCAACCTTATAAGTAGTATGTCACGTCTGTACTCCCTGAGAACCTTTTTGAGTTCTCACTGAAAGGGGATTCCAGTAAAGTCCCTTCACAGCATGGAAGCACATGTATTTTTCTGGGTGGGGGCGTACAGAAGGTCAAGATTTGCACGCCGAGGATGATCAAGAAGCGTTTCGGCGGGCAAGTGATCACTTAGAGATGTAACCAGTGAAGAACCTCAGATTTTAAAGTACGCTTCATCAACCCGTTCGTACCTTTACAAATTTGAATACGATGATATAAGCATCGACCATATGCTCCATAAAGGGAACGAAGTGGCATTTGGACAGATAAAGTTGAGCCGAGTTCTATTCATTACAAGTGAGCTAGGGCCCTAAGAATAAATTTTGAGTTTTTGGATCGAAGCTGTTGTAAACAAGGCAAAATGCGTTTAGATCAGTAATTGAGGTGATACACAACCCTATGAAAACGCTTGTGCATTCCCTGTTTTTTCTGCTTTGTTAGAGTCATGACCTTGTTTCAGGTCAAACTCGCTCATTAACAAGGAAAATCGTAAATTACCCAGTGCATCAGCCCCTTCAAATGCAAGAAGTTCCACAGATAGCTGGTGTCGAATGCTCAGCATGTGCGTACTCATGGAAGGCTATATTACGTTGGCTGATGAGACAGGTGAGTACTGATGGTATTGCCGGGTGTGCTTGCCTGAATTTAACTATTCACTGCCTATGGCGAGATTGTACCTCTGTTTGGTTGCCTGTTGTTTTGTCCACTCTCGTTATCCATCACTCACCTATTGTCCCTAGTGGTTTGCGGTTGCAGTCACACTTCCACGCACAACTTTGCAAACGACCTCAACCAGTTTGGGGAGAGAGCTGTATTCACAAATGTCCCAGTAGTACTCCAGTCGGCGGAAGCGATGCCGGTAGAATAGACGGAACGGATAACTCCAAGTTCTAGGTGTGGCAGGGCCTGTCTTGACGTTTGCAAGGGTTTACTTGAACCTCCTATGGAACAGTCGCTATTCCATTCGTATTGCACAAGAGCAGGAGACACCACTCTTAGCATCATCGCATACAAATTTCTCTTAATGTGCTCCATATTTTATGTGGAATATGTGATTCGCCTAAGTTTGGTGTGCCTGGTCAATTTTGACGTCTGTACTCCCTGAGAACCTTTTTGAGTTCTCACTGAAAGGGGATTCCAGTAAAGTCCCTTCACAGCATGGAAGCACATGTATTTTTCTGGGTGGGGGCGTACAGAAGGTCAAGATTTGCACGCCGAGGATGATCAAGAAGCGTTTCGGCGGGCAAGTGATCACTTAGAGATGTAACCAGTGAAGAACCTCAGATTTTAAAGTACGCTTCATCAACCCGTTCGTACCTTTACAAATTTGAATACGATGATATAAGCATCGACCATATGCTCCATAAAGGGAACGAAGTGGCATTTGGACAGATAGAGTTGAACCGAGTTCTATTCATCACAATGTGAGCTAGAGCCCTAACAATAAATTTTGATTTTGGAATCGAAGCTGTTGTAAACAAGGCAAAATGCGTTTAGATCAGTAATTGAGGTGATACACAACCCTATGAAAACGCTTGTGCATTCCCTGTTTTTTCTGCTTTGTTAGAGTCATGACCTTGTTTCAGGTCAAACTCGCTCATTAACAAGGAAAATCGTAAATTACCCAGTGCATCAGCCCCTTCAAATGCAAGAAGTTCCACAGATAGCTGGTGTCGAATGCTCAGCATGTGCCATCCTGGGGAAGTGGCCTCCGCTCCAGGGGTATCCCTTGAACGGGTTATTTCACACTTTCTCAGAAATGCATGCATTTATTGGTGATACAAAGATGCTTGTATATTATGCACGTATTTGACCATTTTCTATACTGACATGTCATCACACTCGGATTTTGGCGAATTCTGGCATGACTATCACATTTGAACCAGGTTTTCTAGCTAGCGCATAGTTAACTTGACTGGATAACCTGTTACGTATGACTGCAAATCTAAAGCCACGATGTTATTGCTGTTGGTCTAGACTAAAGATAGGAGGTGTAGGAACTACAAAATGTCTTTTAAGTAGTAATACCGGGTAATCTACCTCTCCCATTCTTCTCCCTGTTGGGTTTCGACTGAGTGGATCACAGTTGAGCACCGATTTTCAGCGCTTGTCGCTATGGTGGTTTGTTTGCTTGTAGGAGAAATTTCGTTACATCCTCTTCAAATTCGGATGCCAGGTGGTCAATGGCATTATTTGCCTAAGCAAGCGAGAGGATGACACCAAACTAAGGAATCCGTTTCTGACATCCATTGGACAAAAGTGTCACTTACCATAAACCATGTGCTATTCAACTCTCCAAGCCAGTGTGGCACAGTAATGTGCCATATGCAAAACTGGGGGTAGGATGCTAATTCTCACGTGCGAATCGCCTCTGAGTTTCTTCTGGAACGTGGAGTTAAGCCTCATAGAAGTATGAAAATGCATATCATGTTCTCATAAAGAAAACGGCTCACAAGGTTGCTGAAAACTCTTCGTCAGCCCATGACCGGTTTCACCCTCATTGGGGCTCATCAGGTAGGCACAGTCTCCGAGTTTCCGTCAACTTTATGTTCTACTTGAACCCACTTTGGACTGATTTCGACAAATACACTCATTTGCATATCAGTTTGTTTTTCACGAGATACTCAGCTGAATCTCTCGTTTATACTATTCTTCAACTGAATGTGCTGCACAAGGGCCACCTCATGTTTCTGTTAGCATGATACTCGATATATCGCGGTACATGTTCAAAGCATGTTTTCTTCTTATAAACTCAACATGTCGTTTTTCGGATAACTAGGAGTATGAAGAGACATGAACTTCTGACATCGCACATTGTCCGAAATAGCGTGGTCTATTAGGTTAGTTAGTTAGAGGGGACTGATAATCGATCATCTGTAGCACCCTTTCGCTGCCTAACTGCCATGCCTCCAGAAGGAAGCATGAGGGCTGGGATACTGCCAGGTTGCCAAGCCTAGACAGGGGAAGTCGAGAGACAGAGGTCGGGTTCGAACCACGGACCTTCTGTCAGTAAATTCGTACTCTAACCACTGAGCCACACAACCAAAAAAGCGATACTAGTCCGACAAATCTGATGGGTAAAACATTTGAGATGGATGCAATATCAGAACAAATTTGAACACTGAACAATGTCGTGAGCTGCATGGTTACATTAGGAACTACATGGATCTACATGATTCTAAGCAACGTTACACAGTTCGTATCATGACCACGTTATGTCACAGGGCCCAAGAGTTTCTCCCCTTGTCTCTTCTGTTCTAACGTGTCAGTAATAATATCCGCGTAGAAAGTCAGCTTCCCTAGGGACCAGCAAGACCAAACGCGCCAACTCTTGTTTGGCTTCCGTTCTGTCTCTGGTGGAGTCTCACTAGCGTTCATTAAGGGTTTGTATTTAACCACATAAGCACCACCCCCATTTGCTATGGGCTATTAGCCTCTTTGGTGCGCAAAGCAACACCAGCTTTAGTGGTCACAGGAAGCGGACAACGCCCTTGTGGTTGTCCGTGAATCGGGACGATTGCAATCACCTGCATCACCTCGTTTTCCCTGTCTTATTACTTACACTACCAGAGACATTCTCTCTTGTTCTTTAACAACTTTTCTCTGAACAGAGCGCCGTTTGGGTGCGAACGAAGCACCACTTTTGGTCCAGTTGAACTACGCCTATGACAATAACGAAGTTCGCTTCATTCTGCGCGATGAGTCAAAACCGTTGCCGACTGCTCGACAGCAGCAAGCCCTGGAGGTAAGCCGTAGATGTTTCTAGTCCGAAGTTCTTTTTGCTTGAAATTATGTGCGTGCAACGAAGCTTTTGTCCGACAGAATACTGCAGACTTCGGAGTTGTACAAATGACCAAACGCCGCACTACAATGGAACTATGCAACCGATTGCTCAGTCGATAATCTAGTGACGCTTTTGACTCAGCTGTTGAGTGCGCTTGAAAGTACAGTTGATTGGTCATCACAGAATCATCTTCAATCATTTAGTTAGCAACGGCCTGACTAAATTTATACCCACTTCGCCACATCATTGTCGCTCTAGATTCGGAGGAAATTTACGTGTTCAAAAACATTTTACCCACACGGAATACATTGGATTGCGTCACCTTCTTCGGCACTCACTCCTCAGAAACAATCGTCAAATTCGAGGACCCATGGTCTTCACAGTCGGTTCGATGTGACTTCTGTGACTTCCGTAGATTCAACCTTCAGTTGACTTTAATGTCCTGAATGAGCTCCTGCAAAAGTTAATTGCCCGGGTGCATGGCTTGTTTTCGTCCTGCTCCGTTCTGTCCCTTACCAACAGCATTATCCGTAGCATTTGTCATGCCGGGTTCATCTCGTATTTTTTGTTTGAAAGTACAGTCGATCGGTCATCATAGAATCATTTCCAATCGTTTAGTTAGCAACAGCCTGATTAACTTTATACCCACGTCGCCATATCATTGTTACCTCTAAATTCGGAGGAAAGTCACATGTTCAAAAACATTTTGCCCAAGTAATACATGGGATTGGGTCACTCTCTTCGGCACCTACTCCTCAGAAACAATCGTCAAATTCGAGGACCCATGGTCGTCACAGTCGGTTCGATGTGACTTCTGTGACTTCTGTAGATTCAACCTTCAGTTGACTTTAATGTCCTGAATGAGCTCCTGCAAAAGTTAATTGCCCGGGTGCATGGCTTGTTTTCGTCCTGCTCCGTTCTGTCCCTTACCAACAGCATTATCCGTAGCATTTGTCATGCCGGGTTCATCTCGTATTTTTTCGTACTGTCTGGGTTCACCATCAGCCAATCAGATCGCTTTTCAAGTCTGGCTTCTCTCCATCGTTCCGAAATCACTGGACGTGTAGCCAAGAAGTGACTGATACCATCTCTTTTGATCCACTGGTTAAGACTCCGGTACTTACTCATTTGACTCCGGGTGGTCCCGTTGCATTGATGCTTCAGAGGAGGTAACACCGTGGTTTTTCACACAACATCAACCTAGAAAGAATTAGACTTGAAACTTGTACTTTGTTCCACTGGATTTCCGTATCCATATTAGACCAGCGTGTGTGCCTGCACACCTAAATTCCACACTGCTGTTTTTATATGATGTAGTCAGTTTTTCTACTTGCTTGACTCACGTGTCCTCCAAGTGTGACGCATTTTACCAGCGTCGCCCAAGATCATTGGCCACAGAACGACTGCTCTCTGATGTCTTTTACGTCGCGGTTTGCCTTAATTGCACAATGTACATAGTCAACAACACTGTGGAAAATGTGACCAAAAGTGCAATAGAGCTTAGGTACAACACTGACTTGCTTGTTAATCCTAACAAAGCTATCTTTGACAGAGTAAAAAGTGTATTGCTTTTTCTAAATAGGTGAACCATACTGGGAAGTGCGGTATTCACCGACCAAATGTACTTTGTCATGGATAAGGAAACCACTTGTGACCATCACACCCCTCTTTCTAAGGGATTTTATTTTTCACATTACGCGATATCCTTTTAGTTAGCAGTGCGAAATCTGCTCGCTTCAACAGCTGGAGAGTAGTGATAAACGATCTATTTCCCATTCTTGTCCAGGTCGAAGTCTAATATAGCCAGAAGACAAACACCTACGCAAAGATTACTTGCGGCCACACCCATTGCCTGACTCACTCACGTGAACTGCATTTATTGACTGGTTTTATCGATCGACTGAAAGAGTCTAATACCGTCGCTGCCGACCCGTTCAGCTCCTCGAATACTATGCTATTTGGAAATGTTCGGTTTTTAGTGGCTGGTTTTTCTGATGGTTTTGTTCTGACACACCGCAAATGCTTGCAATGATCAATGACCCTGAATGTTGTCTATTCGAAGAAATTTGCTCTTCTGTTTTTTGTGCGCACTCATGTAAATTCTAATGTAAGCTTCCAGTTGCTCTCGAATTACTTTGTTCACACACACCACTTGGTATGCCGATGGAGCGCTCTGGGCCAGACAGGCTGTGTGGATTCGAAAAAACACAATTGGATCAGTTTGTAACAAATGGTTCATTGGACGTGCGATTGTTGGTGTTATGTTTCATGGACATGTAACATTCTCAGGTCCCTTGGGTCTAAATATGTGTGCAAGGGTGACCGGCAACTGGAGCAGTCTTTTGAGAGGCTCCTTCTTGCTTTCTGTTCTCAGTTTAGCACCCCAGTCTACGTTTAAACATTTTGAGTGGTTTCATCCGGTAACCGCCACTGATGCGTATCACCCGACCACTTATGCGGTTATTGACTTGTTAAGGCCCATCAAACACGTGTATCTCTCACCGTATGCTCATTTATGTTTCGCGGACTATAAACAAATGTTTCAAGCGATCGACAGTACGATGCCAGTGAATAAACACTAAAAAACCGTGTTGCTTCCGCAACTTGTCACCAACTTGTCACAACTTCGCTCCTCTCGCCCGAATGTTCAACTGTACGTTGTCCAGGACCGAGTAGAGTTGTTCTCCTCAGGAGTGTTCTTCTCTCAATCTGAGGTCCCCGTACAGTTAATTAAGTTTTTCAGCACATTTTTTCACCCAACAAAATGTGATGTCCCCAATAAACGGTACGTTCTAGCACAGTTATCTGTGTCTCTCCCTCCCCCACTACCCTGCTTGCAAAGGCTTCATTTGGAAAACGAGTGATCTTTGCCCCGCCGGATTACTTTTCCATCTTTTTATACCAGACCACCTCTAGGGTACGACATTCTACTGCAACTCTTCTTGCGACCAGATTTCGGGCTCACATAACTGTTGCTGTATCAGTAACAGATGTCGACTAGCATCCGTGTGTTGTTCATCGATATACTATAAATATCTTGGATGACCCCAATTTGAGTCCTCCGTCCGATTTAGGTGTTAACTCTGAAAATAGAGCTGAAGGAAGTTGAAGGACTATGCCTAGCTGATGAGTTCAAGCGGAATAAAACCAGCAATGAGTTTTTTTCAATTTCATCAATATTACAATTAGTATCTTGTCACTAAAAAAATACCAGCCTAGCTGATATATCAGTAGGTCTTTCTGCAGCTGAGTCAGTTGAACAGCACTGCAATCAAGAGATTCATTTGGGTCTCATATGTGTAGTTCTTCGATGCCAGCTAACTTTACACGCCAGCCTTAAACTTAACAAAACTTAAGGCGATTCCCATATGGCTATATAAACATAGCGATAAACACGATGGCGTGCGTCAATTTGTCACAAAGTCTATACCCTTCAGGATGGCTTTGAATCGTCAAGTAAAAAATGGTCAGCCATAGTGTGTCGTTAAATCAGTTTTTGAACAACTAAAGCAGCCTAGCTCATGTATTCCCATACAACCTTATCTGTCCGAGATACCTTCATTACGAGGGGTGTCAGTAGAAAGGAATTACTCTATTTTGATCGGAATATCTATTTTTCTGCATTTTACTTACTCATGTCTGTGTACGTTTTTCGTCTCAGAGGACGGACTCTCATCGGCCTACCGGTTTAGCGTTCTGACTTACTCATTCGTGCATTATCCTAAAACAATTGCAACCTTGGTAATGCACAGTGATTTGTCCGCCATTGGATAAGTTTGTTGTTATCACATGTAGCTGGGAATGGAAGAAACACCGCTATCCGTATTGCTTGTGAACACGACTTGACAATCATGTGATCGAATGTCGTCTGACCGTTCAAGCCTAATAGTTGTCATCTTGGGTGTACTCACTTGTTTTACGGCGCCTCTCTCCTGACGAGGGATGAGTCGGCTGCATGATAATTTCGAATCAATGCTACCTCTTAATCAGCATTAGCAACAAGGCCCGAGTATAACATCATCCAGTTTCTGTTCCATTGATTGGTGGCCCAGACTACCTGTTGGTCCAGCAGTTTGTCTTGACCCCAACCCATAGGAGCCAGGTTTTCAAATGTCCTCCACGTATTCGAAACGCTTTGCTGAACAAGGTAATGGCTACAATGTGGACTCCACTTTTCCTGTCCGCATAGCTGGATCAATTTTGGAACAAACAAAGTACTATAACAACATTTGACACAATCGTGCGGTGCTCTGTCGTCCCGACGTATTTTTGTTTTTCTTCGTGGGAGCCAACTTCAACCCTGCAAACTTGTCGGCTAGGGGATTTTATGTCTCATACACGCATTGCAGTGAAGATCGGACTTCGAAGATCTTTGTTCGAAGGCTGATTTTTGAGCTTCTTCATAGGGTGTTGTAGGTCTACTTAAGATTTCTAACAGTGTTGATGTGAACACCTATTTCTTGCAATACTCCACTGTTTAAAAGAATGACAGAGTCAAATAGTTTGAAGGGATCGGTCTGGATTGTAAACCTTGTCGATCGGGAAATGGAGGAACATAGGCAACAGTGGATGTTCTATGAGAGGATAATTATGTGCTGAACCTGACGGAAAACTAATGAATTCGTTCCAGAGTTTGGAGATTTTCCAGACAATCGAATGCGAGGGGATTCGCTGGCGATCGTGAAAACACTTGAACTATGATAGGCTTTTATCCAAACAAGAGTCATTTGCCAAAAAAGTCACGCTTTGTTTACGTCCGTCTATTCACTAGCTGCGAGACATGTAACCTAAGTATCGTCTCATCACAGTGACTGAATTCGCCTGGTTCTTTCGAAGTCTTACTAGGTATGGAGCCCTGTAGTTCCCTTGCATTGCGCCTAAGTTGACGCTTGTTCGCAGTTCTTGTTTTTGAGAATCATGAACTGTATGTTGGTTTTCTGGAGCTCACAACATTAGATGTTTTAGAACACAGGAATTCATGTGAAATGCGATGCGTTCACACATGGTTAGGTGTTTCATCGTGGAAAAAACCGGCTTGCACCATTTTGGTCACATGAAGAACAAATCTGAACTATATATTTCATTTGTTCAAAGTCAAAAAGGACCATAAACTCTTAAGTTTTATGATTCCGGAAATGCAATAAGCCACGCTATGCTAGGTTTCCATGGTTGACTTCAAATGAAGGTTAACTTTGTGGACGAGAAACCTCAGAAAACCTAGAGAGAGTTGTGATGGTCGTGCATGCAGTAGTGCTTCAAACGGCCATGTGTAGTACAAACGCTGGGTCACGTAGTCGCTGGGTGGTAAACAAGCTGGTTGAAACAAATCTGAACAGTCACTGAGGCTAAAATCATGGCTGCTGTTTGACAGTATGGTGTGAGAAAATAATCCTGACCTCACCAGCAATTTATCCTCACAGTGCGGGATGTAATGGATCTACTACTGGCTACACCACTATACTTGTTCTACTTTCTGTTCCGGGTGTGTAACGTGAACAGACTAGTTGGGTTGCGCTAGTTATAGGAGTGAAAAAAAGTGGATAGTCCTCGCGGTCGGAGGGAGGTCCATTGTGGTAGGTTTAGGAACTTCAGTGTTGGATCGTCGATGGTATGGTCGTCAGCATCACTGAAAGTACTTATACTCCACTGCTGACTTATAATTTGCCTGTCACATCTCCAGTAAAACATGGCTAGAAGCCCTTAGACGCCTTCCTGATGGGAGGGGGGGCACAACGACAACACTCAGGCTTTCTGTGGGCACTAGGTTTGAAATTGCCTGTACCACTCTGAGTAAGGCACGGAAAACAGCGTGCGCTTTTCGGCAGACGATAATTTGACGTGTACAATACACGAACAGATGAGTGTAGCTCATGGTTCTGGGCACATTCTTCAATTGACATTTCCAGGAGCACATATATTCTGGTAGTTACGCTGCGGATGCGTTGGCAGCGGATTAGACGAACTTCATTTCTGAAATAACGCCAACTTCCTGGTGCCACGGCTTACAGGGATCAGGTCTCACAAATGCACAACAAAAAAGCATGGAGCCTTGTACACACCTCTCTGAGAGTCAGTGAAATGTCTCTGTGTTATGTCTGCTGATTCGCCAACCTGTTGTATCTGACTGCTGACCCGCTCCAGTGCCTAATGCCGGAAAAAAAGACTCACAGAAGGGAACACAACAGCTATATTCCGAACAAGCGAGTGCGAGAGCGTGAGTGCGTGCGAGTGTGAGAATACAACGGTCTCAAGCTAGTTATTGAAGGGACACTGTCTAACTTGGTCCAATGCTGACACATGCGGTCTAGCCTTGGTACAAGGCTGCGACGCGCTGCATATTGCGGGAGCGTTGTCTGAACTTGATCAACGCTGACTCGTGCTGCCTGGGTTTGATACAAGGCTGTAAAGCGCTGTATACTGAGGGGACGTTGTCTGTCTGGTCAACATCTAGCAGAGCTGAGGGTCTCAGCAGATTTCGGGCATTCAGTGGTTGCTTTCAGGAATCTGACCTTCCTGATACTCTGTCGCCATGGTTTTCTCAGGAGGAGATTTGTAAACTGAACTAAACCGTCACAGAACAATCGGACCTAGAAGAACTTCTGAGTTCATGAATCGCTCCCTAATCTCGAGTGCCGAATCCCAAAATCTAAGTGGCACATTCAGCGGGTGCCAGTCCAGGAGAACGGCTCCACATGTTTTGGATTCAAAGCGTGATGATTTTTGGAAATTCTTACGGGAGCATAAATGTCTTTACATCTTCCTTAGAACGGGCAATGATATTCTTCACCCACTTCGGGTCAACAAACTCTTCTCCAGCAACTGTCTGAAATTTATGATCATAAAACTTGAAGCACTGGTCACTCTGAGAGTTTCTTTGCAACTGAAATGAAGCTAATAGACCTGTTATCGTCGCTTCCAATGCCATTCTCCTTTTGAAAACATGCACTGTTCCTTTCAATCAGTTTCTTCCTCACAGGTAGAGCCAAGTGAGTCAGAAGAATGCTGACTGAGAACTTCATTCTTGTCCCTGAAAAATGCACGAGGGTTGTCCAATCCTTTAGGTTGGTGGTGCTGTGCTAATTCCACCTACTCACTCATTCATGCAGACGTAAAACTTAACGACGTGGAGCTTTTAACTCTGGACACCTTAAGCTTCATAAATTCCGATGGTATGAGAGCTACAGTTAATTTTGGATTAAGAAGACACGTCTTTGAGAATCCTCAAACGAGGTGGCTATCCACGTCTATTTAAGCATGAAAGAATCTTTCAGATCGGTTAGTCAGAATGCTGTTGACCACTGCATCGCCTGTCACAGCAATTTAGCGTAACCGGCCGCGAGACAAACTGATGAGCGCTTAGATCAACACTTTTATTCGGATAACGAATGCTCGCTTTTGATACACGATATTTATCGGTTTAAGACGAATGCATCTTACAAGCAACCTGCTGCTTCAAAGTGAAAACATTAATCAGATTCAACTAGACCGGGAATCTAGTGTTCAAAGTGGCTTCTAAAGTGCCTGCTGCTGTCAGCACTGACTGAAGCGCTAATGACGCAGCTATGGGCAGAATAAAACAAATCTGGTTTTCAGTCCCAACGGAAAGATGCCACAATCAGTGTACCAATAATGGGTTGAGAGAAAAGATAAGAAGTGAGGCGTCAAAGTTAACCGGTTTCGTTTGTTGTATGCTGTTGTATGCAGCAAACAAGCTGCATCTGAGGTTCGAGGGGGCTTGCGGTTATCTATCAAGTTTCTTTTTTTACGAAATCGACATAGGTCCAGACAGAGAATTGCCTTTCGTCGCCTCCGCTTGACATGATAGGCTAGTGATTGGTCAGTTGTACTGCACGGTACTTAACCAATCAGGTGTCTAACAAGCACGTGCTACTCTCGTACTGCACTCCCTTGGTTGCTTTGCTCAAATGCAATCGATGCACATTATTGTGAGATCAACTGGTTGAGAGTGCCTCCGGACCAATCACACAAAAATTAAGCAAGTCTTACTCGGATATGTTGGAGCGCATACGTCCGCTTTGCCTGAATTACTTGCTGCTCTCTTGTTCTCCTCAAGGCGATGAGGTTAATGATCTGCATCACCTTCACTGCACTTTGCTGAAAGAAGCTAACTGACATAAAAAAGGAAATGAGAACAACAAACGATTTTTGGAGACTATGGTAAGGAACATGTTCAGTGGGCTATTGCCATTGTCCCGGTCTCAGTTACGCGTGTTTTGACCACCACACTTCTTGGGTAACCTTGTTACCATTTACATTGGTGCGTTGTTCGGGTACTCTAGCTGGAAAGCCAGAACAATGAATTTTTTTTAGGGTTCTGCAGTTTGACACCACTATTCAAGATAACTAGTGTTTTCGGTGTCCCTCGTAAGACAACAAATCGGGAGGCAGACTCCGGTAAACTAAAGACAAAACAAAGCTACGTGAGCAAGGCGAACATAAACATGTTTTTTTGGGTGTATGAAGTGACTTTTAGCGTTTTTGAGGTTCTCATTACAGTGCGTGAGGTTTGTGTGGCTAAAGGTTGTCCATGTGTGCATTGTTATACTCGTGTTAAATCACACACTGCTCAAATCTGTATATATATATATATATATATATATATATACATATATATACTTGTAATCGGATTACTTTACACCCCTGGTATGTTTCTTTTCCGTACCCTCGGCGCGCCACTCCCTACCGGAAACTGCAAACCTATGTGTACTCTTATTCAAGAGTATCCGTAGATCATCCTGTGGTGACGAACATTCTAACTTTGCCCTGTGAACATTTATTCTGACAGGGACATCTCAGGAACATCTCCATTCGCCCCCAAGGAGTTCGCGGCTGGCGAATGCCATGCTTGTGAATTACCTAAACACCTGCGTTCTTATTAAGAAGAGGCAATGAGCTCCACATGTCCTGGCTGAAAACGTGTGACGGACGTCCGGTGACCTCAAGTTTCCATCTGTTATTGTCCCTGTTCATTTGTATTCAAAGTTCAACAGCATCACGGTACACAATCCGTTGTCATGATAGCGCGTCCAAGCCACGTGACTTCTATGATTACCTTAGCTGCATAGAATCTTGTCACTTCACTCACAGGCGTGCATAACTCACCGACTGGGCACATTCCAGTCAACTGTGTGAATAGCGTTCAACAAAGAAAGCAAATTTCGTCTTGCCTCTTATAAATCCCACAGACTGCACGAGAGGGGTTGACGTCTACCAACTACCGAATTCACGGATATGCAAGTGTGTCGTGTAGCTGGTTCGGTTACTGCAGAAACAAGGGTTCCATCTCATGTCCACAAAACACTGCAAACGAGAACAATTTCGTTGCCTTGACACAAACGGCGTTCCCCCGTACCAAGCGGAAGCATTCAGTGAGGCAACATTTCGATCTTCCTCGAAAGTGTCTCCCGAGTGCTCCAGCCTTAAAAGGAATATCTCTGTTGCCATAATAAATGCAAAAGGCTTCTACTTGGCTCCGAAACCATCCCTTTGTTTCTACCAGTGGGAGTGTTACAAACATCCTCTGAGTAATGTGATGCTCTCATATTTTATTAGGAGACCAGTGATTTTCGGAATCATGCATTTCTAGTGTTACCTGTCAGGAGGATGGGGCTTCTGCACAGCACCCGGACATAAGCTGACCAATTGTTCTGTTTTGAGAAACGACTTTCTCGCTACAAATTTGAAGCAAACACAGAAGTGAGCTGCTGGACGACAGGCCTTATGTATTTCTCTGTATCTCTTCGGGGATATTGATCGATCCGGTCAGCGTACGACATTTTCACCCTAATTTGGTGTTTAAGAAGAGAAATAACTGAATTTGAAGTTGAATCTCTCGTTATGCTATTCTTCAACTAAATTTGTTGCACACAGGCCGCATCATATTTCAGCTAGGACGACATTCGAGATATTGGAGGTACATTGTCCCAAAGGAACACATTACCAAAATGTTAGCTAAAAACCTTTGACTACGCACAATCGACTTCGAATTGTGCACAATCTGGTTTTAAGCTAAACACTTGGTAGACGAAAGCTCGAGCACCACTCCAATCAGATAAGCCCAAATGAAACCGGTGAAACCGGTTGTGGTTATCGAAGAGTTTTCACCACCTATATTAGTGTGAAGTTTTCCATGGTCTCAATGAGTCAGTTAGAGATCTGATTGGCTGCTAAAATAATGCTTGAATGAGCATTGTTCAGCGTCTGAGACAGCTCCACTCTTTGTTGCATTTATCCTGTGACAACTAATATACTGTTCACGTAGCTTTGGTAGAATTTCGTGCCTCTGACATCTTCTACTCGCATTTCAGTACCAGCTGTTAATATATCAGCTAGGACAGAAGCTAGGTGGCTTACCATGGCATCACACTCAATCCGTCTGTAATATGGACCTTGAAAGCTGAAGGTAACTTTCTCTGCGGAAAACGGGAGTTCGGTGGCTGATTTTGCCAGCTCGATGTCGTTTTTTGTGGACAAAATCACATAGGAATTATAAGTTTCCATATGGAAACACGTTTGTGAAAAGAGGTGTAATGTAATGTTCACCTTGAACATTCAACTGCGCTGCGGATGTTACCAGTCCGAAACTATCCCTCAGAGTGGGTTAGCAAGCGATCACACACGGGTCTCGGTATACTTCGCTAGGTTGCCATGAGCTGAGTTCGAGATACGTTGGTTTGTTCTACAAGGAACATTTAGCTTGTGTGGTTCGGGAAAACCGCAGAGTTACAGCAGCTGTGTTCTCTTTGATCTCAAGGCGTTGGCAGTGGTTCGGTACTAGACCAAAGAGGGGCTCTGACTCCTTGGAAAAAAAATTTTCCAGCGCATTTGGACTGTCCCTACCATTGATCATCTAGAACCTCCCCCCTCCCGTTTTATAAATGTAGTCGCACCTGATCCTTTTTCTGACTGTAGCGTAATTTCTCTAGTGCTTGTCTGTGGCTATCTGTTGAAATGTTTATATGTCTAGAGGAAGTATATCTGTGGTTGTTTTCCAAGTCAACGAACCTCACTTTCATCCATGACTCTGCACCATCGGAGGTGGAGTTCAGACGGGATGAAACTGTTCTAGTTGGTTTACTTTTTTGAATGGCATGCAATGGCTCAGGCCTACTCAGAATGTCTTAATCCAATATCGACTGAACTGAACGGACGACAGGTCTCCTGTCGGAATTTTAGGAAATGTATACTTGAGTTGGGATATGAAGAAAGATTTTCTCGGACTGCTGCGACAACTTCATAGGGGCTCTTCCTTACCACGTCGAAACAAAAACTTTTTATCGGGCATACCAGTGATAACCAGCCCATGACCGAGTGGTTTCAGCCAAAGTGGTGGTTTCGGCCAAAAGAGGCAGGAAGCCAGTAGATTTCAGTGGTGATGCTGTCCAGGTAAAACTTAGAAAGACGTCATAAATCTGTAGCTCTGTGGCGTGACCAACCTGCGCCCAAACGCTCGGCTACTTCCAAGAAAGAGTCAACTATTGTTGTTTCTCCATTGTGATCCCTCTTATAAGGAGGTTTCTTATACAAGAGAACTGTTCTACATAGCAGTCCTACAGGAGGAACTCACTTCCTTTGATCCTGTTTTTATCCTATCAAAGCTGCCTCCCGTGAAGCGAAATCTCAACTAAAAATTCACCCATGCCAATTGCACCTAATGCAGTTTATTACGTAAGCAATACCAATGCTGACTGAGTAGACGAGAACACACTGTTTTCCGACCGACCACATGGACATGAAAACAAGTCCAGTGCCTGTGAACCGTCTCAGTCAGCAAGGAATGCTGAACAGTTGCATATAAGTGGTGGAATACACCCATTTTCAGTTTGAGTCAGGGCCAGCAGGCCGCTCATTACAATCCCGCGTTCGTGATGTCCTTCAATTAAATTTGCGTCACAATATTCGCCTTGTATATGAATTGGCGCCGTATTCTGGAAATACCAGTTTGGTCTATCGACATAACACTCCATCAGTTCTAAGGTTGTTGAAAACGCTTCGACAGCCCCCCACTGTTTTCATACATCTTCGGGACCGTTAGGTAGTCTTCTGCTTAAATGCAAGTAACGGAACACAGACCGTTGTGGCACATTCAGTTGTTGAATATCACACACAAGAGATTCTGCTGAGTCAACTCAATTTTTGAGCATGTGTATTTTGCCACTTGCGTGCAATTTGGTGTTCAGGCAAAACCTAAAATTAATGGAACCTCAGGAACCATGCCTACTTCATGAGCCCCAACAAGGACGAAACACACAGTGGGTAATCGGAAATTTTTCAGCAATCTTATGAGCAGTATAGTGTTACGTCGACAGCTGTGTATAGCTTCAGTAAGTTCGTCTTTCAGATTTTTATACTGTGAGGTTGTGAACAATCTTCCGTCTGCCGAACTGGTACATATGTTATCGCTTGTTTCCTCGAACTCATTGTTCCCCGACACTTGTTTCGGGAGACATTGACAGTGCTTTTCGTCTTATTATAAGGTCGGTAAAACACCTCTTCAGGAGAAGTCGTATTTCAAGGAACGTATTATTTGAATTCTTGGCAAGTAAACATTTTGATACGTGTTCCAACTTCAGCCGAAGAATTCTTCCTGGCTTTTCCACCCTCTTCGCCAATTCATCGCCAAAGCCATCCAAGTACAAACTATTACCCTTGACTAACTTTTCATTTATTACGTCACCCTCGGTAAACCACTCGCCTGTAAAATTTTGTCGACGTTTGTCGATTGATTTGTCGTTTACATGTGACATCGTTGTAAATTTGCACTTTGACGATTCAACTCAACTCAGAGTGCGTACGGATTCACTTGATTTGATCTGATCTGAATTGATCTGTGGATTTTTCAAATCTCGCTGTAGAACCAACCAGGTGCCCTGCAAAACGGCACAGCCAGATATCGTTCAAGCCAAAAGTTGGTTGACAGTGCGGAGGACTCGGCGAAAAGTGATCGTGGCTTTGCACGGCGATGGTCATCTGGGTCAAGAAAGAAAAAGAAAAGAAAAGAAGAACAAGCAGAACAAAACGGGACCGACTTGACTCCGGTTCCAGATTCCAGCTTTACTCGGACTCTGTCCAATCCCGACGAAGTACTTAGAAGGCGCAGACAACAGCGAATGCAGAATCGGTTGCAATCTGGTACTCCGGGTGAAGAACGAGGTGAGTGAATTCCCCTGAGGAAATTGGTTTCGAGTTCAAGCAGGTTTCCCTTTCCTTTCCGAAGAGAACCCTCTAAAGGGCTTCTGTCTTGTGAGGAACCCATTACTGCGTTCACCGTCAGTGGTGACTTAATGAGCAGTCTGCTTGATGAGACATCAATCCAGTATAGACCAAACACGATGTTTCCACCGGAAGCGACCTCCACAACGGAAAGTGATTCAACGTGTCATGGAATAACAAAGTATGTGGGAACTCACGTGGCATGATGTTCCGGCTTCCCCAGGAGAACGAAATCGCCTAAGCAGGGTCTCTTAGTGGCCACCGTATTGTGCTATCGTTTATGGGTTCTGTAAGGTGATTGTGTTGGCAAAATGCACGCCCTAAATAATGCTTTTGGGTATTTCCATCTTTCTGTGTAGATTTCCAGTTAATCTGCTGCTGATTTAATGGAGCTGTTCCTAGTTTCTCATCTCTCATCATTTGGGTTGATGTAGTTCATAATGGGAATCCGACGTCTGCCTGAGTACGTCTAAGCCTATGAAGAACAAGCCAGGATAACACGTCCAACTGAAAGTACTATTGCCGACCGGACGAGGCTTTCTACCTATTGTTTAGTTCCGAACTCCCTTTGACGCTGTGAAGCTACCAGTCCGTCAACAGTGTTTGGATGTGTTCTGACGTATGGACTCCGATGGCATTACGTTTAGTGAAGTACCAGTGCCTTATCTTGTTCAGTATCTCGCTCTTGGCTCCAGACGTTTGAGATCTAGTCTTCCATACTGGTTTCCTTTCAGACGGCTTCTCCACTTTAATGCTTATGAGTAGTGGTCCCTTGCTGCATTCATTTTCTTTTTTTGGTGATTATATTTGTTATCCATTTGCGTCAGTTTTAAGAAACTCTCAAACTGAGTAAATACTCCTTTGAACTACAAATTCAGTCATCTGGTGATTTTGAAGCATTTGCAGAAAAAACAGAACCTCGCAACAGACCCAGCTTCACTCCTGGCCATCCGATAAACTGTCGGTTAGCACACCCGAACCACTGACACTCGGGTGCACTGTCTACTCATCGTACGAAGCATCGCTATCAGATTGCTGATCACAAGCAGCAACAAACTCCTGAGTTAGGGTTCTTGACAAAGTATATATAAGTGTAATCGTCCAAACCCCTTATTGATTGGCTACCGAGGATCGATCGAGTGGTCTATAGTACTCAGTCTGGCCCTTCAGTTACGATTGGTGTGCGTCACATCAGTCTCACTCGTGCCTGTGAGTTTACGGATGTTTGAACGACAACGCGTGTCAGATGTGTTCATGTATCGAACCAGCGATATGTTTCCGACCAAGATGAGCCGACTTTACGTCTGAAGCCCATCATGCAAATCATTGGATAGGTGGACATTAATTTGCATATAGATTCAGATCGCTTTGTTCAGACACTGAGCCGATTGCAGTTGTTCGGTCAGTGCACGTGAGTTGCAACACCGATAAACTTGCTGATCAGCGATGCACATGGACGCATGAAGAACAACCCACGCATCTCATCAGAAAAGCACTTGTTTGCAGGAGTAAATGACGTAATAATATTTTCTATACACAATCCTCTTTGTTGGCTTAACGGTGCACAAAGTGCTGTTCCAAACAGTCTTTTTTTGATGTCCTGGACTGCCAAAGACCTGAGATAGTAAAAACAGTTATGATGACAATTCACCACATTTTGACTTGGAACGCTACCTCAGCTAGGTGAATTTATCGCAAGCGACTTGTCCTAGACTTTCGAAACGCGATAGCGAACACATTGAATAGATAACAGGAAAACCTGGAATATATTTCCTGAGCAAATAGCCCAAATGTTGGGTAATGTTTGATAGTGTGCCAAGGGTAAATAGAGCGGGTTAACGGTGCTTGTCCGACCTGTGCATCACAGGCGATGTCACTGATCCAACATTCGAGTCAACCTGAAGAAGCCGCGTGGATCCGTGTCGCCTGAACTCGAAATACGGATATGCAAGATTTATGCGGAAATCAACTGAGCCAAATTAATCTACAGCTCTTTGACTAATCAGACGATGTAAACCGAAATACTGTTTGGAGTGTGGCAAGATGAACACTTGCACATGATGCACAAATCATTTTATGACTGTTTAAAAGCTACGCTGTTCTCTCGTTTGGGCTTTGTCGTGGTGCGCATATAGCAGGTGAGATGGAGAAATCTGAGATAAACATCTTTGATGAGATCATATTCAATAGGATCATCACATCGCTTGAAGATTCCAACGAAACGACCCGGTAGAACATACTACTCACAAAGTTGCTTAGAACTCACCGATAGCCCACGACCAGTTTCATTCTTCTTGGGGTTGATCGGATAGACGCGATCCCAGAGTGTTTTCGCCAACATTATGTTCTACTTGAAGCCAAATTGTACGCACTTGCTAACTTATTTGCCAACTTATGTGGTTTTGACGGGAGACTCAATCAACCCTGTCGCTTGTGATGCTGACGTGAATTGGGGGAACGCGCCTACTTCAGGTACCGTGGAAGGGCAAACCTGGTCATGGGCTGTCGGAGAGTCTTAAGCAACCTTATGAGTAGTATGTGCCATCAATACAGCAATACCTTAAATATCGAACATCTCAAATATCATCGCAAGTGAAACATGAGGCGATCTTCTGCAGAACATTCCGTTGACGACGAAAATCATAAACGAAGAATTTAGCCGGGATTCTGTTCAGTCTCCACTCAAAAGCAAATTAATTTGCGAATGAGTTTGTTTCGCGCACTGAGGTAATTCTTAGTTTCGAAACTAAACTTGATTTGAACAGCCTTTCTGAGCCAGCGCACTATTAGTATAGCGAATGAACAATGGTTCGACACGTCATTCAGCTTTCTGTACTGGGTTTCGGAAAACTCAACTGGCAATTCTGAGGATAATACAGACAGCTAATTCATTTCGCGCCCATCGAGAACTTTACTCATAATGAATTGGTTAGGTAAATACCAATTTTCCATCCTGTACTGGGATTTTACCATGCCAGATTTCATGAGAATATTCAACTGCTTCAGTAATAAGGAATATAAGCTTTCATCTGTAACACTGTTTTAGTACCTAGCTGCCGTGCCACCTGAAGCAAGCACGAGGATTGAGATACTGACAGGTTGTCTAATCCTAGACGAGATCACTCAAGATTCAGAGGTTGGGTTTTGACTACGCACCTTCCGGTCAGGACTTTCGCACTTTAACCACTGAACTGTCTCGAGCTTATGTGATTAATTCAAGGAAAAGAGCGATCCGAATACGATAAATACACTCACTTGCAAATCAATTTGATTTCGCGAGAGACTCACCTGGAACCCAGCTGAATTTCTCGTTTGTGATGTTTCCAGGCAACTGAATGTGCTGCACCAGGACGCCACATGTTCCAGTTGCTACGATTTTCGAGATATCGTGATACCTGTATATACGTAATGCACTACTCATAAGGTTGCTGAGAATTCTTCGACAGCCCACGACCGGTTTCGTCCTTCTTGGGACTCATCAGGTGGGCGCAGTCCCCGAGTTTCCGTCAACCTTATGTTCTACTTGAACCCAAATTGGACTGCAGCACATTCAGTGGCCTGGAAACATCACAAACGAGAGATTCAACTGGGTTCCAGGTGAGTCTCTCGCAAAACTAAGTTGATTTGCAAGTGAGTGTATTTATCGAAAACAGTCCAATTTTGGTTCAAGTAGAACATAAGATTGACGGAAACTCAGGGACTGCGCCTACCTGATGAGCCCCAAGAAGGGCAAAACCGGTCGTGGGCTGTCGAAGAATTCTCATCAACCTTATGAGTAGTGCACTACGTGATCCGAATACTTCCAGTAGTATCTGTAAGGTCGATTAAAAGTCTCAGCAGTTCACTACCGACCTTACCATTTTCGGAGAATAATGAATGGGCCGAATCCGGAATTCTGATCATACTTGAACATGCTGTGCAGCGATTAACATCCATTTTTCAACTACGTTCAGGTTGGTGAGACATTCGACTGAAACTCAATTAAATCTGGTAGTTGATCAGGTGGTTGTTGGTCTGTTCGCCGAGTTTGGCAATTGATTTGCAAACGTTTCGTCACCATTCGAGGAGACATCCTCAGTGGACTGTCGGGTGGGTAGTCATTCTCTTCGTGCTTGCATTTATATAGTTTACAAATAGAGGGACTACCCACCCGACAACGCACTGAAGATGTCTCCTCGAATGGTGACGAAACGTTTGCAAATCAATTACCAAGCTCGGCGAACAGATCAACAGCCACCTGACCAATTATCAGTTAATGCACCCAAGCTACCAATATCCCAACAAATTACTCAATTAAGTCTCTCGTTATACAATCCTTCAGCTGAATGTGTTGCACAAGATATGGACTTTTTTCCTCACACGACAAGGTTGGTGAACGTTCTGCCTGGCCCACTGCCAGTTCCGTCTATCTTGGGGGTCGTCAGTCAGACCTACTCATTGAGGTTCCACCATTCTTGTTCAGCACTTGAAACTAGAGTTAATTTGCAAATGAGCGATTATCGCAGCATGGATACAGATTGCTGTTAACGTACAAAATATGATTGACTAAAACCCGGACTGAGTATACTACGATATTTTGGATTTCGCTCCAGTTGAAACATAAAGCGGCCTTTGTGCAGCTCACACTGTAGACGAATGAACGAGTAGTATTCCATACACTATATTTGTTTCAGGTTTACATTACTCTCGCTTGTGTAGTCGTTCTCCTGTCCTGTTCTCCTCTCCTCCGGTCGCTGCCATCTTCTGGATGGGGACCCGGAGACGGGCCCCATCAATGGTTAGAGACATTGTCAGATATGGCCCAGTCACGCCCCCAATGGCGCTCGTGCATCCAAGCCATTGCCTTCAGTGGATAACTCCCTTGCCAATCCACCCACTCAACAGCTCTGTATTTACCCACCAATTTATCAGCTCCCGCCTCCAATGCGCAGCTGCCTACCCCACCTCCCCAAATCATCGGTGAACGAAACTGTGGCAGGTGTAACCACTGTACGACAAGTACGCGGTTCTTACAGCTGACGATGATGATGATGATTCCGGTGAGACCACACCAAAGGGAGGGGGAAGCACTGGACTACAGTTTCCCTCTTATCAGAGCCCGGTAGCAGTGCATATCCTCGGGTCGTGCCGGACTTCCAAACCCGGTCATCTGACATGCGGGGTGGGCGTGTTATCACTGCTCCACCAGCCTGATGCATCTGAATTTTCCCTTCTAAACAGGCGAATTTGTTCAGACTTGAGCGATGTGGTCGTAAAACCTATCGCTGTGGTTTATAAGTGTGGAAATTAGTTAAATTGTTTCCATTTGTTGGGACGCAACCTGAGGTCTTTTGGGATCATTGTAACTTATGCAGAAAATGCGCTTGTTGTCCGTCCTACTTGGGTACCGTTAGCTTACTTGACTGACTTGTTTTGGACTGGGATCCGTTGCACCTCCTCGGTCTGTCTGTACACGGCAGTTCTTACTTGGTACACAGTAAGATTGGCCGTATTTGTGGACACTTTACAGTTTAACTCTGTTCATTGAGAATTAACCGCTAAAACCAACTTGCAATTAATCCTCTGCTGTCTCATAATCAGTGGCCAGATATAAGTTTCATGAAGCAAGTTTCTTCAATGATTAATTACATACAACCTTTTTTGTTCGAAGTGGACATAGTGAAGATCTATGGCGATTCCATCAATCCTGAGGTGCCCTTTGTCACGATTTCCCTAACAATCGACGATACAGCTGACAAGGTGGTTGCCATGGCACTCGAAAAGTATGGTTTGATCCAGCAGGTGAACCCGAAGGACTTCTGTCTCGTCCAAATGAACATTGCACCCCGTGGTGAACGGCTTCCGTGAGTTCACACTCTTAAGTCATTTCAATAAAACTGCAGACATGTCTTTTTGAATGTATACATACACATATACACATACACCGAGAAAAAGACTCGACTCGCCCTGGGAAATTGCATGTATTATTGCGAAACCATGCACTTTAAGTAGTGCACAAACAACCTTGTTCGCCGTTACTCAGATGTTCACTTGAAGTTTCAGGTGTAGTTGATAGCAACTGGCTCTTGACTGGGTTGCCTCAGCCGATTTTGTCTGTTCGAATCAAATTGTTTAACTTGCTGCAACGACTAAAACAAACGCTCACCGCTTACTGGACAATCGGAGTCTGAGTTCGTTTTCAGTTGTATCCAGTGGAAATCTCCAGTGATTGGCCGGGAGATTTTTTACCCCAGTTGGTTGGTTGTTTTACCCTAGGTTCTGTGTTACCTACTGGTCATATGTGTCATCGCTTCTTTGTGTTTCAGTATAAACAAAGCACATCTCACCGTATGCCTAACTCCTCCATTTTTTACATACAGTCCGGATGTAGAACGTGAGCAAACATTACACAATCAAGATTCCCTGGTTGGGATTCGGCTACTGTTAAGGCGCCAAAGGGAAGACGTTTCTTGCATCTTTCAACTCAGACACCGTCGTGCGACCGGAAAAGATGGTCGCAAACCACCGGCTCCAGCTCCCGTTCATCCCAGAGCTCCACCATCCGCGTTCAGACGTGGTCCTAGGACACGATCCACAGGTCCAGGCGCATCTGACTCTATCGACACTGAATTAGTGCCTTATTTGATTGAAGTGCAAAGCTCTACAGACCATTCCAGTCGGCCCGATGGAATGGTTATTTCTCTGGCCGGACTATTCGACCGCACCTATCCTGCTCCTATTCAACTGGGAACGATTGAGAAAATGGTTGGACCTCCACCAAATATCCTCGTTGATAAGGTGAGCGCACTATATCTTATTTACTGGTCAATTGGCGTCCAATGGAAATCATATTGCTTTCGTTTGTCTCGCCTCCATGCTTCACCAATGCCTTGGTTGATAATCCGAGACACTTGATAACAAATGGATGCTGACCTTCTTGAAGTTAAGACCAACCGTTCAGTAGATCAATCAAAACTGCTACCCATACAGCACCCAGAGAAGCCATTCCATTATAGAGTCCACATCGGTGTCTTCTATTATCCGTACCCCAGTGTGTGATCTCTCCTTTTCGGTGGGGGGATTCTCTCTTGATGTGTGGTTGCCTCAGTTCACTGTTTACCTCATTTAAATGCCTCAAGTTCATCGTTTACCAGCATCGTACACTATTTGGGAACCCACCTTCGTTAAGCAACCCAATTTCGTCCACTGCTTTTCAGAACCTTCATCCTGACATTCGTCCAGTTCACTGCACGTTCAGTGCAGTACTGGCCAGTACCAGTGGCTCGAAATGGTCGATTCCAAAAAGTGGACAGCCAGGTGACTTTGACGCCGTGACAAGCTACTCGCTACTGATCACCCCATCGCTTGACGGATTCGCCAGACCCCCTGGACCTGCTCAAGTGCGTGTGGATGGGCAGCGTATCACCGGTCCAATGTTAGTCCCTTCTGACGGATTGATCCAACTTGGAAAAACAATGTTTTTGAAGTTCGTTTATTTGGAAACTGATGCGGGTCGAGTCGAAGAGCCACCAAAAGTAAATGCGACCCTTCCAAGGATAGCCAATGGTGCACCAGGTGCTTATTCAGCGAAGGCGACCAGTATGAAACCTTTGGAAGGCCATTCCACTCCGGGCACGCGAACATCTCAAACTGAGAAGGTAGGCCATAAAAATTTCCTCTGTTTCATCGAAGTGCATAGCTCATTTGTATGCTCAGCTGGTGTCAGGGTCGAACCATAAGTAAGTTTTCCCATTTTATGGCTGAGCAGCTGCTGTGGTAACAGTCACATCCGGCAGCCAGGCTTTCGTCATCAATGTCCTCAGAGACTGTCCTTTTACAATGTCAATTCCCAAAAAATTCTTGCAAACTTCATACCCATTGATTGTTGGTCTGTTCGCCGAGCTTGGCAGTTGGATTGCAAACGTTTCACCACCAATCGAGGTGACATCGTCCGTGCGGGGTTGAGTGGGTCACACACCCATTGATTGCGCGAAAAATCCAAGGAAACAATCACTCTCTTACTGCATAACAAGTAGTGTACAAAATCTAAATTACCTTCATAGCTTAAAGAAAACATCGGGGAGCGATTTCGTCTATCCGGGGACTTGCAGTTAGTGGCTCCATCAATTGGTGAGGAAGAGGCAGTCTGCTCCGCCTGTCTTCATTCGGACACATGCGAACAACGGCTTATTCTCTCACTCCAGTGAAGGGTGTTGTCATGGTGGTTCATACGATCGGAAAACGCGTCCCACTGGATATAAATGTGACCACACAGTAGCGAAATGGTTTGAAACACCCTTGCAATCACACACAATGGAGATCTACAGCTTACCTAGCCATCCAAACCGGAATGACTCATTCGAACAATACAGTAGACGACGCCCCACCAGTGATCGATGGCTTGCTTGCAAGTCCTTTGTGGCTAGATAAGCGACCGTATGGGATCGCAACGATTTCATGCGATAAGCGGACCCCACCTAGTACTGCGTTACCTGGCCGTTAGTTTTGCAGAATCGCAACGTGCGAACAGACTTGTTACCTCTGTATCCACTCCTCCCTATGGTGTTTCTTCTTCACGGTTGCGTGGCAGCTATGCACCACTAGTTTCCACTGTTGTATTGACGTTGATGATACATTCGTCTGCTTGATCAATAGAAACTGCGGCTAAATCTGACCGCAGTTCGTCATAGTAGGGTATATTTTTTGCATATCAGTACTAAGGCCTAATGTTCACGTGTCTGTGTGCAAGATTCTGTCAGTAATACTAAAACAATCAAGTGAAAAATCCTGATTCTGTACGCAGCTGTTTAGGCGACACTTTCGTCCAAAAATCAATTTCGAATGAAGGGGATGGTGTGGTTGCTTTGGTCGCAAAATGAAACTCTTGAGAAGCCTCCTTTTGCCCCTTAATTCTTCATTTTGAACGCGCAACTTACGGACTACCTCGGGATTTCAGGACGAAACTCATCCACTTTTAGCAAGCCAAGTTTCCCACCAAGTCTCACCACTGATAGCGTCAATTTTTTGGGGCCACCTACGCAACTTGGGAAAAAAGTCTGTGCACGTTACCGTGCTTCAGAATTTGAGTATGGTGGAGGGTTAGCTAATTTTGGGGGCTTGCGCATGCCACAACTGAGACGCACGTGATTGGCGTCCGGTTGTCAGTGTCGTGAGAAAGTATTGATCAGCTGTGCGGTTAGTGCAAGCCTTAGGTTATCAAACAGTCGAAAATCGAGCCACAGTACTAAAAAACCGAATTAGATATCACAACCACGACTAAATATCATGCACTAAGGAAAGGAAAGTGCGCTACCCAGTGAAATGTTTTGACGAATGGTCATTTTGGGCTATGACTCGTCCACCTGTCAGTCTTCTGCTTCGAAGGTGAACAGAATCATATCGATTATTGTAAGATTGGTGAAATGGACAATAAACTCTATGCTCGTCTGTTGACCACTGCCAGGAATGGTGGTACAATATTCACTTTGTTTTGCATAAAATTCAGCGCAAGACTTCACAAAAACATTTACTCTACGGATTTCTATGGCCTTCCGAAATACCATCTTTTGTGACCCGTTATCTGTTTGTTCCGATGGTTTGCACATTTGTTCTGCTAAGCTAAACTAATACATCCTTGACACGCAAATTATGACATCTGGATGACCGATTGTGTCGAACGAAGCATCTATACGGTATGATCACTCTTGTGTCTTATGGTAGACTACTTGTCTAGCGAGCTTTTTGTGCCGCAAAAAGTCATGTGCCAGCACAGAAAGACACGGAGTCAATCTGACCAAGAGCTCGGAACCATTTTTGTGTGGGTTGTCAGTACTGAACATCGAGAGGACAAGTGTTGGTTTGAAGTCGGCTAAAGTGATTGGATTTTGAAACACATATATGGAGGGAAAACCGCTGATTTCCATTGTGAGCTTTACGTAGAAATAGGTCACCTTCAGTTCCTTTTGGAATATCCAAAAAGGAAGCATCCGCATCAAAAGAGTTTCGTCTGAAACACACCAATAATGCTGGCACTACTTTGTAAAAAACGAAACAATGCCATCCGTCATGGCAGTTAAGGCATGGGGCTAGCGGGAGATCATAGGTTTGTGCTTTGCCTAACCGAATCAATCTATCTAAAGTGTCCACTTTACTTGCCACTGAAGGATGCCCAGAGTCTTCTGGACCCCATCAGTTCAAACTTGTTTAACTAAATCGACCATAATTGTAGGCAGTTTTCTTTGCTGCTGGACTGTCTTTTCAAGATACTGCCGCGCACATAGTAGCGACCGGGATTTCCTATTGCTTTGTGTTATGACTGAAGGTCTGGTTGCCTTGTTGAACTAGAGCCTCGAGTTTGTTAGCTAAAAAACTAAATTAGCAGTGATTTATAGCACTGCACTGTCACGATGCTTATCCGAACGCACACAGTTCTCAGCTAGTCCGCCCAACCGCTGGTTGTTACCATGGCAACCATGCTGAACCAATCTCACGTGAGAGTTCGACAAATCTGCGCAGAGAACGTCAAGTGGTCTCTTAGTTTCTATGCTGTCGCCGAATCGCTTCGCAAGCAAACGTGGAGACTGAGCGTCGTGTGATGCCCTAACAGTCTTGCTTAATCAGTTGACTCAGCTCGTCATACATGCACAAAAAAACATTGGTTCGAACATGGTCTCGCAACCCACACACAATAGAACGCGCACTTGAGACAACGGTTTGCAAATGTGCTGTCGAAGTAGGTTGTCCGTGAGTTGCGTTGGCGTGAGAAGGAACATGTGTGGTGAGAGAGCAGTTCTGTTTTACAGCGCACCAGCCTCATGACAGTGCCGTTTTGGGCCTAAGAAAACACTTATGGTCTTTCCGTTTGTCCACTGCGGAGATCTACCGACGGAAGTTGGGGTCCAAATTTCTGGCGCTACATTTTAATAGGGTTCACACGTATGCAGGTCGTAAATATTCCTTTTTACTGAATGCCGATCCACCCAACTGTACCCGAATGAGCAATGATCAGAGACTTGGCGAAGCGACCGGGAAATCTCCCGTTCGAGCTGCCTTTCAACCGCATACGCTGTACCAAGGTCATTAAAATAGTTGAACCGGTAGTGGACTTCTGAAACGTTTCTAGCAAACCTACGAATAGTTGACTTCCGAAAAGTATACTGCGATATCTTGAATATTGTACCAACTGAGAGATGAAAGGGTCTTTTTGCAGCACATTCAGATGATGAATATCACCAATGAGGGATTCAGCTGAATTTCATTTTGATCTCTCAACAACATCAAGTGGGACACATGTTTGATGGAAACTTGGAAACCAGGCCTAGCTGAGGAAACTCAAGGGGCTGTCGACGCGTTTTCGACAACTTTGTAAGTAGTGTTAAGTCAAGAGCTAAAGTTTGCTAGCCCAGTGACTTATGCCATCCTCTACAGAGAATGTTAACAGCCGAACGAACGAAGATCATCTGTAGTCATTCCAAATAAAAACGGCAAGAATTGGTGACCTCTTAGCGAATTTGATGAGGACAATGATGAGGTTTGATATCACGCATATTTCACTATATCTCTCCACAGACGGTGGCGTTTTTGGGAGACGGTAGCTATTGACGTGACAGCTACTCTTTCGTCAACAGTGTAAACGCCATGAACTTCAAGTGTCTTGTCACCTTGGTACTTGTAACCGGTGGCTGCCCTTATTCAATTGGGACATCAGGTCAAAACCACAGGGGGCTAGACGGCTTTGGAAAGTGAAGCTGAATACGATACTAATAAGCGAAATCGTCTCTATATTGGCACACAAACCATCAATGGAAAACTTCACGATTTACTCACACCATCCAGCATAAGCTGTGGTGTTTTCTAGTCACCATGTACCTATCTGTCTGTTCTCAGTCTAACTATCGCGATCCAGCAGCATTTTACTGACTGCCCTTTTAACCCGACTTTGTGTGAATCTAGCTGTACTTTTAGGCACTCATCTAACAAGTGGATGCAAGTTACCGTAGTCACAGTGTGCAAAAGTCGAGACACTCATCTAACAAGTGGACGCAAATTACCGTAGTCACAGTGTGCAAAAGTCGAGGACAATTACCATAGTACAGCAGCAGGGATGAATGAGGCACAACACTCCGCTCTAAATTCAGTTCACTCAATCGAACTAGCTCCATCTAAACACAAAGTAATTTTTCGTTTGAGCACAAACAATCCATCAGACGAAGGTCATTTGCATGAACTGTACGTTAGGAACTGGAGTATGAACTGAAATCGTTTTCCAACGTAGGGAACATCATCACACGGGATCCATTTGGTTTATTGAGGCGTTGGTTCAACAGATTTCGCTAGTCATAAGTATTGAAAAGAAACTGACACAGACGTTGAGGTCACCAATAGGGTGACATGAGCTTGTCAGTGCGATAGTGCATAGGGTGTATACGTGGGGGGAGGTGAGTTGGACCATGACAAGTACAGCACACGAACAAAGCGTTTTTGCCGACAAGGAATCGGGTCGCGATGTCGTATGGCGATAGCTTCAGCCACTGCGATTGTACGTTGCTGTACTGATCTGGGTTGACTAGCCAGCTCCCTGTAAACAACGCCTTCAGGTGTCCGGACGATTCTCATCGCAGATCCGACAGGTTTACCATGCTTTTCGGCTGACTGATTTATTCTTTCAGGGGTCGTAGTAGAGTTGATCTAGAGCTTCTCCAAGAGGTTTTGCTTTGTGTCCGAATACCGAAAGTAGACCCGATGGGGTCGCCAGCCCTCCCACAAGGAAACAGGATATGTGCGTCACTAAAAACCGAAGGGTATGCATTCTTACAGAGTTCTTGATTTCTTCTCGTTTAGCTTGGTCATGGTTATAGCATGATGATCGTGCAATACTTGCTCGCATTTTTGTGCTGCTCTGATTGTGTGTAAAACGTAGCGTTCGTGTATTTTTTTATCACCATCCAATGGAGCAGTAATGTACCTGCTTATTGATAATGATGAAGCAAGCTGGTTCCTGTGTTGATGACGGTTGAACAGCAAAATCCTGGGATAAAGGTCAGCCTCACAGCAGTGTATGCCTTGTATATTGTTTCCTAGTTTGCAGGTTTCTGAAAGCTAGAGAGTAATAACACCCTGGAAGTACGAAGTGGTATGAATGAAACGCCTCCGGCTGCATGAAAGAGCCTCTTGGTAAACATTCGACCACTTTGTTTGGTGTATTTGCGCAACCAGCCGTCACCTAAAAGCTTTTTTACTGCAGACAAAATTTTGTACACAGACTGTTGACGGACCTGGTTAGAAGCGATCGTTTCGTAGAGGATAACGCTAAAGATGGTCTTGCATGCTCCGTCTATCCATGTAGTAAAAGCTGCATTGCTGTAGCGCTCTTTTTCACCATGGACTGTAGATAAGAAGTACTTGTAAATAGTGAAGTGAGGCGGTCGATCAGAAAATGTGGACCTGGTTTTTCAAGGGGCATAGTGGAGTTTCATTACTAGGATCAAGATAGCTTGGTATGGAAGAATGGTCCTCTTAGGGGGGGGGCGCTTTAGGGTGGTTCACTCTAAATGATTGATGAACGGCCGCCTCAGACCAATTCGAATGATGTTTTCCGTCGTTCTCTGAGACAGCCTGTTGAACTTCACGTTCTTCGCACGTTTTAAACAAGTTGATCGCGTGGAAAAGTTGTGTCTATGTCAACGAAATACACTCATTTGCAAACAGATTTGGTTTTTGCAAGAGACTCACCTGGAACCCAGCTGAATATCTCATTTATGATATTTCTATGCATGTGAGTGTGCTGCATCAGGCAGCCTCATGTTTCAGTTGGTACGATATTCAGGATATCACGATACATTTATACGCGAAATACACTACTCAATTTGGATTCAAATGGAACATAAGGTTGACGGAAACTCGGGGACTGCGCCTACCTGATGAGCCCCAAGAAGGGCGAAGCCGGTCGTGGGTTGTCGAAGAATTTTCAGCAACCTTATGAGTAGTGCATTACGAAAATTGTCTGTATCATTTATAAACTCTACGTACACCTTTAGCTACTGTTTTTGGTTCATACTGCTCCCCTCTGTACTCCTCGATTCATCGTCAACAGCTGTTATTTTTCATACTAGTCGTGAGTTTGGAGTTCCTTCGACAGCCCACATAACAGTACATAATTCAGATAGGGTTGTAATACCGCAAGTGAAGTTAGTCTGTGTTGAGTGGTCATGAGGCACTGAAAATTTCTTCATCCTGGTCAGGCATTGCCACCAGTCTTTACCTCACGAATTTCTCGAGAGGTAGGATAGGATTTCGAAGATTCTGTAATCCGGTACCAAATGGGTGGTCACCCTCTGCGATTAGACCACCACCAGTCGTGAATCACATGTTTCACCTCACGTGCTCCAATGCTGACTTGCTCCTTGATCACAATTACGAAGATGCAAAATATGAGGTACTTTCCTTTCAGAGTAGATTTCTTACGTTCTGAAAGTGTTTCTAGTCTTTGAACGCGAGGGAGGCCCGGCTTCCTACCCCACCCTACCAGGGTTTTGTTTTGTCTGTTTCACGTTAATCCATAAGTCGTAGCCAACACTGGTGTAACGGTGGATACTACTGATGAAGCATGCGAGTAGTCTGCGGTTGGTGTCAAAGCTCCGCCCCCCGTATCTGATGGAAGGTGAAGTTTATGACGAAAATTGTGAAACTGGTTTGCAGTGTCCGTTTACTATTGTGTAATAGCCAATGAATATTCAGGAATGTTTAAGAGGATGTTTGAGAATGTCCAGTTTTACGATTATGTGCATATGGGATGTTTACCTTACTGTATAATGACGTGTAACTGCTTAGTTCGTGTTTGCTGGTAAATGGCTTCGCAGCGAATGGCTTTCCTTCTTTCACTGATGGTAACTGCTACAAATTTCTTGGGCTTCATGAATTCCACACCTACTTGGATTACGATTACCCAAATAAGAAAAGCTAACAGACTTTCCTTGATCATCGGATATAAGCTTATTGCTTCAGTTTTAAATGACCACGTCCAGCTAAAATTTAGCTCAAGTTTGATCTGAAGTTGAGAATGGTTATGATTCCGTTCCAGGTTCAGCAACCTGGACCATCAGTGGCTAGCTAACGTGATACCTAGATCGAGCGAAAGAACTGTACTTTGTCGGATCATTAAGCTCAATGTATCTTAATGCAACCAGCCGCTTGGGTGTATCGGGTAGTTTAAGAAGAACAATTCGTTGGGATTCGCAATGGTTGTGTCTAAATGACCGCGTTCTTTTTCAGACAAACGAGCATGATTCACACGTCCGTCTCCGAAAGACGTCTGTGTCTGCAGCCGGCGAGCTTCCCCTGACAATCGAGCTACAAGACCTCGATAGGATAGACAGAGAAGATTTTCTCGAACATTATACCCAGATTGTGGATGAAATCCTGAATGCGGTGGGCTCTGACTTACACACTCTAACTCATCGGACAAAGGATGAGAATCGCCCTGCACTATTCAGTCTTTCCCCAGCCTACGCCCTCTACTTAGTCTATCGAGCTTGTGAGAAACACATGGAGTCTTCACCTGACTTAGTTCTGGCCGAAAAGGAGCACAATGTATCCTACATCACAAACTACATCGCAACACGTGTGTATGAGGTAGGTGGACAGATTAGTTTTTATCTACTCTAAACCTACTTAGTAATGTCATTTGCACTTGTAACGAATTATCGGAGATCCGTTTTGGAGTGCAACCACAGCACGTATCAGATGTCTGTTTGGGTTAGGGGTTTTTCTTCACATACTTCACAAACTTACCCAGATCAACGCACTTCCGGTTTTATCCTTCTCGGGTTACGGTTTTGTCTTCAGAAAGTTGCTACTGCAAGCTTTGTTTGATCGACCAAAAAAAACTCACAGTGACCATAAACGTACACGGACAGAGTAACTGGTCAGCTGATCAACTGACACACTGTTCTTTTACTCAGCCGGCACTTTTGAGATGATTTTCACCCTCCAGATGTTAAGTTAAAATGCTCATGTTAATATAACATTGGAAATTTTGTGTTCATCCTTTTGTGCTCACACGGGTGCTGCACAGAGGTAGCTAGAAGTCTGATACTTTTTGTACAAGATTATTTTGACGCATTTGTCCCAAATGAACCGGGTCTGTTCTGATTCCTGAAACAATGCTTGGGGACTTTATGCCCAAGTGCAAGTTAGACAGACCTTATTACCCTGTATAACTATTCACAGAGTGACGTATATGGAGCGTGCATCTGAAAATGAGTCTGTCCTGCACCAAGTTTTTCCACCTGTACCAACTAGTGCAGCAGCTTCCCGCTAAGAGTTTGATCAATGAGTTTCCGCAACTCGGATGGATTGTATTTCGTCAAGTGTAGGTAAATGAGGGAAGTCGTGAACCTTGTGCTTGGTCATAGAACCTGCCTTTCTATGAACAGCGTGAGTTTTTTATGATTGAGATACTGCTGATTAAAAAGCTAGGCAGATAATTTCATGTTACTTGAACCACCCGAAAACGCCATGCGTAAAACTTGACGCTTTTTATAACAGAGGTCATATTAGCACACCGATGTATGGTTACTGACACAGAATGACATCTGTCTCTTCCACTGTCTGCGTAGAATGACATTGCCTTATGCCCTTGGTAGCTGAGCACAGCTGTTTTGCACTCGAATGGTCTCGTCCGTCCTCTGCACTTCGAGGTTCGAACCTTGAACTTGGGAAATCTATAGTACGTCATAAGTCAAGGATTTTTTGCAGGACGTAAAGAGTATGGAATGTAGGAAAACTTTTCACATTTATCAACACAGGCTTTTCGTACTGAGACCGATACGTTGACAAAATTTACCTCCACACTCCGTGAGCCTTTGTATTCCGGATCAGGAAGCACAACGTAGCACACCCACTACGTTCACTGTTTCGTTGTTCAAACCATCTTGTGTCTCTGCTTTCTACTTCGAAACTTAACTACTGTTGAAGTTTGCCCTGATTATTGACGACTTCTTATTTGTGACGACCATCTTCTACGCAGTTGACTCGAAAAAAACAGACTGGATTTTTTTTTACCATACTCATTCTTATCTATTGTTCAGTTGACTTGATAAGTATAAATCTGAACGATTGCATTCATCGCTCTCTGTCTCTCTCACCACTTCTCATCTAGTCTTTGCCAAGCACAACGCGCGGTGCTGCAGACTACATGGGCCTCATTCAACCGTTTGTCTACTGGTTAGCAAATAGTAGTGAGCTACTACAATTTTTCAAAAACGACGTCAGTCTGTGTTCCCCATCCGACAAATCACAGCCCTCCCGATCCCGATCTCCAATTCATGCCTGTCGTCAAGCCTTACATCTTCTTGCCGATGCGGTGGATCACTGTTTCTATGAGTTACGGACCTGTGTGACAAGTATACTACAACCAATGTTTCATTGTCTAACCTATCCCGGAGACTCTGACCTACAGGTGGGTTCCCTGTTGATCTAATTCACACTGGCTTTTGAGTAGTGATGTTTTGCACTTCAGAGTGCCAACGAGTGAGGAAGGCAACATAGGAGTTAAACCGCAAGCTCCTGACGGGAGGTCTGTAGCAGGAGAGTCCCATACTGGCTTCCCGGATGTTCTTTCCTGGAGCCAGGCGATATGTTAATTTGACCACTTGCCAGATGGAATCCCGATTTAGGTTCCAGAGTCAACAGACAGTCTACTAAGAAACGATATACGGTCCTATAAGCCCTGAAGGTCTTCCATTTGAGAAGCTGCTGGAAAAAATAGAGTTTCATCGTGTAGCATAGGTATGTAGCTGCTGAACTACAAATGGTAGCCAACTTAAGGGTACAACATGCTACTCGAAATGGGGGTAAGTACTTTGAGACTCGTTATCAGACAAAACCACTCAAGGTTCCAACGATCAACTGGCAAGCAATGCTGCCATGTACCTAAAAAAAAGCAAGAGTAACCGGGAGATCGTCTTGTTTTCACTGCGTTTGTAAAGATTGTGTGAAACGTTATCACCCCGCCATAATGATGCAATGTTTGCTCCAACGATCCATTGTGATAATCGGATGAGGGTTCCTATTTCGTGTATATTGTACCCTGCTGCCTGGTACCAATCTGTGTGGTCCTTTGAAACAACCTCTGAGCATGCTAGTAAACAGACATGTGAACAGTACTGGGATATCTCAGTGTACATTCCTCGATGGAAAAACCCAGAAATCATTGCAACACGTTCATCGTGACACCATATCTTCCAGTTCTCGATAATAACCACTAACGTAATGACCCCCTCTTCGAGTGAATGTGAAGGGTATTCGAGTGGGACAATCCGATTTACTCTTAGATCGATTAAGCGATGTTGAACCATGCACCGAATTGGCTAGCTGTGCGTTTCCCTTTTAACGATGCTAACCAAGGTACTGTCTAGCGTTTACTGTATTTCAGCTTGTTGGGTTTATTGATTCCATTAGAGTATTATTAGTGGCCGATTCTCTGACAGAACGCAATAGGGTTGGAATTCCGACATGGTTTCTTATGAACTCCCCTCGGTGTGAGGCTACTCCCTGAAAGTGGTCGGAAAATCCCCCTGTCCGATGGTGTGATCTCTTGAAATGCTTGTAGAACTGTTCCAAACATTCTAGTTCACTTGCTACATTTTATCGTTTCTAGGAAGATCTTCGTCTAGACGACAGACCGATCAATCCACAACAGATCTCTGGTCACCCGAGAGATCCGGTTAAACTGCAAACCCTTATGCAAATGCTTAGTTGGCTGATGCATCTGCTTCGTCGAACTCGCGTCAACGCCTCCCTTACCATACAGTTGTTCGCTCAACTCTTTCATACATTGAATGCCTATATCTTCAATCACGCTCTGATCAACACTGAAGCTAGACCACGCCACGCACGTGATGAGCAGAATATATGGCTCACTCGTTTAGGGGCCATACGTCTGATGCGACGACTAGAACGTATCAAGCACTGGGCACAGCGATTCGGTCTGGAACGCGCTGCTGAGTGTCGCCTTCAACGGTGTGTTCAGGTGAGGTGTCCACCTTCATTCGCTCAATATGCTTCATTAATTTTTTTAAAATACATCGTACCCACAGTGACAAATATACATTCACCTGTCTCTCTCTTTAGGCTTGTCAACTTATTCAAGCAGACCGCTCAAACTTGGATGATTTCTATCAGTTCTGCATGGGGCTTCTATCGCTGAACAGTATTCAACTGGAATGGTTGTTAGCTCATTTGGGTGATCCACCACCGGTACCTGATGACTGGATTGATTTGATTGTGACCGGAGGGAAAGAGGTAGGTTTTTTGACCGTCTCGTTTCTGTTTGGAGGAACACATTATCCTGTGCTTGCATCAAGCCGCCGTGCTTAGGCTTATTAGTTGGATATTTTTCCCTGCCAAGGTAATGTGTAGGTAGAAAATCACCTTCTAAACGAAATACACTACTCATAAGGTTACTGAAATCTCTTCGACACCACCCACCACCGGTGAGGCCCTCTTGTGGCACAATCCCAGAATCTCCTTCAAACAACCCACAAGTGAACCCAGGTTGGACAGATTTAGACAGCTACCATCAGTAGCATACCAATTTGGTTTCGACAGGAGACTCAACTCCAGCTCTAGCAAAGAGTTGCTTTTCGTTTAGTTACGGCGTGACAGAAACTAAACACAGTCTGGATGATGTCTATGTTCTTGAAGAGTGGTCATTTTACGATGCTTGAGCTTTGCTGGGGAGTTTACAAGACATGGCTACTACTCGATTTCAGTGTTGTATAAAGGTGCATAACATTATGGTGCTATGCTCTCTCTCTATTCAGAGCAGAAATTTCTTTAAATACACTATTTTTTGGTTATAGACGTTCCCTCCTCTTTTGAGGAGATCTGTACCATACTTTGAAAGCAATGAAACCAGTGGTGCACATTCCATCATTTCAGGTGAACGATCGAGCGATCCTGGACGAAATGGACCATTACTTAAGGGCCAGTCAACAAGACCTCTCGATACCGGAACTGCAGTTGTCCGAAATCAAGGATCTCCCACTACCTCTTTTACTTCCTCCAGACGGTTATGCTTCGGATGCTGTTCTCACGGGAACACCCAGTGGTTTGAGCGAATTTCTTCGACCTCTGGTTTCCAAAGGTCTCATTTTTGTGAGGCGAAATCCGGCTGGAACGGGACAGTCTGATTCCCGTCCGTGGATACGTTGTTTGCGACTCAGTAAAGTAAGCTATGCGTGTCTGCTTTCTACGGAAATGCGTTGAATTTGGGACTAGATGATTTGAGTTGCAGTGCTCTTTTCTGTGGCAGCATTCCATTGCTTTTTCACATTGGCGAACGGTTTAATTTTTGGTCAACCATTATAATAGCGTCGTTGTTTAGCTGACCAGTAGAGAAACAGTATAGCAAGTAATCTTCCAAATAAACATTCATCTATCCCTGGACCATTCACCGAATACTGAAATCCATACAGTGGTGCTTTCCATTACCTGTGGTGTGGCAGAGGGACACCCTAATGTTGTTCATCCTCTCGTTTACCAGTTGTCAATGCACCTAAGTTGCCAGTGCACCCAAAGATGAGCGGCTACTCAGCACGGATTACACGGTTCGGTTAAATCGTAACATCGTGTCCGTTGTATGCGAGATCCGGTAAACTGTGATCTGCCCCAACTCAGCCTTGTGTTATCGGTTCACGAATATCTGAACGTTGCATGAGACAGAATGGTCTTCATATACTTCTGGGACAGACATTGTAATGCCTATTTCCGGAATGTCAGCCATTCTCACACCCACGATGTACTTACTGTCACCATTTGCGTTGGGTGCTTTGTCTGTATGTCTTGCATTGATGTCCCTGTGCCATACGAAATGGGGTAAGCATTTTTCAAACATGCTACTGCAGTAAATGTACTTGACAGTGCTAAGATCTATCATCTGTAAGGCTCAGCTAAGACCCTCAGCGTATTAATGATCAAAGCTGCCTGCTACAGTCAACACAAAGTTCCTGTCGTATCACGCTCCGCCTGTCCCGATGTAACAATATCGATGGGTCCAAACGAAAAGGGCAAGCAGTGCATGTGCTTGGCTATGCCGGAGTTTGCACTTCGGACCTTTAACTTGCGAGGCGAGTCCACAAGCGCAAGCTGGATGTATCCGAATTATCACGTCTGGACATGCGAAGATGTACACTTGTGAGCGATGTGATTAGTTTGCTCGACCCAATAACCGTCCTGGTCGTGTCGATCGACCGATCTGTCTATCATGGCTTCCTAGTCAGGTAGTCCCACGGACGTTTAAAAACTGCTGGACACTTTTTGATTAGTTCCAACTTGTTGCGGGATTTATCGAAGTCACGGGAATCACATCTGATTGTGTTTTTTTCATTTACCCTCTTCTCTTGTTTATTGTGAATTTCTGAAAATGTCACGAAGCCACTCTGTTGTATATGCTGCTGTTGTACCTGACAATATGGGCACACACCGTCTGTTGGTGATCTGGTTGTAACATAAGTAGGTTGATTATCAGGTGACAAAAACTAACAAATGTCTGTTTTACCAGAATGATGATTACAAAAGTTACGTGCACGTGATAAAAATAAATACAGTGCAAGAGGAGAATAAGCCAAAAATTGACTTATTGCTTGAGGACAACTGTTGAGAGTTCATGAGTGAAGTTCCGGACGCGGGACGTGTCTTCTCTGCACTATAGCTGCTACACGTGTTCCGTAGTTGTCCGCGGAAACTTATAGGGAGCTCGGTTCACTTCCTGTCCTGTGCGCGCGAGCGTGTTTTTGGGCCGAGTTGCATGCAGTGTGAAGAGAGCGATGCCCATTCGTGTTTAATAATTGCACGAACTTGAATACAGTTTGACCTGATGTCGTTGATTCAGGTGGTAGCCGCGTAAACAAGAATGGATGGGAAATTGTAGTGTACATGTTGTCGGCTAAGGTTGCAAGCGGGACAGGAATCGTTACGTGATTTGAGTGTTTTTGACGCGTGATCTAGTGAGTGACCGCTACGTATTTGTAGACTGGAACATCACAAAATGGTCGATAATGGTGTCAGCTTGTACAGCACTGGTTACACTTTATGTTCTGCATTGGCAGATAACGCCACAGTTGGATATTTTGAAGAAATATCCACCCAACCCACTGCAACCAACCGGTAGTGAGTTGTACTTGTGATCCACTCAAGCATGCGAATTCCCGTGTCTACCAACCGCCAGTGTGGCTCTTTCTGAGATGTGAGGGCCTAGAGTGCAAGTACACTTTTTTCCTTGTCTGTCACTCTTGACAGCTATCGTGTCAGTAGCGCCGAGAAGGCCTCGTGTGGTGGCGGGTATACAGTTGCACCCAAAAACGAAAACCTCTATGTTAATTCAGAGTTATTAGATAAAAGCGATCTGGTCAAACGGGATGCCAATCGCCGTTCAAAGTGAATCACTTAAACGTTTTTTTACCGCATTCCAAGTGGAAACTGGTGAGTCTGATTCAAGGTGGGCCTAAGTTTCCTCGTTGCTGGTTAAAAACCTACAGTTTGACGGCGATGGAACTTAGCCCATGAACAGTACTCTTGTGTTATGATTCTTATCAGTATGCAAGATGTTTTACCTAACTGACTCTGTGGAGAAAATTTACACAGAGCAGAAAATGCAAGCATGGCAAAGTGACCGTGGATAATACTCAGTCGACAACTAAGATAAACCAGTCAGGGTACTTCGAGGCAAGCAATCAATGGTATAATGTCTGGAGGATATCTGTCTACGACAGGCAGATGTGGTCGATTAATATACGCTTCCACCGCCATGTTACCTTTCTGCGCTGAAAAGAACAAACAATATGAGGTTATGTGCGACGCCTAGGCGTTGGGTCAGTGGATGTGTGCGTTTTGATCGTCCAGGTTCGTTAGAGTGATGACAGTCCAGTGTTAGTTGGCTTTCTGCAGACGCAGACCCTAAAATGGCCAGTGCGAACGCATCGCGTAAGAAATCAAGAGGTAGATGAGGAGCATCGATATTCCAATGAACAGCATGTCCTAGAGACCAACATAGGATCCAGCTGATGGACATGCCCCAAAACGGACGGATGTGTCGGGGGGTGGGGAGGGAATTTTGCCCCTAGCAAAACGAACTAGTTTCAGTTCGATTCAGTTCATTTTTTCAGCTCACAAACCATGCATCGAAATGCAGTGGTTCCAGATGCTGCAGCTTCCCTTACTGAAGTCAGGAGAATAACGGAATGAGAGTCCTGTATATTCGTAATGCACTGCTCATAAGGTTGCTGAAAATCCTTCGACAGCCCACGACCGGCTTCGCCCTTTTTGGGGATCATCAGGTAGGCGCAGTCCCCGAGTTTCCATCAACCTTATGTTTCACTTGAAATTAAACTGCACGAAGTTAGCGAACTACACTCATTTGCAAACAAATTTGGTTTTGCGAGAGACTCACCTGGAACCCAGCTGAATCCCTCGTTTGTGATGTTTCCAGGCAACTGAATGTGCTGCACCAGGCCGCCTCATGTTTCAGTTGCTACGATATTCGAGATATCGTGATACATGTATGTTCGTAATGCACATTCAGTTAGACTAAAGGCCTTGGTCGTCCTGGTGTTACTATCAGCATGTCTGTTTGAGGACCTGATGAGTAGTCTGTCCTTGTGTGCATTCAAAACGCTTTCAAAAAGATTCATATTTTGCGTGCTACAGAGTGATGAGCAAAATCGATCAGTGTACCCGCCTTAAATGCTTCTCATTTGGTACAGTCTCATTGGATCAGTCACATCAGGACGGAAAGTTCAGTCTGGATTAGTGTTCTCTTGCATCTTTCGGTTGACAATGCTGTAGAATATTGGTATCTCGTGTGCGTTTATTGGCTGTTGATCTGTTCACCGAGCTGCAAGTCGGTTGCCGAGCTCACTTACAGATCAACAGCCACCTGAAACCTGTCTGAAGGACATTTACCCATTGATGTGTCAACAAAATAAAAGACACCATTCTAAATCAGTGAAGAGTTTTACCATTCCTACGGGACACACCTTTAAGTCGTGGTCACAGAGCTACTCCAGAGCTCTCTACAGATCACAACAATTTTGACGAGTTCCGCCCTACCTCTAACTCAGCCGATTGATTCGAATCTCTAACTAACCAGTCAGCACCCAACTTCCGTGTTCCGCCCAACTTGACTGCCACTTCGTTGTTCCACCGGAAGTGCCTCAGCGAGGGGGTCAGGAAATCTGTCTGGTTTGGGGTAGACTGTTAGAACGAGGCAGCATCTGTTGAAACATAAGATAGCCAAATGTTCAAATTGTACTGTAGGATGGGGATAACGGAAAACTGAGAAATATGTGGAAGTAGGCATTGTGATTGGTGAGCTAGATTTATCGGCTGAGCGAATTGTTGCGACTGATCGAATTGTTGCAAGACGTCTCGGATTCACCTAAGAACATTGAAGAAACAGTCAGAAGACATCGATCTGAAGAGCCAATTTTGACGAACGTATGTGCAGCCAAAGTGTCAGTTTTATTGATAGGGAAATGCACGATCCACAAAAGGTAAAACAACGCGTTTTAGCGTTCGTGAGTGCGTCTTCACCTCCGTAACGGTCTTCTGCCGGGTGTGTGAACTAACAGCTAGTGGACATAACTGGACATAATGGATGCGATTCTAATCCTTCAGGACTATCATCCAGCCGGCTCGGTGTTTTCTTTGCTTTCCGTAGTGCTTCCGGAAAACTGCAAGAAGACAGCTGAGCGCAACATCGAAAAGAAATCCTACAACTGATACTACCTGTAGTAGACATGTCCTCGAAGCAGACTAAATCAATCACGAATGATATCAAGAGGTCTATTGGATGGATCCACTGCGACTTTGCACAATAAAATTTCGAAGGTGGAGAGTATGACGAAGTTTGAATGCCGCTCCTTCAGATGGAGAAATCGTAACTATGTGGGCAAACACTGGGAATTTTCCATTCTTTTGTCAGAGACTTCTGGCTGGGCATAATGAAGTGGGAACAAGTATCATGAACAGAGAACGGTTGCCGTAACGGCGATTCACAGGTGGTGTGCTTGTAGTGCGATTATGGCCACCGTACCAGTAATAAAAATGTGTTACTGACTGCTGAGCAGTAGTATACGTTTTGCGGAGCTTTGCTGGCTTACAAGGTATCGTCAGGCTTTCTCAAGCTAACTCGTGTAGGCTATATAAATGTACTCTTTTATTGAAATGTGTTCAAAAAATGAAAAAATCGCTGGATATTTTCACATAAAAGATAGTCCTTTGCCTTTACTCTGCATAAGAGTTACATTCACCCTTTCTGGCTCAGGGACGTGTCTGCCTTTCGGATGAACTCACGCTGGAAACTTCTGCAATTCGCTAAATCGCGACATCCTAACTGCGAATCAGGTGATTTCGATACCCTGCTGTTCACGGCTGATCTCTTTTGACACACTATATTTTCAAAGCTGTTTCTCAGTACTTGGCTTAAGGACCTTTTGCATATGGTGCAAATTTCCCGAATTGCCCATTACAGGTTGAAGACATTGAAGCCCAATCAACGGATGAGGTCAAGCGTAAGCTAGAAGTGCCTCCCCCCACTTCCCGATCAGCCAGTCACATCCCATCTTTACCACATGGTGAAACCGGGGACCATGGTTCAGACCTGTCTGATACGGACTCAGAAGACAATGTGCCGACGAACCGACGGTTAAAACAGCGACAGTATCAACCAAAAACTGTTAATTCTCGAAAGTCCAATTTGTTAGGACAAACAACGCGACAACACCGTTCTTTGCCCGATCTAACTAACTCCGACTTTGGTGGTCTCGCGAACGAGGCGAATGTCCCTGCTCGGTCAATTACACGGTTCTACTTACGCAAGCACAACAATAGCCTTGGGTTGAGTATAGTTGCGGCGAAGGTGAGTGTGAGTGTAATGTGTTAGCTTCATTTTCTATTTTTACATTTTGTCATATTGTGAATAGAACTCACTAACTGAGATTATATAAGCCGAGTTGTACTTTTCCGCTGAACATTTGCTGTCCAGTTGGCTGTCTGTCGTGGGGTTTCAGAGGTCCCATTTCAAAACAGGTGCACCAATTCCAAAAGTGGTGACAGTGTATTTCATCCCAACTACCACCAAATTATGAAAGCCTGCGAAAGCTTGGAAATCAATAGATGGACTCTTCCCTGAAGTTTACTCAGCCATAGTATTTCAACGCTTGTGTTGGATACGGTTTTCTTTCATGGAAGCTAATCACGAAGAAGCCGTTTTCATATCGGGAACAAAATGATACGTGGTCAGAATATTTCTTACGAATTTTAGTATCACGTATGTTGCAGACCCAGTTGTGAAAGCAACAGTTTTGCAGAATCTGGAAAACTCAGTCACTAGCTCTACGCTCCCACTTGTATGCACTACCAACTAGCAGAGGACCATTGTAACTTCGTAGATGAGAGGTTTTCCGAGTGAGTCAGTTTTCTCTAGGCTATTTTTTTTAATTCTACGGTGTGATTTTTGGTGGAACTCACTAGCCCACAGGCCACAGAGGAAGCCTATGAGCTGGCAAGTAACTTCCTCGGACTGTCAAGGTGTCATCAAGTGGACGAATCCTCAAAGCCAGAATGATAAGTTATAGCAAGGAGAAAAGGCCTCGTGCGGATGTACTTCTTGGGGTCTGCAGCTGCAGCTAATTCTTAGCTGTTTGAAGACCGTCAGGTCTACTACAGTTGTGAGTTGACTGTTAAGCCTGCAAGCTGATTTTGACCGACAATGGTAGTTTACATTGTTACTAGGCTCCCGTAAAGTACAGTTGCCAGTGATCAGTGTTTCCGCGGCTTCTTGACACCCGTAGTGTTGTAGTAATCCGGGGCTTACTCAGTGAACTTAAACGGGCAAAACTTGCGATTCTTGTCGTACTGATTGGATCTGTGTACGTGGAAACCAGCTACTTGCAAACAGGTACAACAGCCCAGCCGACACCCTATCTAAATTCAACCCATATCAGTCCAGTATACTTTTCGTTCTTTTACTGGAACACAGCAGTCAATTGAGCTTACTCGACGCTGCTTTACCGAAGACGGTAGGTTGGTCCATCTAGCGGAGTGCTCACGCGAAGCAAACTTGGACGGGTCAGTGCATTCACTCTAATAGTATCATGACGACAAGGGTGAAAACCGATCAGGTACTTGTTTGACAGAGTAGACGAAATTTGATCCCACGATTGTCCACCGGAAGAAATGAAATTTTGAAAACACGTTTTTGCAAAACGGGCACAGGCTGGTCCATAATCAAGACTAGGCGGGCCAGAACACAGAAACTGACAAAAAGTGTGTCTGCATCAAACTCCGCTGGACATGAGATTCCAGCGTCGAACGCATCACCGGGAGGCTAAATAATCGCACGACCGTGCAAATGTCTACTTGAGTTTGTCATCTTCAGAATAGGACTGAAAGGCAAACTGTTAATATGCTCCACCAGCGTCTGTGTTTTTAAGGTATGCTCGAAGCAAACAGCGTATCTTGGTTTTTGTCGGACATGAAGCGTAGACGCAATCTAAGTTTCATGAGTGATGCTTGGAAGGGGCCATCAAACGAGGTCTAGTCGCATCCACTCATATGAACCACTTTTCCATAGTTCAACTAACAAAGCTTAAACGCAAAATCGGCTGTTCAGACTGAAAACTGTTCAGCTGTAACAGCCTTACGGTGCCTAGCTGCCATGCCACCCGAGGGAAGCACGAGGGCTGGGATAGTGCCAGGTTGCCCAAGCCTAGACAGGGGAAATCGAGAGGCAGAGGTCGGGTTCGAACAACGGACCTTTCAGTCAGCAAATTCGCGCTCTAACCAATTGAGCCATCTCGCCCGGCTGTTCAGACAATTCAGACTTAATAATTCTGGTATATCCGACATGCGCCAATGAAAATACACTCGCCTCTATTGTTAAATCTCGACGCCACTAAAGAGAGGCGCTGCTGACGACCGATAATAAACCGGTAACTGTAGTTCCCTCTTTTGATACCAAGCAGGATCACCACATCTGACCACAAGAAAGCTGGGTGCATTGAAAACCAGGCCTCAGTAAGTATGATAGCATTTTTTCACCTGGCGATTTTTCTCCCTCATCGGAATTTCGAAGTGCTGCGACAATCGTTTATCTACTTGTTTGCCAAACAGCATTTAAGCTTACTTAAAAACATCACGCTTACTCAGTTTACTCCGTAATTCCCACTATATTTATCTCGTCGTTGCACAAATATTTATCTGAACACCATTTCATTCTACTTTACCGGATGTAATTGCCAGGCCGAAGGTGATACACAATATGGTATCTATGTCAAAGATATTGTTCCGGGCGGTGCTGCAGATCGCGATGGTCGACTGGATATGGGTGACCAGATTCTGGCCATTGGGTCGGCAAACCTAGTTGGATGTGCACAGTCAGATGCCGTTGCTACCTTGGCCAAACAAAGTCAGTCAGAGGAGGGTGTTCTCTTGACGGTGGCACAAGGCGCTGCCAAATTTCACGGAATCCTCGAGCTAATTCGTCCCCCAGGTTCAGAAAGACCATCACCAATGACAGATGAGACGGCATCGCCTGTGGTCAAGCCTCGTCATTCGACCAAGCCTCTCACAGTAAGTGAATTAAGGATTTCGGTTTGACGAATCGGTGTAAAGAGGGGAAAATTACGACTGGTTGATCATCTCGGGGTGTATCAAATTTTGATAGTTCTGTGATGCCCAAGTGAGACAAAGCACAGTGTTTAGAGTTTTTTTGTTTTACCAATATTACGCTAAATCACTTATGATCTATTAGTAGTCTGACTGTACAAACTGTTTCCACCTAAATGGGACATCCCATTTCCAGCAAATCACATCTGTGTGAAACCCAAACATCTTATCCAGTTTCAATCACTTAGCCAGCTACTTTGTACTTTTTCATTCATTCCTACCAGACCCCCTCGGATGCTCCACCACCGCACGCAGGGCCACACAAAGTAGGGGCAACTGTAAACCCCCCTTCGACGCGAATGGGCCTGAAACCAGTTGATGATCAGCAGCGCATGCCAAGCGGAACCTCCAAGCCGTCACCCATTGGTAGAATGACCGGTAGGGAACATCCGAAGCAGTTTGGTGCACTTAGCCGATCCACGCCGACATTAAATCTGACCGAGATCAGTGACAAAGACTCTGAAGCAAGCTTCCAGGAATCAGGGACTGGTGATTTCACAACCAGTGAGGCACATGAAACCAGACGTCCCACGACACGAAGAAGTGAACCGAAGGGGTCTGTTGATAGCGGAAAAAGTTCATCACGGGTACGATTGGATGTCTAGTTCACTTTGACTAGCTCTGCTACTAAACTGAGCTGACAGTGTTCCAGTGTCCTAGTCACAAATCTGTCTTAAACATTGTTGGACTGTAGTTTGTGGGCTCACGTAGCCATGACTTCGCCACTGCACTTGTCGCTAGTGTATTCACTTCTCATCGGTACATTTCAGAGGTGGTTCCGAGCATTTGCGCATTGGAAAGAGTAACAGAGTTTACTTGCTTGGTTATGCGATTTTCATTTGGTCTTAAATTCAATATGATATGATATGATACAGTATAGTTGGGCAGCACGATGTAAGGTGCACAGCAACCTGAGTTGGGACCATCGGTTAAACTACTTGGTATACCTACTGTGTCGATTCCAAGCCGTTGTTTAAAAGTGCAAACTATCTTTCGTTACAGAAGGGCATCAGCGAATTAGTAAGCTGAAGTAAATGACGCGATGAGTATTCCCCCATCGCCGCAGGGACACGCTGCCTACGTCCACGTGCATGTCATGTGCGCTTTCCGGAATAGTGGCACGATCGACTGGGTCACACAGTAGGCTTACCGCATCTTGTCCATAATTTGACTATGCAGATGGACTGACAAGCAAATTTAAATGTGGCGTTGAACGAAGGAGTCAAGTTAGAAACACCATGAATTACACTCCAATCTCGTTTGAACATGCAGCCCACCTCCGCATGGAGAATGGTTGAGTAGTCCAGAAGTATTTTTTTCTGCCGAAAAATGACTTTGTTTTCGGTGCCCATCTCAACTGCGTAAACTATTCATCTCTGCATGATAAGAAAATGGCACCACGTTTGCAGAGCACCTCACCTGGAGATTTAGGTTGTCTGAAAATACGGTTCAGGGGGGAGGGATCCAAGCTCCCGATAACCGGTTTTCGCTCGACTTTCAGATTCCTGTCTAGACATTTCTGAGTGAGTAGTATATAAGAAAATTCGACATTCGCACAGCTATTGATAAAATTCGAAAGTTTTCCCATAAAAATCATGACATTCCGTCGGATGAGACGGGGTTCTGTAAACCTGGTTTGCTTCCATTCCGCATCGTGCTGATCAATGTCCTGCTGCACATGAATTCTGTTTGTTTTTACTAAGTCTATAAACTGATGTATCATCGCAAGAATTGCAAAAGTAAATAAAACCATATTCGAGTCAAAAGGGTTGAATCATACGCATTTGGGACATGTTTTTCATCAGCTAAAATAGCTATTCTTTTGGCGACTTTAGGTCAGAAGCATGCAAAGAGAAGAACCTGATAAATTGGATTCTGGCCGCCGGAACCAGAAACCTGTAAAACCTGAAGAACACTCACGAAGCCCATCTCCTGGGTCAGATCTTGTCCATGAGGATTCAGTTGTTCCGAAGCATCGAAAACATGGTCACTCGAATGTGCGACAGAGGAAGGCAACAGAGCTAACCACTCAGCGACCCAAGTCAGGAGTTGCTTTGCATCCGGCGCGGTCCCAACCGGATATGTCACATGTTCCCGGTAAACAACCCACAGTGAGACGTAGCTCTCTGGCAGCCGAACCAGCTGAACTGTATAAAAATGCACCGCCAGCTGACTCCTGTTCAGATGTGTTTTCTAGTTTGGAAAGCGTATCCAGTCCGCAGACCCCTTGCAGCTTACAAGATTCAGCCGAACTAGAGAAGGAGCGAATGGCACCATCAGATATGGATC